>CAXIVR010000001.1:35510298-36110298 GCA_964035755.1 Teleogryllus oceanicus | reverse complement strand
CGCCGCCGCTCGCTCCTTCCTCAATACATATTGCTGCTTATTTACCCCAAGTTTCAATGTCTAGCTTTGTTTTGTGTTTTCATTGTGTTGCGAATACAATGGAAGTCTGTAAACAAACAAGTTAGATTAGAAGCAACTCGGATACGGTATTGATCCGAAACGCGGCGTACACGACTCGCGCCGCCTCCGCCCGCGCCGCCCGCCGCCCCCGCCCGCCGCCAAGACGGCCGGCAAGGAGGCGCGGCGCCGCCCGCGGGCGAGGCCGGCGAAGAAGTCGGCGGGCAGCGGGCGGCGGCGCCAGGGCGGCGTCGAACGAGGCCGCCCGGCGGAGGGCGCGGGGCGCGGCGACTGGGACGGGGAGGAGGCGCGAGGGAGGCGGGGACGCCGGAAGGGTTGCCCGTCGAATGAGACCCCGACATGCGAGGGGGCGGCGGCGCGGGGGGGGGGGGGGGGGGAGGGGCGGCGGCGGCCCGGGGGCGAGGGGCCCGGCGTCGCGCGGGTACGGAAGGCTGCGAGCTATCGGGTGATTGTACAGACATTAGCCCCCGATTTCCAACTTCCTTTTTTAAAGCTTTATTTGTTTGACTTAACTCGGCCGTTTCCGGACCGATATTCGCCGTCGACGAAGTTCTGGCGCGGCGCAGGCGCCCATCCACTGTAATTCCGCTGTTGTTCCACTAAATGTTTCGGAGCCGTGCCGGGACGTGTCGGCGCCGCCGCCGCCGCCGCCGCTGCCCCCTCCACAAATAGATTCATAAGGAACGACAATGTGAGCGGGCGGAACGGAAAACTTCGAACTGCTAAACACCTATTAAACAAATTATTTAGTGGGTTATCGCTTAATCGATATAGGAGATATTTAATTTAAGTTCGTTCGGAAGGGCCTGCCACGTCAATTAGGAGCCTAATGGGAGTAACGCTAACCCAATCAGGAGAGCGGAGGCGCGGCGCCAGCGGGGGCGGGGATCGCGTGCCGGCGCCCAGTAGCCCCGCCCTGCCCGCCGCCCCGCCCGCCCCCACGACCTCGGCCCGAGGGCGCCCTGGCTCTCGCCCTTGCCCTCCCCCCCCCCCTCCGCTCCGCCCCCGCCCCCGCCCCCGGCCCCGCGGGTCCTCTCCAGGGACGCCCTACACAACAAGCCCTCCCCAATCAGCGGGAATTCTCCTCGAGAGGGGTTTTGCAGCGAGAACAGGTTGCGTGTACAACGAAGCATTCCACATCGTATGATCAGCGGAGGAGAACGATGTACACCACTTACCGGAGCAGCGCAGCAACTGGAACGGAATATTCGATTTTTTCTTTTCTCCTAACAAGTTCCGCCTTACTCATCGCTTCGCTGAATGTATGAGAACGAAATTACCGATTTCTAAAAAGTCGTTTAAAATCGAAGAAAACACAAGTTAGAATGAGAAGAATACAATACTTGAACGCCTGTAGAGGTCATGCTTATTTTCGTACGTAGTATTTTTACACAAAAAAATGTTAAAAACTGCATGTGTATGGGAAGAAGTGCAATCACTACACTGTTTTCTGAGATTTTAAGAGAGTAAAGGAAAGCGGTGAGAAAGTACAGAGTTCTGACGAAATGGAAAACCCGTCGAAATTGCCGCCAATGAAAGATTGCCAAAGATCAGGTAATAATTCAGTGACATTCGTACCATGTCGATAGTTGTATCCTCTTTAAAAAAATATTCCGTTACCCGATATACTCATTCAATTGTTTAGTGATTCCGGGCATGTCAAAGGCTAAGAGATCAATGCCCTTAAGTGAAGTGCATGTTTTTATCGGGAGATGTGGCGGTGATCTTCCCCTGCTGGATGGTGAGATCCGTAACCGACGTACACGTCAGCTAGCGAGGTTATTTCCAACCAGGTATTTCCCACCAATGGGTCATGCACCAGTCGAAACAAACTCGAAGCTCCCAACATGTGTGGTAGTGCAGTGCATGTAACTGAAACTGTGTATAACCAAAGGGTGATGATAGAACAGTGAAAGGAAAGGAGAAATCGCGCGCGGTCCGTGACACATTTTTACGGTACCGCTCCTGAATTCGCATTGCTCTGATAGGACAAACCACGCAAAACTTCAATCAGAGCATCCGGCAGGGTGAGTGTTCTTCCGATGTTTGCTGAAATCGATCTAGGTGTGTAGCTAGTGTCGAAAATCCTGCGACTGTTGAACCCTAGGACCTCGCAATCAGAGGCACTGCAGTGACATAAATTTATGCCTTCGCCACCTAAGGCGGTCGATGGACTGGTAATAACGGTCGCAGCCGAAGCTACGATGCATTGGAGGGAACATTTCGGTCAATGCCACTCTGTTAAAATAAACGACCATTGCCGACATTGCGCGTAATCAGTGAGATACTAAATAAATACCACAGATAACAATAAAACCTTCACTGCAATATATAATAAAATAAAATCATCGCTCTATATTCTTGTTAATTAAAATATGGAGAGGTTAGGATACATTTCGTAAGAAACATCATTTTTCAGGAATTGGAAATATATGAATGTAGAAGACAAGCTTAGGTATCTTCCATCAACATGAAATAAGTTTCGTTTTTGTAAAAAGTGGAATGAGAGATCTTCAGAGATAAAATCGATTACTCTAATTTTCTGATATTTCAATGCATCTGTCTACTGTACATATTCTACCATATCACTCTTGCGTGAAAAAATCCTGGAAAGTGGGTCCTAGCAAAACGATCTATCGTCCTCTGGACACGGCAGTACTTCATGAACTTATCCTGTCCCCTGTTGTCCCGCGTTGCAGGTCAAGAAAACATTTGCGGAGGAAACCTAGTAGATCTAACTTGCAGGTATCTTTCATCAACATGATATAAGTTAATTTTTAGTAAAAGCAGGATAAACGATTTTTAATGATAAAATCGTTTACAACAATTTTCTGATATTACAAAGCATCCATAAACTCTATATATTCTACCATAGTGAGTGAAAACCAGAGTGAAAATATTTCTGAAAAGTGGGTATTCGATTAATCGTCCTCTGGGCACGACAGAACTTATGAACGTATCGTGTTTTGTGAGTCCTGTTGTCCCGCGTTGAAGTTAAGAAAACATTTGTGGTGAAAACCTAGTAGGCCCAACTTGTGTATACACTATTACAATGGACTCGATAAATATTGAGTGGAAGGAGAAAATGTACATGTAAGTTCAGAAGAACGATGATTAATGCATTAAGTAGCAAGTATTACTTTACTGAGAAAATAAATATTATGTTTACCAAGTGAAGAATTTGAGCGGTATAACATGTAATGATACAATATCTGATAACTATTTTACAAGCTGCCAATGAATGGAAGACAGATTATCGAATAAAGGATTATATATTTTATGTCAACCTCTCCACGCAGCGCAATTCATCTGCACTACTCTACTTCCTTGTCACAACTGCGCAGGCCATCTGCACAGTCACGACTTCCCAACAAACCGACGTTCTAACAAACGTTGAGGGTACATTGCTGTCCGTTTGGAGAGTCGCTGGCTGTGAATGTGGCGGATGTTACGTTAATGTTGCACGCTCAGCGTTTTAACTGTTATTTCACAATGGATTCATGTTCTATGCACAATACATACATCTTTGACCACATACAGTGATTCTAATTCTTACAATTATTCGACATCTTGTCCTGCATCAGACCTTACGACTCGTTATTGAATCTCTTAATGTAAGTTGGAAGTAATTGTGTATATTACCTACATGCAATCACTGCATGTACAAGAGAACTGTGTTTGAACAATCCTTGGATAAAACTAGATAATATTCAAGTTGAACTACAATACGTGTCGTCAGTCCAATATATTTTGTTGTTGGACTGCCTGCACGTGTTCATGTTTCATCATAACGTATTAAAAACCAACAGCAGATGCCAAGAATCTTGAAATGATCGTGAATGTTCCCTGCTCCCAAGTTTTTCTCATGTGTTTATTATTCCCAGTTTAAATTCAGATTTTCATTAGTATAATATTACCTTTTATATCCAACAGATCTGTGTCATATCCCACCCATGAACCGTACCAGGTTATGTATAAAATGTTTCCATTCCTTACTAGGTTGTTAACTAAAACTCAATTTGACCGACACATTGAACCATTATTACTGTTTACTGGACAGCCAGAGTCATGTTCCTTTGAGTTGGAATTCTGAGAGCTTTTTCCCATCCTCATAACGTATGAACCCATAAACAGATTTTGTTGATTGAAAAACAAAATATCTGTTTTTAGTGTGGGAGTAACAACTGCTGAATAAAGTTATTTAGAATCAATACTTTAACTCGACAATCTCGTTTACAATAGAACCGTCAGATAATGAAAGAATCGATTATGATAGTAAGGAGGTCATATCGTATAATGAGTGCTCTTTTGTCTAAGTGAAGGTGGATGTAAAGAATCCAGTAAAGTACACGTCATTTACTGAAACGTTTACGAACAGCCGGTTGAATGCACCGGTCAAACTTAAGCCGACAACAGTCGATAAACGTATTTTAGAACTGACGCTTCTTTGTACAACACACGAACGATAATATACTTCATCATTCTTGTCAGCGTTTATTCATGATGAATGTCAATTGTACCAAAACATGACAGTTGTTGGAAGCTGTTACAATTCGAGGGGACTGTTCGATTTGGATACGCACTACAGCAAATACCTATTTCTCAATAGATTCCTACCGGGAGCGGTAGCTTAGTGCATCAACTGATGTCACTGCAGCGCCTCTGACCAGGAGGTCCTAGGTTCGAGTCCTGACGGCGGCAGGATTTTCGACACTAGCTTTTCGACACTAGCTTTTCAGCTAGGTCGAATTCAGTCGCTGCCTGGAGGAGCATTCTAGAGGCCGGCTGCTCTGATCCGTAGTTTTCCGTGGTTTCTCCGATCAACACCAGGCGAATGCCGGAGCAGTACCCTACCAAACGGGCCACGGACCGCGCGCGATCTTTCCTTCCTCTTCCTTGTCCTGTCCTCTCCCCCTAACACACACACACTAGCATGCACTACACTACCACATACTCCGGGAGAACGGCCGGGAGCTTAGAGCTTGTCCCGGCTGGGGCGGTGCCCCGCTGGTGGGAGAGTCCTTGTTAGGGGGAAACCCCACTAGCCGACGGTAGGTCGGCGCGGATCTCGCCATCCAGCGGGAAAAGATCCCCGCCGTCTTCCGAAAAAAGAAACATGCACTACACTAACGGGACTAATGACCAAAGCAGTTGACGTGCCCGGAAACACGAAAAATCAATCAATCAATAGATTCCTTTGCCTCTACATAACGGTATCTCAATGCGGAGAAACCACACTAAGCGAAATTCACTAGAAATGCCGCGTCCAAACCACACATTCTCCTACTTCATTGGTGCAAAACACTCTGTCTTCAACTTCTCGTCAAGAGCAAGCACTGCGAGGTACAGCTGGCTGCGGAACTAATGGCGTATCTGAGCTGCAATGGCAGCTCTAACTGAATTTGTAGGGGCGGCAACAACACGGCAACCGGAAGAAACAATCCTGAAACTTTTCAATTTGATTCATCTTTGTCGGTTGGTAAACTATGCCAAGTTCTATTCACGTCTTACGACAGTTTCTTGGCGAATGTGTTCTGGGACGACCCCAAGTGCAGCGCCCTGTGCACAAGCTGCGCACATTCAGCTTGTTTCCAGCCAGCCCGGCCGATCCACGTGCAATTTTTGATGGACCAAACGGCTTCCCGGGAGTTTCTCTCGGAATTTCTCGTTTCTCCTGCCTCACACTCCACCATCTTCATTCATACGAAGTAGGGTCAAAAAGTACCCGGAATTGGTTATTAAAAATTTATTAAAAATATTTATAACATTCTTACATTATTTCCCTTCAAAATACTCTCCTCCTGCATCTACACATTTATTCCACCGTTCATATAATTGTTGGAAACACTCTTGAAATCCGTTTTTTGAAAGTTCCTTCAGCCGCTCCGTCGCATTTTCAATCACCTCTGACGAATCAGCAAAACGATGTCCCTTCAATGCCATTTTTAACCTTGGAAACAGGTAGAAATCTGGTGGTGCGAGATCCGGAGAATATGGAGGATGTTCCAGAGTGGTAACATTATTCTTGGCAAGGTATTGTTTCACCATTAGGGATCGATGTGCTGGGGCATTGTCGTGCAACAAACACCAGTCATTCTCTGCCCATTTTTCAGGTCGTTTTCGTCGAAATGCATCTCGTAGCCGTTTTAAGATCTCTGTGTACAATTCTTTATTTACTATTCTCCCTTCAGGAATAAATTCATAATGAATCACTCCACGGTAATCAAAAAACACCTCCAACATCACCTTACCCCGGCTTCTGTCCAAGCGAAATTTTTGTTTTCTTGGTGAAGTTTTGACTTCCATTCAGCGGACTGCCGTTTTGTCTGAGGGTCGTAAAGAAAGCACCATGTCTCATCACCTGCAACAATTTTGCGCAGGAAGCTGTCATCTGCATCAGCCATTTCAATCAAGTCCCTGGACATGGTCACTCTCATTTCCTTTTGTTCAGGGGATAACATTTTTGGAACAATGTGCAAGCAAACACGATCCATGTTCAAGTCATTATGAAGAATGCTGTGAACACTCCCATGTGAAATACCAACTTCAGAGGCAATAGTATTGATGGTTGTTCGCCTGTCCGCACGCACAATTTGTCGAACGCGCTCAACATTGTCGTCTGTAGTGGAAGTGGAAGGCCACCCAGTCCGAACGTCATCTTCAATTGTGCGACCGTCGCGAAAACGCTTATGCCACTCGTAAACTGCTGTTTTCTTCATCGCAGAATTTCCGTATGCTTTTTTTAGCATCTCAAGAGTCTCCGAGGGTGATTTCTCCAGCAACACACAGAATTTAATATTGCCACGCTGCTCTAATGACGACATTGCACAATCCGACGAAAGAAAGAAACTACGATCTACAATATTAAACACCGAACGCACGGAACCAACTACAACTGCCTGCTAACCTCAAAAGCACATTCACTACCAGTTATGCCAACCTCACAAACAAACATTTCCCTTTCAGCTAACAAATACTTGACTGTAAGCGACCATTCCGGGAACTTTTTGACCCTACCTCGTATATCATCACCATTATCATCTAAGCGCCTATGTCATTTCAAGTTAAGCCGAACTGGGTTACCGGTTTAAGTGACTCAGACCATCAATTGAAATCACTGCAGTTCCGCGACCGGGGATCTTATGGTTCGAGTCCCGACCGTGGAATGATTTTCGACACTATCTAAATAGTTCAGTCACTGGAGGATACTTCTAGCGGCCGGTTGCTCTTATCAGTAGTTTTCAATGCTTTCTCCGATCAATTGCAGGCTAATGCCAGAGCAGTATCTTAACAAACGGACCATGGGCCGCGCGCGATCTTTTCTTCCTCTTCCTTGTATCATCATAACTTACTTACACATACACTCACATGCACTAAAAAAACATATTTGGCGGGAAACCAGTCGGCGGCATAGAGTTCGCTCCCTCTAGTGCGAGATATCTGGTTGGAGAAAACCCTGCAAGCCGACGAGTAGGTCGGTGCTGAATCTCGCCACTCAGCAGGAGAACTTACAGCCAACTCAGGCGATAAAACATTCACTACATTTACAATAATTAGCACAGTGACGCGCCCCACCGTTAGCAAAATAATTAACTTAGTGGCGCGCGGAAATACAATCAAAAAACCAAACTGAATCAGGTACTGGAATCATAGTAATTATTTTTACAAACAGTCCGTACGTCTGTAACTTTAGTGCGATCGTGTTTAAGGAACGAATTGAGTCATCCAGTGAGAGAGGGAGCACACCCATAAATTTCAAAATATCTATTCATTAACGTATTCGATTCAATGTGTCGAACGATCGACACACTGAATTTATTAATAAATCAATTTTTTTTAAATTTGTGGGTTAGCTCCCTCTTTCCATGGATGCCCTAATTCAACACTGATGACGACGACTCACCGCTCCTACATGTGCTTTTTCTGGCAGCAGGTTCAAAAAACTGAGTGTAGACATTTTACGAATTACGTCTTACCAGCGAGATATTATGCAAAGACAGGTATCCATGTAAAAATGCCCGCTGTAGTTCACAATTTAAAATAAATTTATTCACAATTTTTCCTTTTTTTTGTTTTCTTCTTTCCCCCTTTTCATCACATGATTCTCAATACCACCAATGCAGTCGAAAGACTCAACTTCTGGAGACGGGGGGTGAAATTTATCGAGCGATGTGCCCATCCTCCTTGCGCCTAATCATCGCGGCCTTCAGTTGTTTTTTCCTCACTCCGCAGCGGATTTCTGCCCTTTCCCCTTCTTTTCTTATTCTTATTGGGTAATGAACTTCAGGAGCACTTTGAGTAGTACAAGCTTTAGCTACGCCTTTTCACGGGATACCAGTGAGAAATTGGCTAGAGAGGTCATTAGTTTGAAAAAAGGACAAATTTCTATTACCTCACAACAAAATATAACTGAACACGTTTCAAAAAGTGTAAAACATTCTAAAATAACTTTTATATCCTCGTATACGTAGAATAGAGAAAGTTATGTAATGCTACAAAAATAGACCTATTGACGTAAATACACACTTTGGAAGTCCCGGAACCCGAAAAAGTAGATTTTTCTTCTTTACATCAAGGACGGTTTTTCTTTTTGTCTGTCCGTCCACCTGCAAACAATACGAGAGCCTATACCGTTCACAGAATTATTATCAAAATTAATATTTCCCCATTGATGATGCCGCAGGTCCTCGAATTTGAAAAATATATTTTAATTTTTGCGGGTACTTTACATGAAGCTCCAACGAAGTTTTTGACATTCTCAAAAATGGCTTTAAAATTATAATTCAATTTTTTTATATGAACAGAAGGTTATAAATATTAGCTTATAAAAATGGCACTGCTTCGCTTTTCATTGACGCTTCCGAATTGTCGCAAATTGCAATTGAAAATCTTTGGACCCTTCTCCCTGCAACCAATGGCATCGTTGAAGATAAGAGAACGCTTTTGTAAAAGAAATCTGTTCTTTAAAATTAGTACTTTAAGAAATGCCATGAATAGTTTTTTTTCAATAAAAGTAGTTTTCTCGTCATCTTCAGCGAAAAGGTGATAATTTTTAAAGAATACGTAAACAAAATATCTCAAAAATAACTCATTTTTTCTTTAATTTTTTGGGATTTCGAAAATTACTAAAATTTAATTTTTTTTGAAAATGGTTTTCAGCTTTAAAACTGAAGCTAGGTATTTTTTCTATGATGCAATCTACACCTAGGTATAAGATCTTCAAAGTTCTATGTAAGAAGTTTCTATGTAAACGTTTTTAATAGTTTTCGCGCAATATTGAGTTTTATCGTGTGCGGATTTTGAGAGATGACTTCGGTGTTATTGGGAAATACTACGTTCGCTTAACCAATAATTCAAACATGTAAGTGATGTTGTAGCTTCATTAGTTTAAATGAACAATGAACGTTTAAAACCGTTTTATTTAATATTCATATCTATTGCAAAAGACACCTATTTGCAAAACGGATAATTTCAATGGCAGCTATCAAATATGAATGTTTGAATTCATATTTGCATACCATATATTATATATAGTTATTAAAAATATTCTTAGAAGAAAACTTTCCCTCAATATTTGTTCCACATTGGTAATGGTAATAATGACAAATTACACGTTCGAATTTCATTTCTGACATTGTATTCAGCATCTTACAATGCATAAGTGTATTAATTTTTACATTAATATGATCGAAAATAAGAAAGTTAAACTTAAGTTCTTCAAACATCCCTACGTAATTGACATTTAAAACTCAACCTCTTGCCAGCACGGGTTATTCCATTGCAAAGCCTGGAGCTTCCACCTTGTTTGCTTCAGCATTTTAATTAAAATTTTGGGGTGACGCAAGAGAAATTTTGACTAACGAAAATAATGACCGAAAATAATGACCAACTTACATTCGCCTGAATCAGGATTCCATTCCTAGAATAATAGTATGAAACACTGCAGATATCGACTGGATATGCGGCCCAGAACATCAACTGATGTCACTGCAGAGTTCCTGTCCGGAAATCCGTAGGGTTCGAGTCCCAACGGCAGCAGGATTTTCGACAACAGCACCGGTAGCTGTAGCTCAGTGCATCAACTATTGTCACTGCAGCGCCTCTGACCGGGTGGTCCTACGTTCAAGTCCTGACGGCGGCAGGATTTTCGACACTAGCTTTTCACCTAGGTCGAATTCAGTTGCTGTCTGGAGGAAAAACTCTAGCGGCCGGCTGCTCTGATCGGTAGTTTTCCGTGGTTTCTCCGATCAACACTAGGCGAATGCCGGAGCAGTACCCTACCTAACGGGCCACGGACTGCGCGCTATCTGTCCTTCCTCTTCCTTGTCCTATCCTCTCCTCTTACACACAGACTTACACTAACATGCACCACACTATCACATCTTCCGGGGGACCGGTCGGGAGCTTACAGCTTGTCCCGGCTGGGGCCGTGCCCCGCTGGTGAAAGAGTCCTGGTTAGGGGGAAACCCCGCTAGCCGACGGTAGGTCGGCGCCGGATTTCGCCATCCAGCGGGGGAAGATCACCGCCATCTCCCGAGAAAAAACATGCACTACACTAACGGGACTAATGACCGAAGTAGTTGACGTGCCCGGAAACAGGAAAAAATCAATCAATCAATCAATCGACACCAGCCTGCCAGCCAGGTCGAATTCATCTCTTGTCTGGAGGAGAATTCTAGCTGTCGTGTGCTCTGATCAGATGTTTTCCGTGGTTTCTCCGACAAACCCAGGCGAATTCCGGAGAAATACTCTGACAAAAAGAACCCGCACCACGCGTGATTTTCCTACTTCTGTGCCCTTTCCTCACTCCTTACTTACTCAAATGCACTACACTATCATACTTTTCGGTAGACCAGGCAAGAGTTTAGAGCTTGCCCGGGCTGGCGCCGTACCACTCACGCTGGTAGGAGATACCTGGTTAGGAAATCCCCGCAAGACGACGTAGGTCGGCACCGGATCGCGCCAACCAGCTTAGGAAGAACACAGCCACATTCCGTAAATTTAAAAAAGCATGCACAATACTTACGGAATCAATTATTTTCGCGGTTTTCGCTCTAAGAATTACTAAACAATCAATCAACCCTGTAAGCATCACTTTGATACCAACCGTATTTTCATACCTAGTGGATTGTCTTGTTTTCCGCCACAGCATTCTCCGGGGCAAACAAAAAATATTAATAAGTTCAATAGCAATTATCTCTCTTCTATTTGGTAAAAATAGATAACATATTTTGAAATGAAAATAACACTCTTCTCTCCTGACTCACTGTCATGTTTACCCAAAATCCATTTATTGACGTAAGGCAGCATGATCTTCCGCTCTTGTTGAAAATTTACGAATAGTAACAAATCCACTCTAATGTCTGAAATCGCTACCCCAAAAGCCCCTTCGACATTGACCCCCAACTGCCCTGCACCACGAATTGCTCTTCACGCCCTCAACACGACATTAGTTCACCTGAAGCACCGTCCAAAAATGAGTGTTAAAACTCAACATTTGTTTGTAGAATAACTTAAATATGCATTTAAGGAAAACTTCACTATCGTGATCTCTGCTACAAGTTTCTTTATCTATATGTCCACCTAATAATGCTTTTGTGTGAGTGTGTATTTGTCTGTGGTCGACAGTTTATTCCCTTTTCATGCTTTTGCTTCGTCTAACCGAGGGTCTCCCTTGTGGTGAGAAGTAAATTGCACTGGCGAATGCTATACTGAAAAGTCAGCCGGAAAGTTAGAAACAATTCGTACATGTAACCGGTTAGTGTGTCTGAATTTGCCAGGAGAAAACTTTTAAGAAAGTATTGTAAACTTCAACTAATCGGCTCGACAAATTCCCTCACCTACAGACATTGAGTTTTTACCAGAATTTTGTATTTTGTTCAAAAGTATAGAATTCGCAACAAGACATGCATCAGGAGAAAAGTTCGTGTAAGAAGCTGTTATATCGGTTGTGAAAATGATGCAGAAGAAAGTAAAACCAGTGACATGCTGTTCAGAGCTCGGAAAAAAGTGAGAAACGTGTTCCAGCGTAATACTGTAAGAGATTTGGTGAAGTTAAGCACAGACAATTTCTTGCGATTGCAACTTTATTACATCCACGGTTAAAAAACATTCACTTTCAAGACAAGGATGCATTTGACACCTGAATCAGGAAGCTTAATAATAAAATGAAGTAAGAGAGTAAATCATAAGATTGCAATGGCAGATCATTGTCTCCAGTTCCATCTTCTTGAAGTAAATAAAATTGTGCCAAGACATGTCGCTTAACTATAACATTACTACATTTACTATATATCTATCTACTATAAAATAATGTTAACTGTTAACTGTAGCGAAATATTTGGCAGTGACATCTGTCAGTGACATCTGGCAGTGACAGGTGACATCTGTCCTGTCAGAAACAGTATTTCTCTAACTGTGAGGATAGTGTCTGGAAAAATAAGTCGACTTCAGGGAGAAAAAATTAAAAAAATTCTTTTACAAACTGTTAATAAAAAATATTGAAGCCTATAATAGTTACAAATAAGTGTTCATTGCTTTTTTTGTCGACAAGAATATAGTAAACAATTTTTTGTATTACTCTTATAATGAATGTTTTGTAAAATGGCATTAATTTTTACTTTATTTGACAGTGAAATCTTAATTGGTCCTTAATCACGACCACTATCGAATACTTGGTTGAGAAATATAACGGAAATTGGTCTCGTGGCATCAACCGCCACAGAGCAAAATCCTTTCGAAGTCAAATAAACTCCCTCGGGTATCTTTTATGAGTAATGTTATGTTAAGTAAAAAAACACCATTACGAACTTTTGTAAAAACTATCTTCTTTGTCTGATCGAGTTACCCAGTTCAGTTCGGAAGGATTCATAATATCAAATGGCACACTTTTGTGTACGTTTTGTAACTGTCGATTAGACAACAGGCGAAATGATATCTTTGATAAACACTGTTCCTCAGAGAAACATGTGAGATGGTGAAATTCAGTTCGCTTGGATAATACATGTGTAGCAACAATGGAGTAAAGTTTCGACAGAGCATAAAAAGTGAAAGATCAAAAACGCCAATTCACGTTAGAAACTGTAGAAACGTTTCTAAAGACAAATATTCCAGTTTAGAAACTGGACCACTCGGCAGTTAGATCGTGGCTGAACATACACATTCCTGGTTCGGGAGACTTCATCAAGTAGAATTCGGCAAGAGTACATTCCACTACTCGACCAGAAGAAGGCAGATGAAATTAAAAGTTGATTTTTTTTATTTTGCGACAAAACTAAATACAGTAGTGGTAGATGTGTATTTAATATTTTAGTTCGAGCCTCTGTCTCGTCTACAGTCGTTAAAACCTCGTTTAACAGCATCTGTTGAACCTGATAACGCAAATGGCTCTAATTGTGCGAATGCAATCCTCGACAATCTGAAGACATGTGAAATCGAACATGAGAAAGTTGTTGCTGATGTATCAGACTCTGCAAGGTACATGACAAAATGTCTTATGGGAGAATAACAACATATACAATGCTGGAGTCACAAAATAAACAATGTTGGGTGTGTTTTCGAAGAAAAATTGTGTGTATGAACGATCTTAATGAACGATATGGTGTGAACAATACAAGTAAATGCGTACTATTTGTATTGTAATTTTGCACAAGATAGAATTCATGGCTTCAATCAGTTGAATACGTGTCGATCCACATTAATAATCTTGTACCACATCTATGACACCATCATCTCTCTGAAGTTGATAATGGCGAGACTGGTGTAAAGTTTTTTAAGGAAGTATCGTTAGTGAAAATGTAAATAATTCATTTACAAACTATATTTTTAGCGAGTTTTGCCACAAATTTATACCTTATAGTTTTCTTAGTCCCACATATCCTACTATGCACTTGCTCCGTGGAAAACTTACAGACATAGAAACTTCATTGAAAATTATTATTGATAGTGTGCTTAGTCCTTCAGTTGTGTCAGAGCTGCAAAACCTTCCTCCAAAGCAATAGACTAAAAACTGGAATTACTGCAGTCCTCTCAAGAAACAATGGTGAAGCTTTAAAGATTTATGTCTCTCAATTCAGCGAGGAATAATGTAGAGAGTGTGGGACAATTATTTGATTCTCGAAGTATTGCAACAACTGATTCACCAAACATCTTGCATTGCAAAAGACGCACACTTTGTAAGAAGGCTAGAGGAAAATAAATTCATCGAAGGACATGCAATTTTTCAAAAAACAGTTAAAGTTTGTTCGACAATAAGAACAGTGCCACTTTAAATATAGCAGAAGCACTGGAATATTTCATATTGTCTGCAATGAGTATGCAAATATTGCTTTGAAGTGTTTGTGGTTTTCAACTTCGAACACTGATTCAGAAAGAAGTTTCTCAACACAGTACTTGTAGTAGTTAGTGATAGTCACAGGAACTAAACAGCTGTCATTGTCGAGATAATAACAATGATTTCTTTTTAGTGTTATGATCATATGCTGTGCCTTTTGTAAGCCTTAGCTAATGACATTTGTTCTGTGTTATTTTACATGCTGTTCATTACTATTGTTGTTTAATTTCTTTTGTTTGTGGGATAAAAACACAAAAAACGTAAATGGAAGTTTGAAAGCAAATTTTGTAAAAAAGTACTATTTTCAACAGTCCTTAATTACAGTATACCTCTGTCTTTAAAAAATTGACGCGTTTGTCTTAATGTTTTAATATCTTGACGTAGAATGCGCCTCAATATCACAATTATTATTCTTATACGTAGAGTTCACTACTTATAATGCGAACTCAAACAAGTTAAGAGCCTGGATTTCGCAACAAAACCAAATAGGTCAGCCATTGCCCAACAGACAGAGCACCGGACTACAACTCGTTTAGAAATTACTCTTTCGAATCTTTTTATATAATATTTCGTTGTTAACATTTCACCTTTTTAACTTCGTAACTTTTCTCTGACGCTCGTGAAAAGTTTACATCCATATGCAGAGCTTAGAACTTTGCTGAAGACGTCGAATCCGATGGAATGCACAAAGAGAGTTCTCGCGCTGCGAGATATGCGCGACGGCCGGAAAGGGGCGGGGGCGGCCTGCGACTCCCCTCGCGCCGCTCGTTCTTCTCCGAAGGCGCCCAGGGATTACATATTTTAATATCTTTCGTAAACTAATTTTGTGCTGGTGAAATTTTCATAGCTGAATAAAATCATTTAAGTTTTATTGTCTGCGGCGGCAAGTCGGGCCACAAATCTTACCCGTGTATAACACAAGCAGAAGCACAATTAATTTTACGGCCCCCTTCTTCCTTGTCACTGCTCATTAAGATGGCGGCTTGAATGCAACATCCGACGGCTCGAGCCGTCATTACACGAAGGCGGCGGCGGAGACGCCGCGACCGCCGCGCACCCATTAAGCACATCCGAAGCCCCCACCCCCGGCGCCGCCCCCGCCGCCGCCCCCGCCGCCACCCTCCCCGCGCCCACACGGCGCCACGCGGCGAGCAGACAAGGGCTGCTGCACCGCGGAGGCGCGGGGCGGGGCGCGGGCGGGAGAGGGCCGGCAGGGCGTCGCGTCGCTGGGAATCGAATGGGGGCGGCCACCACAAGGAAAAAGAGAAGGATTCGGGTACAGTTATGGAATGAGGGAGGGAAGAAAAAGGGCTGTGACGTGGAAGTGGAACGACATATGACGGGGATGGTAAATGGGAAGATGGGCCAGGAATAGGAAATGGAATTGAAGTTTCAACGAGAAGAAAAAGGAGCAGGGAACAAGAATAAGCAGACGTATGTGACACAAAAAGGAATGAGAGACGAAAGAGAAACTGGAATGGAACGGCATTAGAACAAGCGTTATGACTTAGAATGTATGTAGGAATCACAAGAGCTGTCCAGAGGTCCGATGTGGTCTCCCACAAGCAGGAATAGGAAGAAGCGGTAACGACTTCGGAAATGTTGGGGACGAGAACCGCCGGGAAGGTGGGATCGGAGAGGAGAAGGACTGAAGTGAGGCGAACTTCGCAGGCCACAGGCGCGGCGGGCGGCGCTGGCGATATTGGAGCACAACTAACCGGAGGCGGCTTGGAAGGAAGGGACAGGCGTATGAAGCGGCGGCAGCTGGGAGGCCAGTTCGCCTCGCCGCCTCCACCGCCGCCGCTCGCGAAAGCCGTGTCTCCCCGCCCCCCCCCCGAGGGGGTTGGGGGCGGGGGCGGCGGCGTCACACAAGTGAGCATCGGAACGTCGGTACCTTCATTAGCGCATCCGACGGCAACAGCGCCGGCGGCGGCGGCAATTCGCCCGCTGGATGGGGCACCGTCCTCCATATCAAACGCCGCCCACCAGGTCTCCCTGCTGCGCGCCTCCAAACACTGACATGGCATCTTGCGCGAAGAGCCGAGGTGCGCGGCGAGTCTTTCCAACACATGTTGACCACGCCATGTTGGCTGGCGGGGCAGACCACTAGAGGTGAAGAAAGCTAGAGCTGAATCAAGCATGATTGTCCGTCTAGGAACCCCATTCAACTCTTAAGCCTTGGCAGATATAGATATAATGTTTAATGGCTCAAGTGGCTGACGATGGTGCTGGACCGTCTTGGCCAATTTTGATCAAGCATTGAGTCAGTCACTCGCCTGCAACCTTGGAGAGGACATATAGCTCCCACAAAACGTGGAAACTGAAAATTTTGAAAATTCGCAAAACAACAGATAACAAGTGTATCGCTTCTGAAAGTGTAGAGCGCGAGTTTATAATCCTACTGATCGAGCTATATGGGGACTTTCTTCAATGTAATGGAAAGTCTCTGTTGCAGGAGAGGATCAAGCATATTTGTGTCTCTATTTTGGTCCGTACTAATTTCTGTAAGAACGGTGGTCACTTACAATAAAGTTCTTGTAGTCTTCTGGTTCCTATCGCGTAGAACGTTAAGTAAATGCTCATGAGTGAATTGATATTTCATTTTATACCGCTCCTTGGACCAGCGTGGTTTCTTTTTTAACTTTTTTTTCTGCTTGAGGAGAACCACTGTCAAGGAAAGAAAGGTCAAATCTATATTCGACTTTTCACGACACTTCACAACATACTCCTTCAAGAGTCGGGAACTCCGTTAAGAATAAGTTTTAGGACCACTAGCAGTGAAGAACGCGAAGCTCAGGGCGCCTCCCGGGGAAAATGGCTCAGGGCATCAACTGATGTCAGTGCAATCACTCTGACCGAGAAGTCCTAGGTTCGAGTCCCAACGGTCGCAGAATTTTCGACAGTAGCTTGTCAGCTAGGTCGAATTCAGTCGCTGTCTGGAGGAGAATTCTAGCGGCCGGCTGCTCTGATCAGTAGTTTTCCGTGGTTTCTCCGATCAAAACCAGACGAAAGCCGGAGCAGTACCCTAACAAATGGGCAACGGTTTGCAAGCAATCTTTCCTACCTCTTCCTTGTTCTATCCTCTCCTCCTATACACACAGTTACACTTACATGCACTGCACTACAACACATTCCGGGAGACTGGTCGGGAGCTAAGAGCTTGTCGCAGGTGGGGCGGTGTCCCGCTGGTGGGAGAGTCCTGGTTGGGGGAAAATCCCGCTAGCCGACGGTACGTCGGCGCCAGTTCTCGCCATCCAGCGGGGAAGTTCACCGGCACCTTTAAAAACCAGCCCGGAATCACTAACAACCAGCCAACCTACCAACCAACCCAGGGGGCCTTCTTGGGATTCGGAGGGAAGGACAGAGTTTTTACCATGAATAAATCGTGAGGAAGGACGAGTTTACTATTGCAATCTCCACCGATATATTAATCAAGCTGTGTGGACGCAATAAATATTAACGCGAAAGTAAAGAAACTACAGGACTTTCCTTAAATTCTTTCAAAACTCCTCGTAAAGCAGCTATTTGTGTATTCATCATCGTCCGAAAAGTTGAGATTTCTCGGATTAGTCTAATAAGAACTTTGTATCAGCCTCGTTCGATAAAAAAGCGCAATGTTTTACTATATAATACGCTGACGCACGAGACAGAAAACACGTGTATTGATTCTTTATAAGTCCGTATATTTTGAACAAGTTTTTCATTATTCAACATTTTCAAATTTAAAAACCATAATTACCAGCATTATTAAAGACAACTTTTGTTAGACATGAAATTTCTTAAATATGTTCGATCACGGGCTTGATGCTATTCTTCATGGCAACAAATTCAACAATTTTTGTCAAATTTTGAATAGAAGCAATACTAACTATTGTGGGCATACTTAATGATATAATAATAATAGTAATTATTATTATTATTATTATTATTATTATTATTATTATTATTATTATTATTATAACCACGCTACACGTTCTCTTCCGAGGCCCAGTCATATTCTACCCTGGAGAGAGATTAACGGGTGTAATTATGGGGATCATCTTTTTCTGCTGCATCCCTCCGGAAGACCAGGTTGTTAATCATTGAATTATTAATAAAGAGGGGACAGGATGATGAGGGGTGAAGAGGCAATCACAAATACAACCACGCCTAAGCAGAACTCGAATCTGCAACCTCTTCGCCGTATAATGCCCAGGTGAATCCAGAACTCGGCTGTGATTTTTAAATTATTGCACATTTTCTTGGCAAACAAATGCCACGATTAAATATTAACGCGAATCATAACGAACTATCACCATAATAATATCACCAGAGATATTGATTGATGACTAATTTATCAAGATAAATTTACTTATATGATAAAAAACATTTCAATAATAAAAATTTTAAATATGAATTTTTACTCATGTTTAAAAAACCAAAGATAGCACAGTATTGCCAAAATTAGGTGAATGACAAACGCAAATCTAGAATTATTGTCAACTTGAAACAAACATTTAGTACATTTATTTTTACAAATTCAACAAATTTATAAACAAGTTACGTAGAGTAATGTTTAAATATAGATTTAATCCCTCTCTTGCAGGCGACAGCTGTACTTCATGAACGATTCGCTTATTAGCCAAATTCATAGCGCCTAACAAATACTGAATGTATACTAATCATACACATTTCCAAAGATAGCAGCTTACTACGCATATTTCTCCTACATTATAATCGGAGACAAAAAATATCATAATAATGCTGTTCATCTCCCCCCCCTCCATGCTACATCTGCACTATCTCTGGGATAACACCTGTATTCCGTGGCTTACTCTCTATTGACACTTTACCAAGTATATTTAATGTGTATTCATGTTATGTCGGGAAAACATTACATTACGACAACAACAAATAGTACAATTAAATAGTAAGTCGGTTGTCGTTTGAGAGAGGAACTTGGCAGCGGCACACAGACGTTGGCTCACACGCGCGCGTAATCGACCACACAGCCAGAGCTCCCCGCAGCCGCGAGGCAGAACGTGATCCGCCGCCCCTGCGAGCGGGAAGACTCGCGCGTGTGTGGAAGCCGCCGAAGCATTGACACCCCGCTCGTCCGCGCTCCTCCTCCTCCTCCTCCTCCTCCGCCGCCGCCGCCGCCCTCAAGACACGCCGCCTAACGAGCCCGGCTCCGCCGCGAGCTCCGGCTCGGGTTCCGGCGGTCATTAGCGTGGGTTTAGCGCGCGCGGGAAGAAATGTTGCCTAATTAGGCGGCGGCGGCGAGTCACCCGCGAGTTGACAGCCACTAAGATCCCCATTACGCGCGATCAGAAAAACGCGCGCGTCGATGAGAGACCGCGTTGGCGGGGGGAGAGCGGGGGGAGCGGGATGGGGCGGGGTGGCGCCCGGCGCATTGTCGACCGCGTCAGCACGCGCTGCTCCCGTTGACAGCGCTCGCGGCGCCGCTGAGACGCGTCTCCGCCTCTACCGCGCCCCTTCCCCGCCGCCACCCCCGCCTCAGCCCCAAACTTCATCCCTGCCCCCCGTGTCCGGCCTCACCTCCGACACCGCCTCCGCCCCGCCCGCTCCGCACCACGGCCTCCGCCTACGACTCCGCCTCCACCACCGCCCCCGCGGTCCCCGCCACCACCTCCAACTCAGCCCCCGATTCCATCCCTGCCCCCAACTCTGACCTCACCTCCAACACCGCCTCCGCCCCGCCCGCTCGCACGCCCCGCCCCGGCCTCCGCCTACGACTCCGCCCCGCCACCGCCCTCGTGCTCTTCGCCACCACCTCCTCCCCTTGCCCCATCTCCTCTCCCCCTTTCCCCCCCTGCTCCCGCTCCTTCCCCCGGCCCCCCCTTCGCCACCACTCCCGCCCCGCCCCGCCTCGACCCGCCACTGCCTGCGTCCCGCTACCGCACCAACACCCGCACCTGCCCCCACATCCAGCTCCGCCGTCGCTTCCGTCTCACCCCTCCGTCCTGGTGTGTGCAACGCTGTTTTCATACACTCCCCCTCCACTAACGACGTACGTGAATCTTCCTATACAGTCATATTACGCACAGGGGAAACGTCTCGGGAAGATTGCGAGCGTCGCAATGCGTTGACGCGTGCACTTGGAAGTCCGCAAACGATGGCAGCGAGGCCCTACGACTGACTTCCGACGGAGGGAAATTTTCGATGCAATCTAATTAGCTAAGTCCGCGACTTTCCATGCAGGATGAACATTCTACAAGGTCAATGCTCGGATTGGTCGTTTCCAATTAATTCCAGGCCAATGAGGAGGCTCGACCTTCCACATCGAACCACCGAACGCTACGATTCTCTAGGCCCGTTCTGCACTAACTTCGACTTCTAGGTCCCAGTTTGATTGAGTACTCCCATCCCACCCATCCTTTATGATCTCAAGCACTAGCTAGACGGGTGCAAGGTTTAAAATGTGCAAGGAAAATACAATATTCCTTAATAGATAAGAATGTAATACGTAAAATGTTAAATCTATAAATAATTATATTGTCAATTCTGCCAATTGATATCCGAACCTGTTAAATGCACATTTTTAGTATGATAATCAACAAAACGTGGCTCTGCAATTTAATTGGTCATTTCTCCGTAATTTTAATATCATATTTAATTATTGATCATCAATCATCATTACTCTTTTCTCTGTTACTCTTATCAACACTATGCCGTTACCCTTAGCTATGTTTATCTTCGTAGTTTCTAATTTTGATTTCGTTGAAATTTAAAATATATATTTGTTTTAAAAATCTTTTTGATGGTATTTGAGACGAAAAGAATCTGCATTTACTGGCTATAAAAGAAAAGGGACAGTCTCAGTATTTGTTCGATAATCGAAGGCAAATTTACAGAAATATCCGACTGCGAGTCAGTGTATAAACACGTTACAATACTTACTAGACGTATATTAATATTATTATTTAATACCTAATTTCACGCAAATTCATTTATACTGACCTGCTTGGTGATGCACCAGTAATAACTGACATGGTTGCAGCTTGACAATAGAAAGGTGTTTTCTTCTTTTTAAGGTATGAAATGAAATCGAGATTTACATGTGTGAAATGTATGAAGTCTAAGAAGGTTTCTTGCCCAAGCCTTATTGTCGCATGTTCTCAGCTGTCGTAATTCGTGACACTCTGAATGTGAGAATTCAGTCAGTTCAGGCAGTATGCTAAGAAGCGAAATGACACCATCAAATTTGCATTTATCAGTCAAAATCGAAACTGTTTTATTGATTTTTATTTGCTCTTTCGAGTTACTGGGTGCGTAACAACGCCATAGACATCTCTAATTCTTTCAATTTCTTCCCCATTTAGTAGTAGATTAAACACGACCATCGTCAAATTAAATCCCCCACTCCGCGAACGCTACTCTAGGTCACAATTCATTTCTTCACAGGATTTTATTTTACTACTAATTTACTTTGTAGAAGCAGCTACATTTAATGAACTTTTGCCTTGGTAACTGCTAACGTTCTTTTAATTTTAAAACATCGATGGTTTTCGAGCAATGAATAATTAACAAAGATCTTATATTTTTGAACATTGATGCTTAGAAAGACGTCTGTTTGTAGCCAACGCCGCATCCCTAACGGGCGTGGAGTTGTGCGGCGGCGGCGGCGACGACGACGGACAGCGCGAATGAATACCATGAATGAAATTAAGGAGCCTTACAATGAGCAGAATAGGGATTATAGTTAAATATACTATTTGGGTTGCATTAAAAAGGTATTGATTAATTCAATTAATCTCAATCAAGAAGCAATTACGCATTCAGTTTCGACCTGAAAGAAAGATTATTTAATCCTTAATTATTTATATATATCAAAATATTTTCCGTATAATGAAAATATACCGTTTTATTATTAACTATATAAATTAGAAATAACGACGGAATTTAACCGCTAAAAAGATAAGTTAGCAGATCGGGGCGACGCAGGTGGGCGGCGCACGCCACGCGTTAAAAATACGCTCGCGGGCGCGTACCGAATGTTCGTTCGCAATAAAAACGTCCACGCCCTCGGGAGGGCATCAACAAGTGCAACCGGGAGCGGTAGCTCAGTGCATCAACTGATGCCACTGCAGCGCCTCTCACCGGGAGGTCCTAGGTTCCCACTCCCCACGGCGGCAGGATTTTCGACACTAGCTTTTCAGCTAGGTCGAATTCAGTCGCTGTCTGGAGGAGTATTCTAGCGGCCGGCTGCTCTGATCGGTAGTTTTCCGTGGTTTCTCCGATCAACACCAGGCGAATGCCAGAGCAGTACCCTACCAAACGGGCCACGGACCGCGCGCGATCGCCCTTCCCTTCCTTGTCCTATCCTCTTCCCTTACACACTCACACTAACCTACACTACCGCATATTCCGGGAGACCGGTCGGGAGTTTAGAGTTTGTCCTGGCTGGGGCGGTGCCCCGCTGGTAGGAGAGTCCTGGTTAGGGGGAAAGCCCACTAACCGACGGTATCTGCCGCTCGCAGCCTCGCGTTGGAACCCGTCTTCGCTTGCTCTCTTACGATGTTACCAGTATCTTTCCCTCGAGCTCTAGACTCCGCCACGCCTCCAATTTCCACACCCTTCTCCTGTTCTCCGGGCTCCTATGATTCTCGTTCCAGGCCAAATCTTTCTCACCTACTCCTCGGTCTTCCTGGGCTCGTCCTTCTTCTTCTGCCGCGCCTCGTACAAGTTTGTTTGCGCTTCCAGCTTCGAATAATTAATGTTTATGAATTTATTCTTTAAATGCTCGGCCTACCTACCACACTTTGAGATGCTGGATTTAGTTAATGTCCTTCTGCGCGAATTTTACAAATTTGAAATTATTTCAAAGTCCAACAATCACTTCACTTGCTCTCTCAAATATTGTGAATGTTAATGCGAAGAATGTTCGTGCTCTCTACCTCTCAATTACATCACTTTCGTTGATATGCTTCTCAAGCTATCTTTTAACTAACAAGTTAAAATAAACTCCTATGCTATCAATTTACAAACGCCTTCAGAACTTAGTCTAGTCGCCGTCGCTGCTGCAATCATAGAGAGCTCCTCCGAGGCGCGCCGCGATACTTATGGTACTCGCGCCTGGGGAAATTTTTGGAGGGGTGAATATTCTACTCTTTTCGTGACCGCTAGTTCGGGCGTCAGAGTTCGAAAAGCTGTGGGTAGATGGCGCGTTTACAAGCCATCGCTCCGCCGCGTACCCTACTCCTCTCTGTTCGTGGGCTTCTTTTCGTAGCTGAAGGTGGCGTTATGGGGTTGTCTAATCCATATATATATATATATATATATATATATATATATATATATATATATATATATATATATAGTGACGGACCGGAATGCCGATCCAGCGCATCAGTGAATTTATTAAAGGGGTCAGGTTTTCTTTTTGCGAATGGGCTCCGGGGTGGGGTAAACATTGATACAACGACTTCCCAATATAATTATCATACAAAACTTTACTTCAATTATCATACAATAACCTTTTAACTCTTTTAGCTTAGATCCTTATGCCATGAATCACTGCCTTGGTTTAGTACATTGTAGCTAAAATATTCGAATATGATACTAAGTGCAACCTGTTGGTCGTATTGCGGTGTTATTCTTCATGTCCAGTTCCTGCCAACCAGTCGTTCGGCTCCCCTCGGCGTTGGTCGGCTGATGCTTCGGCGTGTCTGTGGAGCGACCGATACGTCGCTGCCTCCATACCCCCGCGTGTCCAACCGCCCTCGGTTCGGTGTTGCTCATCTCCGGATTACACCCACTGCCTCGTCTAGTCATCTCAAATATGGATTTCACTCACCATGCCCCAAATCACGATGTTACTTCTCACTTCGTATTATTATTATTACGCCACACGATTCTCCCACCGGCTCTCAATCGCCATTCACAGTCTTGGACTTCCACGCACTGATCACGTTATATATCCACTCCTTGCCACAATTATTCTCGTCGAACCTCACACGAATGTATCGCCCACACTTTACTAATATCTTTACTATTACGTTGTTCACTCACGAGTCTCTGATATCACATCTTAAGCATCCGGCATTAAATATTCGGTCACGTCCCGCGCGATACGTGCGCTCCCCTACACTAGCTGGCCCTCACTACTTCTGCTCCCCGTCCGTTAACTCTCGCGTGTCGCGGGAGCCTCTCTCGCGCCAGGCGGGAGCCGCCAACTGACGCGCCATCCGAATCGTAGCAGCCGCTTTGCGTTTCGTTGCGTAATAATTGTTAGAATTTTTCCGTTATTGCATGATTATGTAGTGGAATCAACATCAATGATAGTGCTACTCAAATCAACTATTTCACATGAGATACACAATTTACACGAGACTAAGGCATAATGCCGCCGCCCTGGCCCGCCCAGGCCCAAGCGTTGGACGACGTCTCCGCTGCGGGACGTCTTCTCTGAGCACTACGAAGGCCAATACAAAGCATAATGACACGATATACTACATCCAAGAAAGTTGCTGCTATCACCAGGAGTCAACAAATACTCAGACCACAAACAGTATCACCACTATGGTTCATCCATTTCTACACCCACAACAACGACCAATACAAATCATGACAATGAACAAGGGCTGTGATTGCGCTTACTAAAACCACTTACGACTTCAGCCGCTGGTATGGCCAGGACATTCACCGCAAATGTAAGCGAAAATACAACGAAGGTGATGACAGTAACTGCAATCAACGCTA
Source organism: Teleogryllus oceanicus (assembly GCA_964035755.1). Classification (NCBI taxonomy): domain Eukaryota; kingdom Metazoa; phylum Arthropoda; class Insecta; order Orthoptera; family Gryllidae; genus Teleogryllus; species Teleogryllus oceanicus. The sequence continues at coordinate 36,085,187 of CAXIVR010000001.1, read as the reverse complement.
AGACCACGATTAGAAACTATGTAAACGTGACCTTGCCTACAGCCCCGTTCACAAATGACATCACAAGGAGGACATTCATGGCAACCATTGCCTCGTCCGAGATCCATGGTACCGGGAGCGGTAGCTCAGTGCATTAACTGATTCCACTGCAGCGCCTGTGACCGGGAGATCCTAGGTTCGAGTCCTGACAGCGGCAGGATTTTCGACACTAGCTTTTCAGCTAGGTCGAATTCAGTCGCTGCCTGGAGGAGAATTCTAGTGGCCGGCTGCTCTGATCGGTAGTTTTCCGTGGTTTCTCCGATCAACACCAGGCGAATACCGGAGAAGTACCCTACCAAACGGGCCAGAGACCGCGCGCGATCTTTCCTTCCTCTTCCTTGTTCTGTCCACTCCCCCTTACACACACACTTACATTAACATGCACTACACTACCACATATTCCGGGAGAACGGTCGGGATCTTAGAGCGTGTTCCCGCTGGGGCGGTGGCCCGCTGGTGGGAGAGTCCTGGTTAGGGGGAAACCCCACTAGCCGACGGTAGGTCGGCGCCGGATCTGGCCATCCAGCGGGGAAAGATCACCGCCATCTCCCTAGAAAAAAGCATGCACTACACTAACGGGACTAATGACCAAAGCAGTTGACGCGCCCGGAAACACGAAAAACCAAACCAAACCGAGATCCATGGTCGCCTCGCGGCTGCGCCCAAGGCATGTCCCGTGACCAATTACGCATTTTATAGTTTCCTCTTGGTTTCCGAATGATAACGAGAGGAAATGTTAAGTTTACCTCTAATTTGCTTCTGAGAAAACAGCAATACGAATGAGACATCACACACAGTTCGTGCATCTCAATGCAGCGACCATATTAAATCATCAAATCCTTCTAAAGTTCACGGCTCTGCAGTGCCGTCTACAGTACTTGCCCGCTGATGACACTCTCGACCAGAATCTAGAATCTCATCTTCTTTAACTCGCTCCTTCTTGCGTTGAGCACACGCAAACATTTTCCATATACTCGTAAGGCGAGCGTAAACCACGGAATGCTTCCAAAGCGTTATGTTACGATCGAACAAACATGTTGTCACGACTTTTCGTTTTATTAGTTTAGAGTTATGAATAAAAATACTTAAAATTTGTGGCTGGTAGTTATTTCACAAAGAATTGGTTTCTAAATAATAATGATAACAATAACAATAAATACATATCACACACGTTCGCTGATGTGCACCAGACATTTCTGTATTCGAGTTACTGCATTGAAACGCGAATTCATTTTAAACAAGATGATAAAATGGAACAATATGTGCTTCATAATGTCACAACTCTAAACTCATAGAGAGAAATGTAATTACATCACTATAACTTTGTACGTGCTGGTGTGCGCATGTGTCTTGGCGTATGTGTGAGTGTGTTTGCTCACAAACCGGTATATGTATCCTGACTGCGGTTAAAGCTATTTCATCAAAAGAGTGAGACTATTTATCCTTATTTAGTAAAATCATTCCCCACGCTATAGACTATTATGAGGAAGCCTTTCATCAACTATTCTCACTCCTTTTGGATTTTCCAGTAATGAAGTTGCAGGTCGAAATTTTGAATGCATTTTTGAATAATATGTGTTGTCTGTGATAATAATTTCGTCGCATAACTCCATACACTATCCTGACCGGAGACTTGTCCAACTTGCCTTCTAACGATTCAATAGAGAGCTTCCAAGAACAAATCATCAATGTAGTAATGAAAGGCGTTGGCGAACGGAGGTATTGTAACCTAAAATTTGCGGCTGGAGCCACGTCTGAATGACAATGCCGACATTTCGTGAGTCATGATGTGCAAAACAGTGGGAATAAAATTGACAGTGGCAGTTCAATTGAAATAAGTGATGGAATATCATATCGCAAGTCTTAATTAAAGGTCCTGGCCAAAAGCAAAATTTCTAGTGCCGGAGCAAAGAAAACTGAAAGACCAAGTGACATTCTGTGGTACAAATATATTGTCATTCCTAACACGATTCATCCGATTAATGCCATATTTAAATCGTATTGTCAAAATTTACAATTCACTCATGAAGACGTAAATCATCAGATTAATTTCTTAGATCCAACCACGAAGGTAAGCCTATAAGTTTCTTCACTTACGTTGTAATTGTGTGTAAGTTCACAATACAGCTTTTTGCTCTTACAGTGTTATGATGACTTCACTTTGCTTATGGTCACTTCCAGCGCTGTCAACTAATTAATGTTCTCTTGACTTATTGCGCTATGGAGAGGCTTTCGTAATTCGTTTTTTGCAACCTGAATATAAACAAAAATATTAAATTCTTAGAAGACTTTGAGCACAATGATTTTCCTTGGCGAACAGTTTACCAGTTATTGAAGCAATAAAAGTAGTCAAACCATCATGCAGGATAAGAAATGAGCAAGATATCCAGCTTCAACCACTTCTGATCCCAATAATAAGAAAGTGCGTGTCTTGCTTCTGAATAACCGGCTGAGTGTATCCTGACGAAGTGGATTGTTAGATGTTTATTTAGTCAAAAACAGTTGAAAACTGTATGTGACGAATGGGGGAGAAAATCATCTGCGCACGCTTCCTTGAGTTTCAGAATCCCTTCCTTACAGTTTGACTATTAATAGTTGAAAGATGAAAAAATAATAGTAATGATAATAATAATAACAACAACAACAACAACAACAATAATAATAATAATAATAATAATAATAATAATAATAATAATAATAATAATAATAAATTTAAAAAAGCGAGAGATTAACATTTCAAGAAGTAGATATTTTTGTTTCCGAGTTATAGAAAACTTGTTTGCAACGGTAAACGAACTGCAGATATGATTTTTATGTTGTTGAAAGAATTTTTTTATGTTGTTGTTGGTGGTGGATGGCAACGCGCATTCAAAATCCGCAACTTAAATTCTTCAACATTTTGGCTCCAATTTCCAGCTGATGAAACAGTGTAATTAGGCAAGTTCCTCAATGGGAAATCATTTTTTCCGAGTGTATCGGCAGGCTCGTGACATAATGGACCAAGTTTATTGAAAAGCAAGTTGCCTGTGTTGAATAGTGGACTCGTAAACTATGTACTCTTGTTGTAATCTATTACAAACAAGAAGTGCAGATACTTATTGACATCCTGTGTATCGAGGTGGTTTTCCTACACCCATTTAGTATCCAAAGGGCACGTATTCAGGTGTAATTTAGAACTTCATCCCATCCTCATAGTCCCATTCCCCTCCCATCCCATTCAGCCCATCCTCATAGTCATAATAGATGTAACTAATAACTTTTTTAAGGGAGCTTTTTTAATAACTAATAACTTTTTTAATAAGAGCTTTTTTTATTTTCAAAATTCATGTGGTATATGACTTAGTGTAGGAATCACAGAATTTTGAAAATGTGCACAGAATTCACTTCTCCCCATAGCACGTCATACGCAGTTTCAACTGTTCCTTTTTGACGTAAAATAAATAAATAAATAAACCTAGTGGCCAGGTGTTTACGTCTTGCAGACCTAAATTCTACTGTGCAAATTTACATGAAATTATTTATGTGTTAGTACCGAGCGTTCAAAAAGTCTCTCCGCAGTGGCTGTCTCACCGCTCCACCATCCTTTATGAGGAAACGGCAACATCGCGGACTTAATCAGCGACGGCGCCTTTGCGCTGGACCGTTATGCAAAAGAACCAAAGGAGCGTGTTGCGAAACACGATGCAGAGGGGAAAATATAGTGACACTAAAATAAAAAGCATTTAAAATAAACAGTGTTTTCACTTTTCATAATTATTTTATTACATTATGTGTTGAAAATGTTTGCCAGAATTTTGAAAGCAAAGCGTTACTCTTTTACATTTATTATCGAAGACTTTAAAGTTTCTTGAGATATGGACATAACAAAAAAATATATTGAGTCATTTAATTCTTCAATGGCCTCGGGAAAAGTTAATTAAACATTTCATTTAGCTGCTCAGCCGGAAAAAATCAGGAGGTGTGAGATCTGGTGATCCTGGTGATCCAGCCCTTTCGAAACTATGGGGTTTCCGAATGCGAACATTTGTTTCACATTATCCATGTACCATTTATTTCCTGGAAACACATGTTCCACCAAAAATACACGTTCTTCCAGTATGAGCATTCTAACAGTTATAATTTGACTCACAATAAACAACTTGTACGTAGTCCAACTGAATGTATCACTTGGATACGAACTATACGATCACGTATTTTTATATTAACTACTGCTCGCTTCTCAGAATAACATTCAAACGCCGTCGCTGATTAAGTCCGCGATGTTGCCGTTTTCACATAAAGGATGATGCAGTGGGGAGACGGCCACTGCGTAGAGACTTTTTGAACGCTCTGTAAATAATGATCATACATACAATCAATTTTTTACTTTCTCGTATACATACGTAAATACGGGAGTAAAATACGAAGTATAGAGGAAGATATATAATGCTGCGGAAAATCAATTACGAGATTTCAACGGAAATACAGGTTTTGGGGTCAGGTTTTCAGGAAATACACGTACAGTGAAATAGTAGTTTTTTCAAACGTCAGTCCGTGTGTTTGTCGTATGTCAACAAATCTAGCGCTTAAACCACACGTACAATCTTTTCCAAATTGAAGAAACCCCTGTCCATTTGGCTCTAGTTGAAACTTTTAAATTTTGAAAAATATTCTTTTAACTTTGGAGGATACTTTACATCAAGCCCCCCGGACATTTTCAAAATTTTCTCAGAAACGTTTCAAAATATTTTCTTTAAATTTCCTGCAAGAATATAATAACGTACACTTATAAATGTAGCGTAGGTCCCATTTTCACGGATAATGCTAAATTTTCGAAAATTGCAAAAGTTTGAATTTTTTGGGAGTCTTCCTACAACTATAAAATTGAAGACCGATTTTTCCTTCATATGAAATTTCATACTCATAAATAGTTCTTTCATTAAGGTCATGTAGATATTTTTGAAAATTTTAGTTCTTGTGCAATAGAGCATGCAATAATTGTAATTTTTAAAAATTACAAAATTATGATTTCCTCAAAACGGTTCCAAATTTGTTCTTAAAGTTTTTGATAGGGTTAGTGCCCAACCAACTCTATCCGATGACATAAACGTCATATTGCTCTATTCTTTTGTTTTTCAAAAATTATAAAAATGTAATTTTTTTTACTTGTCTCTCACGGCGGTAATATTTACCTTAGAGGCGATTTCTTCACACTCTTAGATTTATGAGTACATGTGCTTTAAATGATGTGAAATAACGTTTCTCGAAAACTCAACAGCTTTCTGTAAAAATGAAATCAAAATTCTGAATTTTCAAAAATGCCCAAACGCCATTTTCTCAAAAATGGCTCCAATTTTTTCGTCAAATTTTTCCAATGGATAGTGATCATTGCACTATTGCACACGTGAAGTTAATTTGTGTGTATTCTTTTGTTTTTTTTAAATTAGTCAAACGTATTTATTTTAAATATCTCTTTTCAATGAAAATTTCTATTTGGACAAGATTTTACACTTCAATATTCTAAAAGTAATATTTCGGTTCTACTATTAAGGTATCGAAAAGTTAAGAAAACGTCAAGAAAAATCTGTCATTCTGTAGCACCTTTAGTTAGTACTTTCAACACTATATTAGGTAAACAGAATTACCACCCAAAGTCACGCACATATTAAATCTCTATTATCTTATTATAAAGGTAATCTCCTTTCCTTACAATCCAATGGCACCCAACATTTTAGTAGATTTCTTTATTCCTACGATATTAGAGCTGGTGTTTTGTTAAAGAATTCGTTTAGTATACCAAATTGAATGTGGAAAACTGTCTTGTCTGAAAAAATATTTTTGAACTGCAGAAAAAGTGATATCCATCCGCATATACCAGTGTAACGTCACAAGTTGCCGGCCACGTTTCCGAACTCCTAGCGGCTGCGGAGAGCTGTCTGCCACAAGGGAACGAACAAAAGGCGGCGCATAAGAGGGCCAGCTGAAGGGGTGTAGGACCCCCCATCACGCAAGGCGAGCGGGGCAGAGGAGACTGCCCCCACCCTCAGTGATCTGGCATGTGTTGACCGAGCGACGCCTCTCCTCAGGGAAGCAGAGGGCGCTCACGTGACCGCCAATAGAAGTTAGCGGAGATGCAGAAGGGAGGGAGGTGGTTGTGAATGTGCAGACGTGTCTGCTCGTCTCGGAACGCGGATGTGCATCCCTCGGGACCCTGTGAGTGAGTTGCACTGGTGTCGCGGCACTGGCACGGTAAAGCGTCTGGGTGGAGGATGCACTAGCTTGGGGAGGGGGTAACCCCACTAGCCAACGGTAGGTCGGCGCCGGATCTCGCCATCCAGCGGGGAAAGATCATTGCCATATCCGGAGAAAAACATGCACTACACTAACGGGACGAATGACCAAAGCAGTTGACGCGCCCGGAAACACGAAAAAATCAATCATTCAATCAATATCCTATGTATATCCGGAGTCTATATTTCTGTCAGTCCCAATGCATTTGTGAATTATTATGTTATTTAATATATTGGGAACTCCATGTTCTCGACTCCGCTAATGTTTTCACATCTAGCATGTCACAACCAAGATTTTGACAATATTCATTGGATTAATATGCCTCACTATACCGATGTACACCGTTTCACTCTTTAACCTATAGCAAATCAATCCAAAAAGATACATAGCAATGCAAGGGTAACTGATACTTTTGTTTCTGGGATGAGCGATTCACATTTTAAATATATACATATGTATTCATACAATCAAATTCATACAAATGTATTCATATATAGGTCTGAATGTTCCAGGTCACGCACATTCCCTGTCAGAGATGTCATAGAAAAACTGTACTCTTAATAATGTAATTTATATGTCATAGATCGAGATTATCATTTGTTGTCATCCGGGCCATAATATGTTGACATCCGGGTGTATTCACATTCTCATATTGTTTTATAGTGTTTTGATCTCTGAAGTGTCTAGAAATCTCAACATTCGTGGCAATATTTTACTCTTTTGATGTTCTTTGTGATTTAAAGAAACATTCAATGAATTTACAAAGTAAGGTTGTGTGTGTAATTATAAACATTAAAAATAATTTGTAACTCTGTTGTAATTGGCATTATTATTATTATTATTATTATTATTATTATTATTATTATTATTATTATTATTATTTTCGTAGGATTTTCAACGCTCAGCGCTCACTATACCTTTCAAAAAATGTGTATTAGAAAAATTAGAAAATTGACGATCTCACTTGAGAAAGTATTATAACTCCCAGACAAATAATTACCATTAAATTATAAACATGATTCTTCTATAGAAATTCATGCGAGTCGTGAACACCTTTGATTTTTCCTCTGCGTCGCGGAATCAATCTACGAGCTTGTGATAATCATTCTAAATACGGATTCGGGCCCTTTTGGAATATCCCAGAAAATGCGACAAGACATTTAACCCCTTTAACGTGCGTAGCTGCGATATTAGCTGCCGGGGTTTCCATTCCGCCCCTCCGATACCTGCCACGCCCCGCGCCCCGCCCCATCAGCCGCGCAGCCCATCGACCGAAGCGCCTTATTTATTTACTTGTTTATGTGGCGGCTGTTTTTCCTGGCAACAAAGCACAATCGATAAACAGGCGGGCGCGGGGGCGCAGAGCGCGACGGTGCGAGCGGCGTGGGCGGGGCGTGGGGGGCGGGGCGGCGGCACGCGCCCGGCGCGGGCGCGGGCGGCGGTCCGTCGGGGCGGGGGCGGGGCGGGGCGGGGCGGGGCCGGCGCAGCCAGCGAGACTTAGGCCCGCGCGCGGCGACCTGTTGCGCAGCCGAAGAAGAAGCTAAACAAGAGGGGAGGGGGCGCCGAGGCTGCGCGAGGCGGCGCCAGGCGACGACCTTTTTTTATCTCCGACGCGAAGATGCCTCGCCGTCGGCCGGGCCCCGCCTCCCCGCCCTCCCGCTCGCAGCGCAGGCCCGGCGCTGCCACGCAGCATCCGCCCCGCCCCCGCGCCTCCACGCCCGCCGGGGGCGACGTCCACTTCCGCCCGCGGACGCCGTCGACCTCCCCGGCCCCCACCCCACGCCCGCGGCGCCGCCGGCGAAGCGTCGCCGCCTATGATTGTTAATGTCCAATTTTTAATTAAAACGAACATCTCTGAAGGCGCGCTCTCGCGACAAGAGAAGCCCCATGAATATCGAGTGTATTCGTATTTAATTAAAAGCCCTATTAAAGTATGGATATCAAAACATTTTGAAATTTATACGAATGCGTTCGTATTCTTTCTTATTGTTCACCATGTGACGCCGGACGACGCCTCTGCTTCTGCTCGCCCCTTTCCCGCCCGCCCGCTCGCCCCGGGCGGTGCTGGACGGCGCGTTCCCCGCCCCTCCGGCGCAGCCCAACGCGCCGCCACGCCCCCCCGCCCCGCCCCGCTCACCGCCACCGCTGCCCCCGCCCGCCGCCTTCAATTACGCAGCGCGCTAACAAATGCGGCGGCCGCGTCGCTATCCGTTAGGCGCCGAATCCTATCGCCTAATCCCAATTGCTGCATAATATTTCACACCTTGGCGTTGCGGGCGTCGCGGAGGCTGCGCGGCGGCGAGGGGCGTGCGCGGAGGAGGCGGGGGCGGAGGCGGGCGCGGGCGGGCCCACGGGTCACCCCCGCCACGGCATTATATATAATAGCGGAGAACAAGATTGGAGCTCTGCTTAGTATTCAAGTGGCCGTGCTTCATTAGCATTGCTGGCGGCGGGGCGGGGGGGGGCGGGGCGGGGACGGGGGCGGGGACGGGCGGGACGGCGGCGCGGACGCCGCGCCGCGTTCTTGTGGCGGTGCCGACGGGGCGGGGCGCGGGCGAGGGCGCCATGGCACCGGCGACGCCCAAATGCGCGCGGCCACCGCGGCGGCGGCGAGGGCGGGCCACGGGGGAGCAGCCGCAAAGTGAAGTGGAAATCGATGGGCGTAGTGTGCATGTGCAGGGAATTAATACCTCCGACCTCTCCTGCACGTAACATCGCCCTGCTCCCGCAAAGGCGCCCGGGAGCGGAGCGGGAGCGGGGGTGGAGGCGAGGGCGGGGGCGGGGGCGGAACGAGGGCGCTGAGGCACTGCAGCGGAGCGGGCGGAGGGGGCGCGGAGTCACGACTGGCGGTGTGGAGGCGCTGGGGCGCGGGGCGAGGCGAGCGGGGGCCCGCAATTACGCGCCGTCTTCGCCCGCCCTCTCCGCGCTTCCCCGCTTCTCCACCCTCCCTTCAAGAAACAGGCTCCGGCCCGCGCCCCGTCCCCGCCCCCACTGCACGAGCGACGCCCGAGCCCCGCCCCCGTTCCCGCTGGCAGCCCTGCCAACTCCGCTAGATCGACAGCCTGGGTAGCTTCAAAGAGGCCGACGTTCAGGAACTCTTCCTTTCTCGGGAAACGGAATTTTTTTCAATGAACCAAGGAGAGGTATACGTAAAATGAAAAATTAAAATATAAGCATAAGGCTGATCCCGGTAGCCGATAAGGCAGTAGTGCCGTGGTGGGCTTGGGCAGAAGGGTTGCGGGTTCCAGTTTCGCCTCGGGCAGGGTTGTGTTTGTCTCTGTATGGTTGGAATTGCCCACTTCATCCTTCATCATCATTATCATTCAACGTCATCCCCCAGGGCTAACACACCTGGTGTAAAGTCGGATTCAGCATGAAAATGCTGCTCCCCATCATAAAAGTCAGTGCAGCTACCCTCGAGAACTAAGCCCCAGTGGGTTGTCCCAAACCCATAAGAATAATACACCGATAACTGGTAGGAAACTGGCAAGGATAGTGTGTTAATACCTCTGCTTTTAGTATCAGGTATGAAGTCTCCGTGAGGACGTCTAATCGGATGGAGACGTGAGATAAAAATATTAATATAAAAGTAATGAAATAGCGCAAAAGTGAAAAGAAAAAATAGAAATGGAAGAAGACGTCGACGTGGAATAGAATGACAGAAACAAAACTACTCGTTTCATAGTAGTATGTATGTATGTATGTATGTATGTATGTATGTATGTATAAATAAATAAATAAATAAATAAATATTTAAATAAATAAATAAAATAAATAAAAGGTTGCGTTGCGATATGAGGGTGGTGGCGGTGAGGTCCACGTGGCGCGGTAGTTGTGCGTTATTGATGCATTCCGCAAGGTAGATAATTCTGCACAATATGCCCCTCGATTATGAAGGTCGCTTTTCGTGACATATCCTTAACGTGATTTTTTCGAGTCATCATCAAATGATCAGTGTTCATTGAGTTGTGCTATGATGAAAAATTTAACGAAAACCCAAGAAGGCATGAAATACTATCTTTTGAAATTTGAAAATATTATACTAACTTGCTCTTAATTTCAAATTTACGTTCTTACAACATTTTAACACGTAAATTAAACCTTGGAATGAAAGAGTCAGTGAGAGAAATTCACATTGATTTGATTGGCGGGTCTACATTTAAGGTCATTAGTCCCGTAAACGTAGTGCATGTTTTTCCTTGGAAGGTGACGGTGATCTTACCCTCCCCCGCTGATTGGTGAGATCCGGCGGCGAACTACCGTTGGCTAGGGGGGCGGAATATTCCCCAACCAGGAATCTCCTAGCAGCTCTTTTCGGGTAGTACAATCTGGTTGGCCTCATAGAAACTGAGCTGCAATTCTGGATAATAACTCGAAAATGTGGGTATAGATTTAACGCAGTTTACTAGGTCTGATTTGGTGGTTTGTGATATGTCAGCAGGTTCACAGTTTGTAAGATTTGTCTCAGCGTATTTGACGCATACGGAACCAATAGAGCCAATTTTTGATCCACTGGAAGACCAATAGAATTACATCACTAGTCGCTGTCTGACTACTCAGCAGTCTCCTCAGCAGTCTACTGAACTGGAGAGTACAAGTTAAAGTAATCAGAACTGATCACAAAACATATGTTTTGAACATGGCTTAAGAGCGCTGGTGGATAAAACTGACTGCTTACAAAAATACAGAATTATAATAGCGAAATGGCCTAACTTTCAGAAAGCAATAGAGGAAGAAATCCATGGAGTCGCTGAGAACCAAACAACTGAGTCGCAGAGAACCATTCAAGGGGAGTTCTCCTGTCTTACGTAGTGCAACAAGCAAGCGGCAAACTGTACAATCCTATATGGACCCATACTCAGAGCTAAAGTGGCAAATTGGTCGAACAATGGTCACTGTTATGGTCAAAATAATAAGACGACTGAAACGCAGGTATCAAAAACACAAAAGAAGACAGAGCGAGATGACTGAATTTTATCTTACAGTTGCTATAAAATACAAAAACAAGTTCATGAGAAAGCTAAGACATGCAATCTCCATTTCTTGCATTGGAAAAAATACATTACTGAATGGGGTCACAGATGGAGTCACAGTTGGGGTCACAGATAGAGAACCTGAAGTACAATACTTGTTACAAGTATATTTAGTCTTTTAGAATTATCCGGTACAAATACTAATATGCATTAATAATATTAATTAACATCGGTTAATTAATAAAGTAAATTAATAATATTATTTTCGTTTTCGATGCTTTGTGTAGACGAAATGTATAAAAAACTTACGCAGCAAAAATTTTTCCTTTGCTCGTCCTGCACTTCACATTACGTGTTATTTTTTAATTTATTTAACGCCAAAACAGAATGTGACAAGCTATGAGTAGAAGTGCAATTTTGTGTTGTGTTACGAATGTTAAGTGTTATGGTATTACTGTGTTACGAATTAGAAGTGTTACGAATAGTTAACTGATGTATAGTTGTATAACTGAATAATTATGTTGTATAGTTCTATTACCTCTATTTATTAATTTTAATTTGAAGAAATAAAAGATCAATAATTTGAAGATCCATTTCAAGCACACGATGAAGACGATTTAAAAAACAATTGATTTCACTGTGGAATGAATTATTAAGTTCAGTTTTCAAATATTGACAGCAGATGAAGCGTAATTTTGGTTCTTCATTCCGGCCATCGCCCCTCCGCACATACTTTCTTCATTAGCATCTTTGAGCGTTTAGCATCCTCCGTTCCCGTCTCAAGGTCCGCTGAGGAAGGGCGCAGCGGGCGGGCGGGGCGGAGCGGGGCGGGGAGGGGGAGGGGTGGGGTCGGAGCGGGGACGGGGCAGGGGCAGGGCGGGGCGGGGAGGGGAGGGGGGGGGCGGAGCGGGGCGGGGCAGGGGCAGGGCGGGTGCGGGGCGGGGGGGGGGGCGGGCGCACGGAGGTGCAGGGAGGCGCCGCCTTGCCGCACGCGCCAAGTCCCGCCCCGCCGCGCCGCTTCCCTGAATCAACAGCGTATTGTCTCCTTTATCGGGGGTATTCCTGGCGGCCGCCCCATCCCCGGCTCGCTTGCGTCTCCGCCGTTCCGCCCCGCCCCCGTCTTCCCCCGCCGCGCGCGCCCCATATTAATGCCCCCTCCCCGGCGACCGCCAGCTCCTCTCTTCCTCCCACTCCTCACTCTCACGTCCTCCCCTTCTCGCTCCCTCGCCGCCCCCCCTCCCCTGCACGCGCGTCCGCCCACCCACAATAGCGCCACTGGAATTTTTAAAAGTGACTTAATTTCAAACAAAGATTAATTGAGAAACGTAAAATAGAGCAAAAATAAATAAAGGCAATGAAAGCGGAGAAGTCGCCAATAGAGCCACAAAAGCGAGTTTGGAGGCCTCTGGGAAAGAACTCTTGTTACGCGCCATCAAATATGCATGCGCGCGTGGCCCAGACGCGCGGGCTGGCGGCCGCCGCCCCGCCCCGCCCCGCCCCCTCCCTGCACCCGCGCCCCACGGGAGTTGTGGAATGCGCGAGGCAGGCGGCGATGCACACACGAGCGCCCAGCGGCGCCCGGGAGACGAGAGGCTCCCCGCGATTGCGTCCCCGACACAACACACTCCTCGCCGGGGAGGGACAGACACGTGACCCGTCGCAGGTGGATAGTGATCCTTTACGCTCACACGATATATTATTTCAGCGGCAAAAAAGACCCACGCGCTCTCAATTCCATACGCAATTGATTCCGTCCAACTAATACAAACAACACTGAAAACCAGTTGTTATATACAAGTGTCCGAGGATGAAATGTCGAAACTTAGAAAATAAGGTAAGACAATTTCAAGCATATTTTGCCTAATAAACTACTTCGATATTCTGAATGGCTGAGCCGCAATTAGCACGCGAAGGTTGGTTTGCAAAAATGCTTTCTAGTCAAAAATTTGCATTGGAGAAGCATAGAAACACTCCAGAAATATGTGAATTGTTTATTATTTACAGAAGAAATAAATATATTTGTTCAGAAAGAAAAAGTAACGGAGAAATAAACAGCAGTCGAGCTGTGTAAATGTACGGAGCTCTGGCCATTTGAAAAGAGACTATTACTATGGTTTTAACGTAAAATGGGACGTATTCGGGCTAATGTTGTACATCGTTTCAGTCAAAAAGGATAATGCTTGATGATCATAAAATTGCTGTGTATAATATGGGGACCCCCCTCAGTCAAAAATTCGTTGATAAAAATAACATTTAATAATATTTGTTCGTTATTTTCTACTCAGAAAACGGACGTCCTCTTTCTATTCAGAAAACGGACGTTGGAAATATTCATTCGCGAATCGAAATATTAGAGACTGGAACGGTTTACCTTTGACAATCTTTCATCCCTTTCCTCAAAGCCTGAGCCTGAAAAAATTGCAGTACCATTGTAAGCAACAAATTTTCCTGTCTCTGCTGTGTCTTCTTCCAGTTTAGCATGGATGATCGTCTCGTACGTTTGACATCCGTTCTTACAGCTTCTTTGCGTTGGATTGTTAAAAGAGAGTTGACCCATGGGGATGTCAACACAAGCAAACATTCTATATAACCTGCAAATTGAAAGATATGTATGGTCCCCTTTCAAGGAGGGATTGTTCACCATCAGTGGGGAGTGATGAGTGCAATGTGTAGTATACCGCATTAAATTACACGACTGTAATTTAATGCAAATTTTACTTGTAGTTTGTATTAGAAAATTTGGTCATTCATAAATTCGACATCTGGTGAAAATAGTTCATGCTGTAATTCACATCACCGAAAAAATTTTTTAACATCGAATACTACTTATTCCATTAAAAAATATGGAATCAAAAAAATTTCAGTTTCATCACTTAGGACTTTTATAATTAGAACCTATTTGAACCCTTTGTATTACTGTAGTTTTGTCCTTCAACGCTTATTGGACCTTTAAAAAAATATTCGAAATCGTTGCCATGCGTGTTGGCTTCGTGGGAACTTCACCGTTCTCTTACAGCCAGACCTACCCATGAGGACGTTGCAACCGGCTCAGAAGGCTCAGGGTATCAGTTGCTATCACTGCAGTACCTTTGATCGGGAGTCACACTTACATGCACTTCACTACCCCCTACTACACATACCGGTTGATTGATTTTTTCGTGTTTCCGGGCGCGTCAACTGCTTCGGCCATTCGTCACGTTAGTGTAGTGCATGTTATTTTCGCTGAAGATGGCGGTGATCTTCCCCCGCTGGATGGCGAGATCCGACGCCGACCTACCGTCTGCTAGTGGGGTTTCCCCTAACCAGGACTCTCCCATCAACGGGGCACCGCCCCAGTCGGGACAAGCTCTAAGCTCCCGACCGGTCTCCCGGAATATGTGGCAGTGTAGTGCATGTTAGTGTGTGTGTGTAAGGGGAGAGGATAGGACAAGGAAGAGGAAGGACAGATCGCGCGCGGTCCGTGGCCCGTTTGGTAGGGCATTGCTCCGGCATTCGCCTGGTGCTGATGGGAGAAACCACGGAAAAGTACCGATCAGAGCAGCCAGCCGCTAGAATTCTCCTCCCGACAGCAGCTGAATTCGACCTAGCTGAAAAGCTTGTGTCGAAAATCCTGCCGTAGGACCTCCCGGTTAGAGGCGCTGCAGTGACATCAGTTGATGCACTGAGCTACCGCTACCGGTACACATGCCGGGAGACCAGTCGGAAGCTTAGAGCTTGTCCCAGCTGGGACGGTGCCCTACTGGTGGGAGCTACCTGAATGGGGGAAAGTGACTGTTGTGATCTCAAATACAATGTGTCAGAATATCAGATTTTATAATAATAGGAAAGCTACTTCAATATTAGCAAAAATTCTGATAATGTACTCTGATAATGTGATATGGTAAAGTATCTTAAATCAAGAACTTGTGTGCTTCCAAACCAAGCATTTTCTTGAAACTACACAAAATATGGCTAAAATCTAGCTTTGAGAAGTGGCTGTAAAAGGGGGGTCTCGCTTTCTGATGATTTGATGAAAAAGGTTAACTGGCTGTCGGTTCGAAAAAGCCCTACGGAAAAAAAAATCTGTAAAGACAGATCTTCAAATAAGATCGTGTACAATTTTTACATCCATCACTAAACTCATAGCCAATAACCTTTTCTCAAACGTCAAATCTATACCACACGCCAACCTCTAGTCTACACTACAACCTCGCCTACACTACAACCTCGCTGCTACACTACACCCTCGACTCTAATACTACTGATACTGCTACATTACTACCTCACCTCAACAGACTATACTTCAACACAAATAGAAATTCGATCCCCCTTTGACGTCTTCCTAAATATATTCGCTTTCTTGTAGTTAGAGTTAGTTTTAAGTTTAGGAAATAACAATAGTTGTAAGCCATCCAATGTATATGAACAAGAGAATATATAACTGAACTATGTATTTCCAAATGAAAAATAAAGATGTATAAAAAAATACTGATAGTGATGTTTTGATGCGTCAGCAATTTCAGATATAGTCTCACTTTTTATAAAAGTCGGAATTCTATTTCTAATAACTTTACTACACTTGTGAAGAAATTTACAATTAATCCCACTAAATATATTTTCCCGAACTGTTGATTGAATACTATCGAATGAAGTTTTGGAATATCAAGATATTCCTGTTGTCTTTTCTATGTACTCCACATATTCGATACTTTTGGCGCATTAAAATAGAAATGAAATCTGCGCCTTGGCTTTGTAATTCAATTGAAATATTGATGAAACAAAAAATAAAGCATTTGGAAAAATTTCCAAACGTCGTTTCGATGTTAGTTGGAATTATAAACATTTCGGTAATTTTTGTATTTAAGCAATTGAGTGGGAAACAGAATTACTACTTTTTCTTACTGAGTAATAAAAATGATAAAGAATTTTGGTCCTAGTTAAAAAATATGGGCTACACCTATTCATCTCTCTCATTCTACTAATGTCCTAACGGGATGGACTGTGAACTTCACCTTAGGAGCCCGGGATTACCGGAACATTAATTTACATTTAAACCAATTACTCCTGAAAGTGTTGCAGGATGTGTGTCACACTAGAGCTGCTGCGGAAGATGTATCTGCGCATGTGCTCCCGTTTAGTATTGCGTATTGTATACTTTGGGAATGAGAATTTTTCAAATTTTCAAATGTGCCTTGCGAAACCTATAGATAAAACAAATAAGCCCGATTCCATAAAATAATTTCGCTTTATTTCTTTCCAAAGTTGAAATTTTAATTTCTTTCCAAAGTTCCAGAATATGTTCTTGGTAATCGGAAAAGAAGTCTTGTCAATTTCATTTGTAAGGGAAATTTTCTACCATTTGGGCCATTACCCTCACCGTGCTCTTCGTGAAGAAATCGCCTTTCTGCCGTGTGAACATGGAGATCGTCAATTTGAATAACTAAATTCCTCACTGAACTCTAGAAAATATTCTAGAGAGTGAAGCGATATTTATGTCCAGTAACAAAACAAGAAGCCATGTCAGGATATAAAATATTAATTATCCAATGTCCACAAAACACAATGAAACGAACTGAAATTCAGTGATTTTATATGCATATTTAGTGCATTTTGGGTTAAAGCATCATATTTCCATTACATTTCAGTTCTTCTTCATATTTTATTGCTCTTTTGTTCTTAATGTGGCATATTTTCTTTGGAATTTCAATTGATATGCATATTCGTCTCCTGAAACCGAAAAGTGTACTTCACAATTGTGAATGCAAATGCTATTCATGTAAAATCGCGGGAGTGTCTTTAGTTCGTTGCAGCAGTATTTGTCTCAACTTCTTTTAGATGATATCAAAGAACTAATACCATAAATGATTTGTCCGATTATGAATGATGTGATAATTTTTCTTTGATAAAGAATTTTTGGCATTGGAATTGATACTTCGATGTTGATGATACAGACAAAATCATTATATTTAACTAAAAAATTATCGCTTGAATACTAAGTAGAGACAAAAATGCAACATTAATTGTTAAAATTTAAAAAAATAGTTGTTCATAAATATGTAAAACTGTTAATTGTCAGAGCATATTTTCCACATGCTAGAGCATATATGCATGTATATTTCTCCGTTTAATGCAGCATGTACTTCCAAGCTTTAGTTACAAGAATACTGATAATTTATATATTGCGAGTAGTAAGCCACCAAAATGACGGGGCAAACTAAAACTCTCACGTTATTAACGAATAAACTAGTGGCGTTACAACAGTAGATACTTTCCCGCATTATTTGTAACCTTGCAATGTTAAAAAATGCAGATATTTAAATGAAAAATTGCACCTGTGCCATTTTTAAGCGTCCTTTACTGTATATTATGAAAATCATCAAGACAAATTTCAAGCCATTTTTAGACTTTCTTTAGAAATGCACAAAATTTTTTTAAAAAAATTTTTTAAATTTTAAAAAAAATTATCACCATCAATATTGTAGTATTCTGTTGGTTATATTTTATAATTTAAAAATACAGCTTTTTAAAAATGAGAAAAATTAAAAGAAAAAAATGGAGCCGTTATTGAAATTTTTGCTTAAAATTTGAAAATAAGTGTTTAAAAATGTCTATATTTTATGCGAAATTATGCGAAAACTACTCACATATTTGAAAAATTGTACAGGATCTAATTTCAAGATCTGTTTTTGGAGAATATATTTTGTTAAGGAAAAAATCTTTTTTTTAAAAAAAAAATGTAAACTTTTGCAATTTTCGAAAAATCAGGGATCTGATTGAAAATGAGACATACACCATTCTTTTGAGAATTTTGTTGCTATTTTCCAAAGATAAAGTTTAATAAAAAATAAACAAAATAATTAATAATTTTGAGAAAAAATTAAAATCTGGTTTAGTCTTCATTTGAAGTATCCTAAAAAATCAAAATGTCCATTTAAAACTCGCAGTTTCTCGATTTCATTTACATCTATTGGGGAATATCAATTTTGGAGAAAATCATGGAAACCTAGTTAGGCGAGAGAGTAAAAACACGAACTTAGATAATATATTTAAGGAAACTACCTTTTACAAATTAAATTGTATAAGAAACTGATTTTTTTGCTCTACGGTATCTACATAGGTGTCTCAGAATAAATGTGACAAGTTAGGCCATGAGAACAAGACATCCTCCAGTTGAAATCAATTTAAGGGAACCTCTCTGAAGTTGCTGTATTTTCAAATACGAAATTCACTTCAACTAACAGTTCCCAGTCACTTAAACTCAAACTCACTAACTACCGAAATGCGCGCAGAAAAAGTAAATAATGGTGCGGCCAGATGTTGCTCCAAAAGCAGTAAATGTCATGGCGACTTTCAGTTTTTAATTGATATTTCTGGAGTACTTCTTACGTAGTTGAATGAAAAGATTGTAATGCTCCTGCAAAAAAACTGCAATTTTTACATAGAAA
The DNA here is from genome assembly GCA_964035755.1 of Teleogryllus oceanicus. Lineage (NCBI taxonomy): Eukaryota > Metazoa > Arthropoda > Insecta > Orthoptera > Gryllidae > Teleogryllus > Teleogryllus oceanicus. The sequence goes on along the minus strand of CAXIVR010000001.1, from coordinate 36,066,481 downwards.
AACCTTCACTAGGAGCTTGGTATTGAAAAAGTGAATAAAGCATTTGTTCCTATATATGGATATAAAATTACCTTTTCTAACACTTTGGATAGTCAGAATATTTTGTTGGCCCATGATACCGAAAAATCGATTGTGGGCAAAACACCTCACCGTTCGTTTACCAGTCCGGCTGTGGTCAATGCTAGCGCCTAGCTCGTTCAGGCGATTTTCTCCAAAACTGATATTCCTCGATTAATCTAAACGAAGTTTAGATTAGTTTAGAAAAGTTTAGTTTAGAAAAGTATGAAATCGACACTTATATTTTGGGAGTACATTAAGCCTGATCATTTTTTGTTTAATTTAAAAATTAAAATAATGGCACTCCTCTTTTTCGTGGGAATTCCTGATTTTTCGAAAATTACAGAGGTTCAATTTTTTTCGGTGTCTTCGTACAACTAAAATATTGAAGGAGGCTTTTTGTAATGGAATCTGTTCTCCTGTGACATCTTTAAATAACGTAATGTACATTTTTTGAAGTTTTTGATTACGCCGTTTTCTCGTAATATGAAATTCAAGCAATTTTTTTAAAACAATCATTTTCTGAACATGGGTCCAATTGTTTCTTTTATTATTTCCTTGAATAGAATACACTAATCGTAATGGGACAGGTCCCATTTTTCTTTGGACAAAATTGCTCAGGCCCGCTTTTCGAAAATTGCAAAACATTAACATCTGAAAAGAACAATATTGAACATTGATATTTATTCTTAATGAATTCTGTTCTAAAAAAATCGAGCTTTAAATAAGCACATATATAGTTTTTGCTGATGTAGGTGTATGGAAACGTCCTATAAGAAAAATCGTTTTTGAAAACACATCCCTTAACCAAAAGTAATACTGTGCAAAAAAGTTTCTATCTAGCCCAATTGCTAAATCATTGCGGTACAATTACGGGGACGGAGGAAATTGTTAGGGATGTGCGTTCTCCCAAGATGAGAAAAGTTTAGTACCTCGGAAAACAGACATTATTAGCTGCTTTCGGGATTTCAACATTAGGTGATATTCTGAATCAATGGGATTGTTTACCCGAAGAGATTGGCATTCACGCGAAAGCTCTCAGGAACCACTGAATCACCGACCAGCGTCCGGCTAGGAATTAGAATCCGTGTGGCGCCAATAACTCTCCATCAAACGTACAGGCGACATCTGACCACGATCGAACCATAACACCAATAATTTCATTAAGGCTAATAAAACCAGAATTAAAAACAATAGCAGTGATAAAACCCCGTGGCTCTACATTTATTTAATAACAACGGCACGGTATTTTCCTTGAAATGAAAGACGACTAACCGAAATAGTTATGCACTGCCCTCTAAACGTATGTGTCGATCTTTCCCACACACATCCATACTCCCAACACTCTGCGGTATGTTCGGTGTTATAGTTAAATGCACTGGTTAAAAATGTTCCGTCCCTTGAGCAAGTCATTTTCCCCGAAAACCACTTATTTGTAAACCACGAGGCAAAGCTATTGGAGACACACTAGCTTAACGAATAGAGGTCTACATGGATCACAGGAGATTGATTGATTTTTTCATGTTTCCGGGCGCGTCAACTGCTCTGGTCATTAGTCCCGTTAGTGTAGAGCATTTTTTTTCGGGAGATGGCGGTGATCTTCCCTCGCTGAATGGCGAGATCCGGCGCCGACCTACCGTCGGCTAGTGGGGATTCCCCCTAACCAGGACTCTCACACCAGCAGGGCGCCACACCAGCCGGGACAAGCTCTACGCTCCCGATCTGTCTCCCGGACAATGTAGTAGTGTAGTGCATGTTAGTGTGTGTGTAAGGGGGAGAGGATAGGACAATGAATGGGAAGAACAGATTGCGCGCTGTCCGTGGCCGCGTTCCGTGGAGAAACCACGGAAAACTACCGATCAGAACACCCGGCCGCTAGAATTCTCCTCGAGACAGCGACTGACTTCGACCTAGCTGAAAAGCTAGAGTCGAAAATCCTGCCGCCGTCAGGACTCAAACCTAGGACCTCCCGGTCAGAGGCGTTGAAGTGACATCAGTTGATGCACTGAGCTACCGCTCCCGGTGATCACAGGAGAGTTGCGTGCACATATTTCATTCATCTTTTCCGTAATTTAAAAGTGTGGGATACGTAGAATGTGTTTTCCCAAAATATTATGCCATATCTCAGGCGGAAATGAACATTCGCGAAATATACCCAACGAGCAGTATGAATGCAGACAGAAGCGGCATGAATGTGAGCGCCTAAGAGGATTCCATCAGGGCAGAAAAGACGCGCACGTGGTTCCCTTGGAGGTGGAGTGGGCCAGCAGCGCACAGGGCGCCAGCTTCCATGTCGCCGGGGCGGAGGCGGACGCAGCAGGAGGAGATGAAGGCTGGGAGAGTCGCGTAGCAACGCAGAGGAGCCGCCCCCTGTCCCGCCCCGCGCCGCCCCCCGCCGCCCCGCGCCGCCCCGCGTCGCCCCGCTGCCGGCGCCGATGCCCAGCCGCCGCCCGGAGACGCCCTCGCGGTGCTGCGGCGAAATCAAATATTGGGCCCGCAGGAAATGAAGAATCGAATGAATACAAAAACAGTTCCATCGGATAATGAAGCCGCGGCTCGCCCCGACACTTAAAAGTACGGCAATTCCGCGCGCAGCGAGGACGCGCTCCCGCCGCGCCCCGCCCGCCCGCCCGCCCCGCCCCGCCCGGCGCCGCCCTCCCCGCCCGTTTCCACCCGCCTCGCCCCACCCGCCCAGCCCGCGCTGCCCCGGTCCCGCCCACCGTCCGCGCCGCGCGGCAGCCGCGATTAGTAGTCGAGGAGCAGGCCCGGCGGCGGAAAGTTGAGCGGGGCGGGAGGCGGGGCAGATGCGAGGGCAGCGCCAGCGGGCAGGGCGGGGCGGGGCAGGGCGAGGGCGGAGGAGGAGGAGGAGGCAACCGAGGCGAGGCGAGGCGAGGCGGCGGCGGACGTGGCTGGCCGGGCACCCCGAGCGCGGCACCCACCACTTGCCGGACCCTTGGGCGGAGCGCGCGGTTCCGGTTCCGCCCCATTGCTCGCCTAAAAGTAGCCGAACCTCGCGGGCGGGCAGTGGCGCTGCGGGTGCGGGGGCGGGGCGGGGCGGCGCGGGGCGCCGCCCCTGCGGGCAGGGCGCCCGCCCGCCCCCCGCCCCGCCCCGCCCCGCCCAGCCACCCCGCGCTGGCCGCGAGTAGCCCGGCGGCGACGGCTGCCTGCGCTCTAGCGGAGACACGGCGTACTGCGCCCGCATCTGCTTGGCGCCGCCGACCCGCTGCACCCCGCGAGGCGCCAACTCGCGACCGCTCCACGCCCCCACTCCCTCTTCGCAGCCCGAATAGGATGCCTTTCCGAGGGTCCAAAACATAGTCGACATTTCACGAAGAAGGCAATTCTTTATCACCTTAAGCAATAAGTGATTGTGACAGTGGTACTTTAGTGGTGATGGGGTGGTGGTAGCTTTAAGGGCGCTTTAGGGGCGATGTTTAAGTGGTAGTTTTAGAGGTGGTTTTAGAGGCGATATTGATGGTAATTTTGGAGGTGTAGTAGTGTAGTAGTAGTCAGTAGTAGTCGTAGTAGTAGTCAGTAGTAGTAGTGTAGTAGCAGTAGTCGTAGTACTAGTAGTACTAGTAGTAATGGTGGTGGTGGTAGTTTTTGTGATGGAGGTAGTTGATGTGGTTGTAGTAGTAGTTGAGGTAGATGTGGTGGTAGTGGCGGTAGCAGTAGTAGTAGTAGCATTCTTTTTGAACGCGGTATGAGATCTTCATTGAAACGTTTAAATTTTTTAAATTCTAATAATTTTTTTGTCGTATATGTGTGATCACACAGTACACACTCAATCATTGTCATAGAAGGGCTTTCAATTATATTTCCGTGCACATTCGAAATCGTAATTTTTCTCTGTCAATACACTACGTCTCTGATGTACCTGGTTTTAGTGCGAATAACGTTTAGAATATTCAACTCAAAATTTTCGGGAAAATCATTATCATTATCATAGTTACTAGTGAGCACCGCATAATAATCACGTAAACTGGCTAAGAAGATGCTGAATAAGGAACGTCACGTTCCCAAGGAAGGGGTGGAAAGTCTGATATCCTCCGATGAAAGTAGATTTCAGTTTTTGTATGAAGCTAAAAATTATTGATAATACTTATGACGTGCTTTTTGTTGAAAATAAGGTGCAATTTATCATTAGTGTTTGTTACAATTTGATTTATTTGGCAACATTCTTATGTCAGTGAATAAAAAAATCGAAAAATGAAAATTCAGAATACATTTAAAAATGTTTGTAGTATTTTAATGATTAATATAATACAGATTTCATAAAAAACTGATAGGTTTCGAATATCGAGGTTTTTTTATTTGCAGAACCAGAAATTAAATAACGATTTGTATTGAATTGTACGCATATGTGTGTGTATATATAAATAATTAGCTGTAACAATTTATTAATTTTTCAAAAATGTGAAAAATCAAAACTTTAGCGGAGAGCTATGGAGCCTCCCCCCGTGTTGCAGGGGATACATTTTATACCTGAGTATTGCTAGGGTTAGGAGAGTGTCATGGGGGATGGGTCTGGCACCACGTGCGGAGAAGTGGAAGGACGCAAAAGGGCCGAAGGTGCCCTCTGAGCCGTTCCCTATTCTCTTGAAGGCCTAAGGCGGATGAGAGGGAGCAATAAGAACAGGGATGACCCCAGTCTAGAAAACAGCAGTTTATTGGGGGTAGTGTTACTTACATTGGCACCTGACTGCCCAGCGACGCCAAGGACTGTTCTCAGGAAGATAGACTTTAGAGCGGCCATCGGACGGGTTAGCGACACTCGAAGTATCCAGCGGTGACGGGAGTGGGCGGGAAGCTGCCAGCAAGGTCCTGTAAGATCGGTTTAGACTACCAGGGCGGAGGAGTGTCGGCAGGGCCAATGAGGGTCGATCTGAACCGACTAGGGCTGAAAGGAGGCCGGCAGGGCCAGTTTGGGCCGATCTGAACCCAAGGAGGAGCGGAAGGTCCTTGCACACGGGCGACGAGCTCACGATCATTCGCCCTCCCGCTAAGCGGAAGTCAAGCTGTTATATAGGCCTTTCGTGCTGAGGTGCTCTTTTCGAGGCGGTGCTACGCAATTGTGCTTACGCGGACGCGAGCTGTCTACGGCCACACGACAAGAGCCTTCGGCGCAGAGCTGTCGTTGTGCCAACATCGCTCGCTCCACTGGTTTAATTGGTAACCGAATATCCAAATCGTACCAGTCAGTTAGATAGTGAAGCGAACTGCATACGTACGCACTAACAGTTACTTTTAATAATGAGCCACACCCGCAGCCACTTGTAACCTAGATCACAACATAGCAATAGCCATGGCACTTCTATACAACGGCGATCATTCCATGGACACTTTCGTTCACAGCCCTGGAAACCAACCACATCGGCTCGAATTGGGCGTCTAGATGAGCAGCCCAATACCTCGGTCTACCACGGTCCAGTACGGACAGACTTTGAATATTCAGCAATGTGCAGATAGCAGCTTGAATCAACTCTCCGTGACCGGAAAGCTTCATTAGAAGCATAGCTTAGATACTTCACTCCCGGAACGGTAGTTCTCAAGATTCTCATGAGGTCAGTAACGCCGATTCGACGAGTGGCCCAACTCAAAAAACAATCAAACAGTGCACACAGTATATTCGCAGTACCACTTAGTAACACGAATGCATCACTTGCAGATGACAGTGCTTAAAAAAAGATTCGATTATATAGAAGTAACAACACAAGAAGACACCAATGAAAAGCTCCTCCTATCAATATGAATATTTCGTTCACTTCACGTTTCAAAATCGATATATAACAAAAAGCATTTAATAGACAAAATCACTTCAAAAATGATAATAAAAAATTAATGTAGAATTGAACTTCGGAGTAGATTTCAAAAAGACAGTAAAGTGCTTATTAACAACAAAGAACTTCACGGGTACAGAGATTACACGAATAAGACATTTTTGGTCTTTAAAAACCTTCATTCTTCAATATCTCAACAATAAATACGAAAATTTGGTAACTAAATTCCAATTACTGTTTAGTGTCACAACTCTCTATAAAGACAAAGTAACTATTTTAGAAATAGCAATCGAGTTTGACGGTCACAAAGTGTATATTTTTTTAAAATGTTCCTTGATACAAACAAGGAGAAAATTTAAAGAAAAAATTGGAACGGGTTTTGAGAAAATAATTGTTTACAAATTACCAATACTTCACGCAAAATTATACAACAATTCTCAGAGGTTTGAAAAATTGTACAGGACCGTATTTCAAGATCTTTTTGGAAAGCAAGTTTCATTAATAAAGAAACTCTGTTTTCAATACTGTAGTTGTAGGAAAACGCTGAAATTTTGTTGATCTTTTGCGATTTCCGAAAAATCATGTACTTTAAACGAAAATGAGACTTGCGCCATTTTCCTAAATGTTCTTTACGCTTTAAGAAGACATTTAATCAAAATCTTTGAAGCCATTTCAAACTCGTAGGGCTTTAAGTTTCTTTAAATCGATCGAGGAATATCAATTTTACAGAAAATGTTTTGAACCGACGAACAGTCGAGCAGACGGACAGACAATTTGCCGTCAATTTCTTTTTAAGTACCAAGGACACAAAAATGAATTCTCACTACATAACGAGTTAGAGGAAGTAGTTTACTACTCTCTCTTACTATACATATATACTACTATATATATACACAGAGAGAGAGAGAGAGAGAGTAAAATTTGCAGGGTCCGACAATAGAGTTTTCAGTCGGAAAATCATCGTTTCCGGCGCACGAGTAGGAGAGGAGGCGACTTCCCTTCCAGGCCTGAACGGTCACCCATTGATATATTCAGTTAAGAATAAAGTTTGCTTGTGAATGAGTTACTTAAGCAACACTCATTTTATGTGTGCGGGACATTTATGTCTCTAACTAGCAAAAACTGTTGTTTCTCGAGAACACTTTTTACTCTCTCAAAAGATTCCCACTGCTTTACGACCTGGATACAAGAGCAGCACTAAAATGCCACGAAGATAACAAAACAATGATCATTTTGAAATCAAGATGAATGTAACTTGTCGGAATGTTACTCCCTAATTGTCCAAGGAAATACATGAGAAAGTCTTCAATGACACATTGTGCCAGAAACGTAATGACATTCGTGTTAAAAACAGCAGCGCTTTATACGCCAATGCTCGCCGATTTCAGTTCATTTTCCTGTCGCATATTCTTACTCTTCTCGATGATATTGTGGACCTTGAATTTGACAGATAATGGCTTCGTAATCGAATGCCCACGTCCGCAGCTTCGCGCAGGGCATTGCTCTTGAAGCAGCGCATTGAAAGTCCCTAATTTGACGAAGGTGAGCAATCCATATCAGGCGGCAAGAGCATCGTCTCGTCTCTTGAACTTGGTATCACCGGCGCGGGGCGGGGCGGGGCCCAGAGAAACCCCGTTTCGCCAACTCCGCCGGCGCGGCGCGAAGTTGGCCTCCGGGGGGCGCCGCACCACGCGCCGCCCCCGCCTCCGCCCCGCCCCCGCCGCCCGGCCGACCGGCTGCTTCGCAGGTGGGTGCCCCGCCCACACGCCTCGGGGGCGCGGCGGCGGGAGCCCGCGGGGCGGGACGGGCGCGGAGGGGCCGCGCGCTATTAACGTGGGGGAGGGGCGGACGTGACGTCACGAACAGCCCTCCTGCGAGCCCGACGCATCCGCGTTATTCAACTGACCTTAATACCGCGCGCGCGCCTTGCCAGAGAGCGGGGGAAGAACCCTTATCGTGCACGCGGCGGCAGCGGCGCCGCCTCGGGCAGGCAGCCTCCCGCGGGCCCAAGGAATGCGGCTGCTCCTGGAAGAAACGGCCGACGTCGCCGACGAGTTGGGGCGAGTTGGCGCCCCGGAAGAAGGATTTCCACCACCTCCTTGGGGGGGGGCGCTAATGTAACTAGTTATTACTAGGAAGGGGTAGGGCAGTGTGGATGTTTTCATTTGTCGAGGAAAACGTTGTGCTATCAAGAGACGTATCTTTTTTTTATTTATTTTACGTCAAAAAAACAGTTAAAACTGCGTATGACGTGCTATGGGAAAAAGTGAATTGTGAATTGTGTGCACATTTTCAAAATTCTGTGATCCCTACACTAAGTCATATACTACTTAAATTTTGAATTTTGAAAGGGAGAAAAAAAGAGAAAAAAAACTCCCATGTAATAAAATCTATTTTCAAGGATAAAAAAGCAATAAATTTTGGCTCTCATCCATGTTGTCCTTCAGAATAATACTTCCTGGCGCGACAACATGGAAACGATAATTTGAATAATTGTACTTCCCACTGAATTCTAGAAGACGTGCACAGAAAATGAAGTTGTGGGTTTATCATGGGCGTTTGTTCGGGTCTAAATACAATAATTTCTGCCAATTAGTTCATAATAAATCGACACTTTCTGAATAAATTCCAAAGGGCTATTGTGTGGGATGTAATGTACCTTCTTAGTTTTCTCCTTATTAATGATTTAGTGGCAAGTCGCATCTATTTCAAAATTGGATTCAAGTACATACCAATATTTTAATGTCACAGTACGAGTCGCATGTTGACGGTAATCGAATCAAAGCATTCAACCTCTAATTTGGTCATAGCATATAACTGAAGGTTCCTGTCCTCATGTTTCATTATGTTCAGGCGGTACTTTAATAAATGGAAGGGCAATTGGATCCATTTGTGAAAAACTACAAGTAATAGTTTTGTTATGCACCGCTAACACGATAAACCGCGTGTGGAGCCGGTGGCGAGGGCCGCGCGTAAATGATTCGATTTCCGACGGCGCGCAGTTTGTCCGCGGCGAAGCTGGCGCCCCCGCCACCCGTGCGATGCATTCGGCATGAGGGGGCGGGCGCGTGGAGGGGCGGCGCCGATCTTGGCGTGCGAGGGCGTGGCCGGGGGCGGGGCCGGGGCGCGGGCGGCGGCGTGTTCAACGGCCGTGCCGCGAGACGCGAGGCGCCGCGACGAGCCGCGACGCGCTGTTGCATCGGAAACGAATTAGAACGGCGGTGCGCGGCAGCGCGCGGCGCTGCGGGACATTACTGTCACCTCCAAACACGCATTCGTTAACGCCCCGCCCCGCCCCGCTCCACCCCGCCTCGCCCAGCCCCGCCCCCCCCCGCCCCGCCTCGCTCCACTCCCTCCGCCTTGTCTCGGCCCCGCCACCCTTCTCACCGTACTTAACCCCTCCCGCTCACCCCTTCCACATCTGGCGCCATCCCGGTCTTGGCTTCCAGCTGCAGCCGCTTGCCGAGGGCCGCTACGCAGGAAAACACGGCACAAACAAAATGGGTCGGCGGGAGGCTGGTTCACTGGCTGAATTGCGGTTCAGAAACTTAGCATTTGCGACATCGTACAGTTGAACAGCCGTTTCATCTACCTGCAAACAATGCTCCAGAAAGTGAAGAGGAGAAACCTTACTTACGGGAATACTACAAACTATTTTGTGTTTCTGTGACCAATAGCGTTTAACAGTATATTTGATATGCCCCGATCACGTGTTGTATCTAAAAATGGAATAGCTTTTTTTATCCAGTTTTTCTTACCATTTCTCGTTAGAGCTCGTAAGCTGCGATACTTCAGTAATATGAAGCGACACCCTTGGGAAGCGCGAGATCCATTAATCAATATCAATATTTTGGGAATTTTGAAACTGCTGATAACAATTTCATTCCTGGAATAATCTTATTAAATACCACTCGTTTATTGGAAATATCCCTTGTATTACCTGTGGTAAAAATCTGAAGTGAGACGTTTGGTTTTCAATTTGGCACAACTTTCTATGAATTGCAGCTGTATTAGCAGTCAAGTCCTTACAGGTGGCGGAAACCATTGCTTTCTTTAGAACTCTCTCCAAAATATATCATTTCACTTTCAACATTTCTTAGGTATACTCTAAACACGAAAGAGCATGCAAAGACCCAAGAAATTCCGAAACAACATTGCCATGAGAGCTTAAAGTTAGATCCACCACTTTGGATCCAAAAATTAGAGAATATACTTTTCAACAAGTATTTGTCAAAGTTCTACTTCAAAAATTGGCCTGCGTCCAAGAAGGACAAGAATATCACCAAATTCACGCAGGCGGTCTTCTGGTAATACAAGGAGAGACTATTTTGAAATTTACGCCTACCAGTAAAAATTCAAGAAGAGATTTTAAATATTTAGAAAAGGGAATCCACAATTTTATCCACGAAAGATGGAATCACTTCTTGAGCATGGCGAAGAAAATGCACCTTTTGTTGGAAATGTTATTAAATAATAAGGTTTAGAAAATAAAATTATTGAAATATTAGGAATATTCTGTTTCGGATTTATTCAAATCAATTCTTGAAAAATTACAAAATTGTAAGACTTTTTCTACATTAAAGGATCTTATAGAGTACCTTCAAGATTGACGAGAAAGTGGTTTCCGGGAGTGGATGATAGATAATTAGGATTTAATTTGCGAGGCACTTAAAAACGCTGTGGAATTACTTCGAGAAGGCATCGAATAACAAAATACGAAAGTACAACAAGAGAGTACTGCAACACTTATCGACTTCGAAGAGGCGTTCCACAAGATCGATAAACAAATTTCAATGGGTAATAAAGGGAGATATCTTCAATCTAGTATTGATATAATATTGTTGTAAATAATAAAAAAATAATAATAATATATTTACAATAGAAATAAAAACAAAACAAGCTATCTAATGTTCTATTTTCGGTATCCTCTTTCCAACTTGATATTCCATGGTAACAAAACAAGCACAGAAATGCTCTTATAAGAGAACCTTGTGAATATAAAAACATGCATACCAAATTAAGATATACGAAAATGACAGATTCAATCTTCGAATGGAACAATTGAGACTACCTTAATAGGTGCTAGGCGTACTCACCAAAGGAAGTGGTATGGGTCGCCCTCGTAATTTACAGGAGCTGGTAGCCAATTCCTGAAAGGAAGAAGGTAATGTTCACTCCGAGATCACAATGCACAAGTGTAAGGCGACACAAGAAACAAAGGTTACGCAGATTATACGACCTATATATTGGCAATATTAATTATTATACAGCAATATTACAATTTGCATGGAAATTTTGCAACCGCGAATATATAATAATGACTCAATTTTTCTCATGGAAATTACCTCAATTAAATTTCTAATTGCAAGTTCTCAGATCAGCCAGGACTACTCATCAACATACATTTAGGCCCGCACAATTCTGCAGACGTTTTGACATTACAGGAAGAGCAATTGATATTAGAGCAAAGGACTTCACTACAAAAAAATTGATTCATATTTCAGGAAAAGATAAATACAAAAATTATGTGTACATATACTGACGTTATTAAAAGAGATGCATTGGGATCACCACAAAACTTAATATTTCTAAAAGAATATACAACTGGTTTAACTATTTGAGTAGTTTTTAAGAAAAGTCCTACTCAGGAGATGATAAAAGGTAATACTTTTGCGAACATATTCCTTGTCCCGTACTTGAAATTAAACCGTCCTCCCCTGGCGAAATGTGTTCTCAATTGCAGCATTCCAACTGCAAAATCTGTTAACTGCGTTAGAGCACATGCCAAGAACGCGGAACGCGGTGTGAGCGGTGGTCCGGCGGAGGCTCGTTCGGCTCGGGGCCCTGGAGCAGCAGACCCGCGGCAGAGTTCCTCCGCTCTGCCCCGCTCTGCTCTTCGTTCCGCGACGCCGCGCCGAGACGATTCAAATATTCACAGTTCATTTCGCGATACAGCAGCCTCGCAGGCGCTTTTATCTCCTTTCGCAGTTACTGCGGTGCCCGCGGCTGCGGGCGCGGCGGGGGCGGGGACAGGGGTGGGACAGGGGGGCGACACCTCGCGCCCCCAGATAAATTAAGGCGCCTGAGATCGCTCGGCGCGACTCGGCGCGGGACAAATTTTGTTTTGTACTCGGCGCAGTAACTTCCGTCGGGAGTCAATTATTCGCCCGGCCGCCCCCGCCTGTTATGTATTTAGCCGTCGGCGTGCGGCGGGAGCGGGAGAGGAGCGGGGGCGGGGCGGGGTGCAGCAGCGTCGCGAGGCGCGCCGGCAACTTTGCGGCTGCGGTGGCAGGGCGCGGCAGCGGGCGGGGCGGGGCCGGGCGGGGAGGGACGGGGAGGGGCGGGGCGGGTGAGCGCCGCCAGCGACATCGAGCGCCGCGCCGCGACCCGCCCGCGCCTTCTCCTGCCCTCCCTTCGCCCCAGCCCCCCTCCTCCTCGCGGCGCCGACTCCGCATTTCCAGTTCAGGCACGATTATTAAGAAGGCGAGTCGAGCGCCGTGAATTCCGGAGAGCTTTTCCATGTGAAGTGCTGGAAGGCGGCTGAAGGTGCAGGATGACGCTCCCCTCGCCGCCGCGCGCGCCGCCGCCGCCCCCCCCGACCCCGTCCCCCCTGGCAGACCGGCGCTCGTGCGATATGCGCATCACGTGAAAAATTCACTGACTTGCGGGCGGGGCAGACGCAGGGCAGAAGCGGGGCGGAGAGGCGGCGGCGAGTGGCGTTAGGAGTGGCGGAGGGGGAAATGACGGGGCAGCTACAGCCACGGGAACGCGGCGGCGATAAAGGGACGGAGGCGGGCACCGCGCCGCGGGCGACGGCCGGCGGGCGGCCGGCGTGTTGCGAGCAGCCGCGGCGGCGGCGGGGGGGGGAATGCCCCCAAGGGCGGCGGGGCCGCGACGGGACGCGGCGACGCACGGCAGGGCGGGGTGGGGTGGGGCCCAGCGGGGAAAGCGGAACGAAGCGGCGCAATTCAAAGACGTGGAACACAGTAAAGTGGTGGGAGACGGCGAAATAAACGGGAATGTGCAATACGTGTGGGATAAACGAGAAAAGCCGTGAGCTGAATGGATGGACGTTTGCCCGACAGCGTGTGACGAGGGGGGGGGGGGGGGGGCTGGGCCGCGAGGGCTGGGCGCGGGCTGGGCGGCGGGGCTGGGCGCGGGGCTGGGCGCGGGCTGGGCGGGGCTGGGCGCGGGCTGGGCGCGGGCTGGCAGCTGGCGGGGCTGGGCGCGGGGCTGGGCGCGGGCTGGGCGCGGGCTGGGCGCGGGCTGGGCGCGGGCTGGGCGCGGGCTGGGCGCGGGGCTGGGCGCGGGCTGGGCGCGGGGCTGGGCGCGGGCTGGGCGCGGGGCTGGGCGCGGGGCTGGGCGCGGGCTGGGCGCGGGCTGGGCGCGGGCTGGGCGCGGGCTGGGCGCGGGCTGGGCGCGGGCTGGGCGCGGGCTGGGCGCGCGGGCTGGGCGCGGGCTGGGCGGGCTGGGCGCGGGCTGGGCGCGGGCTGGGCGCGGGCTGGGCGCGGGGCTGGGGCGGCGGGCTGGGCGCGGGCTGGGCGCGGGCTGGGCGCGGGGCTGGGCGCGGGCTGGGCGCGGGGCTGGGCGCGGGCTGGGCGCGGGCTGGGCGCGGGCTGGGCGCGGGGCTGGGCGGGCTGGGGGGCTGGGCGCGGGCTGGGCGCAGGGCTGGGCGCGGGCTGGGCGCTGGGGGCTGGGCGCGGGCTGGGCGCGGGCTGGGCGCGGGCTGGGCGCGGGCTGGGCGCGGGCTGGGCGCGGGCTGGGCGCGGGCTGGGCGCGGGCTGGGCGCGGGCTGGGCGCGGGGCTGGGCGCGGGCTGGGCGCGGCTGGGCGCGGGGCTGGGCGCGGGGCTGGGCGCGGGCTGGGCGCGGGGCTGGGCGCGGGGCTGGGCGCGGGGCTGGGCGCGGGGCTGGGCGCGGGGCTGGGCGCGGGGCTGAACGCGGGGCTGGGCGTGAGGCTGGTGGCCGGAGGCTGCAGAAATGCGGGTCAGGGGCGGAGGAGTGGGGCTGGTGGGGAGAGAGGGCGAAGCGGGGTGGACGCGGCCTATAAACAGTCCCATGCTGCCGACGAGAGGCCGGCCGCCCCCTCCGGCATGAAATACTTGTCTTATTTCGATAAAAGGTTTCAAAGGCCGCGTATAAGTTATTTGTCTAAAAGGTTTCCCGTATATTTCTCTTCGCGCGCAGTGTGCAACCCGCTATACATCCGGTCGGACCAAAATAATGGGGGCCGCCATTTGTCGAAGGTCCATTCTGGCATTCTTTATTGGGATTTGGGAGCGGTGGAGGCAGGCAGCGGGGGAGGGGGCGAAGGGCCGGGGAGTGGCAAACGGCGTGGCGGGGACGCGCGGGAGATCTCCGGCAGCTGGATGGCACAAAGGGCGGGAAATCGATGTGGCTGTTGCAATGCAATAGCATCGAAAAGTAGTGATACCAATTACAACTGACGAAATAATAACTGATGTAATCAAAGACGTAAATGAAACGAATTTACTGTGAGGATTGACTTCTTGGCTCAGTGATATTTGTTTTGTATTTGCAACGAACCGGATCTGAACGAAACGCCACTGTCGCCATTGTCGAAAAACAGTAAAAAACTGAATATGACGTATGGGAAGAAGTGTCCCTATTCACCTTTTTCACTATACATAGTTGAATTATGAATACCAACTAGTCTGGTTGACAACATTTGAAAACTAGAAATGTTTTTTCTCGAGTTATAGAAAACGTACATGCATCGACAAACAAATATATGATTTGTTTTTTATCAAGAAAATCCATACAATATCATTTCGCAACACTATTAAAGCTTATTAAAATAGTACAATGTACCTTTTTAATATGACTTGGACTAACGAAAGAGATTGCCTGCGTCATATCCTTTGACCAATCGGGTGGACTTAAAGTTCACGGGCCTCCTGATCGCGTCTGACTACTTGATTCGCTTGGTTCGGTGCGGTCCGTTGGTTGCTGCACTGCCTGAGCGGTGTGATTGAGGAGAGGGGAGGTCTCTGAAATGTTTGTGGAGGGGCACGCCCCCCAAGACCTCTTGAACCGCAAAATATTTTGTTTTTTTTGGCTATGAATTTTTTCTTTAATTTTTTTATGTGTATGTTTTATTAAAAGTATATTTTAAATTGAACCAATAATTCAGTTGTGATAAATAGAGTTTTATTCTTGCTTTATTGTTTGCATTCGGAATATTTTACATATATTGATTGTGAAGAGTTCTTAACGACCATAAATAAATTTTTTCTGACCAAGCCCCGTTAACCTGCCTGCAAAAAATATATTGATTATCTAAAGGATAAAATGGTAGTGATTAATATTATACAATAAGATTATTTTTGATATAGTTTTTCTTAAAGTATTGGTTAAAATTGGTTATAACTTCGTCCCAATGAGCAAAACTCACTTACAATACCACCGCAATCACAATACCAATTATAAAATCAAAAGAAAAATAGGTCATGGCCGCGAAAGGGAAGAAAAGGAATCGGCGAGGTAGGCGGTGAGTGCGGGGGATGTTGTGACAGGTTTTGTTGTTGTTTTTGTTCAACACGCCCTCATGTTCCGACATTTCGTTTGCCAATTGTAAGAATTGGTGATTAGAGATATTGTAAGTGTAAGGTAATGTTATGTTAAGTGAAAGTTATCTCGGTGAATTTGCTCGTTCCGCGTGAATTACAATTTTGGACATTATGTGGACATAAATATGAATGGAGGCACGAGCAGTTCAGAAAGAAGGCCATCCAACCGCCGCAAAAGCACTTGGTCCCGCGTGCATCGAAACTTTCATGAACATTTCCATGTGTCGCGTGAATAAGCAATCCAAGTTCAGGATAGGTACTGTTACGCACATTAAATTGAGTTAAAAATGACTTCAATTTATCAACGATGATATGGCATTGGAAGAGGGAAGTAAAGATATCATACTACACTCATTCAGCATCATGCACCGAGACCGGGGACGAAAATGCGCAGCGATGAAAGAAAAAGGATCTAGCATTCGTGCAAATGAACGCAATGTACTTGGGGAGTTCTGCGAATCGAGAAGTCAAGAATAAATCGTTCTCGTTCCCTGACTGGGATCGTCGGCAGCCCGGATACACGGCCTTTTAAGGTCTCGGTATTCCTGTCCCAGTAGATGGTCTATCCTAAATCCCGTTGTATTTCTAGTCTCCCACAGTCGCATATCTGCCTGGGGCTCGCTGTCCATTAGTCGCCCGACGCCCCCGGCCAAGGCAACGCCGCACGGACACACAACAATGCCACGACCTCGCCCACCGCAACCGTCTTCCCAGTAAGTGCCATCTCCGCTCGCCACTTATTTATTTCTTTTAATTTGTTGCGTCGTTGTTGACGCAACGCGTCTCTAAACCCTTGTTGGGCGTCGAGCGTTTTTGTTGGAGTAATCCTCCGTTACCAAGTAATTACTATCATTACTTTACTGTTATTGTGTAATTACTAATTACTGTGTTTGTCGAGTCTCGTTACGTCGGAGTCAGTCAGTGCCTTTTATCTGCCTTCGGCCAGGGGCTCGACGCTGTTAGATCCCGGGGTTCCTGGCCGGTCACCCAACCACGAAACTGCGAATCTCGAATTCGCTTAACCTTCGTGACTTCACGGAGCGTAGTAAACGAATTCGGCTAGCGCCGCTGGCTTTAGATTGCGATTCAAATCGGACGCACATCTCGTGAAATGTTTTACAATCGCGAGCATATTGACGCATCGCGGATCTCTGAAGTATTGTGTATAACTAATTGCGCCTATCTCACACGCGCAGTCTTCTGTAAACTAATTGTATACGCCCGTAAATAGCGATCAACAACTTGATAACACATTACAATCAGAACTTTGGAGTGCTACATAACAACCTATAACTACCGGAACTTTTAGTCTCTATATGGAACTGCCAGCTCTTCTAGTATCTATGCAGAACTGTTAACGCCTCATCTATTTGCTGCCGAATGCCACTCCAGGCATTCACGCTCACGACCTGCCGGTAAAGAACAACTGCTGCCATGCTGACCACATAGATGAGTAACAAACAACCTTACTTTCTTCCACTAAATATCTTGTAAACATCAACTAGCTGAATCATTCATAGTAATTCACTTTTAGTTTTAAATTCCAAAATGCTTGGTATTGCTATGGCTTGCATGGTATTTGATGTAAAGTATATTTTATAATCAATAATTGCACTATAACTAAAACGGAACTCTATCAACAATTAACTTCACTGGTGCAAAAAAACAATTGAATCTCAGTTATCTTTATTAGTTATTGGATCACATTATTGTTTTCATTACATATTATTAACTGCTACTTTTCATTCACCTTCATCTAACTTTAAGTTAACTATAAGCATTTTGAGTTTGTATTGTTTTGAATTTTAATTCAATTAAACTAGTAAAAAATCCAACCTATTTCTGAGCTATCAGTATCCATTCTCTCACCCGTCTGCAACCAGGCCCGCTGGGCAGAATCAACTGCCCAGGATAAAATAGTCACTTGTACCATTGGGTACTAGTGACTTTCCTGTTAATTGAGTAAGTGTACATTTTGTTCAGGAGAAGTGGGAAACTATGATTGCTGAATGAAAACGAAACTCGAAATAATGATGCCGTGTGTGAACAATAACGGAGTCGCTCAAAAGATCATACAGTATACAAATCATCTACTGTAAAACATTAGGCATACTCATAAGTGTAGGTTATGTTTTTTCAATGCGTTTTCGATGTGTTTACTTTGAACTTATTGGCAATAATAATTTTTCAAAAATTTATTTTTGATAAAAATAACAGGTGAGGCCAACCAGTTGCGGGTGTAAATATTCCACAAACGTAACAGAAGTTATAGGGTTGATTCGCACACTTTCAATGTGAAATGACGATTTGCATTTTATGGATACGATTCATTTCTACAGATCATGTGGCGAATTTCACTTTATAAAAACACAGAATTGCAATGTCTTTATGTATTTGGGATACACGAGAATCAGACATGAACTTCACGCGCACTGCGGGTACAGTTCCGCATGACACCGAATGACTCAGAATCTGCCACCCCAACAGTGGGATACTTGTATACTTGCGATAAGGTAAGGGTATAAAATAATTCCTTTCAATATCTGATGCACAATAGGAAATACAAACGTTGCACGTGACGTTTTCAAAACATACACAAGACTTACTTGCAATTGAGCGCGACTACCAGACGCGAGAATAAAGATTGATATCTTTCTATACAGAAGAAAAAAACACGAAAGCCAAATTTCGTTGATATCCGATGAAAGTGGCATAGATGAACAACTGATCAAATACTTTATATTTAAATAGATTGTATACGTATTGATTCTATCTTACAGGTGAAATTTAAATTTATTTGCATTAATAGCAAAATACAGTGTGACGGTACTCAGATACGGTATATTTAAAAACTGTTAAGTGATATGATGTTTTTATTGTTATATTCGTAATCTACGTATAAAATTGATAAGTTGATTGTTGTGTTGAAATGGATATGTTGTATACCCTACGTATAAATTGCTCACTCTACCTTCCTAGAGGTAAAAATCTTGTTTCCTAGTGTTATTTAGTATTTTCATCATCATCTCTTTAGGGTTTAGGAGAGACTCCTGTTCCGTCTTCAGCATGCCATCGCAATCGTGGACGGATGACATCCCTTTTACCATGAGGTCTGCAGTGATATATTTGTTTTGGGGTGCAGTCACTATTCATTGTGTAGATATTGGGACCATCGGGTCCTGTAATCTTGTACTTTATTTATTATTAGTATTTTCTATTTCTAATTTACATCTATATTATTCTATATCCATTGAGCTTCTTATGGTTCGAGCCAGAAAATTTAATAATACAGTCGGCCATTTTTATCAAGTTGCATGTTTCATTACCACTGAGTTTAGCCCAGTGGCTTCCTCAACCTAAGTTTGAGAATAAGGGGGGATATGGAGGAAGGAATAGGCGCAAAACACTGACTTTTTGTTTTTATTCCCACAATATTCCCCACAGTTTTTTATACATTATCCCGAAGTTTGCGCGAATCAAGTCGGGGAAGAGATGTAAAATTAAAATACTATACCTGCAGGAACCTGTGCTCGAAGCGGTGGCCATAGACCTGTTTGACAGACTTTCGGAAAATATTTTTAGATGTCTGTTTATTTCCCGCTCCGCAAGAAAGAGCTTACATGTGATTTGGAAACTTATTTCTCTTGTGAACACAATTGTATGCGTTTTCCTGTATGCAGGACAGTTTGACGAAGTCGTTGGTGCGATGGTATTACGTATTCATTGACCAGTTGACAAAAGAAAGTGAAAAACTCAGATATTTAATACTTTGTCACGAAGTGTAAACAAAAAGAATATATGGATTAAGGATGTTGAAGAATGTGTACGTGAAACATTGTCGTGTATTTCTGCTGGAAACTTCGCCTCGTGCATGAGCACCTAAAGTGGATGGAGATCGGTGTGACGAAAACGAAAACGATAACGTTTGCAATGATTTAAAAATAATAGGCTTACAAATCCATTCTGAAGTTATTACTAATTTTTTATTGTTTTACGGGTAAAAAATAAATTCTCATATTAAGAATCAATGGTAAAATATTAAAATAAAAGTTTTGATGAACGTACCACAAAGTGGGTATCAACGTTTGCGATGAATTCCCTGTAGCGTAACGACAAGCAATACAGTTCTTGTCGAGGGACCATGGAGGGGCAATGGAAGCCTGGGCATTAAAAACGTTTTCTCCATGCATTCACGTCACTCAATCCTTTATACTGCTAACACCCACAATTCCTATCAGTTCTCCTGTGACCAAGATAAGGCCTCACAGAAGGATTCACCCGATCAGCATTGATTCACCGAAGACAATTCCAACACCCTGCAAATACGAGAAAAGACGAATCATGGAAGTGCCGAAAAGGAGAGTGTGAGAGTAACGTCGTTGAGCAGCGACTGCGGAGGGAACGAGGCTGGAGGGACGGATACGCAACCAACGAAAACGTCACCAACGGCCGAAAGGGGAAGGGACAGTGAGAGCGCAAAAACAGCGGTGATGGCGAAGGCTACCATATCTGCAGCCAGTCAACGATATTTCGAGTCCACGATCAGCGTGTGCTCCCGGGTTCAGGTCAGACACGAGCACCGTGAGCGAGCCATCGCGGACCGTCAGCGCCACTGGCCGAGCTGAGGGAGGCGCGCAAGCGACCAACGTGAGTGGGTTACGGGTGGTCCGGCGCGAGCACGAGGCCCCGGGGCGGCGACGGCAGCGTGTCGGCCGCGAGAAAGAGCGCCCGCTCGTTATGAGCCGATGGCCGCGACGCGAACGTAGGCCGCAGCCGCCGAGGCGGGAAGCCTGCATGAGCGGCGGGCGCCTGTCGACAGGGGGCCGGGAGGAGGCAGACAGCGCGCAAAGCCGGAACCGAGATTTAGCGAGCGCGGCCGCGACCGCCGACGTATCTGCCGGCAGCGCGCGCACGCCGCCGCCTCCACCGTCCCCGCCCACGCCCTTCCACCCCGCCCCCACCCCGCCCGTGCCCCGCCTGCCCCGCCAGCGCCCCGCCTCACCGCCCGTGCTCCCGTCGCGTCGCGTTGTCTTCCGGGTGAACGGAGGCGGCGTCGGCGGCCTGGCCCGCCCCGCCCCGCCACGGCCCGGCCCGCGCGGCGCCCACCGTCAACACTTTGCCGTTTATTTGCAAAATAGCGCTATTGTTGACCCGCCGGCGGGACACGCCGCGACAACTTCAATAACCAGAGGATCGGAGCTCGCTCTGTTTGGTATAAACAGATGGCGACGCCCAGACGCCGCGGCGTCGGCGGCTGACGCCGGCACGGTGGCACTGCGTTGCCCCGCGGCGCTCGCTCCCTCTCGCCTCCACCGGCTGCGTCGCCCCGCCGCAAGCCCGCCGCCTGGCCGCGCCTGGACGCGCGAGGAAGCGCCGCCACGCTAATTGCAGCTGCGCGCTGAACCTGTCCTCGCCGCCTGTACCGTCTGCGCCCTCGCCCGCGCCCTCGCCCTCGCCCTCGCCCGCGCCCTCGCCCGCGCCCTCGCCCTCGCCCTCGCCCTCGCCCGCGCCCTCGCCCGCGCCCTCGCCCGCGCCCTCGCCCGCGCCCTCGCCCGCGCCCTCGCCCGCGCCCTCGCCCGCGCCCTCGCCCGCGCCCTCGCCCTCGCCCTCGCCCGCGCCCTCGCGCCCGCGCCCTCGCCCGCGCCCGCCGCCTCGCCCTCGCCCTCGCCCGCGCCCTCGCCCGCGCCCTCGCCCGCGCCCCGCCCTCGCCCTCGCCCGCGCCCTCGCCCGCGCCCTCGCCCGCGCCCTCGCCCGCGCCCTCGCCCGCGCCCTCGCCCGCGCCCTCGCCCGCGCCCTCGCCTCCCATTCTGTCAATTCAGAAGTTTTTTCGCAATCACTGCTTTCAATTTTAATGAAAGTGACGTAGTCATCCCGTATGATATTTTCACTTTTGTCGAGGTAATCAATATAAATTTCTTTCGCGTCCCCAAACATTTGGGGCGTCACCTTGTCTTCTGACATGTTTTCTTTTTTTCGGATGGGCTTTACTTCGCATTCTCCGTTGTTTCGAATGTACTTTTCTTCCGGCTAAATGGAAATGAATCCATGTTTCAATCACTGTAACGGAATTTCATTGAATAATTTTCAAAACCATTCAAAGAGGGGACATTTGATTTCTTTTCTACTTTTGGAATATGTAAGCGCGGCAATCTTGTTGCATAAAGCTTCTTCGTATGCAAGTGCTTGTGTAAAATAAAATACGCTCGCACAGTTGGTATGCCTAGGGCTTGTGCTACCGTGCGTAGTTCTAATCCGCTATTACACTGGTTAATTCATTGGATGCTTTCAGATGTAACAGCTGTTTTTTCGTCTCCAGGCCACGGAATGTTCTGTTTTTCTGTCCCGTTTAACTCGTTGATCGGTGTCAAGCGATATTAGGAACGTGAGCAACTCAATTTAGGGAAAATCATTTCACGGATTTTGTTTAGTATTTCTCTTCAAAAAAGAACTTAAACACACTTCAAATACAAATTCGGCTCTTTTTTCAATGCACACTGTGTTTTAACTATTGAATAAGAATCTAGTATCACCAGTGATATACAGCCTTATAAAATCGGCAATTTGAATTATATATATATTCAATAATAGGGATAGGAACTCATTAATAACAGACGCCAAAATGTAAACCTACTTATTTAATGCACTGGGGTGCTTTGAGCTACGTACTTTTCAAGATTTGTTTCTTCTGCATTAAATCGTCAAGAAATATCTTCACAAGGAACGTCACTACATGTTCTTCCTCATCATATAACACAACTTCCATATTCACTTTCTATTCATGTAATTTACGGAATAAAAGATTACATTTTTCAATAGAGCCCCTGCACTTTTCTAGGATTCGGATTTTCTTGATGATCAGCAAATTCATAATAAGGTTTAGCACTCAACTTAATTTCAACCATCATTGGGTATGTCTATGTTTATCTTGATGTTATCACAATCGTAAAAATAACTCCTTACGGCCCGAAACAGATTCATATTCCTGCAATGCGTGGTATAACCAAGAGTCAACCTCCGAGATGCGTAACATCATACAAAGGGCGCGATATGTTTAGTCCATGGAGCACTGAGGAAAAAGATCGTTCTCTCCTAGAGGATGGAATTACACTCGTCATTTCATAATAATACTATTAAAAGCTGTTTGAAACGTACGAAATTCTTTCTAAGAGAACGTTAATCTAACGTTTCCCTGTCAGGTACGTAAATGACCCATTACTCCTTCGCAGGGGGCGAAGAAGCCAGGCTGTCGTGTGTGCTCCCGGCAGCGGAGGGGCGAACGGGCAAACTGAGAGGCGGTGCGTGCGCGTCGCAAACACGGGAGCGGCAGCAGGGGCGGGGCGTGAGCACGCGAACGGGCGGGGGGCGGTGGGCGGCAGGGCGGTGTGGGCGGCGGGGCGTGTGTGCGGCGGGGCGGCGGGGGCGGTGTGGGCGGCGGGGGCGGCGGCCGGTCCCGCGCTCAAATCCAAATTCGCCGCCCGCGCCGCCGCTGCCACTCAGGCGCCTCCTTCGCGGGTGATAAAAACAAACGTGGAAATGAGAAACAGCTCCTCGCGGCCGACGTTTAGTAGCCCCTGGTGGTCCATTAGGGCGGTGGATTCGAGGGAGGCATTATTCCTACGGGAGGCTGAGGCGGCCCGCCCCGCTGCCGCGCCCTCGCTCCGCCCGCAGCCCTCGCCGCGCCTCGACTCGCCTCGCCACGCCACGCCACGCCCCTCCGCCCCGCCCCGCCCCCGCGCCGCGCGCCGGCACCCGCGCCCGCCGCCGTCATAATCCGATTGAGTGATGGGACTTTTACAACTCTCCGCAAACGGGGTCGGGTGCGCTATTGCTGCAATAAATAGACACACTACCTGAAATTTGCAAACCGGTAAGAAATTAAATTGGGAGACTTCTGCTGGCGTTCATAAAGCGGCGCCGCGCGGCAGTAACAGGCGCCGCCGTCCGCGCCTCCCCGCACCGCCCCGCCTCGGTCTTAGGCGCCGCTCCCCGGCTCCTTTTTCATTTCGCGGCGGGGACCGCCCGTCCTGCCCCGCCCCGTTCCGCTCCGCTGCCCCGCTCCGCCGCAGTCACCCGCGCGCCGAGACGCGCGGTGAACGCTCGACGCCCCCGCCGTCCGCCCCCGCGGCGCTGGCGCCACTCCGCCCACCTCGTGCCGCGCGCCCCCGCATGGCGGGCCCACCCCCCTCCTCGACCAGCCCTGCGTTCTTGACCCGCCCTCGCAATGGCCTCGGACAGGCACTTCACGTCATCTCTTTTCCTTCTTTTACAAAAAAATGTTTGTTGCTGCTCTATAACTGTTTCGTATATCGTACCTGTGTTTATCTATTTATGTTCAAAACTTTTGTTTATTGTCTTTCACTTCGAGCCCTTAGCGGATCCTAAAAAGCTCCAGCGTCATCTTCTTTTCACTTGGCAATGCAAATATATTTTAAGTACTGAAACTTGATAATGAAGAAGAGATAACAAGTAGAACGTTCAATTTTAATAATTTGGATACTTAATTAGCTATGTCAGAAAGTCGAACAAAAAAAAGTCTGGCAAACCTTTCATATACCCGCTTCGCAGATTCTTGCAATGGTAAAAGCGCTTAAAAATGGACATGGACAAAAGCACTGGATAAAGAAACATGTACTGTTTATGATTTTCTTACTACGTAAATTTTTAAAACTTTTCTACCAGCGAGGTCGGCAGGCGAGACCACTACTTGTACAATTGCAACTTTAATGATTGATTTTTTTGGGGACCGTGGTCATTATTTCTCTTTCTTTTCTCCTTTTCCAGTGCGAAGTAGGCGGAACCGAATCTCCAACGGGATTCCTCCGAATCTGGAGATTCGGTACCGACCTACACGTCGGCTTGTGAGGAATTAACCTTTTCTGGTATCTCGCCAACGCATGGCACCGCCTCAGCCGGAAGAAGCACTAAGCTCCTCACTATATCGCAATATGTGTAGTGGTGTAGTATATGTGTGGGTGCAAGAGGAGAGGATACGAGGATTGAACAGGGTGGGTTTGATTTGATTTTTTTCGTGTTTACGGGTGCGTCAATTGCTTTGGTCATTAGTGCCGTTAGTGTAGTGCATGTATTTTCTCGGGATATGCGCGGTGATCTTTCCCCGCTGGATGGCGAGATTCGACGTTGATCTACCATCGGCTAGTGGGGTTTCCCCCTAACCAGGACTCTCCCACCAGCAGGGCACCGCCCCAGCCGGGACAAGCTCAAGCTCCCGACCGGCCTCCCGGAATATGTGGTAGTGTAGTGTATGTTAGTGTAAGTGTGTGTGTGTGTGTAAGGGGAGATAAATGGACAAGGAAGAGGAAGGACAGATCGCGCGCGGTCCGTGGCCCGTTTGGTAGGGTACTGCTCTGGTATTCGCCTGGTGTTGATCGGAGAAACCACGGAAAACTACCGATCAGAGCAGCCGGCTGCTAGAATTCTCCTCCAGACAACGACTGAATTCGACCTAGCTGAAAAGCCAGTGTCGAAAATCCTGCCGCCGCCAGGACTCGAAACTCGGACCTCCCGGTCAGAGGCGCTGCAGTGACATCAGTTGATGCACTGAGCTACCGCTCCCGGTAGGAAGGGGAAGAAAGTATCACACGCGGCGCGTAACCTGTTTGTAAGGATTTTGCTTGGGCATTCGTCTGGTATTGATCGGTGAAATTACGGAAAATTACCGATCAAAGCAGACGGTCACTAGAATTCTCCAGCTCACGGCGGCTGAATTCGACCTAGCTTCAGAGTCGTAATCGGCCACCGTCCAGAAGCCAGTCCAGAATATTATTAAGCCCATTGAGTATGTGCTTACAGGAACAACGTATGTATTTATTGCAGGCAGTATTTCACGATGTTTCGAATTCAACGATGTTTCGAATTCAACGATGTTTCGAATTCAAAGATACATCAGAATCGACCACCGTCCAAAAGTCGAAATCGGCCACCTAGCACAAGCGCGGTCAGCCAGGTCAGCGCTGCATCAGAGACAGCGGTAAGAGCTAACTCCACCAGTAAATCTTTCTTTAATATAAATACGCGTGTTATATGTGTGTCAAAATATCTGACTTGTAATGCATTTCATTTTAAATTTAATAAATATCCAAAGAGGGGTTTCCGTCCCCTTGCAATCGCGACTGCTTTGCCTCTCTTTATCTTCCTCTCTATTTCAGTTGCTCGCGTTCCGTATTGGAATTCGTCAGTTCTCGCTCCTCAGCCGATCGCAGTTGTCTGCATTTTCCCCTGCAGTATTTACTCCCCTTTTCGTTCCTCGTTTGCTTCATGGATATATCTCTACACAGTTTTTATTTCCATCGTTCTCCTTTCTCGCTTCTCAACGATTCGGCTCTTCTTCATCCCTTTACGCCTTATACAGACGTTTTCACACCCCAGTGCTTTTGTTAAAGGCAGAGATGCAAACTCTAGCCTGACTTTACGAGGGGTTTAAAGAAATGTTAATGTTTAGTGTCTTCTAAAACACATTTCACTACGCACCTTTTATGCTTCGCTTCATAGCGTTGTCAGCGTTTGAGTTAACAGTCGATTCTTTCATCTTCTTTTCGAGATTCAATAATATGAAAGTTGCCAACCTGCAAAAGTTAGAAGCCATAAACTATTCTAATATGTTAAAAATGTTAAACAGTAAATAAATGAATTGAGATCGCGATATCATCAGTAAGATTACTCTCGTGGTACTCTTCCAAGATTAAATCAACTAAGGGGATCGTATATAATGACTTAAAGGGAACAATGAATTTTGATAGCCTTACCAAGTTCTTCTAATTGAGGATACTAGTAGTAGTAGCCCTGAGCATTTTAAAAATTCTTATGACAATTATATTAATGAAATACAATAAAAAGGAATGAAATCTACTAATAACTTTGCATTCAGAACTCGTCACAACATTCAGAGCTTCGCACATTTGTGGGAATTATGAATAATGTAGTAGCTTTGTTAGATTGAAAGTCCATTTCCTAGTTTACGTAATCACCTAATAATGATCGGTCATTATTATCAGTATTTGTTTTATCAATTGGAAATTACAGGAAAATTAAAAATCTTACTGTAGAATGAATGATTCCCAGCTACATATCTCGATTTCCCACGTAACACGTGTCTTTATTTGTATATATTAAACAATATATAAATATTCCACCCATTTGAACAATACTTAACTTTGAACTTTTACCTTTCAAAATGTTTCTCAGTAAATTATTTGCACAGTCAACTGCTTGAGTATTTATTATTAATACTTAAAGCCATCCCTATAATGAATATTATATTTTTCACAAAAATATGCATTGGAACTTCAGAGTCAAAAATACGAATTTTGTTACTACAACACGTTGAACAGACATAACGCTGTTTCAAAAACAGAATGATTGTTACCATAGCACTTGATAATAGAAATGGAGTATTTATTACATGAATACAGAGCGACAGATACACAACGTTATGAAGCGGTAGTGCAGCAAACATCATGCTCAAGAGCTTGATGATCTCACTGATGATCACATCTGCCTGAGCTCTGTTGGGCGACTGCTGTTGAGCCCCGCAACTGCTTCTTCACGCTGGCTAATTTCTGCTCGCGCAAGAAGTGCGGCTTAGTGTGCGGACTAGTGTTACCACAGCGGCACTGGTGGTTGCTACCGGAACTAGAATATCGGCACACGCGGAGTAACATAGTGATGACGATAATGATTATGATAATAATATTAATAATAATAATAATAATAATAATAATAATAATAATAATAATAATAATAATAATAATAATAATAATAAACATCATGTGCGTTAACATCCTGGAAGACCACTATCGAGGTAACAATATCCTAGCAGAACAACAAAAAGTATGTAAGAAAGGATCGCTAGGGTGTAAAGAACAAATGATTATTGACTCGATAATCTTGAAACAAACAAGTACTATGCAATGAAATCTATTTCAAGCAGATATATATTATCAGAAAGCTAATGACTCTGTCCCACATGTCTGGCTTATAGACGTAATAATATACGCAAAATCTATCCCAAGTTAATAGACTTCTGTGCAACCCTAACGATCATGTGGAAGACAGAAATAGCAATAAAAACAAAGTGAGAATTGTCACAATAAATTTAATATCAATCATAGTATTTGCCGAGGAGATTCTTTGGTCCCACTTTGGTTTTGCGTAACTCTAAACCCAATGTTCACCATTCTCAACAGCAGTAAATATGGCTATGTGATAAAGAGTCAGTACGCCTCATACAGAATTTCTCATCTAGCAATTATGGATGACATAAAACTGTATTCATCAACTAGCGCGTTGAAGCATCTCATTAATATCGTTGAAACTTCCTCTGAAGACATTGGAATGTGTTTTGGTATAGATAAGAGTAGAACGGTTAATGTGGTACGTGGCAAATTGACGAGAAGACTAGAATACGAGACGCAAACTAGCGACCTTATTAAGTCATTAAAGTATGATGTAGGGATAAAAATCTTGGTATAGAGCAGTCTAGACTCACCCCACTCGGAAGTGAAAAAAAGTATAACCGCATAATTCAAGAACCGACTCAAAAATGTTTTTAAAACATCTTTGAATTTGTGAAATATGGCCTGCAATAAATACATACGCTGTTCCTGTGAGCACATACTCAATGGGCTAAATAATATTGATTCAGACTGACTTTGAAACAATGGATAGACATGTAAGAACCCAATATCGATATCATCATTCTAAATCTTTTGTTTAGAGGATCAATCTACCATGTAAAAAAGGAGCGCGAGGCATTACAAATATAACCAACAGTAACGCCAATTAAATTTCTCTAATAAGAAAGTACTTCCTTGAAAGGGAGAAACATCGACACTGCATAAAGCTATAGTGGGGGCTGATTTTAGACTCACCCCCGTAAATATTGCAAATGCTCAGTTTCAACCACAGTACACAAGCAAGCCTTATGCAACAGTGGTGCCGAAAAGAGTTTCATCCCAATGAACTATCGGGCCAGAACATAGATTTTAAAGTATCTAATAAGTGGTTGACACATGGTTTACTGTATACAAAAACAAAAGACTTTATGCTAGCTTTTCAAGATCAGGTCATCGCAACAAGAAATTGCTTACAATGTATAAAACACTCTTCGTTAGTAAGTGATGAATATAGAAGGTGCGATACACAACATAAAACATCCAGCACATCCTTGCCGGCTGTAGTGTGTTCGCTTCCACCACCTATAACGTTAGGCACGATAATACGGGTAAAATAATTCATGGACGATTAGTAAGAAAATACGGACTTCAGTCCTGTAATATCCCATATTACAAATACCATCCATCAACAGTCTCGGAAAATGAAGAATGGAAGCTATACTGGGACAGATGCATCATCACAGATATCATAATTTCGAACAATATGCCAGATATAATAGATCTAAACAAGCTGAAGAAAAAAGCCATGATAAACGATTTTGCAGTTGTCAACAATAACAACCTATACACTGTCTATAACTTAAAAATTCAGAAATGTGTACCGCTGTCACCAGAGCTTCGCAATCAATGGAGATCTCAGAATATCGGCATACTACCGATAATCACGTCCACCTCAGGATTAATACCAAAACTCACAGTGGGTGTCTTCAAATACTAGAATTATAATTTTCATGCGTAGAGAAAATGCAAAAAGTCGCAATACTGGTCACTGAGGGAATTCCTGGAATGCAATGGTGATTGGGTCAAGATTGACTGAAATGTGTAGAGGGCACCATTTGCTCGTGTCTTGTCACTGCAAGAATGACCGAGCGTAGACCAGAAATGGTCTGGGGAATGTTCTTGCACATAGTGTATGGAGTGAAAAATTCTATTAATAATAATGAATAATTTCCCTTGAATAACCAGTGTATTGAAGCACAATATTGTATCATCTATTATGAGATGCCGTGTGTTTTGATAGCCGAATGCTCGGTTAATTTATTCTTGGGGAGTTTTGAGTAGAGCTCTCAACCAACAACTGACGAATCAACTGGCTTGCCGCGCACACCGGTGTGGTGCATCTCGGAAGCCATCGGGCGACCGGGAGTGGTGGCTCAGTGCATCAACTGATGCCACTGCAGTGCCTCTGACCGAGAGGTGCTAGGTTCGAGACCCGACGGCGGCAGGAGTTTCGACACCAGCTTGTGAGCTAGGTCGAATTCAGTCGCTGTGTGAAGAAGAATTCTAGCGGACTGCTGCTCCGATCGGTAGTTTTCCGTGTTTTCTCCGGTCAACACTAGGCGAATACCGGAGCAGCACCCTAACAAACGGGCCACGGACCGCGCGCTATCTTTCCTTCCTCTTCCTTGTTCTATCCTTACTCGCCCACATACATACTTACAATAACATGCACTACACTACCACATATCCCGGGAGACCGGTCGGGGACTTAGAACTTGTCCCGGCGGCGGCGGCGCCCCGCTGGTCGGGCGGTGCCCCGCTGGTTGGCACAACCCCCGCTAGTCGACGGTAGGTCGGCGGCGGATCTCGACATCCAGTGGGGGAAGATCACCGCCATCTCCCGATGAAAGTTATGCACTACACTTACGGGACTAATGACCTCAGTAGTTCACGCGCCAGGAATCAGTAATCAATCAATCAACCACCGAGTGAGACCGGTTGCCGCCAGTAGCCGCAGGATATCGTGGCACTCCGCGTCATCCCAGGGCTTTAGTGGATTCCGAAAATCTAGAAGTGTTTTGATATCTCTAAATTTCCTTTTTGCATCACGTTGGCGTTTGCCAAGTAATGATGTAAAGTAAAATTAGTAATGAAAAAATAGCTTTGCAATGGCATATTAAGGAATAACATTCACGCTGCATATATAGCATACAGGACCAAAAGAAATAAGAAAATTATATTACAAATATAGGAGATTTTGTCATCATAATTTTGATTTTATTTTGCAAATACGAATCGAGATGCACATATAAAAAACTCGTACCAATTACGTATATATGTGTATTTAAGAAAATAAATTATATAAAATGTTCCCCTATTTACTCTGATGAAATCCAGATTAAAGAACTTAAATATTGAGTGAGAAAATTATATTAAATATTTCTGTAATGTTTTTACACATCGTAGGGGAGTCAGTAGAGGATAGACGCATGAATTCGCGGAGGGGAAATATAATTTATTTTCAGTGTGTTTCGTTTAATAAACACAACCGAGAAGTCCACTCCCAACATCGCGAATGGCAGAGTTTGTAATAGAATCCACAGACGTGTTTATTCAACAATTGAATGTTGCCGCAGGTAAGGGATTTCGGTGGAGCAGCTAGAGTCGGACAAAACGCATTATATTATCGAACGCTCTCGTTGGCTTGTTTTCCAGTCTCAGAAGGCGGCGCTCCTAATGTACCTGTGAAATCTATATGTAGTTCTTTGTTAAGGATCGGAATTATCGAAATCGCTCGTTCTGAGTTGTTCTCGCCCGTTTCACTTCACCAATAACACTGGAGTGCGCTCTGTGCGGTAGCTTGTCGGTAGTTTCGGGGTTATAAGCACCATGAACTTTTTACAAAGTTTAAATATTTTAATACAGGACTTTAATTAATTTTCCTACACTAGTAGTGTTCCAACAGCACACATTTTCTCGCACTATTTGTAATTTTCACACAAAGTTCTCACATTTTCAAAAAATTACTCCGCATTATTTAAAGATTTAGTTTTGATGAAGAGATTTGATTAAATAATCTATTTTCAATATTAAAATTATAGGAAGACTCTGATAAACGTTTCTTTGGCAAATAATTCGTTTTTAATATACAAATCCTTTAAGGAAAAAGCGACCAGAGTGATTTTCATTTATCTTCTTTGCTCTTTTCGCGAAAAAAAAATGGCACTGTTATTTGAGAAAATCTTGTTTACGTATTTCTATAAAATTATCTTTTTAGGTCTTTTTCAAAACCCGGTCATGTAGCGACCACTTAGATTGTTTTAGTTGTTGGGGGAGTGTAGGAAGAACACATGAGGATAACACAAACGCACACAAACATATATGCTCGAGGCGGGGTTCGAACACGCGACCCTTTGCACCGAGGCAGCTACGAGCCGCCAGCCTTAGCGACCTCGGCCATCCAGGCCGGCAGAATTGCCTTTGTTTTACGCCAAACCACACGAAAACTTTTTATTTCTTCAAAAAATTGTACATTACCTTATTTAAGCGACTAATATTGAACCGATTTAAATGAGGAATCATCGATATTATACTTGGAGTCGCTGAAAAAATTTGAACTCTTCAATTTTCGAAACTACTGAGAGTACAGAGAAATGGTACCTGCACTATTTTTGTATGCGTACTTCGCTCTATTTGTGTAAAGAAAAAATTGAAGCTATTTTTTAGATCATTCTGAAAAAATCGTTGAAGTTTCTTATAAAATACCCACAAAATCTAAATATTCGTTTCAAATTCCTGGCAACATTACTCAAGATCATCTATTTTGATGTAGATACGAGAAAAAAAAAGATTACCATAAAATAGTGTCTTAAAATTTTGTATTTTTGATCCCAAAATGTTACTAAAGACCACCTTACGTATTGCGGATTTTGCTTTCTCTTGTGCAGGAAAAGTTCAATTTAATCGGCAGTGGCACAAAAACGTATCTAGCAGTACGAAAACAGTTAATAGTCTATGTTAATATTTCGGCTACGCAATACGAAAATTATACGCGAATTGCTGAAAAGGGTTCCCAAGATTCAACTCAGAAAACCTGGAGATACTTTTCAAGTTTCTAACAAGAACGAAATTTCCCCTCGAAGTATTTCTCTCATCAGACTGCATTTTGTTACTGATCACTTTGAATTTCCTCCCTGCCCCTAATCATACACTCGTCCTTTATTATTCGCGAGTACAAGCAATTTATTTTCTTACACACTGTTGCTTCAACCACCGTTCTAGACGAATTCCGCGAATGAGTTTACGAATACTAAGTTGTAAGGGGTTGTGGAGAGGGATTGTAATTATTTGCGAAGTCTCAAACGCATACCGAATACATAATGTTCGTGTACGTATCGTTCGTGTACACGTCACATCTGAGACAGATTTAATTACTCAGACACACAAAATACAAAAAAAATGTCAGACCCAAGGATTTGACATATTTCTTCACGTATGCGCTGAATCCGAATCTGAAGCCAGAATTGCGTCATCACTCTCTTGTTTTTCCCTATTAAAAAATGAAGGGTGGCGGCGTGATTCTGGATTCGGGTTCAGCACATTAAAATACACAGCGAAACATGTGTCAAGTGTTTGAGTCCGACAACTTTTTTTTGTATTTTGTGTGTCTGAGTAATTACAGCTGTCGGATATCGGTAGATATACCACCCAAAGAAGACAGGTTGTAAGTGTGCACACATTTGATGAGTTAAGTGATAGTGAGAGAGATAAGAATTTAGAATTTTGAGAAATCGTTTTTTTCATTTAATAAATCTGATTATTAATCGAAGAGTCACAGCAGCACTTAACAATTATTATTATTATTATTATTATTATTATTATTATTATTATTATTATTATTATTATTATTTTTTTACTATTATTACTATTATTATTTAAGTGCTATCAAGAGTGAATTGTAAATTTGCAATAAATTCGCCCGAAAGGAGGAGGCAACAACAGGGCATATGGAAACTTTCAATACACGAGTGACAATACTTATTCCACAAACGAACCCCCAAAAACATTGAGAAAGCGCCAAATACGAGTATTAATATGAATGGAATTCGCGCATTCAATGCTCACCGCCTTTTATGATGAATGAGGTGATTTGCTATTGACTTACACAGCATTAATGATGGTAGTAGTAATGACGAGGCGAATGATAAATAATCATGAACGATTATGGATGAGATGATGGATAAGATGAGATATGAGTGGTCTAGAGCACAAAGAGTATTAAGGGCATTTTCAACAATTTTGAGATAAGAGAGTGAAATGATAAAGATAAAACTGCATTTTATTTCGTGTACAAAGAGTATTAAAATTACGTAAACAGTTACTGTGTTCTCATAGAGGAAAATAATGCATTTCACTGAATTTTCTATAATCACTCGGCTTTGAATTAAATTGAATTGATTTAATTTGAATTGAAAAATCTCAATACCACATTTAATGTGGTATTGAGAAAATGGAATTCAAAGCTGAGTGTGAATTTTAATGAGTGAGCTTTAGTGTGCACTAAATTTTACTGCATACATTTCCTTTCTGCTCCTAATTTGGTCCGAAAAATCACCCACACCACAGCCACCTGTGAAATCTCCCATGCCGTGGCCCTCGGCGTAGTGCATGAACGAAATTTCAAGACGATTTTAAATGTTGAGCATTAAATGTTTTCACAATAATATAAATAAATCATACAATTAAACTAATCAAATTATACAATACATCTTCATATCACGATGAAAGTAGCAACAAAAAATTGAAACTGATTTTCCATGTTACTGTCGTCCACGTGCGCTTGGTCAGCAGCGTCGTTTAAAAAATAAAAAAGTACAAAGAATTAAACAATAGTACGATTGTACACAATAAGAACTTCACTGAGAGAAAATTAAATTTGCCTCAACTTAAAAACATCCTATAACCATAGTTTTTGAGGCCCTAAACCTGGCTTAAATGAACTTCAATTAAAACCACCACGTAAATTTTTCCTTATTTTCTGAACTACAGCAATGATGTAACGTTTTCCATATTTTCTCAAATTTAATCAGAAAACTGGAGCGTTTTTTGAGATATCTTCAAAATTATAATTGAGGCTTATGTAAAATACTCCTCCCACTTGCAGGGCTTTGAGTTCCTTTAAATCAATGGAAGAATATCAATTTTGAAGAAAACCGTCTGAACGGTTTAGGGGACGACGTTCACCAAAGACGGACAGACGGACGTTTTGCCGTCAATCTATTTTTCACAAAACACGACTACATAATAAGGTAAATGAAGTAATTTACTACATATAGAAAGAAGATTAATCTACTTTTACGTTATCAGGATTCGGCAATAAATTCTTTTGTCGAAATTCGCCGTTTTCCGGCGCACGATGCTGCGCTCTTCTCACGAGGTAAGGGCGAGAAAGTAAAAATATAACAGGAATATTAGGTGTATATTCACAATATGTAACGTAAATGCTTATTTTAAAAAAAGGCAGCGCCTCCGGCCGAGGTCCTAGGTTCGAGTCCCGACGGCGGTAGGATTTTCGACTCTAGCTTTAGAGCTAGGTCGAATTCAGTCGCGGTCTGGAGGAGAATTCCAGTGGTCAGCTGCTCTGATCGGTAGTTTTGCGTGGTTTCTCCGATCGACACCAGGCGAATGCCGGAGCAGTACCCTAACATTCGGGCCATGGACCGCGCGCGACCTTTCCTTCCTCTTCCTTTCCTATCCTCTCCCCTCACACACACACACACACACACACACACACACACACACACACTAACATGCTCTACACTACCACATATTCCGGGAGACCGGTCGAAAGCTTGGAGCTTGTCCCGGCTGGGGCAGTGCTCCGATGGTGGGAGAGTCCTGGTTAGGGGGAAGCCCCACTAGCCGACGGTAGGTCGACGCCGGATCTCGCCATCCAGCGGGGGAAGATCACCGCCATCTCCCGAGGAAAAACATGCACTACACTTATGGGACTAACGAACAAAGGAGTTGACACGCCCGGAAACACGAAAAAAATAGTCAATCAAAAAGAGGTATATATGTATGCGGCATTTTACGGTTGGGTTAATTCGACTTAAGCGATTAAGCGCTATTCCCAGGCCTGGACCTTGTTTTTATTATTTCTTTTGACACCTGCGGATCAGGCAGACATGTGGCGTGAATGAAAATTCCCTAACCGTACGAAGCTGTCTTGATCTGACTGAGCTATTTTCGTCGCACAGCAATAGAAACTGATGCGATTTTTAATAGAACAATAATTAATTTTTGCCTCGGCCGGGAGTCGAACTCACAGAAAGCTAGCACGCCGTCAATGAGTCACCCCAGGAGCTTATTTCAATAAGTACAAAGGAAAATTGTATTTATACGTATAGTTAGTCCGTTGTGTTTCATACTCACTCGATTTCATTTATGTAGACCAAAAACGGCAAAAACTGTATGTGACGTATGGCGGAGAAGATCATCAGCGCACGTTTTCTTGAGCTCCAGAATCCCTTTCCAACATTTTCACTATAAATACTAGAAAGATGAATAAAAGTTTAAAAAGAAAACAAAATAAACGATCAGAATTTTTTATTTTTCTCCATTGCGAACAAAATAGTAACTCACCCCCCGAGCTACTCCTACCACTACAAGCAAAAGGAGAGCTCATAATGAAGCTACCGGGAGCGGTAGCTCAGTGTCAACTGATGTCAATGCAGCGCCTCTGACCGGGAGGTCCTAGGTTCCAGTCCTGACGGCGACAGGATTTTCGACACTAGCTTTTCAGCTAGGTCGAATTCAGTCGCTGTCTGGAGGAGAATTCTAGCGGTCGGCTGCTCTGATCGGTAGTTTTCCGTGGTTTCTCCGATCAACACCAGGCAACACCAGGCGAATGCCGGAGCAGTACCCTACAAAACGGGCCACGGACCGCGCGCGATCTTTCCTTCCCATTCCTTGTCCTATCCTCTCCCCTTACACACACGCTTACACTAACATGCACTACACTACCAGATATTCCGGGAGACCGGTCGGGAGCTTAGAGATAGTCCCGGCTGGGGCCGTGCCCTGCTGGTGGGAGAGTCCTGGATAGGGGGAAACCCCACTAGCCGACGGTAGGTAGGCGCTCTCGCCATCCAGCGAGTATCTCGCCATCCAGCGGGGGAAGATCACCGCCATCCCCCGAGGAAAACATGCACTACACTAACGGGACTAATGACCAAAGCAGTTGACGCGCCCGGAAACTTGAAAAAAGTCAATCAATCAATCATAGTGAAGCTACATTTATGTCCGGAAACAAAACAGGAGCCATCTCATAATTTGCTCAATGGATCATGGAAACTATAAAACCTAATCGAACGGGAGTCATTGAAGTACATTATTTGTTACAGGCATATTAAAAAAAATATATCTTTTAAAAAATATAAATTAATGCAAGTGCAATGAAAAGAGTCTTGCAGGGATCGTGTGAATTGAATTTTTTTATTATTCGAAAAATTTTTTTTTACAATCTAAAGGTCTGTGTACTACAAGATGAGCTTCCCCAGAATATTATGACATATCTTAGTCGGGAATGTACATTTGCAAAATACACGCGTCGAGTTGCATGAAGACAGAGAATTTGAAAGAATTCCGAATGCGTAACATGAAGAACATAATTTAGTGTTTAATTCTGTTATACCATTTGAGGCTTCCCTGAATTGACAGACCTAGGAATTTTGTTACCCTAACATCAGCTAATGGCATGTTCGTTTTCAATGGAGCATGCGATTGTCGATTTGAAATACAGAAATGAATTGAAACATGTTTTTCTCTTGTTAAATATTCTCTTGTTTGTTACAACGAAACCAATTTGAAACTTCTGAAATCATATTATTTTTTTTTCAAGGACATTCGTGTCATCGACAAAGAGAACTGTTTTTCCATTTTTAATAGATGAGAGCATATCGCGTATACATAACAGAAAGAGCATAGGACCTAAGATCAAACTTTGCCGGTCCCCATGCTCAATTGGCAAAAAATTAAATAATGTTCTTTGATAATTGGGATGAGTCCTTCAGTATCCATCTCACTGCATGCCATTTACGCCTCTGCCCCTCCCGAAGCCGTTAAGAAGTCGTTCCATTGCATAACAACACGGGTAAAGCGATCATTTACTTTGGCGACAGTAAAAGCCCCGAAGAAAGATCATCTGCTTGCACGAGGCGAATACACGGAACTAACACACTAGCGTCTAATACAGTGTTTCTCAACACTTGGCCCGCGGCCCGGCTTCTCTGCCGTCTGAAATCATCTCGCTGCCGCATCCTGTTTCCATTTGACCAAGCTGGCTTAGTCGTACACAATAAGATACAAGTTTTCGTATCAAATCGGAAAGTTTGCTGGTACAACAAGTTTCATTCACTCAACTATGCAAACACAGCTAATTTCGTGCGTTTGAGACTATTACTCTCGAATTGATTGCAACAAATAAGTATGCTTTGCTCCTGTTTAGTCAGCTTGAGTTAATTTAATCCATTACAGTATATGAATCCCTTAAAAGATTTAGCAAAAATATCCTTTAACTTAGTACAATTGACATTTGATATCAACTTCTAAAGAAAGTAGAATTATACTAAACGCAGAATTTTTGTCTTTTGTGAATTACAATAGACTTATAAACGCAGTGAAAATTGAAATGGAAATTATACAGTTTGTACAGTTAGCTCTTCACATGGGATACATCAACGTCATTTATTCCTATTTCATATATTAATAGCCGCTAATTTCCATGTGACGGCGTTATTACAGCATTAACAACAAATTCTAAAGCATAAAACGCCCATAACATTATTCAGTTGATTTCAAAACCCAGCATTCCAGTATTTCCAACCTTAATTAATAAGGCATAGAAATTTGCATTTGTTTAAAAAAAGTTTTGTAATAACTTTGAACTCCTGAACAGCAAAATATTACCATAAATTTATTCCTACTGAAAAGCATACTGCAACGAAATTGTGACTTTCAAGAACGTTTGCATGCAAATAGGGAAAAATAAAGCATATTTCAATTAAGCGAGAATCTCCATCGTGTTTATTATTATGTACTAAAATTTTCTTCAAAACAAGACTCCTCCTTTTAATCATACACAAATCTCAAAGCCTCTTTCCAAATTCGAAATCAAATACAGTATTTTAACTGTGTTTTTACATACTGCGTTTACAGTACTTTAACCGTGTCGGAATATCAAGAAGGTGAACATAATTGCAACGTTCTCCTGTTCGTAGAGAGTTTTATATCTTGCTTAATGTACTTTCACCTTTTATGTTATTTACTTCATATTTTTCTTACTTTTGGTATATATTATGGCTTAGTATTATAAGATGCACTCATTCAAGCGAATTCATAACCATCATGACCAATCATTGCCCAATTAATAAATAAATATCTTTAAACTAAGTTGCCGCAAAATATTGTTTAAACATACGTTAGGATTTCTACGAAGCAAAATAATTTTAATTTGTTATTCTATTCGAAGTACCAATTACGTCTAACGTTGAGATGATTTTTTAAAATACTTTGAGCACTTTTATGTACAAGTATGGCAAAGCATATATGTTATTTGGAACCTTTCAGTGACTGTTAAATAACACAGTACACATAGAAGAATATCTGTATTTTTATAGTTTTTGAATCCAAGTTCTACATTTAAGAACTGGCCATTATTTTTTAAGAACTACACATTATACTTACATATTCGCTATGCCTTGCGAAATCTAACGGGCATCTCAATTATTGTCTAGATATCAATGTATAGTTAAAGAAAATTACTACGAAAACGAGGTGACACTAGCCAACAGTTTGCGATAAATCTAATTATATTTTAATGATGAAATTTCAATTGGCATAAACTGTTTTCTTTAAGATCCAGAGCTGAATCATAATTCAGCAGCACTGCGTTTAACGAAAGAAAAGTCGAGTTATGTTGGGTACAAAAGCGATATTGTGGGAAGCAACAATAGCTATTGAAGTTCCATCAGACTAAGACAAGGGATGATCAATGATTAAAAACACATTGACTGGTGTAGACTGTACAAAAAATCAAAACAAGATTCATGCACGCTCACACTTATAAATAACACCGAATACAATAGCATAGACTATCCGCCACGTCGTTCTTAAATTAAAGAAAGAGCAAAATTCAATGTACATTTAATATTAAGAACGGAAAAGAGTATCATCTATGAGCACAAAATACTTCAAAATACTTTGCTGGAGGCGAAATATCTCTCGGAGTATGAACTTATACGCACTATTGAAAGTATTGAGATTGAAGATTGAAAGTATATAATTGATATAAAGGATATAAAGATTGAAAGTATATAATTAACTATACTAATAGTATATAAAATTCTTTCGATGGAACACGTGCGTTGCAGGGACAAATGCCGGCACCGCGTGCTCCATATTGCAGCGAGTTGCGGTGGCAAGGCGGGCGCGTGCGGGGCAACCGCGGGCGATATGACGGGCCGGCGGCCGCCCGCGCCAGCGTCCGCGGAAAGGCGGAGCATGGGGTGCGCCGCGCCGCGACAGGGGGAGGGGACGACGGGGGTGACGAAGGAGGGGGGCGAGGGAAGGCGTCTCCCGTGGGGCCCCGCGCTCCTCCCAATCTCAGGAATAAAGCTTTCTTGTTTCACAGCAGCGTGCCCCGTAACCTCCGCTATAATTTACCCGCCTATAATGAGGAGCGTAGAGAGGGTGCGCGTCTCGGCGGGCGCCACCGCCCCTGTCCCGTCCCCGCCTCCTCCCCCGCTCCGCGCCCGCGCCACCCTCTCGCCCCGCCCCCGCGTGCCGCGGCCCCTCATCATACGCGGCGTTTAA
This sequence comes from Teleogryllus oceanicus, assembly GCA_964035755.1. Lineage (NCBI taxonomy): Eukaryota > Metazoa > Arthropoda > Insecta > Orthoptera > Gryllidae > Teleogryllus > Teleogryllus oceanicus. The sequence continues at coordinate 36,026,550 of CAXIVR010000001.1, read as the reverse complement.
AATGCATTTCGACACCTCTCCGCTTCCGCGACGCGAAGGCCCTGCCCTTCCCCTCCCGATTCACCCACCCCACCCCTCCCCGCCCTACCCCGCCACGCCCCGCTTCGTCCCCCGATCCGCTTCCGTAAACTAGCGCGCTGCACTAGTTGCTGCCGCCTCCAATATATATGGGGATAATCTGTAATCAAATTTAGTACAATTGTCTTGGTGCGACCCATTCTTTTGAGGTTTTATGGCGTGGAAAAGAAGATATAGAGTTTATTTTGTGAAACACTTGAAAGTGAAGCGATATTTTAAAAAAGGGTGTACAAGGGGCGGCGCAGCGGCGGCGGGGGCGGCGGGGACGGCGCGCGCACTCGAGGGCGCCGCGGCAAACTTTGATCGGCTTCGGGTAATAAAGGAAAATTTTGGGCGGATTTCAAGAGATAGCGCCGGCGTGCAGAAGGAGGTTACAACTTGCCGCGGAGGGCGCGCGCGCGTGAGAGAGGGAGGCAGACAGACAGAGAAAGAGAAAGAGAGAGAGAGAGGGCGCGGGCGGAGGGTGTTGTGTGATTTACACTCGGCGCGACTCGCGCTCACGAGCCTCCGCTCCCCGCCGCGCCGCCGCCCCGCGCCTCCGCGTCCCGCGGCCATCGCCCGCGCCCGCGCCCCTCCGCCGCTGCACTTCCTCCGCCGCCATCGTCGCCTCCCCGTCCCGCGGCGGCGCGGGGCGGGGCGCGGGCGGCGGCGCGCGGGCGCTGTCGGCGGATGACCTGGCCCACACTTCCACGCCCACATAAATTGCATTTAGAATGAGACAGCGCAAGTCTCATAATGCCGTTCCATCTCCTCGGCGCTCCGGGGCGGGCACGCCGGTGCTGGCGCCGGCGCCGCATCGCGGAGGCGGGGGCGGGGGCGGGGCGGGGGTGGGGGCGGGGCGGGGGCGGGAACGGAGCCGCGGGGCGCGGGGCTGCCGAGCGGCATCGGCGCGGCACTCACCGGCGGGCGGGGCGGCGGCGGTGGCCGCGGAGGGCGCGGGCGACCGGAAGGCGCGCAGCGGCGGCGGCGCAGGTGGCCGGCGCGCGACTGCCGGCGTCGCGGCGCGCGCCGTCCCTCCGCGTCCCTCCGCGCCCACCGCCGCCCTGCCGCGCCGCGCCGCCCCGCACAGAAATACCCGCGACGCACGGCCGCACAATCGCCCCGCGGACAACGCGCTCGCCGCCAAGCGCGGAGCGGGAGCGGGAGCGGAGCAGAGCGGAGCGGAGCGCGGCTGCGGGAGGAGCGCGAGGGGGCGGCGCCGCCGCCGCCGCGCGCGCATCCACAGCGGACAGGTCGGCCCCGGAGGCCAAGCGTGCGCGACCTGCGCCGAACACGAGTCCCCTCGGTGGCGGCGAGATCTCCTTCGCTGCTTCCACACTTCACCACTCATTGAATGTACAGGTATTTTTGAGTGCTGTTGACACAATGTATGGATGAAATAAAAGGCGCTATCATCTTCGGCAGGTGTACCCCATTCTATGTAGTCATGTTTCGATCCGCTTTTCCCAAAACAGATGACTGTTAAGATGGTTTTTATAAATGAGGTTATTTTGTAGCATATATATTACCAATACAAATAATTATTTATGTATACTGTGTGTTGCTTGATGTTGTTTGTGACATTATTTCACCCTTTTCATCCTTTGTGTTTTCTTGTCTTTCTTACTTTATTATGTCTTTCACCGTCATTTTTGATTGATTACCGATTCCGGGCGCGTCATCTGCTAAGGTCATTGTCCCGTAAGTGTAGTGTCAATGTAGTTATCGCAGGTGGTAACAATGAGCCTGACTCTCTGAATTGCGAGATTCGGCGCCGCCCTGCATGTCAGAGCGCGGGGTTTCTCCAGCCAGGTATCTCCCACCAGCGGGGCACCGCCCGACCCGAGTCAATTTCTAAGCTGCCGACTGGTCTCCCGACACGCAGGGGGTGTAATGCAAGTAAGTGTAAAGTAGGTAGTAAGGGGTGAGGATAGGACAATGAAGATGACGGAAACATCTCGCGCGGTCCATGGCCCGTCTGTTAGGCATTCGCCTAGTGTGGATTGAAGAATTCATAGAAAACTGTCGATCAGAGTAGAAATTTCCTCCAGAGAGTGGCTGAACTGGACCGAGCTAGTATATAACCAGTATCTAAAATCCTGCTATCGTCACGAACCCTAGGACCTCGCGGTCAGAGAGAGGCGCAAGAATTCATGCCCTGAGTCACCTACGCTGATTTTCGCCGTCGAGTTAATTCTTTGTACTTGTCTGATATGTTGAATTTTTTTCTTTTTTTTAGAAAATCAAAGATATTACAGTTAGGTACAAATATTTTCAATATTTAAAAAAATATAATCTTTTACGTTCGTGTCAATGAGTTGCTATTATTAATATATAAGTTTTTATTAATATTTCACGATTTATGAAATTAATTTAATGATCGTTTCTTTAAGTGTTTCTTTACACGTTTTGATATTCTTTGCATATCAAACCCTCAAAGGAGTCAAAGACGAGGCCAAACGCCAACTTCTAAAAATTCGCTCATGATGCCCTGGAGTTTTATATGCAATTCTATACCTGTCGCTCAGGTAAAATCCAAAAGTCTTTTATATATTTCACCCACTTTCATCTTTGCGGGCTCTATTTCCTTCCAGGTCCCGTCTCGATGCCGCTGAACCACTATCTCGAGGCCGCGTGGCGCGAGCCAAAAGCCGGGAATTCTATTCATGTGTTGTCTCATTCATTTTTCGGGCACTCTCGAGATCGCGCACGTGGGCATATGGCAGCCTGGAGATAATTCACGAGACAATTCCAGGGCCAGGAACTGATGACGGTAAAAGTCAATTCAATTGCTATACTGGTGAAAAAAGCTCTATTCTTGTATTACACGGAGGTAAATAATAAAATAAAACCCCGGAAAGTTGTAGATTAATAAAATAATAAAAAAATAATACAAAACACTTCTTAAAGGGTAAAGGTACGTAAACGGATAGGACATAAATAACAAAATAGACGAAACAAAAAAAGGTACTCTGCTAAATAGAAAGATATTAGTGTAAACCTTAGAGAGAAAAGTGAAATAAGACATGAATACGAGAGAAGATAATAGAAATGCCCAAAACAGTAAATAAAACAAAATTAACTACACGAAGCGAAAGAAAAAGAAACAATCCGTCCATTAGGCAAACTAGGATGAGAACGAGAAAGCAGCAATGCATGAAAAACGCTATTTATGCACAGACGAAATATAAACATTATAAGAAAAAGGAAAAAAGGGAGCGGTCCAAGGCTCGCCGGCCTCTTGGGGAGAGGGGGGCTTCCTAGGGGTTGAGCACGAGCTGAATGGAGGGTTGAGCGGAGGATTGAGCGTGCAATAGAAGGGGCCGGGGGGGGGGGGGGGGGGGGGGGGAGAAGAGGAGAGAGACGAGGAGAAGCGGCAGCGCCGAGAAACAAAGGAGAGCGATGCTACGAGCGCCATCCGAGTTCGCTAGCACCAGGGGCAGGTTTGCGAACTGAGGCTTCCAATGGGCATGGGAGTGTTTGCTCGAAGGTCGCGTCGCGTTGCGCGGGGGGGGGATGCGGGCAGGGAGACACCGGGAGAGCGACGGGCGCTCGGCAACGATGTGCTGGAGACGTGGGACCTAGAGGAGTACGAGAGCAGCAAACGGTGTGGAAGATGATCCGTGGTAAATCAAGGCACATGGGACGAGAGGCGAAAGCGCGAAATGTGGAGGATGAAATACAAAGAGTAGGACGAGACGCGTGTTGGAAGACGAACCTTGGTTGGTTGGTTGGTTGGTTTGTTGGTTTAGCGGTGAACAATTCACCGACAATTATTGTCGTTGGGATTAAAATAATTGTAATAATTAAAGGCGTTGTCATTACCAACAATATTGTAAGTGTTGTGCATGTTTTTTCATCTGCAGGACACTGAGCTTCTCCCGCTGTATAACGAGATCCGGCACCGACCTACTATCGGCTAGCGGGGTTTCTCACCACTGAATATCTCCCGTCAGCGGAGCACCGCCTCAGCCGGGAAAACCTCTAACCTCCCGACTGGTCTCACGGCATGTGTGATAGTGTAGAGTATGTTAGAGTAAATGTGTGTAAGGGGTGGAGATAGAACAATGAAGACGAAGGAAAGATCGCGCGAGGCCTGTGGCCCACTTGTTAGAGTACTGCTCCGGCATTCGCCTGATGTTGCTCGCAGAAACCACGGAACACTACCGATCAGAGCAGCTGACCTCTAGAATTCTTCTCCAGACAGCGGCTGAATTCGACCTAGCTGACAAGCTACCAAGCTGACAAACATCAGTTGATGCACTAACCCACCTCTCACTGTAGGGGGAGCAGAATGCAAGGAATGGGCGTTCGCAGAGCGCAGAGAGCGAGGTCCTGTCGGGGGCTCGGGGCAGGTGCCGATGCGCGCAGTGCCGGGCTGGGTGCGGACAAGGCGCGGGGAGGTGGGGGAAGGGCGGGGAAGAAGTGGACAGGCCTCCTCTTCTCCTCCACCGCATCCGCGGCTGTTCCGCGGCGGCCGCTGCGTTTTTTGACGTCGGAAGAAGCAGCGGCTGCCGCGCGCGAGCCGTCGCGGCGGGCGGCCGAACGTGCCGCGGTTGCCTCCGCCTTTGTCTCCTCCGCCCCCGCCATTGCACCCGCCTCACTCCCCCCCTCCCCGGCAGACCCGACGCCATGCTTCGCGCCACGTCGGCACAAAACCGCCCAGGAAAACGGAAAGAAAACTCGCAGCGCGTGAAAATACTGCGGCGCGCGCGAGATTTCCCCATACACATACAAAGAACAAGTTCAATATTAATAATTCGCTCGTTCCGGAAGTTTATGGAGTGGCGACGGCAGGGAACGGAAGCGGGGCGAAGGCGAGGCGGACCGAAGGGCGGCGTCACCTGCCCACCCATCGATCGCTTATGGGCGAGAGGGGCGGGGGTGGTCGCGGTGCTGAGTCAGGGAGGCGCACATCGCCCCAACCACCCCCGCCCAAGCGCCCGCACACCCCTCACGCGTAAATAAGCTGCTGAGGGCGACAGGGGCGAGATGGCGACGCTGGCGGATGGTGGCGTGGATGCCACGCGCGTCCCGCGAACTTCTTAGTCGCGGGGCTGCGCGGGGCTGCGCGGGGCTGCGCGGGGCTGCGCGGGGCTGCGCGGGGCTGCGCGGGCTGCGCGGGGCTGCGCGGGCTGCGCGGGGCTGCGCGGGCTGCGGGCTGCGGGCTGCGCGGGCTGCGCGCTGGGGCTGCGCGGGGCTGCGCGGGCTGCGCGGGGCTGCGCGGGCTGCGCGGGCTGCGCGGGGCTGCGCGGGGCTGCGCGGGCTGCGCGGGCTGCGCGGGGCTGCGCTGGGGCTGCGCGGGCTGCGCGGGCTGCGCGGGCTGCGCGGGGCTGCGCGGGGCTGCGCGGGCTGCGCGGGCTGCGCGGGCTGCGCGGGCTGCGCGGGCTGCGCGGGGCTGCGCGGGCTGCGCGGGCTGCGCGGGGCTGCGCGGGGCTGCGCGGGCTGCGCGGGGCCTGGCTGCGGGGCTGCGCGGGCTGCGCGGGCTGCGCGGGCTGCGCGGGGCTGCGCGGGGCTGCGCGGGGCTGCGCGGGCTGCGCGGGCTGCGCGGGCTGCGCGGGGCTGCGCGGGGCTGCGCGGGGCTGCGCGGGGCTGCGCGGGGCTGCGCGGGGCTGCGCGGGGCTGCGCGGGCTGCGCGGGCTGCGCGGGCTGCGCGGGGCTGCGCGGGGCTGCGCGGGGCTGCGCGGGCTGCGCGGGGCTGCGCGGGCTGCGCGGGGCTGCGCGGGGCTGCGCGGGGCTGCGCGGGGCTGCGCGGGGCTGCGCGGGGCTGCGCGGGGCTGCGCGGGCTGCGCGGGCTGCGCGCGGGGCTGCGCGGGGCTGCGCGGGGCTGCGCGGGGCTGCGCGGGGCTGCGCGGGGCTGCGCTGTAATTTGAGGCATTTAAAGGAAGCGTTTATTCTTATTACTGTGAAAAAATTTTTGATGCGATGTGAAAAAAGTCAGCGATTTTTTTGGTGCGTAGGTTTTTAAGAATTTCATCTATTATAAGATCGTATCCAGGTGTAGCGAGATAGCTTCTTGATAATTTGATTACCTTGTGTGGAAATGGCTTATGGACGATTGTATTGGGGACGCAAAAGATCCTGATTACCTCTTCATCTTCCGGTGAATTATCAGTGGCAATAGGTTTCAATACTTCTTTTAAGTATTCAGCAAACACATTCGCTTTGTCTTCTTGCAATGTAGCCCACTTTTATCGAGTGTTAGGACTGGAGACGTGTTGTACTAGTTCCTTTATTCTCTTCAATCTCATTTACTGTCTAAAGTGAGCTTTTTTGGCGAGAATTCTTGCGGAAAATATTTCATGTCCTGGTCTATTAGTTCTTGAAGTTTTCTGCAAACGTTTTAGGTGGCTCGATTTAAATTTGTTTTATTATTAGGATGATGTGTTCGTTGCCGTGGTTATTTATGGTAGCGCTTCTCTTTTGTAGCTCCGTGATTAGGTTTGGTTTCGTTTTATTTAGATTTATTTCATTTTCTCTTGGTGTAGAGTATTATTCAGCTCGCTGAATGTACTACTGAGAGAAGTACTGGACTGCTTGTACGTCGTCTCTGTTTTCAATTTATGTACCTTTTACTACATTTTAAAAATAGAAAATTTAAGATTGTTTCATGTGGTTAAATTTTCCCACTGTTGATTGACATTACGAAAGTTTTTGTTATCTTACGATTAAATGAACTGGTGAAGAGGGAGAGAAATGTTCGAAACGTAGAAAGAGATGAATTTAATACAAATTTTAGAATTTAATACAATATTGTAAGAAAACGGTTTAAACTAAATCATGTTTTCTTGTGGTTAATGTGTCTATTTTTTATCGTTTTAAAAATAATTGTCTAAAAAATTCAAAGCAAAACTGCTATAAATTGAATATTTCCTTCTTTTGGAATGACTCTTGACCGTTGCAATTATTTACCCTTAACTTGATAATGTTGTATCATACACCACACTCTCACTGATTGATATTCTAGTTACAGCAGCATTCTTACAGAGAGTAAAAGAGATAAGCGCCTTTTTGATTAGGATGGATTCAGATGTGACAGTCCGCCATAGTCTGGTAAGAGGACGATAGGGAGAAAGCGAACTATATGTGTAAAACCTCTAAATCTTCAACTTTCTAATAAAATCAATTATCAATAAACATTTTACATAAATTCAACTCATTAGTTAAAATAGCCGTTTGAATGTCTCTCGTTTCTCATACGCTTATTAAAAATTAAAAGAAGTTCAGTATGAAATAGGAACCAATCTCATCTTCGACGGTTTTTTCACAAAAATAAAGATAATTCCCAAGATGAGACACAATAGAGAATAAATATTAGCAATAGTCAAGTAAGTATGAGCGTAAGTCAGGAAATTCTTCTACAATCTGTTTGTACCAAATCTTGCCAAACCGGTGGCCTTGTCTGTAGTGGCAGTGGCTTCACTGCGCGGAACCAATGGTTCTGAGTTCGATTCCGGCAATTTATTTCTTTCATGTATATACCGTAATTATATTCATGTATATACCGTAATATACCGGATCTTAATTTTTAAGCATTTTTTAATAAATAAATACAATTTTTACGATTTTTATTACTAGATTTCAAAACTATATTTAAAAATTCTTAGTTTATAGAAACGAACTGGCCTTAAAAATCCTTGAAAATCGTCATCGAAACCACCAAAAACTACCAACAAAAATATTGTACTGTTACCGATAACAAAAATCACTTTCAATTGAAGTTCACTGGCACAGCAGACTGCAATGACGCATCATAGGCTAGACAATGTTCTGGGTTTCTGATGGTGGGGCGGGACGGAGACTGCGTTAGCAAGCTTGTGAATCCCCGCAACTCATGTTTGTGGAATCGGTACCCTATATATATATATATATATATATATATATATATATATATATATAATAGAGAGAGAGAGAGAGAAACGTATTTTAGGTATATGACGCACTTGATTTGGAGGCAAGTTTTCAAAGAAAAAAGTGCTTCTTATTGTCCGTAAAATACGATATGTAGTGTCGTGACTTAATCACTGTAGAAAATACGCGCTAAGATACTACAATATCAGCTATATGTAATACATACAAGGCAGAATACGATGTGTAAAGAACTAGTGGTGCTAGAAGAGCACATAGTTTCTTGCATTGTTTGTAAAGGTTACATTATTATAGGTAATATGTAACAATAAATATACATATACAATTATATTGTAAAACGAGACCTGCGCCATTTTTTAATAGTATTTTACTGCATTCCAGAAACAAATCTCAAAAACATTGTCTTAGGCTTCCGCAGACAGTTTTGCTAGTGCTCTTGGCTGTCTGGGTGGCGCCGCGTAGAAAGCCTCCAAGCCGATGTTTCGGCCATCTTGTCGTGGACTTCCTCAGAGCCGGTCTGCCTTGACGCAGACTAGCCCCAGCCCACAGCAGAGCTCAATTTAAAGAAAAAATGGAGTCGTTCTTGAGAATTTTTGGAAAATGTTGCCTATGGTTTGTGTAAAATACCCCTCAAAATAAAAATATCGTTTTCAAATCAGAACTGTTATTCGTCCAGACCGACAGGGGAATGTCAATTTTGGAGAAATTGCCTGAACTGTTTAGGAGCTAGAAGTGACCATAAACAGACGTTTTGTGGTAAACCAACTTTTCTGTATCAAAGATCCACAAGATGTGGAGTCTGAGTGCACTAAACTTTAGAGGAAGGTTACTACATATAGGTGCAAGATTTCTCCACTTTTTCGAGATCAGATAATCAGAATACAAGTTTTCGACCAAAATTCTCATCTTTGCACGGCAGCAACACAATACCTTTTCGTTACCATGTAAATATGTAGTAGTCGAGAAAATAAAAACATCCAAAGCCAGAGGGTCGAATTGTCGAGGAAAGATGTTATTAACAACATCTTTAATATTCTTTAAAGTGAAGCAAACTAAGCTAAGAGCCTTTCTAATTTGTTCCCCTCCAGTGTTCCCTACGACCGGGCTATTGAGCAAACAGCAGAGGAATGTTGCTCGCCGAAACGGAAAGGAAGAAGTGCAGATATATTGCTTCGGGCAGAAGCGCTGTTTCTTCGCAAGCGAAGCCGGAGCGCGGGCGGAGTGGGGGCCCCGCGGGTGTCGCCCCTTTTCACCTATCACCTCCCCCACACTCCCTCAAACACAGTGCCACGAAACCGCTCTTCAGCAGGGACATAAAACGCTTTACTACAGGTTTCGAATGGTCAATATTCGAGAAACGGGAAAGAAACGATCGCAAATTGAAATCAGAAGTAGTGATATAAAATATATGGTGAATATGGATCACTCTAATAACGTTTAAACAGTTCACCATATCGAAGTGCAGTTTTTTTAAGTAATCATGGGGCAATATGACTTAGATACATTGATCACAATATTTTTAGCTTTCATCATTTTTACTTCCATCTCCTTAGATTTTTAAATGCAATTTTTTTGTTCTTCATCTGCAATGCGTAGATAAAGAGGAAGAATACAATTTTGTATAATTTGTCAATGTTTTAAAATAAAAAACGTGTAATCATATTGATCCGTCTCGTGATTTGTCTAATTGGTGTGGACAGTAGGCTGTTACCTTTTTATCAGCTCTTGTAGCGCTCGCCGTCCGGGCAGGAAACATTCAAGTCGTAGTGCAATAGAGAGAAAGTTGAACTCTTTCACCAATCGATTCACATGGGCTGTACATGATAATAGGCGTTATTCACCTATGTTATTTTACCTGGTGCACGGAATGTTTAGTGTATGAGTATTTTAATCATAAACTGTTATATGTTGGATGTCATGTTTATTGCTGGAAATGCATTACAATGTACCTGCATATTTTGATTTAATAGCCCAATAGGTCAGTCCTTCAAATTATATAATTTTTAATCCGACCTTCGAGCGTACGTGCATAATACTGAAGTTCTTCACTCCATTAGATTCTCTCATTTTATGCATGGTTAAGAACATCGATTGTTAAAAATAATGTACTCGTCTTATTAGTACTTCATCCACAAGGGTATCAAATATTCAGTCCTGGAATAATATTTATAGTTGAAAAACGTCTAAAGATTTTTACTCTATGGAGAGATATAGAGTCCATACAAGGAACATAAATTTGTTTTCATCAAATCCAAAGACAAATAGCATTGTCATTCAGTACTGAATTCACCCAAAATTGTAAACCAGACCGCGGTTCTATATACATAACAAATATTGACTTATGTGCTTTTACAAATAGTTACTAGTTTCAGGTGTACTTAATTACTGTTTATGTCTTCCTTCATCCGAAGACAACATCTGTGGAATGTGCATGGGGCCCTGGAGGTCCCAGGGGGGCTTGTTATTTCGCCAGGTCGTCACCCGCGCCGCAAACGTGGACCGTTTGCCTTGCTCGGTGCCACTGAGTTCAGAGAATCCGAGAAATTGACACCGCTCGAATGCACACGCAAACTGCGGTTCCGGCGCCCTATTAATAGTAAGTGCACCTGAATCTAGTGAATGTTGGGGCCCACGAAATCTTCTCCATTATGGTCATTCCACGACAGAGAAATTTGCGTCTGCAGCGTCAAGACGTACTACTACATGAAGTAGCAGAGAATTTAAATCACCTGCCAGGGAGCTCTCATTTTAGCTGTTATCCACGTCATTAGTGGCAACGTGAGCGCCGAGAGAAGACGGTGTTGAACTCCGAGTCGCTCGAGTATCACAGCCCGGGCGGCCAGCAGCTGGGGCTATAAGCTGTCGAATCAAAGGGAAGGATCGGAGATGTTGCTTGGTCGCAGCCTCGCATATAAAGGTCTTAGCGGGTGATTGAAAGCCCCCGCTCGGTTAACCTGATTTCCGGCGACACTCGTAAGTGTTATGGAGAGACGGGTTGGGGCTCCGAGCCATCCAGTTCTCGCAACGGGTGGTTCCTAGTTGGATAGTTGGCTTTGTCGCGACAGTGCCAGTAACTCATGAGAAACTAAGATTGACCCATCGTAGACTGGCAAGGAGCAGGTAAGAAGCAGGCAGGAGCAGGCGGAGAGAAGACAGGGAACCGCAGGGAGTAAGCAGAGCGCAAGCAAGCGCAGAGCAAGCAAGCGCAGAGCAAGCAAGCGCAGAGCAAGCAAGCGCGAGAGCAAGCGCAGAGCAGCAAGCGAGCAAGCAAGCGCAGAGCAAGCAAGCGCAGAGCAAGCAAGCCAGAGCAAGCAAGCGCAGAGCGCAAGCGCAGAGCAAGCGCCAGAAGCAAGCGCAGAGCAAGCAAGGCAGACAGAAGCGCAGAAAGCAAGCGCAGACAAGCAAGCGCAGAGCAAGCAAGCGCAGAGCAAGCAAGCGCAAGAGCAGGCGCAGAGCAGGCGCAGAGCAGGCGCAGAGCAGGCGCAGAGCGGCAGAGAGCAGACAGAGAGCAGGCGATCAGGCCGAAAGTAAGCGGAATGCAGACGGATTTCATTATTCGGTCTTCGGTAGAATTGGACAAGCTGAGACCATACCATCACTGGTTTCTACTTGTTCCTGGCAAATGCGGTATTTATCATCTTGGAAATTTTTTAGTATTGCTTAATCGTAATGTCGTGTTCTCAACGCCTCATATTGGGCAGCTAAAACAACTGCTTTCAATTCTGGCTTCATTCTTCTTCTTCTTTTATTTAGGTTACACCTGTTTTCCTTCATACTTTACCACCAGGATGATTCAAAAGATGTGGAAATCATATTGTCGATCCAGCTTTCCGGCGGCCTGCCCGTTTCGCGTTTTCCTGTAGGTTCTGTATATTTCACAATCTTGATTAGTATTTTGCTCTTACCTGGTAACGTGTTCATTCCATTCTCCTCTTCTTGTTCTTATAAATTATACTATGTCGGTTATGTTGCATTCATTTCTTATATATTGTTTTTTCAATCTACCCCATCTTCTTACACCCATTATTGATCTTAATGTTCTCATCTCGCATGTTCTAAGTCGAGTCTTAGTTCGTCTATTATCGGCCCTCGTTTCTGCTCCATATGTTATTATTGGCCTTACCATAGTTTTATAAATTTTACTTTGATTTCTACATTACGAAATTTGTTTCTCTATGTCATATCCTTCAAATACTCTGATATTATTGCTCCTTTCATTACCTGCTGTTTGACCTCATTATAGGTATTCTAGTGCTCGAAATTTCAACTTCTAAGTAAGCGTATTTCATTATTTGCCCTATCATTGTATCCTTGATCATCACTTTACACCGTGTAGGCACTTTTAATATTTAAGATCACCATTGATATTTTTGTCAGTTGACCACGTTGTTAATTCACTGCATTCTCGAAACTTTTGAGTCTTTGCAAGTTGTCATCTGAATCTGCCAACAATACAGCATCATGCGCATAACACAATATAGAAATTCTCTCACTACCCATTCAATATCCTGACATTTCTATTACACTGTCAATATGCTTGTCCATAATTACATTAAAAGTATAGGTCTTAGATAATCCCTTGTCTAATGCCAGATGAACATCTAATTCCATCTGCTACCATATCCATTCATTCATTCATTCATTCATTTAACGTAAAAACAGTTAAAAACTGTGTGTGACGTGCTATGGGAGAAATGAATTCTGTGCACGTTTTCAAAATTCTGTGGTCCCTTCTCTAAGCCATATACTACTTGAATTTTATAATAGAAAGAAAATGAGCGTTTTTGAGGATTGTTAACAACATATGCACTCCAATGTAATAAAAATATTTTTAGAGAAAAACAACAAATGGACCCTTACCGGGCTCTTACCCCTCATCACGTCCTTTGTCAAGGAATAATACTTCCTGCAACGACATCATGGAGAAAGATAATTTCAATAACTATATTTCCCACTGAATTTTAGAAGATGTGCTGAGTTAAATTAAAACCAAACAAGGGGTCATCTCATCATTTGCTCAATGGATCAGGAAACTCGACGAAAAACCTGATCGAGACGGGGTCACTGACCTGGAAGCCGCAGTACAATATTTGTTACAGGTTGTTTAGAATTATACACTCCAAATGGTAAATAATGCATTAAATATCACTGTTAAAATTAATGTTACTTTTCTTGTGATGCTCAGTATACTCAGTATATTGTATAGAAACAGTTATGCAGCAAAAACAATTTTACTTGGATTTAAACTTTTCTAACAATTTTAATCGTTTAATGTCACCTGGCAAAGTATTGGAAAATAATGTACATGTATTGTATGTGAATTTGTTGTTATGAACTGTTGATACTGTCACCTGATGAATATGATTACTAAGTCGAGTGTTATAGTAATAGACATCGGCGTTTTCTGAAAATATATTCTCGCCCTTAAGCAAGACATTTTTGACAAAAACCACTGGTCCGTAAATATATTTCCCCAGAATATTATGCCATATCTCAGGCGGGAATGAACATTCTCGAAATGTACACAACAAGCAGTACGAAGGCTGACTAAATTTGAAAGATTTCTGAGCACGTAGCATAATGAACTTAATTTTGTGTTCAATTCATTTAAATGGACGTTCCATTTGAGGTTTGAGGTTGTTTCTAACTTGCACTTTTGTGGCAGTGTATATATTCATATCGTCTATTATTTTTATTAATGCCTTTGGTTTATTCTGCTCTCTCAAGATTGTTAATATATCTTGTAGTATTACACGATAGAAAGCCTTCTTTAGATCTACCAAACATAAAGGGACCTACCAAACATAAATTCAATCACCTTTTCGACTACTTGACGCATAACAAATATGGTGTGTTGATGATCTACTTAAATGAAATCCTTTTTGTTCTTCGTTTTTTCTTCATAAATGGCTGTATCTTTTGCAGTACTTTTAGAGTAATTTGTGTGTCGTATTTAATAGAATGATGCCTCTATAATTTTCAGGATTATTTTTTAATATGGGTAAGATTAAGTATAATCTTACCCATATTAAAAAAAAATCCTGAAAATTATAGAGGAATCACTCTATTAAATACGACACAAAAATTCCATTCTAATGTTCCATTCTAATGTTATTCTTTCTTCTTAGACTATAATATTAAATAATGCAGTCATTTGATATACTTAAGTTCTTTGCACCGTATTTTAATAACTCCTTATTTATCCCATCACTACTAGGTGCTTTTCCGTTCTTCAAGGTTTCTACCATCTCTTGAACTTTTTCTGACTAAATAATAATAGATAATATAGATATTATCTAAATTGAAGTCATTTTTATAACATATCTCTCGGTTACATTCTGAATCCTTGCATAAATCTGCAAAATATTTTTTCCATTCACAATTTTCTGCTTCTCAATTATCTCCACTCCTTTCCCAAAAAAAGTCTCTTTTAAAGTCCTTCGTGAATTTTTCCCAATACGTTTCTTTCAACTTTCTCATTTTCATATGAATTAAATATCTTTGTTGTTTATAACGTATGTTGTCTTCTGTACTTCGGGAAGATTTGAATTGTAAATAAGATTTTTTTTCCTATTTCACTATTTCCTTCACTTATTCTGTGAACCATGGCGTTTTATATTTACGCGACAGGACACACTTACATTTTCTTTTACCTAACGATTCTTCAGTTGCTTTTATAATATTAGCTTTTAATTTCTTCCAAGCATCTTCCACTTTATAGGTCTTCCTCCTTTATAGGTGCACCATCAATTAGATTATTACGTCTAGCTATGTATAATTGTTTCGTACTTTATTTTCCGAGATTTATGTTAAGCTTTCCTTTAATTCAATATTTGTCACCTTCTTAATTGGGAGGTTCATCCTTATTTTACATAATTGCAGTGAATCGTCAGTACTCATATTAGCAGAGTTCTTACATCTAAAATTTCTGACGGTGTAAACTGTCGATTAGTTATCACGTAAACTATCAGAGATTGTTGTTCTTATGCATTTAGAAATTTATATTTATGTTTAAAGTCAAGGTCAAAAAATGTATTGTTAATACGTTAATTATTCTATGCACAGAAGTCTATCAAATCATCGTTATCATCAGTGGTAAGTTCACGAAAGTGTTGTTTTACTCTTTTTAATGGTTGATTTCCAATTTTTGCTTTAAGATTTCCAATTATTAGGATATTATGATGTGATGGTATTATGTCTATCAATTTTTGAAGTTTGTCATAAAACAACATTCTTTTTTCCCTAGTTTTCGTGATATCCGGGGCATGAATACTAATTACATGTGTTTATTGTTAATCTTCAATTTAATCTTCAGTAGCCTTTCATCGATGTAGTCAATTTGTTCAATATGCTGTAAAAATATTACATGTAGGAGCACTCCAACACCGGATTTGTCCCTTCGGTCTTTTGGCCACTGTATACTGGTACATGATTATTTATACTACATGTAACCTTTACCTTTTTCTTAGTTTCAGAGACACAACCGATGTCGATCTACTTTTCTTCCAATTCTAATATTATTTCTTGTTCCTTATTCTGCCACGATTTAACGTTACACGTTCCAAGTCATAATATCTCCTTTTTCTTCCATAGATTAGCCCTTTTTCGTTGGCGTGTCGTCAACTTGTTTGGTCCAAATCTGACACTCTTCGACATGTGAATCTACGAGAAGTGGTGTGTTTTTTCGTTGGGTACATTGCTAGTCTGGCGCACTAACCCTCCTCCTTTGTCCCGGCTTGGGCCCGGCAAGGGCATCAGCTTGGCTACTCGATCCACCAAGCATCCGCCCAACGCGGAGTTCTGGCTTCATGTTTGCCCTTTTAAGCCACATAAATAATTGATCTGCACCTTGTTCATTCTTTTTAAATTCTGTCTATTCCTTGATTTCCTTAACAACTTTTGTGTCTCACATCTCATGTCACGTACCAGCAGAAGTTCAATGTCTGTGTTACTGTGTATGTCTTGCATAGTTTTGTTCGCAATGCTTGTTGCTACACTTTCAATGCCTCTGTTTTTCATTCTTCGGTCAGATTTCATGGCCTGACTTATTAGTGGGCCATCTTGATGTATGACTACTAGGGGATCTTTGATGACCTAAATAAAATGCTTATAAATTCTATAAAAATGCCTTAAAACCAAAGAAAAATTACGTAAAAAATCTCATCAAAACCAGTTCAGATGAACTCAAAGTATTGGATACGTTACTGATATATTCGAGGCTTCTTTCATTCATTCGGGTGAATTCAGCTTGGAAACTTTTCGTTTGGACTGTTCTTTACCAGGGAATCTCTGTCTTTAGTTATCCCGAAATCGGCTGAACCGACAATGGCGCATTGTCACAAGAATTACATACAACGGCTGTCAAAACAATTTCTAAGCGAACAAATAGAATGCGCTACTGAGTAATTCTGTAAGAACATTTGCATTTCGTAAAAAAGACATTAAAATCAATCAAATCAGCAAGGAATGCATTAAAAATGACGGGAAAAGATAAAAAAAAAAGCAAAATAATGACCTATAAAAATGGGTCATTTCTTTTTGGCGTAACATAAAATGAATTTCTATACAAAGGATTTTTAAATGAAAATAAAATAAATGACATTTTATTAAAATTCGCCCTCTAATGGCTACGTAATTTTCCATTCTAACTATTGCATTGTGCCCGGAAGCTTCAATTTGTCTGAGGCGTCTTCCTGCTTCCTTACGAGATATAAAGTATATGTATCAGTTCAAGGGTGGGCGACGTTATAAGCAGTTTTCTGGTATCTCGGTCCGATTGGAATTCCTTGCTCAGCCCAGTCCACAAGCCCGAAGCTCTATTCGGCTGCAGGCACTGCCTAACTACCTATTGCGGATATGTATGCGACGACAATATATTTATTATTATTATTATTATTATTATTATTATTATTATTATTAAATTCCGTTACAATCCCGTAGAGAGCAAGGGCCTCAGGTTGGTGTGTGAGTTACAAAATGAAATAATTCCCGAGCCCCCAATTCGGAAACTTCTTTATACAGAATATTTACCCACAAAATAAGAAAATTTAACACTGCTCACTTTGCAACTGTCAAATTTAACAACGTTCACTTTGACCTCACTACTTCAAGTATATTAAGTTGAGCTGGCACTTTAGCTTACTACTTTACGCATTGGCACTTCAAATCGGTTAGAAATTGAACATTCTAGCTCCTTGTGTTGGATGTAGACATGATCTTACACTTCAGACGATCCTCTGCCCAGGTAGACCATTGGCTGCCAGACAGCCTTTTCAGTTCGTCCGACTACCTCTTATTCTGCCTGCCGACATTATTCTTTCCAAGTCTTGGATCTGAAGTGGTCATTCGGTGAATCCAGCGAGTATGATGTGACCTGCCCAATGCCGTTTCATTTATTGTGTCAGTATTCATGTTATTAGTAATTGTAAGAATTTGTGCATCGTGGTCACTGTAACCTAGATTATTCGTTATTATTTCATTTCAGATGTCTAACAGTGGTTTCAACGTTATTGATTTGTTTCTTTTCTTATCCCTTCATTTCGTATGCTACTTGCCACGATAATGTTTAAAATTTTCCTTTCCATTTTTCGGAGGCAGACATTAATAGATTTGATTTTGATGTGTAAGTGCCCATGTTTGCGAACAGTATGTGAACGACGGAAGTACACAGGCGTTCATAATTTTTCTCTTTATTCGCAAGCTGTAGAATTTGTTCAAAATAATAAATTTTAATCCCCAAAATGTTGACCATGCTACGGAAATTCGTCTGGTATTCTTTTGTTTCTTTTGTAATTATTGAAAGATAATTATTGCCCCAGATACACAGATTCTTCTATATTTTCAATTTTTCCGTACCAACAGAAGTTTTATTATTTTTGGTATTTACCACAATCTTTGGTTTTCTTAAATTTATTTGTAGAGCTACTTCCTTGCTAAGAATCAGGGAGTCAGAGAGTATTGCTTGCAGTTTTTTGGGCCAATTTTCAATTAAAACAATATCATCGGCACACATAAGTTTAGATATTTTTTCTCATCAATGTTAATTCCAAATTTATCCGACATTTTTTGTAAAACGTCTTGTAATAAACAGATAAATAACTTTGAAGAAATGGAATATATATACGCTGAAGTACCCGGAATTGCACGCGTTTTTATTACAGTAAATTATTAATCAGAAAGAGAAATTCCATTTTTTCATGCCTTGCGGCGGGGCCTACTTCTATCTATTCCATTGTATTCCTCCTCCGACCTGCCCCGCCCACCGAGCCGTGTCTTCACCTGTCCCCTATTTGGAAACTTCCAGTCTGCTCCCTCACTTTCCCACGAAAAAAATTTCCCAGGAAAGGGACTCTCTGTTTTAAACGGAGCAATAAATATATACGCTAGTAGATAGATTCGGAGTAATACATATAGATGTCATATCGTAATTGATAAATTATAATCACAAAAGTAAATGAAAATGTCTATGCTGAAAGATAAAGCCTGTTTTTATATATTTTTGAATATAATATATATATATATATATTGTGACGTCATGGGATTAGACAACCCCATAACGCCACCATCAGCTAGGAAAAGAAGCCCACGAACAGAGAGGAGTAGGGTACGCGGCGGAGCGATGACTCGTAAACGCGCGTAAAAGCGAATAATGTTTTTCCGAGAGGTCACGAAAAGAGGAGAATATTCACCCCTCCAAAAATTTCCCCAGGCGCGAGTACCATAAGTATCGCGGTGCGCCTCGGAGGAGTTCTCTATGATTGCAGTTGCGACGGCGTCAAGACTGAGTTCTGAATGCGTTTGTAAATTGATAGCATAGGAGTGTATTTTAACTTGTTAGTTAAAAGATAGCTTGAGAAGCATATCAACGAAAGTGATGTAATTGAGAGGTGGAGTGCACGAACATTCTTTGCATTAACATTCACAAGGAAAGAAACTGGTGAGATCGTGGGTCAGGGCGTGAAGACGGGTTGCAACGCGAGGCTGCGAGCGGTAGAAAATCCACAAGGTCACCTACAGGCGAGCGATGGGGAGCTGTTGAGGTAAAAGAACTGGCAACTTTTATGCGGCGATCAGTTGGGAATAGAGAATAGCCGTAAAGTGTTAGTTCTTCAATTCCAATTTTCAGATATTCATTTATTATACCGTCTTCCCGGACATTTCTTTGCGTAAATTTGTTACAAACTATGACTTTGGTTGGTAAGATTTCTGAAACATCAGAGTTATGTTTTAAACGTCCTAGGCATTTATCTTGTTGCTTGTGCATAAGGTTTCCCAGAATTGTGTAACTGTTTCTGCGATTTTACGACTTTATGTGGCAACAGAGCCATTAGACATTACTAGTTGTGAGATCTATTTTTCCCCAATGCTATGTGTTATATCCACAAAACACTGTGTTTGTAAAACATTATTTTATTCTCATTTATGTACAAGGCAAGGTCTCTAGTTAACATATTCTCTTAGTTAACATGTTCCCTTTGGTACGCCTTTCCTGCTGGTGTCCCGTCTGGGACGCTGCGTCGATCCACGTGTGGCAGGCTCCGGGCCCGCGCCTCTCCTTAGGCCGGGCGTCACGCCGTCTCCCTACGGCGTAGATGCAGAGGGGCGGTCGGTTCACCGCCACTCGGCCCGCGCCTCTCCTTAGGCCGGGCGTCACGCCGTCTCCCAACGGCGTAGATGCTGAGGGGCGGTCGGTTCACCGCCACTCGGCCCGCGCCTCTCCTTAGGCCGGGCGTCACGCCGCTCCCAACGGCGTAGTGCAGAGGGCGGTCGGTTCACCGCCACTCGGCCCGCGCCTCTCCTTAGGCCGGGCGTCACGCCGTCTCCCAACGGCGTACGCCCCGCCCGCCCTCCGCCCGGTTCCCACTCCGCTGGACTGGACCGTGCGGGGGGCCCTTTACCCCCTGGGGGCCACGGCTCGCCGGCTGGGCTCGCCACCGAGGGTGGCGGCGAGTCTCCGCAGCTCGTTCTGGCGTGACGGCCCGCGCGCTTCCCTCCTTTAGGAGGCTCCGTGGCGGGACTTACGAAAGCGCGCTTGGGGGCCACGGCTCGCCGGCTGGGCTCCCGAGGGTTCGGCTTTTCACAAAGGTCTCTTCTTGTTTTCGTAGGTCACGCCTAATCTTTCTTTTCGTAAGCTTGTTGTTTTCAGCGTATTTTTGTAGAGACATGTTTTTGTATTTGTTTAGCATTAGTTATTGTCGAAAATCTAATTTTTGTGTCCTATCTTCATTTGTTCTTTTCTTGATTTGTCTGTCTGACGCTTTTGATCAATTTACATGTCCGAGTCTTTCAAGAAAATTAAGACCATTCACGGCAACAAAGTTTCCAACGACATTCAATTTTGCAATCTCATAAAGGAATCATTAATGACCCACATAATTGCCAACACATTAACTAAAACTTTAACTCTAGCTCAGCTATCTACAATAAATAGTTTGTGAAATTATAAACCGGAATTGATAAATCCTATTGCAAATGTCTATCTACTCAATTTGACATTGCTATCGTACCAATCACAACACAAGAATTAAATGAAATCATCTATACCTAACAAGTGAGCATCTGGACATGATGGAATATTTATTACTCGTATTCGAAATTGCTCCGCTAAAGGGAAAGAAGTCTTCCTCAAGATTTATAATTTTATTTTCTCATGGCAAACCTTTCCTAACTAATGGACAATGATAACTGCTATCCTCATCCCTAAAACAGGTAAAGTACGGTTTAACCCAATCAATTACCGTCTAATTCCCCTAATATGTAAGGTCTGCAAGATACGAGTGCTTGTAAAGATTATTGACAGAACATTAAGATGGTATTTAAAGAGCTACATCATTGAGGAATATCAATTTGGTTTCAGATTCACGTACTTCAGATATTCATGTCTAGCGAGTGTAGATACCTACATTAGTGAAGCCATTCATAACCGAAATATCATGGCATAAACGTAGACGTTGCAAATATTTTTGAAATGGTCTGGATATCCCGAATTATGTGGCTTGTTCGGAACACAGATACCATCGGTAAAATTCTGCAATTCTTCAAGAATTTCACAAGTAGTCAATGTATTCAGGACCAAATCAATAACACGTTGGATGATACTGTCATTCTAGAAAATGGGCTTTCCCATCGTTCCGCCCTAGGAGTAACTTTATTTGTAGTATCAGTAATGTATGCTGGGCAATAAATTGAGTCACCCACGATCATCCGCAAGAATGCAGATGATATGATCATTCTATGTGAAAGAAAGGAACTCCCCTCTACACAGGTCGTTAGTCAAGAAGCATTGAATTCAATCCATTGCTGGTCACTAACTTTGGGATTTATTATCTCCTTAACCAAAGTATCAGATTGTATACTGGTATCCAGACAAAAGGTATCTCAGGTGCTTCTATCTGCAGATCGGCATCATGTAATGATAAGAAAGATTTCTTCAACCAAAATTCTGGTCTTTGCCTTCCACTGCAAGCACACCAGGAATCATCAAATTAAGGACCTCATCACTCATTGCTAGAGGGTAAGGTTAGGTAAAGCATCGATCTACATTATCGATAATATAGATCTATTAGTTTCATTTACTTTTGTATTATTTTTCGTATACCCAACGTTTTTATATGATTTCTAAGGAGAATATATAAAATATTATATACTTTGGTCGCAATATATTTCACAACGTTAACTGTGATGGTACGTTAACGTGATGTACGAGTTGCTGAAGATTCCATTAGAGTTCCAATTTAGGAAAGACAAAGATTTCAGAAGCGGAACTTACATTTTAAGACTTTTTCAAGTAATCTTTGATCTTTTCTATGATCATTGGTATATATGTTCAATAATATTTTGAAACTAGATAGTAATTTTTGCTAAAATTCCATCTATAAAATTAGGTGGTTCAGTGGATTTAGTATTGTGGTTTTTAATGTTAGGATATGGATTGTGAGGTTGGGCTTGGTTTTGATCAGCAAGGGTTGTTGGCGGTAAAATTTGGTTTTCCAATTGTTTTGTTAAGTGGTAGAATATTAATATGTGATGATAAAATTAGGCTTTGATGAGGAGAATGAGTCATCCTTTGAGAGGGATTCTGTCTTTCCTCGTGGAACATATCATTTTATAATAATTACAGGTTCGGGTGTGTGCAAATATTTCAATTAAGATTTTGTTAATTTTTTAAATTTGATATATTTTATATATCCTACTGCTACGTAGGATTTTTTTGTCCTTGTCGTGAAGCCGTATGAGGCGCACTAGTGTTGGATATTTCTAGATAAGTTCGGATTTAATTTCGTGCTCAGATTTGTACACTTGCAAGGAATCTCCCTTGTCTTTGTTGAGCCATAAACATGCCTCTCACTACGTCGTTTGCAGCTCCACGACAAGAATTTGGGATTTATTTTCCGTAGGTTGGCTTGATTACTAGTGATTTTTGTTTAGATAGAGTGCAAGTAAAATTGAGTTTTATTTATTCTAATGTAGCTGTAAAAGTTCTAATTTTTTTCTTTTTTCCCAAGTGATTTATCCAGCCAACAGCCTGTTATCCTTTACGTTACGATAGGACGCACATTCGACCATACAATAGACACCAACACACTTGCGGGCTCCTCTGATCTGTGGTCAATAGAACACGAGGTTCTCCGCAACAACACATACACGAGATATAAGGGACGAACAGCCACGCCTAAGGCGGGAGTCGAACCCCCGACCCTTCGGATCGAAGTACTGAGTCGGTACACGTTCTTAGCCACCACGGCCATCCACAAATCTCGTACGGTTTCTAAATTCATTTTTATTTTGTTGTCTTTTAATTCGGCAAAAATGTTTCCAGTTACTACTATAGCGTCATAGATTTGACTCCCTGCTCCTGAGTTGCAAGGTATGGGGATGAGGGGGCCAAATATAGGCTCCCGAACAAAGGCCACCCCTCACGGAAATCCTAGACGCCGGGCACAAAAGGCGGCGTCGGTGGCACTCGCTTCAAGAGGAGTGCGTGGGGGCAGATGGCGTAGGAGGTCATGTGACTCGGACCTATATTAAGGTGCGTCGCAGGACCGTTCGGGGGGTAACGATTCTGGTTTCTTCGCGGCAAAACACCGCAAAACTTGTCCGGCCAAGTCTGGCGCGGAAGTGTTGAAGGCACGAGTAGGTGTTCCAGGATCGGACACGATGAAGTATGCTTTATACTTCAGGGCAGATGGTCTGCCGAGGCACATGAGATGCCCAGTTGCGAATCGGCCGAGATGGCTGCGCGCAGGCGCGGCCGCAAGGCGCGTGTTGGGAGAGGGGGGCTGCGGGAGGTAGCTCCGACAAACGCCTTAGAGTGAGGTTTTAGTTCCTGTACATAATTTATTGTAAATAAATTGTAAATACCCACTCGTGTCTGTTTCTTTGTGGTGTAGATCCCTACTCACGACGTTACACTATGTCCTTAACTTTTCGAACGAATTCTGGGCGATTGTCAATATCGAAGACGTAGATGGGTGGGATATTTACTGTTTCTGCGACATGGAGAGCGATGGAGTCTGAGGTCGGACAGTTTATCAAATCTATTGCTAGTACTTACAGTATATATCGCTCTCATTGTTGATCTTTTGGATAAGGTGCCAAACTCATCCTCACTGGCTCGCTGTTGCTTGTGATTTCCATTATCAGAGTAGAGCTGAGAGCTGTTTTGAAGTTGAGCGTCTGCTATTGCGTGGTCGAGGCCGTGGCTTACGCGATTGGCCTCGATGAACACTCCTGTGGTTGAACGGTCGATGTTTACGATATTGCAATGGAAGAGTCAATTGTTATTCATCAATTAACTTAGAATGACGAAACGAACATTTATTCCTAATTGCTAACAGAGAAACACATACACTAGAAAACAGTTCACTGATAGAAGACTGTGCCAGAACTGAGGTAGCGTGGCCGGCGCGAAGCGATACGACTGCGGTAAGCGAAGCGAACTACACTGCACCATAGTCAGGGAGAGAATCTGCCTTGTCTTTGTTTAGCCATAAACGTGCCTCTAACTACGACGTTTGGAGCTCCACGACAAGAATTTTGGATTTATTATCCGTAGGTTGGCTAGATGGAAGGTTCCTCTCGTTAATTTCAATAGGTTTCGCTTAACATATTTTAAAAGATTCCTTCTTATTTACATATTAACGGGCAAAAGAAAGAAAATATTCTTTCGAGTTGTGAATCATGGGAGTAGTGGAATGTCGTGAATTAAAACACTTTCTCACTTGCAGATACACACGATGTTGCAGAATTTATCCCCCTCTGAACCAAGAATACTAAAACCTTTCTAGCATCGAACCTCATTTTAAAATTACGATTTGCTTCTTCCATCCCTTCAATATTTTCTACAAGGAATAACATACAACAATTATAAAGCAAATAATGGCATATAAATGGCTTAAACATGAAAATTAGACAAAATATGAACCAACATTTTGAAAAATATCGTTAATTAGATATTATAATGGACCTTATGTTGGAGACGGAACATCAATGCGCTTAAGTGGTGCCCAATGTGGAAAGGTGAAAATAACCTAGGCGATTATATTCATTTGACGAGATTTTATCGAGACTTTGTCCCGTGTCTCTGTGCCATTGTTTACATGTTTAAGGAAAATCCCTGTTATAGTAATCTCTTACAATAATAAGTTAGAAAATAGGGTAATTTCTACGCCATCCTTCTCATCTGTGCCATCATAAATTCAAACCTTCTGAAGATGTTACATGAAATCACGAAACGTCGAGCCATGTTGTTACTAACGGGAAATAAATCATTTACTAAGAATTTTTCAATGTTTGTTGACTGTCTATAACTGATTTGGAACCTTTCACTTTCATACCAGTCTCACTACAATTATATTTATTTTTATAATTTGACCAAAAAATCATAATTTAAATCACATTGTTGGGTTTAATGTTTGGGAGTTATTTGGAAAAACTGAGAGTTCACATTTAAATTTTGCTTTAGGAAGTAGGAAATAGGTAGGAAGTAGGGATCGACGTAGTTTTTGCGCAATCTCAGGTATATAATAACGCTTTTCTTATTTTAAAGGTTCTAGAACACAATTTCGTTAACATCGAGATAAAAGTATAGATTTGCACTCAAAAAAAGAAACATTGTACATAGAAAATAATTATCTTTAAGAATTATCCTAAGTTATGACCAAAAAATACTTTCTTTTTCAACGTATATTATCTTTCAAAATAATATCCCATTGAAATCAGTTCCGATGTCATGGTTTTAAGGTATAAGTGCCATGCCCTGCTTTTGATTATCACTTTGACAACATTGTACGTAAGGTGTTAACATTAGTTACAGATTTTCCTTTAACAACATAAATATTTTTAACCATCGTTATTGCATTTGAAAATTTTAAACAGAGTATAATTTTGACCAATAAAATCATAGATAAAAAATGTTCTTGGAAAGATTGAAGGCGTTGTCATTGTCAACAATAGTACTATTGTTGACAATGACAACGCCTTCAATCATTCCAATTATGTAAATGTCAACTACACCTCACCACTGAATCAATAAAAAATGTTCTTCCAACACAACTATATATTCTCAGAAATGTAAGGTTCTGAAGAGTATCTCGTGTATAGAGATCGAAACTCCTGTATTGATGAAAAATGTTAATAATTTGACTGAATTCATTGCGTATTTTACAATTGATTATTATAGATAGATAATCTGTTTCTTAATAAAGAGATTTTGATCTGTATCTGCCGATCCAGGTAGTTAGCGCAGTAGTACCGTGACGATCTCGGTAAAGATGAAAAACAAAAGTGATCTGGATTCGACGCGGTTAACCTGAAACCCCTTTCGCCTATCATGATTTCTTTTCGTTGATTGAATGATTTTTTCGTGTTTCCGGGCGCGTCAACTGCTTCGGTCATTAGTCCCGTTAGTGTAGTGCATGTTTTTCTCGGGAGATGGCGGTGATCTCCCCCGCTGGATGGCGAGATCCGGCACCGACCTACAGTCGGCTAGTGGGACCAGCGGGGCACCGCCCCAGTCGAGATCCGACCGGTCTCCCGGAATATGTGGTAGTGTGGTGCAAGTTAGTGTAAGTGTGTGTGTGTAACAGGAGAGGATAGGACAAGGAAGAGGAAGGACAGATCGCGCGCGGTCCGTGGCCCGTTTGGTAGGGTACTGCTCCGGCATTCGCCTGGTGTTGATCGGAGAAACGACGAAAAACTACCGATCAGAGCAGCCGGCCGCTAGAATTCTCCTCCAGATAGCAACTGAATTCGACCTAGCTGAAAAGCTAGTATCGAAAACCTGCCGCCAGCAGGACTCGAACCTAAGACCTTGCGGACAGAAACGCTGCAGTGACATCAGTTTATGCACTGTGCTACCGCTACCGGTATTTCTTTTTGTCCTGTCGCCAACCTGCACCTGCTTCCCGTCCCTCCGCCCCCTCCGCCTGCACCGCTTGCCCCTATCTTGTATGGCGACTTCATTTGGCGGAGGCTTGCTCCTCCTCCGCGCGCGTCCCCACGCTACTCCGGCTCTTCGTAAATGGAAGCACAAGCTGTTAGGGAAGCTGAAAGCTCCTTCAACACCAATTACCGCGGTCCACGCTGTTCAAGCCACAGAAGTGTATTACACACATTAATGCAGTTGAACCTATTTTACTGGAATCCCGCTAACACGAACCTTGATACGTTCTTACCTCCTTCACGTATATAATTGTAACGTGGATAATTCAAAAGTGGATTATTGGCATCTACATCCTTCCACTATTCACAGCTGGAAACCCTGTAACGTCTCATGTTTCGGTAAATGAAACTCCCATGCTTCCGGGCATTGCGCCCAAAGCAACGTGCATGTGGTCTAAAAGAAAGGGCTGTACCAAGTGCTCTAGGCTGACTACGCCACTGAGTACCTGACCAATGACAGTTTTTTTAGAGAAGTCAGTTGACAGTCATTACTCCAAAAGAAATATTAATTATCATTTTCTACAGCAAAGCCAAGAAAGAACCCATTAAAATGTATCATATTTGAAATTATTAACTTAAGAATAAAATGATATAATTTGAATCGAAAAAATCTTGGTTTCATAGTGGCATTTATTTAAGGGAACAATAATTCCATCAACGTCATACATTCAGGCTAGAATGTTGAACAGATTAAAATCCTAGTCTGTTTAAAGAGCTGTCCACCCATAAGAGTTAATTTATTTATTTGATAGAATTGCTAAATACAATATATAAAGAGATTTATACACAAGACATATTTATACACGAAACAGAATCAAAGAAATTGCCATTCGACTATTTTTGTGACCTTGTCTATAAAAGGCATATATTGAAAAAAGAAAATTACTTGCATTTCCGATAAATCTACGTAATATCATTTAGAATATGTGCAATTCTTACAAAACTATGGCTCTCGCCGAAGTTCGTATTATATATCTCTCAAATGAACTCTATTGAAAGTACGAAGTCACTTCCTGAAGCACTCTCACCGTGAGTTAATTTTCTACTACAGTGAATAGGATATCTTTGCAACTTAACAGAATGGCTCGAAACTCTAAGTTTTTCCGTTGCATAAATTATTTCACTTCTATTTATTCTTTTACAATATTTTAAATATTTAAAGAATGGAATATTTAAATTTTTATGTAACGTTATATCCCTGTAGCTCATACCTGAACAGTTTCGAATCCCAAAAACTTGAATGAATCTATATCTTGAAGGTTTTCATTCCATCCTCTCTCCTTATTAATTTATTACTTATTAATTTACCTCGATTAATTATTTTGTTAATTTACCCCAATAAGTGTTTTAATATAAAATAGACTAGATAATACGAATTTTCATCGCTTAATGGCAAACTTATGAACATTTACAGTGTTTTCTCTCTCTCCTGACACTCAAACGATGGGGAGACGATGATCGTCACTTGACGCGGCCTCAGTTTTAGTTAACTTTTGTGTCGCTGGTTTTAGATCAGTTAAAATTAAGCTCACTGACGGTTTTCAATGAGGCCGATCTTTCCGTTCTCGAAAGAGCTTTTTTCGCGGCATAGACATGTTTTACACGTGGCTGCTTGATGACTAGCACTTTCACTAATAACCAAAGCTACAATCGCTTCCAATTTACTTTCTTTCAAAAATACACTTGTACTGAACGTAGTACGGTTGCGTAATCAAGGAGAGTAAAGCAAAGAGGGCATTAATTATTCACTTACATTGTGTTATGTATGGCTCATTGCAATTGGGACTACATGCCGTTTTGTGGTTGTTTATTCATAGCTCTTCGCATACGGAGCAATACAACATGTTCGACCGAAAACTGCTAAATAGAGAATCTTCACGAAGAATGCTTAATATCAGAAGTATGCAGTCTTCGACGCAACAGGCAAGGATGTTATGAAATCGAAGGGTCATTATTATCGCGAAAAAATAACGTTTCCAAATCAACTCTTAAAGAAAAAGCAAACTTATTAGACACAAAGTATACAAAGGTTTGGTTGTATACTTTGTATACATCAACTTCCACCGCGTTTGACGAAAAATTATGTAACTCATATACGGCTATGTGCAAGTCCTATTGGCTACGAGTGAGGGATTATTATACAATTAACAACAATGTAAACATTGTCATTACGTTATTCATTAAACAGGAAATCTATATGAATAACGATCTAGCATTCTCTCTCCGATTTCCTCCCCTCGTCCTCACACACCCTTAGAACGTGTTGACAGTTCCCGACGCTTCAAATACAGCGCCCGGAGCTTGATGAAACTGTATGAGAAAAGGTCGTCGATCTGGAACATGTTTTGTCTCGGAGCGTCTGCGCGACGCCGGAGCAGCGGATTGGGAGCGCCGGCGGCGGCGGCAGCGGAGCAGCCGCGACCGAGCGGGTGAAGAGGGGCGGGGGGCGGGGCGGGGCGGGGCGAGACGCGGAGACGGGGAGCCGCCAGGGCCGATTAATTGCCGCGCACAGAGCGCGGATTTTCTGTTGACGGAGCTCCTTAAGTGAGAAATGCGCGCGAGGCGGCGGGCGCGGCGCGCCTCATTATATCAGAAAGCATTTTGCTTCCTGCGCGCTCGAGGCGGCGCAGGCGGCGCAGGCGGCGCTGGCGGCGCGAGGCGCGAGGAGGCTTAGGACGACGCGAACCATCCGTCTCCGCCGTCTCATCGGGTTCCTTCGCGCCCGCCCCCGCTCCCGCCCCCGCACCCGCCGCCGCACCCGCTCCCACCCCCGCTCCGCCCCCTCACGCGCGCGCTCTTCATTTACGTAATCGGCCATCTGGCGCTCCAGATACTGTACATTCCAGTACAATCGCCGCTCAATGCGCAAACAGCCCCCCTAATTAACACAATGTAATTAAATCAATTAGAGCCGCCGGCCAAGTCCCGGGATTTGTCGGCGCGACGCTGCTCGGGGCGGCGGCGGGCAGGCGCGGGGCGGGGCGGGAGCGGGCGAAGGCAACGCGGACCGGATCGCGGGGCGCGGGGGCGGCGCGGCGCCAGAGGCGGAGTGATTCACGCGCCGGGCGCTAAGGCGCTTCCTAATTAAATGCTCCGCGGCGGCGACGCGGCCACCGGCGCCCGCCCCGCCCCTCCCGCGCCCCTGCCCCGGCCCGGCCCGGCCCCGGCCCCGGCCCGCCCGCAGTCTGCTCCTCTTGTCCACGCGAATAAACCGGGGGCGGAGGGAGCAAGAAATAGCCCCTGCAAGGATTCATTTGCCCAAATGGAGCGGCTCCTCGCCGGCCGGGGTCGGGCGGCGCGCCCGCGGCTGGCGGCTGGCGACGGGGCGGCGGCGTGCGGGCGCGGGCTCCACGGGATCAGCACCGTCGTTAGCACACGAGGCCCTAATCCCGGCGCGGTGCTAATCACGGCTAAATTGGTGTTTCGACAGTTGGAGTCGGCGCTACGGAGGCGGCGGGCGCGGGGCGGCGGGCGGCGCAGGCGGTAGCGGCGGTGGCTCGGGCGGGGCGGCGGCCCCCGCCGCAACGGAAGACGCGCCCTCGCCCGCAGCTTCGTGCCGCCCCGCCAGCCCCGCCCATTCACGTCTGCAGCGCAGCGCTCCTCGGGCCGGCGCTGGCCCACTGCGCCGCTGCGGGCGGGCGCTGCAACGGGGCGTCATCTCCTTCTCAACCAACTTACTTTTCAAACATCGACTCACTACGTCTTCATTGAGACCAACATGCTAGGATTGTATTGAACACCAATTAAACTAGTAGTAGTCTGGAACATAACACTATCTCATATTATTTGGAAATGGCAGCTTTATACAGAGAATTGAAATCTCTCCACAGTGAGTGCTCTGTCTCCCTTTTCCCTTTTGTTCGCAATTGCAAACCTCATCTTCCCCGGGTCAGAGATACAGCTACAATGTTTAGTACATAGTATAAAATCCAGTGAAGTATACATGAATAATGACATAAATAAATATCATTTTAAGTAAATAGAAACTTATTTACTTTCAATAACTATCTGATTACATAAGGTATTGACAATGTTTACGGACATTCTGAAGGTAGTCACTTCTTTCATTTTATTATCGAAAACTCTTTTTGAAGTTTCTTGCGATATGGACATTTCATAGAACGATTTTGTTTCATTCAATTAGTATAATTGATTATAATTGTAACTTTCGTTTGGTTACCAGCACTGACAATGACAATTTCGCAACATTCCACGAATCGGCATACACTCAAAAATACATCATAGAAAGATAGAAATGTTCTTTCCAATACAATATGTGCTAAAATTCCTGCAGTTAGAGGTTTTAACGACAGGAGTCAATAACACTTGGTCGGCGGCGCGATATCACATCCTTGGCAGACAGGCAGGCGTTTCCGCCATCGTTTTTGGGATCTACTTAGGGCAGAACGACATCCAAAACATACCAACTCCACTGTACTCAGGACAGAAAATTTAGGCGGCTCAGAGCATCAAGAGCCCACCGGTCTTTTCCTTCCGTCTCCGGCGTTGTCTTAAACTGGCTTCCAGGTGAAGGCCGTTGATACGGCTGGTGTTGACGTTTCGCAACGAACAATTCCTAGAGGTGGGTAGAAAAAATGAGAAGGAATGATCAGAAATGAGCACTTTGAAAAAGACATTCCATCTAAGGTTTCTGTCTCTGTATAATATATCGTATCCTTTAATATTCATGTGATATTACAATATATTCCTAACAACTGATCAGTGAATTTGCATTATCTAGTTTTGGCTAACTCATTATTACTTGGTTCTTTTATTTTCAGAATCACCAACTTGCTTGTTTCTTTGATGCTTCAAACCTCCGTGGGTTTTCGCTCAATTTCCGCGCACACGTAGTACTTCTGAAACATCTTCTAGGTTATGTGAAATGGGCTATACGTTTGGGGGGTAGTCCCACATTCTCTGGCCCAGAGGATGGGAAAGGGCTCATGGCTCACTGCGCGTTGCTTGAGAATTTGCCTACAATTGTTTAGAAAATATTTCGGAAACGAAGGAAGTGAATATCAACGGGAGAATACGATTTTTGAAAAATACTGAACGATCTTCAGTTGGTCAATGACAGTACAAAACTCTTCCTTGGA
Organism: Teleogryllus oceanicus; assembly: GCA_964035755.1. Classification (NCBI taxonomy): domain Eukaryota; kingdom Metazoa; phylum Arthropoda; class Insecta; order Orthoptera; family Gryllidae; genus Teleogryllus; species Teleogryllus oceanicus. Next base: position 35,995,084 of record CAXIVR010000001.1, on the reverse strand, counting down.
GAATAGGAAAACTCCGAAACGTGCTTTTCTCTGTTAGAATTCAAATAAAACTTTGGCAATACTACTATATTATTACAAGGCCTTCTCCGGGCCAGCTCAGGCGCGGCAATGAGTAAGTAGCCAATATATATTTGATCATCATTATTTAAGTTAGAGTCAACATTGAACTTACTTCTCTCGAGTGATCTATGTTATTTCTTTCTTTTGCAAGCGTCAATGTACTTCGTCCACTCTGAGCACGAGGACGTAGGATTCGAGCCCCGACGGTGGCGGATTTTCAGCACAATCTACACTGCCTGGTTGAACTCAGTCGGTTTTGAGAATACTAGCGACTGCCTACCCTAAACGGCAGTTTCCCGTAGTTTCTCCGATCAAAACGACGCGAATGCCGGAACGAAATGAAACTGTGGATGAAGGAGGCGTATTATGGAAACGCCAGGCGCAAAGTAAGGGGAGAATTTCAGGAAATCTGGCAGAAAACTCTATCAAGAACCTACATGGCGAATTGGCCCCAACAACTTGCCATGCGAAGTCGCTTTGTTCGCCACAGCCGCCACATGAGGGCAGTCTGGGCTTCACACCGCGGCCCCGGCGTTGGTAAACGGCTCACCGGCGCGTCACGGGGCGACACTCCGACAGCGGAAAAACGCTCCCCAGCCCTCGCAAGAACGGGGCCTCACCTTCCCCTAGTGGACTGACGGGCGAGCCACACCGAAGCCTGCGGCCGCCGCAGCTGCAGCTCGCCCGGAGGAAGATACACTTGGGGGAGTTTGTTTACGAGTGGGCGCGCGGAGCGGGGGTGGGAGCGGGGCGGAGGCACGGCGGAAGACGACGGGGTCCGCGGCCGTGGGCGGCGCAGGTGCCCGCTCGGAGGCGGGGGCGGCGGCGACGCGGTCGCTTTTTTGGCGCGGCTGATCGCGCGGTGCGGCCGCAGCCCACCCGCCCAGCCCCGCCCGCCCGTCCGCCCGCCGGGCGCGCTGCGGCTTCTTGCGTCGATCGCCGGGGGCGGCGGCCACGGCGCGGGGGCGGGGGCGGGCAAAATTGCGGCGCGGGTCGCTGACAATGGACTGCGGTCTAAAAACGCGCGGATAAACACACAGAGGCATTAGGCGACCGCAGCGTCGCGCCGTCGGCCCGCCCGCAAAAACGACGGCGGCGGCGCGCCGTGCGGGAGGGGGAGGGGGGAAGGGGCAGAGTTGGCTGCGCGGCCGCGCAAGGGAGAGCGGGTGGCATCGCAAAAGGTAGCAGTCGGCCTAACGACGCTTCGACTTGAGGAGAAACGGAGCCCGATTTCCGGGGTGATGCAAAACGTCAAATAACTCTGCGCTCAACGCCCATTGAAGATTGTGGAGGATTCTGGATAATACGCAAATGATAGAATCTATAACGATAAGGAATTCAAGTATATCTTAAGTTCTTTCTATGAGTTCAAAACTATATTTTTTAATTCTTTGGAGACGTGAAAAAATTCTACATTACCTTTTCGACAGTATCTAAAATATTGTCCAACAGTTTCTCAGCTATTTCAAATAATATTGGTTTAGTGATGAAATGTCGTTGGCGTTTAAAATGAAATAATTCAAGGCGTTGTCATTGCCAACAATATATTGTTGGCAATGACAACACGTTGAATTATTTAAATTTCAAATAAAGTAATAATGATTGTCCATTATTTTAACACATTTCTCTGCCTTTGCATGTACCGCTCCTGTATTATTTAACCTCGAAAACAGTTCAAAATGTGTTTGAGAAGAAAAGCCTAGAAATTCAATCAATGGAGAAAATGACTTATTGAATACACTGAGATACGTTTCATTTGAACCAGAATAAAGTCGTTATTGTCCAGAAAAAAAAATTGTCTCTCATCACCACTCGTGTTGTTCACCTACAATTGACACCAATTGATTTGACATTTTTATGTCGTCGTTTTCAATCATATTCCAATCTACGGCCGTTTCCATTTTATTCTTTCACCTTCCTTAAGCACCTGGTTTAACCATCCTTAAGCACCGGAATATATCCAAATGGCAAAGATTAGGCTACTCTTAAAAACGCAACAGATATAAAATCGAAAATTATTGGTCACTTGCTCTTATTCGGCATTTTCGAAAATGTTAAAGACTTTTCTACGTACGAGTGAAAACCTTTCTCATTGTAAGTAAATACGAAGCGTTTTCGAATTGCCAGTATGGGTTTAGAAAATCAAAATATACGGAAACAGTCATATTTTATTTTCTAAAGATGTAGAATTATCAATAGATCAAAACGAAACGCCTATTGAAATATCTTTAGATGTTTCGAAAGCATTTGGCATTTTATTATAATATTTTACTTTCAAAATTACCATGATATGGAATTTGCAGTATTCCTTTACATTGGCTACATCGTACCTTAAACAACTCCTAAGAGAAGAGATATGCCTACTGAAGCGACGGCGCACGGTGGTGCATTTTCCCGAAATCCTGGCCAAAACCTTATAAATGAAATCGCGGTTTCTGAACTTTTGCAAATACTACGACACACTGTATACTTGAGGCATGTTTCTGCTTACTTCATATCTCTAGGTCAATTCCCCTGGCAACAGCAGTCACCCAAACTCACCCTTCGCGGCGTTCGGTAAACCTGCAGTGCCAGAGTAACACAGAGAGACCGTCTTTATTTGTATGTGGTGGCCATACAAGGTTGTGCAGTGAAAGCTGGCAGTATGTATTCTCTTCCCGAAGGTTTGTAGAGTATTTTCGTGTATGTTTTATAATGCATTAATGCATAATGCCGATGTGAGATGAAATATTAAAATGCATCAAATTAATACAATAATATTAAATACTCGTAAGTTCACGTAGACTGAAAGTTACCAATTTCGTGGAATTCCGCAATGTTTCTTATTTCATTTACTCGCTGAATCTATCCTCTTTCGATTCCAGTTATAAAATCATGCCCCAACTTTCCCTATTAATAAATACAAAGAATTAACTTTTTATCGAGCACGCGTGACCGCCGAATATGACCGTCGAGATCCGTCCTGAGAACGGAAACTGCTTTTACAACGCTTTTCGTAGGAGAAAAATAGATTTTTACTGAAATTTACTCAATATTATAAACAAAAAATAATATTTTAATTTTGGAATAGATTATGACTATTCACTAATATTACATGAACATAATATTTACGTACATATTACTTCTGGACTGGATTATGCACGTTTTTATTTAATTAAAAATTTTACATAAAGTAATAATTACATAATATGTCTCATCAAAACTAATCCTCAGAAAGGGTGAGCGCTCGATGAGAGGTCAAATACGTACGTGTATTTGATTACATGTATCAAAGAAACTCATCATAACACCTTTTAAAATTTTAAAAATTAAATCAAAATACAATTGATCGTAAAGTAATATTTGTTTACTTAACTTCAATGTTGCATACCAACAATTATTTATATTACAATTTTATTGTTATAAAATTAGTATTACTGTTTTTAATGATATAATACTGTAACTACAGTTTGAATATGGACAAGAAACGCATTCAAATGCAATTCAAGTAAAAATGGGTCTGAATGCAGAGTTTTCCAAACAAGATAATAGCAATAGCAACGATAGTAATTCAGCAAGACTCTTTCCTGAGAAATCTAAAGAATCTTCAGAAATAACGGGGATAAATGAGATTATAATTAAGAGATTTAAAAATAATGGTAATGTCCCGTGGATACGCCATCAGCATTACTTTTTTTAGTAGTACGCACTGGAAACTGCAAAGAAATATGTTTCCAAATATTCATAGTATTACATGCCTAGAATCTATTCACAAAGATATAAGACGGTATAGAGAAGGATTCTCGCGAACATGTTCAAGTCTGCACACAATCCAGGACATGTTTAATCGCCTGTTGAGATCTTCTGTTCCTTTTATTTCCAACATGAGAGATCTTCCCAAAAGAAAGTTAAAATTCTTGAACAAATATGCTTTATCTCATTGGCCTGAGCCTAATATCACCGAAGGGAGAAATGTGCCCTAGTGAAAAATGTGCTCTTCCTTTCCGGTTCTTCGGACACTGTATATGAATTTTCTCAGGCAGAGGGCATGAGATGGCATTAACACCATGCTTCTTTATGACAAATGTCATCTATTAATATGCAAGTAATGCCTACGGTTTCCTAAAGTCAATTTTGGAACTGATAAAATTTAACTAAGTTGATAAAGAAAATATATATTTATATTTCACAGAATTAAGCAGTGTATTATTCTGGTATTATGTTGCCAGCTCCTTACATTATACAGATAATCCAAAATAATTTTGGCCGCCGAGAAAACATACTACAGCTCTCAGAGGTTTTGGCAAGGAATTCGCCAAAATGCACCACTATACGGCGGACATTATTTACTTCCCTTTACAATTAATTGACAGTTACTAAATTATTGTTTATACCTACAATGGAATTTAAGAAGTGTAGAAACGTCTGCAGAATTTTATAAATTCATTAATAAGCAAGACATTACGATTTAAAACCAGGGTTCTGACAATTTCGAAATTCAAATTTACAACTAAATCCAGTAAGTTAATTTTATACTTTTATATTAATTAATTAAGTATAATTCAAAATTTATCCCAGATTTTAACATTTTTCAAAATCATCTGAAACAACACAAACAGGAATAAGAACAAATGTGATAGATTTGAATGTGAAGAAAGTAAGTTTAAAAATTTATCTATTCGACAATGCAGATATTTTGAAATCGACACTGAGACACTAAAGTAACACTTCATAAATAGAATTAGATAAATTCAAGATTAAATTGAGAAAACTTCATTTTATCTTCCTCTCATACATATACTTTAAAAACTTTAATAGCAACAAGTAAAATCTCCATTCCCGAAGGTAATAAAATAGAAAATATAACAATGTAGCTAAAATCTATTACATTATTCTGATATCAGATTTGCACAAGAGAACCACAAACGAATGAACGAATGTGGTAGCTTTTCAAATAGTGAAATTTTTAAAATTGACAATATGAAATTTCATATGTTAGAATGAATGCTGGAATAAACTTGAAATAATTTTATTTATACACTAGCTTTTGATACATTTTCTTTATAAACATTTAATAGCAACATGTAAAGTCTTTGAAGTCTCGTATGCAACAAAAACAATACCTTACAATGAAGCCTAACTCAAATAAGTTATCTCAGTTTACAGATATTTTGGACCGGTTTTGCATACAAAAATATTGCAAATTTTCATAGTAAAACCCCATAGGCAGTGCACACAAACATTTTTCAAGAGACCACAGCCTCACGTAATATTTCCGCAAATACACTGAATCCCTTACAACTAGGGCTTGAAATTAATTAATATAAGTATAGTAATTGTAAAAATGATGTAAGTATTTAGCAGAAATTATGTACGCAAGAACGTCAAAATTTAATTATGTACAGAAATGTTTAGAATATTCAAAGTTACAGAAAAAGGTTCAAATATTTCCACGACTAGAACAAGGAACTCCTAAAAAAATAGCGAAGGTCTCATTTTCGTCGAACTCTGAATTTTGGAAAATTGAAAATTAAAAAAATGTGAGAAAGTACGTGTTGTAGCACCACTATTTTAACTTTTTCGACTATTAATAGAGGAAGACCGCCATCCATTTTTTCCTATAATGATGATAAATGTTGAAAACGTTCCCATGTGAATTTCAGTTTTGAATCCTTCCACTAACTCCAGAATAAATCTTTGAATTTAAGTTCGTCACCGTACCCTTCCTTATCCTACACTGAAACCACATTACTAGATTGGCTGAGAACGCTATGATTTTATATTTAAATCTGCCAATAAAAAATTGAATCAAATCCATAGGTTAATGAATTGAATTTGACTGAAATTGACTGAATTTGAATGAAATGAATTTATTTTTCGGGACACAAGTTACACACAATGTTCGCAATCTTCAGAATTATAACTGACAACGGTACTTTTAAGGAATGTTATTCCCAAAACAATTCATTTAATTCAAACATGTGCCGGAATCTCATGTACCAAGTGTTTTAGTCGACCATCAAAATTTTGACGATCCACAGATATTATTAATTTTGTAATCAGCAGTAAAGTGCATACTATAAAATAAAGAATGACTGTAGTAGAATACGCTTTGAATGTTGTTTTTTTTAATTTGTTGCATCTACATCTTGACGCAACGCGTCTCCAAGCCCCTTAAGGGGCGTTGAGCGCAATCTTTGGAGTAATCCTCCGTTAATTACTAATACTCCGTAAGTACTATACTAGTCAAGTCTCGTCACGTTGCAGTCAGTCAGTGCCTTTGATCCCTTCGGCCAGGGACTCGACGACGTTAGATCCCGGGGTTCCTGGCCGGTCACCCAACCAAGAACCCGCGAGTCTCGAATTCGCTTAACCTTCGTGACTTCACGGAGCGTAGTAAACGAACTCGGCTAGCGCCGCCGGATTACAATGTTCAATATAATTAAGCTTTTCATTTGGTAGACTCCTTTAAAGAATGATATTGTATCCCTATACAGTATATGAGTAACAGCAGAGTGTACGTATGTTCGGATGTGCGATTCCGTCGCTCATGGCTAGACCATTTCCCGTGCACCAATCGAAACATACGAGATGCCATTCGAAGTGTCTCAATCTCCTGATGGGGAACTGATAATTTGTTTTCGTATCCGGTCACAAGACTCAAAGAAATTTCCAAAAATATATTTTTGCGTGTGTTCGCCCTGCGATCTGAATATGTCTAGAATTAAATGTGTGTCGGGAATTAAATCAACGTAACCTATATAGATCTATGAAGATAGCGTTGATTAAACTCCAGTACGTAAAGGTACTTTTCGTTCAATACGCCATAATTTTCATTCACTACTTTGGCAACACTGATGTTGACATCTTAAATGAACAAGTGAACGTGTGGCATATTTCGTTTTAATTATTTTCGTAGGTCTATTACCATATTTTTAAAAATAAATTTGCTAAAATATACCTCGGTTGCCTCAGTTCTAGGACAAAATCGGCTAGGGTTCTAACATTAATATAATATCTATTTTAACTTTGAAGAATTCCATGTGACTACGGAGAAAACAAAACTGTTAGTAATGTTAGAGAATGAAAGAAAGTTTTTAGTTCGACATCTCCCTTTTACGGTTTAGTGTACAAATACCGGTTTTTGAAATGAATATGACCCAGAACTTATTCTTATTCAACTTAGCTAACACCTTATTCACATAAACATAAAAAACAGTCGCTTTTTGTATTTATATATATTTGCATACAAAACGATTAATAGAGCAATTGTAGAAGTGGAAGTGAACATAAATTAGACTGAGTTTGTGGAGTTCTAATCTCTTCAAAAATTAGGGGAAAAATATGGAAGTGTTCAGCACATCCGGGGAAGAATCAAATATAGTGGTGGAAGACTTTGGGACAGCATTTTCGAAATTGAGAATGATCTTATATTAGGATTAGAAAATAACCCAGAAGATCAGCTTACAGATGACCCTTGTGCATTATTGTGCCTATTTTCAATAATCGTAAAAATGTAGCTGCACTAAACTATTCGCATCATCAATACATTGAAGTATTTTTATCGCAATTATAATTTTGAAATTGCTGTATTACCTGTTCATATCCTCTATGGAGGAAACATACAAGGCCATCGAATGTTGGGAAGTTTTGAAGGGGAGTACAACATCAGCTACTACGATTCATTGGTAAGTCCAACACCAGATACTGTTACGCATGAAAAAAATGAAATATGAAGAAAATTTTCAACACATGAAAATACTTTTAAAAGAGTTTAAGGCGTCGGCGGCGCAACATTTCACCAGTATTAAATTAATTTTCTTGAGCACATTATGATCTTCTCACCCAAAAACCATGCAGTTCCTACACCATTTTGCATACCAGAATGATGCAAATATTCACATACTTAAAATCTTTGTTTCCAAATTATGTAAAAACTTCATACATTTTACAAGGATTTATCATAATGGAAATATGTCACGAGCTTAGTTCATATTTCAAATGTCTGATGAGCATTGAATTGGAATAATTGTAATATAAAAAATCACAAAACACAAAGTTGAAATAAATATATCCCGCCGATGTTAAATTTATTAAGTGCTAACATGGATTAATTTCTTAAAATTTTCTTTAAAAAATGTGCAAATTCTGATACTTAACGTGTAATCGAAGCCTGGGAGCAATCAATTTTTCATTTGACAAATTTAGACAACTTTTTAGAAACATTATGAGGAACCCTCCTGAATACACTCAAAACACCACAGTAATTTTGAAAGGTATCAAAGAAAAGGGACGAAGTAAGTTAATATGTTAAAGTTAATAATATATTACTAGGAGAACCCGGCAGACTTTGTCGTGCTCTCTCTCTTCCCGCACTCTCTTTTTCCTCTCTTTCTCTCCTCTTTTTATAATCTCCTTTCCCTCCCTCTCTTCTCTCTCTCTCTCTCTCTCTCTCTCTCTCTCTCTCTCTTCCCCACTCTCTCATTTCCCTTTTCTCACTTTTTCCCATCTCTCTTTTCTCGCTTTCTCCCTTTCCCCTCTCTTTTTTCCTTTCCTTCCCCCTTTTTTTTTTCCCCTTCTCCCTTTTCCCTCTCTCTCTCAGTTTTACTCAATCTCTTTCCCCTACTCTCTCTTTTCGCCGCTCCTTCGATCCACATTTTTCCTTTTCTTTTTCTAAAGTTTGTTTTTCCTCTCTCTTTTTTTTTTTTTTTTTTTCTCTTCCCTCTATCTTTTTCCTCTCCTTCTCCATTCCTCTCTTGTTCCCTTTCTCCCCCCTTTCCCCTCTTCTTTCCCTCCCTCCTCTCCCCATCCTGCGCTACTGGCTCCTCCTGACCTCCTCGGTCTCGCCCGGCGTCACACGACAATGCTCAGCAATAATGAAGCTGGGTTTCCAGAAAGTTTGTGTATTGCATTTAGCTGAAGCGCCATCTTGTGCTGCAGAGCCCATTAGTGAAGTTACAAAAAATGAACAACATAGAATCCTGCTCAGTGAAAAAACACGTACATGTGCCAACTTTCATGAAGATCGTTCACATGGCCACTCCCCTATGCGTACTCTGGCCTCTGGCGGAATGTATTAGAAACCTGTCTCTTAGCGACAGGAGAAGAATAATGATCGTAGTGCATCTTACCACCATATTATTTAAATTATTTATTTTCTGCATTTGTGTTGTATTAATCTTTACCAAACTTTGCAAGGAGACTGCGTCAAATCCTGAAGAAGAGCTTGTAAATATTTCGTATCTATACATAAACTCCTGTTGTCGTTGAATTCATTTTAATTAGTATATATTATTATTATTATTATTATTATTATTATTATTATTATTATATATTATTATTAATATTAATATTTTTAAACCTTTTTTCTTTCAACTTAATAGTTAAATTGTTGAGAAGGGATTCTGAAACTCAAGAATGCGTGCGCAGATAATTTTCTCCCCCATTCGTCACACACTTTTTTTTTACTGTTTTCTGATTAAATAAATAACTAAATATCCCTGACAAGTACGTTCTCTACAGATTGCTGGCTACCCACAGTATTCTCTTCAATTATTAAATAAAGTTACGAGCGATTGCCTTAATTAAAAAAATATTCAGCCATAGCAAAGATTCACATTTGATGAAATACACTGAAAATACATCGAAACAGTGCAAAATACACGACAGTAACAAATGAATCACACTCATCAACTTTTTTCACTAGAGAAAAATTATATTACGAGAACTTCTTAAATTTAAAAGCACGATACCAACGGGTGACACCACAAGGTGACACCACATACACCAAAGGACAAACATTTAGGTTTCGGCATCCGATCTATGATGTTCAATTCAAACCACGCTCAATTTGTTTTATGTAGAACTGCCTGCATTTACTCTTCCTTCCATTTATATACATCATTTAATACATATCCAAGAATATCGGAGAGATATAGGTTCCGCACTTGCCTTTTTTATAAACATTCTGCATGTTATATGGTGTTTTCTACTAGGCTAATTGAATTAATCAGTGGCTTCTCTGACAAAAACTCTTAGACACTTTTATAAACAAATTTACTATATTTTTTTCGTCCACAACAAAGCGTAATACCAAGATCAAATATCTTACACTTACAAAAACTCAGCCATGGAACTCTTTCCAATTGCTTCAACTACCAGACGAACACACAGCCAACTTTCAACAGAAATTCAGATATTTAAAAACTAGATTCTGCATATTCGCAATATACCAACTTGTGAAAAATACTGCAGATTGCTCCCAACTTTCCAAACTAAGCTCTGAATTCCCACACAATATCGTGTACCGCAAAATGATGAACACCTGTAATGAATTAGAAATTGAACGCTAAAAGATAGCTGCTTTATAGAAAAGCAATGTGGGTTGTAACTTCACAATATCCAGATTGCCACCGAATGTTAATAAGCTTTTCATAGGAAGGATTTCCGTCTCAGATACTCGCCTTCTTACTATGCCCTTTGCAAACTTAAAACACGTTAACATCCTCTTCAGAAGCATTATTTCCATTGCATTTATCCATATCATGTATTTGGTAAGCTTCCACGTGACTGGAGACATGGTAGTTGCCGCTAGGCTGCGTCCGGTTGCTGCAAAAACATGGAATATTTTGTGCAACCACAGTCTGTGCCTAGTATTTTTTATGCGCTACAATGCGCTCTAGTTGATGTAATAAGTAACGTAGCGTCCCACCTATCTCTACGTCAAATTAGTAGGCGAAATGTGAGAATAGTGAGACCCAAAATTGGATAAAAAATTAAACACTGAAAAATGCAATAAATTCTCGATATATTAAAAAATTGAAAATGAAACTGTCTCACTGTATCCTTGAGAATTTGATGGAGAGAACAGTGACAGCACTAGTGGGAACAATGAGGCATTGTCAGAAATCCTAGAGAACATCATAAGAATCAAAATATTTAGGAAATGAAATAGGAGATTGTTGCCTATTGGTTTTCCCGTGTGTTGTAGTGTTAGGCAAAATCATTTTTATTCTTTCTTATCAATGAAAGAAATGTCAGGAACAACCGGCTTTACAAATGTCTTCTCTACTTTCAAACGTTTCCTTTAAAATCTAACTTCATAACGTCATATTTAAATGATTCATTTACAACCAGAATGTTCCCTATATATATTCTTTTTCCTTGAACTCCACGAAAACATAATCACCTATGATTTGTGGTCTCTCCTTGTTTTCGATATTAACAAACTCAGGTTAAGGAACTAAATGGGGCAGCTCGTAATCGTCTGACGAATCTTGAACAATCACTTCAACTTCATCACCTTCACTGTCATCTCGACACAAAGCTTTTTCAGATTTAGACCTTTTCACGTTCTTTGGTTTTCTATTAGCTTAAAGTTTATTTATTTCTGGCCAGTCTGCGACAATAATTGTTATCCTTCTACGTCTTAAATGATTGTCAGTTTTCAGAAATTATATATTTTGAAAGTATGTTTTACAATTTATGATTACTGGAAATCTGGTTTAAGAAACGAAAAAAATTAATTCGAAAGAAAAATATATTAATTGGAAACAGTGACCAATGTCTCTACAGTTCTTCTCTTATTAATGTTTCATTATTCCCAAACAGATATAATTTCAAACTGATTTTGTCATTAATAATTCTTCATAATCTTCAAATCCAAATCATCACTATCTTGTTGAAAATACGAACTTTCGGGTTATATACTGAAATTCTGTCCATATTTCATGTGTATAGAACAGCCGCAGAAATGAAGTAAAAATTTACTTTATAATTTTTTAATAGAATCTCAGCTCTAGCCTTAAAAGAGTAACACAGGAGAAAAAGAGTATGAACAAATGTCCACATTAGGTACTAACCTCCAAATCAAAATTCTCCGCTATAGATTAAATATCCCTTTGTTCTCACCGTCCCCACTTTTCCCCTATCTCGCATAGTTGTGTGAACCAAATGTTGGCTGAACGCAGTAGCATAGTTGCCAGGTACATCACTACAGTACCGGCAGCGTATAAACGACTCTGACAGTTCGATGCGCTGTTACCACACATTACTACGCACTTGGCTCCACCTACATCACAGATAAATTAAATCTCAAAACATTAACACTTACTAAAAGGCTACGACACGTCTTGATATCATGTTCATAACTTTCGACACAGCCGAACCTTATCTGCTCCGCGACTTCGTGTGAGTCAGATGAGCGGCAACGCTGAACGCTGGCTGTGAGAAAGTAAACAAATCCTCGCAAGCTGATTGCTTCAGAGCAGGTCACATGACGGACCACAGCACGTGGCGAGAGAACAGTCAGAGTCGCTTATATGCTGCTCGTACTGTAATATGCATGGTATCTGCACTTAAGTGACACAATAAAATAATCCGATCGTCATCACTGTATTACCAACAATTGAAAGTACCTTAGTAGATTACGCGTCCGGAAACACTAATCAATCAAATCGACAAAATGATAATCAGTCGCACAAGGACATATGCATGTCCGTTATGTTGCAACATAGAACCGACCAACGTATCCGCTTTACAGTCCATCCAAAACCAATATCTAAGGAAATCCTTGAACACTACCTATTTCATTTCCAATTCACAAATCCACTGTATCACTCTTATCTGAATTCATCTCACAAACTTCTAAAAAACTGTATTCTTTCCATCGAGCATTTATTTATTTATTCATTTATTTAGTCAAAACAGTCAAAAACTGTATGTGACATATGGGGAGAAAATCATTTGCGCACGCTTTCTTGAGTTTCAGAATCCTTCCCAACAATTTAACTATTAATAGTTCAAAGATGAAAAATAATAACAATAATAATAATAATATTAATAATAATAATAATATAATAATAATAATAATAATAATAATAACAAAAAATTTTAAAAAGCGAGGGATAAACATTTCATTTCTTAATGCATGTCTTAAAACTCCATTATTCAATCTCGATCAAAACGCACATTGTCTTTCGCGCATTAGGACCTGATTCCCCAAAGATTTCTTTCACCCATCCTTAATAAAAGTTTCGTAAAATACCCATCCATCATAAAATCATGTGCTCTCTTTTCCCACAAACACCCTCCTTTCACTTCTTGACAATAAATGCATAGTCAAGTTATATCAATAGGAAATTTTAAAAATCCTGAAGGTTTATACTGCGAACTCGATTTTTACGTGAGAATTTCCAAATAAATTTATTGTAGTACATAACATTGTACCCTTCAAAACCTCCGAAAGGCGAAGTCGTACGGGAAGAAAATAAATTATAAAAAACGGTTATCTATATTCTCTTTCACGTCATGAAAGCACAATGGGCTCTTATGGACAATGTTATTCTTATAGAAGAATCTCGTGCAGTTGCCAAATAGTTGCAAAAGTAAGTAGTAAAAACAATCCTGTTGAGAAAATGACGAGGAACACGATGATAACCATGAAAAAATTGCCGTTCATGTCCTTTTTAAATAAAATAATGAAAACAATGCATTTCTGTGAAACTAATTTTTTAGACACCTTTTCATTCAGACCGTTAAAACATCCAAAAATTGATGGAATTATTTTGGAATAATTCGATACAATATTTCAGTTACTTGTGTGGGGGAAATACTTTCATTTTATCAATATGTCAAAATGTCTCCTTAAAAAACTGATTTGTCACCGAAAATGTGTGATTTTTTAATTTGTGCATTAAAATAAATCGTCGCATCCTGCATTAAAATTTTCGATCTTGAAGACCAATTAAAAACTAGCGGCGGCGCTAGCCGAATTCGTTTATTGCGCTCCGTGAAGCCAGGAAAGTTAAGTGAATTGGAGACTCGTGGGTTCCTGGTTGGGTGACCGGCAACGAACCCCGGGATCTAACGGCGTCGAGCCCCTGGCCGAAGGGATAAAAGGCACTGGCTCCGACGCGACGAGACTCGACAAACACAATAATTAGTAATTACACAACAGTAAAGTAATGATAGTAATTACTTGGTAACGGAGGATTACTCCAACAAAAGCGCTCAACGTCCAAGAAGGGTTTAGAGACGCGTTGCGTCAACAACGACGCAACAAATTTTTAAAAAAACTTCCTGCAACAAAGTTTTGGGTAAAATGAAGCAATTATTTTCTATCACCCGAAGTTCTTCTGATGCATTACTTCTGTGAATTTGATATTTGTTTTCGAGTGAAGCCTCGTGCGATGTGAGACGATAACGTGAGACTCGACAGGAGACGTGAAAAAAAGACGAACGCACACTCGGCGGGAGAGGCGACGAAGGCACAGATTTAACGGAATATTTTGGTTCAAAGTAACGAATACGTGTAATCAAATATCCCGTTAATCAAATCTACTGTACACATTACAAACAATGCTACATCAAAAGAATTGTAAATATTCGGTTATCATGGTACTTAGTTTGATCCTTTTTTTATTTTAATCATATATATCAATTCCTTTTCAGTGCCGTAGGCAGTCAATAGGTGGGTTATTGTTTCTTCCTCTTTTCCGAACAGAGAGCTTGGATCACAAATCTTGTAAAAACAACCGAATACTTTCTTTCATTTCTAAACGTCATAACGTATCTCAAAATTTCCTTATCTACTTTAAAAAATACAAATCATTGTTACGAAAAGTTATAAGGCCGGCTAAAAAAATCATGAAAGTAATATAGCTCATGTGGAATGTGTGTGAGGCAACTGTGGTGCACCACTCTACTTTGGATGGATATACACAATTCATTTTGTGTATTCAATAATTTGACAGTCTGTCAACAGATTTATCAAATTTTAGTGAAACAAAGTCCTGAGCAACCTTTGAAATTTACGATATTTAACTTCAAAACAATGCTTCCTTTTTGTCAGTTTTGAGTTTTTATCTAGAGATGCCGACGTCGCTAGCCGAATTGCATACGTACGCTCCGTTAAGTCACCGACGATAAACAATCGATATTCCGCGGGTTCCTGGTCGGGTAACCGTCTGGAAACAACGGGGATCTAACGACGCCGAGCTCTGACCGAAGGGATAAACGGCAACGACCGACTACGGCGGACGATGACTACCTTAACGAAGGATTACTGGACGTTCGACACCAATAAATGGTTAAGAGAAGATTGTTTCGAAGAAACGTAACATAATTCTTAAAAGCAGTCATAAAGAAGACATTTTCCCCTTAGAGAGAAAAAAATTCCACAGTGTATGTGAAAATCATTAGTGCCGTTTTCCTAGAGTACAGTATTTTTAGAAATATTTACTTGTTTTAGGTATGTAATACTAATAAGTAACGATGTGATTTATATGCAATATACGCAGGGAAATATGGACATATATATGTAAATATATTTGGTAATATATGCAATTAAAAAAAGAGTATGCAAAGTAAAAATAAATAAAAATGTAATATAGTTTAATTTAATAAAAATGTAATATGTTTACAGCAAAAAAATACAGAAATTATTTAAATTGTTACTAGCGACAAACATAATGTCAAGGGCTTAATTTTGAAGAACACTCATTTCTTAGGAAAATAATGGGAAATCCAGTTAATATACATTTCACAAAATAAAAAAAATATGACTCTCAATTATAAAAAATCCAAATCACCATAATCAAATAATGTAATAACTTAAAAATCGTGTCTTACTGCGATTCACTTGAGAACCAATGATATTTTGTTAAAAGAGAAACGTTAGTAAATTGAAAAAGATGAGACGTACCTAGAACAAAGTCACTCGCAAAATTGTTGCAATTGCAAACAACCACCTTTTTCAAGTACTCAAAAGAACACATATTTGGCTTCAAAATCGCTTTAAATCGACTAAATGATCGTTCCACATCAAAAATAAACAGGTAAGTTAGACAGAACATCTTTTATTTTATCAAAGTAGTTGGAATAATACTCAGCTCCCTTCAGCCAAGTACTCTACCTTGTCACGACTGTTTAGGGAGGTAGAGGTAGGTCAGGGTAATTTGTGTTAAAAATATCCACACGACTTGGAGCCTTCAAGAATACTTTCTTGACGGTTGGTATCAACTGATGAATATCTGGGAATTGAAATCTCAGTTTCTGCAACAGGATGAAAAGCGTTAGCATAGGCAAGCTAATGACGTTTAGGATAAAAATCCTTTACCGCAGCCCCTCCTTTTAACATACAAGGAGCACCATCCGACAGAAATACTAGAACCTTTTCATGATGAACTCCACTCGGCCAAAGAACACTCATTGATTCATTGGAATGCCTCGCAATGAGGTGTGAATATGCAACAGAAATATGCAAATAAAGCCCACATATGCAAAAATATGCAATTATGTTGATATATGCGAAAATATGCGAAATAAAAATAGCTTAAATGTTAATTTTAAAAAAAAAGCAAATGCATAAATGCTAATAAAGATATTCATACAAATATTTTTGAAGTCTGTTCACTATTGAAATTATATTTAAAAAAAAACTGTTTTAAAGTAAGCAGTTAACGTCATCGTTTTCCACACAACGCGCTTCCATGAGTTTCTTGTGGAGAATCAAACCACGAAACAATGTCGTAATGGGGAATTGTGGCGGCGCAACTCCCGCCAAACTTTTTTCCGCTGTTGCGAAGACGGCAGAAACGCTGAAGCAGGGGCCGGCGCGAGGCGAAGGGTCGAGGAGCGGGGCGGAGGGAGCGGGGAGGGGAGAGCGGGGAAGGACGAGAGGGTGGCCGCGACGAGGGGAGCTTCTCGGGGCCGACTTATCGTTTCCAATTAATGTGACTTATTTTTACGTCCCCGTCGGGAAGTGAGTTGTTTGCAGGCGGCTGCGCGCGCGGCCCCAATAAAAGGTGCGCAAATCGCTTGCGCCATCAAAGAACGATCTGTGGCCACGCCCACCCCAGCCCCATGCCCGTCCCGCCCCAGCCCCATGCCCGCTCCGCCCCGGCCCGGCCCGGACCGGCCCGCCATCTCCTCGCCATCGCCATACTCCCATTCTCTCCATTCTTCCCACAACGCCTCTCTGTCCCTTTCCTCCGGATGACCTTCAATTTCTTTCCACACAGGGCAAACCAATGAGATGTATTTTTCACCGTTCAGTTGGTGAGAGTTTCTTCCTGCTCTCATGCGTTACTACTTCGACGTTTGAATCAAACAATGGATTTTGAATATCCCAGGACAAAATGCCTTATTTGTAGCATGGAAGCGGTTTAAGCTGAATAAATTTAACTAGAATTTAATATTTTATTCAGACTGTATTATATTACTGCGCGCAACCGAACCGTCAGATGTTGAACGGCCTGTTTAAGACCGAAACAAACTACGTCATAAATAAACATTTTTTTAGAACATAGCATTTGAAGCCTAGTTTGAACAAGAATCTGTACGTATTTATTTAACGCCAAAACAGTAAAGAACTGTGTGGTGTAGGAAGCAAACGTAGTACATTATGCCCACGATTTTTCAGCTCCAGGAACTCTAACTTGTATTATTAACATATCAATCGCTTTAGCCGTCTTCGACGTCACTTTTCACAAAACTGATTGCGCCGAGTTCACTGTCGATACATCTTTTTGACCCACGTCCTTTTCCTTGACCACCATTTCTTTTTTATTTTCACTCCCTTGACCAGCATCTCTCGTACTCGCCATCCTCTGCTTCGCACCTTGCCCTCGCTCGTTCTCAATCGCTGTCGCGATTCAAGTGTCCTTCCAGTTCTCCCTCCAGGAACTTCTCGCTGCTTGCTATCCGCCAGGCAGCCCGAAGAATGGTTCGGAGGGGGATTAGGACAGTGGGCGGAAACAAGGGGTCGTGGTCATGTCGCCCCTATAAACCTCGGTAAACTCTGGAGGAAAAACCAAGTGTAAAACTTGAACAAATCTTAACTCGGAATATTGCAAATCAAGGCTGAACCAGAAAAAATTAGCTTTGTTTAACAACTTTCAACTTCATAGTTGTAGAGAAAAAGAAATACTACAGAAAATCTATTTACGTGTTTGGACTAATTGATTATTTCGTATTTCCGGTAGCGTCAACTCCTATTAGCATTATTCCCTTAGGTGTAATGCACGCTTTATTACTGGAGGTGGTCGTGATCTTACTCGCTGAATGGTACAACCCCGTGCCGACCTACACGTCGGCTTGCGAGGATTTTCTCCATTCCGGTATAGGTAGCGGTAGCTCAGTGCATCAACTGATGTCACTACAGCGCCTCTGACCGGGAGGTCCTAGGTTCGAGTCCTGACGGCGGCACGATTTTCGACACTAGCTTTCCAGCTAGGTCGAATTCAGTCGCTGTCTGGAGGAGAATTCTAGGCCGGCTGCTCTGATTGGTAGTTTTCCGTGGTTTCTCCGATCAACACCAGGCGAATGCCGGAGCAGTACCCTACGAAACGGGCCACGGACCGCGCGCGATCTGTCCTTCCTCTTCCTTGTCCTGTCCTCTCCTCTTACACACACGCTTACACTAACATGCACTACACTACCACATGTTCCGGGAGACCGGTCGGGAGCTTCAGCATGTCTCGACTGGGGCGGTGCCCCGCTGGTGGGAGAGTCCCGGTTAGGGGGAAACCCCACTAACCGACGGTAGGTCGGCGCGGGATCTCGCCATCCAGCGGGGGAAGATCACCGCCACCTCCCGAGAAAAAATGCTCTACACTAACGGGACTAATGACCAAAGCAGTTAACGCGCCCGGAAACACGAGAAAATCAATCAATCAAATCCACCCCGGTATATTTCACCAGCGGGGCACCACTCCCGACAAGACAATCTCTAAGTTCCTGACTAGTCCCCCGACATGCGTGGTAGTGTAGTGCATGTACATGTTGGTGAGGTTTGAGGACAGGACAGAGAAAGAAAATATCAGAGCAGCCGACCGATAGAATTTTCCTCCAGACTGGCTGAATTCAAGCTATGTACTAGTGTCCAAAATACGAAGTCAAAGTCGGGAGATAACCATTTTCACTGATGATTTTATTGTCTACTGAGCACGACCTAGTGAGTACGATGGCGTTAAGCTCCCCACTGTCCTCACCCCCTGGAACTGATAGCTTCACCCCCTCCAGTTCCGTCTATCACCGACTCAGCTTTCCTACTCGCAGACATGCTTTCAACTAGATCATCGCCTTTCCGGCCTTTGTTACCCATGACACTATCCTGCCATGAAAGCAAATAAGCAAATGAAATTATGAAAGGAAAATCAAAAACGTATGGGGGTATTATGAAAAATCGTAAGTGATCAACTCCATAATCAATCTACCATCTTACGATTGAATGTTCGTATCTTTTAAAGACATTAACCGAAAACAGATATACACTGAAGACAATTACCGGGAGAGGTGGCTCAGGCATCACCTGATGTCATTGCAATGCCTCTCACCGGGAGGTCTTATGTTCGAGTCCCGACGGCGAGAGGATTTTCGACACTAGCTTTTCAGCTAGGTCGAATTCAGTCGCTTTCTAGACGAGAATTCTACCGGACAGCTGTTCTGATCGGTAGTTTTCCGTGTGTTTTTTTATCAACAACAGGCGAGAGCCGGAGCAGTACCCTAACATACGAGCCACGGACCGTACGTGATCTTCCCGTCCTGTTCCTTGTCCTGTCCTCACTCTTTACACACACACACTAACACTAACATGCACTGCACTACCACACGTGATGGGAGACGGTGGGGGACTTCGAACTTGTGCCGGCTGGGGCGGTGGCCCGCTGGTCGGAGAAAACACCGCTAGCCGACGGTAGGTCGGCGCCGGATCTCACCATACAGCACGGGAAGACCACCGCCACCTCCCGAGCGAAAAAACACGCTCTACACTTACAAGACTTCTGACCATAGTAGTTGACGCGCCCGGAATCACTAACAATTAATCAATCAATCTACAGACAATTCATCTTAATCTGTTCGACATATACAGTCACAATGTAGAAAGCTTAAAGATTTTTTTAAAATGTAGGTGGCTTCCGAAAATCGAATACGATTACTCATCTCTACACAAAATATAACAACATTGTACAGGTTTTTTCTTCCATACCTGTAATCTATTGGAATATGTGTCTGAAGGTAGCTTCAAGTGAAAAGTGGAAGTCAGAGCTTCGTGCTACCATGTTGCTTGTCTACGTTATGTACGAATCAATAAAGTGTAAATGTCCAAACGAAGGGTTTCGTCGACAATTTATTAAACAACTCATCTTCTTTAATAGTCATCTACATATCGCAATTTCTTGCATCATTCTTTGTCTTTCAGAGGAAAAAATAGGCAAGTCTAACCATGAAATAACTTATTTCTTCATAACTTATGAAGCAAGGTTTGTGCGATTCCTGTATCCAGATGATCCAAAACGCGGAATTAGAATTGTGCATTCCTTAAATTATTTTGCTCAAATATTTTGTGTCAATGTTTAAACGTAATGTTCAATTACAAACGAAAAAAATTGATTTGATTTGAATTTTTCGTGTTTCCGGGCACGTCAACGGCTTTGGTCATTAGTCCCGTTAGTGTAGTGCATGTTTTTCTCAGGATATATGCGGTGATCTTTCCCCGCTGGATGGCGAGGTCCGGCGCCGACCTACCGTCGGCTAGTGGGATTTCTCCCTAATCAGGACTCTCCCACCAGCAGGGCACCGCCCCCGTCGGGACACGCTCTAAGCTCTCGACCGGCCTCCCGGAATATGTGGTAGTGTAGTGTATGTTAGTGTACGTTTGTGTGTGTAAGGGGAGAGGATAGGACAAGGATGAGAAAGGATGGATCGCGCGCGGTCCGTGGCCCGTTTGTTAGGGTACTGCTCCGGCATTCGCCTGGTGTTGATCGGAGAAACCATGGAAAACTACCGATCAGAGCAGCCGGCCGCTAGAATTCTCCTCCAGGCAGCGACTGAATTCGACCTAGCTGAAAAGCTAGTGTCAAAAATCCTGCCGCCGTGGGGAGTGGGAACCTAGGACCTCCCGGTCAGAGGCGCTGCAGTGACATCAGTTGATGCACTGAGCTACCGCTCCCGGTCCAACGGAAAAAGAATCTTACAATTACTTTTTCTTCACTCAAAACACTGAATGCAAGTAATTTGGAATACTGAATTGCGAAACCAATATCGATTTGATATATTCAGTTTGATGTATGTTACGTACACCTAAAAATTACCTACAACCTGAAACAAATATTTACAGACAGATATAACACACATAGAAACAAACACACAATATACAAATAGACATAAAAAGGAACGAATAAAAACAAATGTTTTCATGGCAAGAGTAAAGTAATAGACTATCGAGAAAGAAGTAAACGATATTTGGAACGTGCATCATCCGGCCTAGCATGATGTCATAACCCGCGCCGGAGGTCACCCTCGGCAGACTTCGCGACCACTTCTGCGTGTCTCGCCCCCCTCCTCCCAGCACTGCCCGCCCCGCCCTACTTCTCTTCCCCGCCTCACTACGCCTCGGCCCGCTTCCTGCCACCCGCTCCACCCCGCTACAACTCGCTCCGCCCACTCACCCTCCTGTGTTCCACCACGCCTCCACCCCGCCTCCGCTCTGCCCCCGTCCCGCTCACAGCCTACCCCCCCCCCGCCGTCCGCGCACCGCCGGCCCGCAATGAGGTGAATTTATACGGCCTGATCATCAAACACTGTACGCGCAACTTCGCGAAAATTCTCTCGCTCATTACCGAATCATTCATGGAGGCAACTTCGCCTTAACATTTTAATTAAGTCATTGTTTTTTCTTGCAATATTCAAAGGCAGGCGCAGCGGCCCAACGCGGCCCGCGCCCCGACCGCCCCCGCCCCTCCCCTCCTCGCGCCCCCTCCTTCGCCGGCCTCGGCCCGCCCTCGCCCGCGCACAAAGAGGGACGCGCGACGGCGGGGGCGGGGCGAGGCGGGAGGGGGCGGGGGCGGGCGGTGCAGGGAGGCCGCGCGCCCTGTTGGCAGCGCAATTTCAGACGGCGCAGCGGCCGCAGAGCTGCTTAAGACGGAACAAAGCGAGCTCCCGGCCCTAAGTTCAACATGAACCCAAATTATTAGCTTCGGAAAATGGGTGCGCGCAGGCCGGGCCGAGCGCGGGCGAAAACTTGGGACAAAACGACGCTCCTAATAATTTGCCGGGGGCAAATATCCGGCGCTGCCGGGGCGGGACGAGGCGGGGCGAGCTGAGCGGGATGGGACGGCGAGCCGGAGGGGGGCGGTTGCGACGGAAGCCGCTTTGCGACGGAGCCCGCCGTCCCCGCGTCGCCGTCCCGCCCCCTTCCCCTCCCTCCCGGCGCTTCCGCTTCGCCCTAAACATCCTCAAGGAGCCGACAACTGGCAATTAAGTTTTCGGAATACATTAGATGATGCTTTTTGCGGAGTCGCCGGACGGCGGAATTAAAATCGTCGCGCGACTGGGACGGCGGCTGCTGCTGCGGCGGGGGCGGAGGGTGGGCGGGGCGCGGGCGGGGCGCCTGCCCGGCGGCTCGGGGCGGAAGGCCGACGACGGCCGCGTGCGATGCCTCCCGCGGAGGGCGGGGCCGCCAGCGTTAGGCGGAAAGCTCTGCTTCCGTGTTATGTTTTACAGTTGAAGTCGCTTCTCGTCAAGCCGAAGTCACATCAACCACAAAATTCTTTCTTTCGCAGTACTAGTGACTTGACACGGACTACCGGTAGCGGTAGCTCAGTGCATCAAATGATGTCACTGTAGCGCTTCTGTCCGGGAGGTCCTAGGTTCCCACTCCCCACGGCGGCAGGTTTTTCGACACTAGCTTCTCAGCTAGGTCGAATTCAGTCGCTGTCTGGAGGAGAATTCTAGCGGCCGGCTGCTCTGATCGGTAGTTTTCCGTGGTTTATCCGATCAACGCCAGACGAATGCCGGAAAAGTACCCTACCAAAACGGGCCACGGATAGCCTGTATAAAAAATTACGCCACCATCCGGACGGTCAGAGTCATTGTCGAGTTAGCGGTAAGGCTGGCTCTCAGGTAAACGAAGCCGGATTTCGGTGTAGTTACGCGTTGTAGTTTGATGGGATCACAAACGTCCATTATTGTTCACAGATTTAAAATCGATGTGTTCTCTTCTCAGTCTTAGCGCTGCCTTCATTCGCCGACAGGGGAATATTATCACGGACACAGTAGATTCACTCATTCACATATACGATTATATTTTGTGCGAGCATTGAAAAACGTAAAATGAAATGAACGGCATTTTACGTTTTCGAGAAGGCTGCTCCAGCGTGTAGTCGAAATTATCACTTCGGGACCATATTCACTGGTGGGTAACAGACTCCCACTACACCTCACCTCGTAACATATTCACTCTTCCCAAACACCAGTACAGTTATTTTTCCTTCTTAATTAAATGTCACTGACAGGTGATTAGTAACCTTCCGGCAAAGTTCTAACTGCATATCTTTGTCAGGGCAACTACGAAATAAAGTGACGCGACAGATACAGCAGGAAGCAACCGTGCTTAATAAGGCAGTTAGGACGATGCTTTCTTCGCCAAATTCAGGGCTTCGGCGAGATTCAAAACGCAACGAATTCATAGTTGACGCTTTATAATTGTAACGCTTAGCCTTTCCAGCACACTAAACAAAACACCCTCGTCCATATTTGTCTTCTCCACTCCCAGCCCCACTGCGCCTTGAGCTGGCGGGCCCGGGCAGGGGGCGGGGGCCACGCCCCGGACCACGGGCGGAGTGCGGAGGCGGAAGAGGAGGCGCAGAGCGGGCGTCTGGCGCCGACAGCCGGAGAAAGGACGCTACCGGCCGCACCTTGTCAATTTCGCTTTTATTACGCCAATAGCGCGCCTCAAGATATTGAGTCTGCGACTTCATTAAGCACAAAGGCAGTAATTGTCGCCGTCCGCCGAGAGGAAATCTATTAAAAATGTGCGAGGCGGCGCGCATCGGCCTCGGCCCTAGCCCCGGGCCCCGCCTCCGCCCCGCCCCGTCCCGTCCCCGCGCCACTTCCGCGCGCCCTGCGTCCCGCCCGCGTCTCCTGGGGCGGAGGCGGCTTGCGCGAAGGCGGCCATCGCGACGTTCAATATAGCTGATATGGCAGTCGCAAGCCATGAAAAATTAAAACTTCGCCTCACTCATTAAGGCCAAGACAGGGCAAGTGGCAATATCCTGCAACTCGCTTTGTTTCTGTCGCCGCCCAATCTTACGGCAATTAAAAACAAAGGGCCCCGCGACGCGCGCAGCGGCTGAGGGGCGGGGCGTGGGGCGTGGCGGGCGGGGCGGGGGGCGTGGCGGGTGGCGGGTGGGGCGGGGCGCGGCGCGGCGGAAGGGCAACGTTGTGGCGCCGAGGGGCGGGGCGGGGCGCGAGGCGGGGAACGGGGCGGCAATATCCCAGTTAACGACATTAGCCGCGGCACATCAAAAGGATTAACACGAACCGGCAGCGACGACGCGCGGCGCAGCGCAGCGAGGGAGGCGTGGGTGGAGCGGGGCGGAACGGGCGGGGCCGGACCGGGCGGGGCGGAGTCGAAATCGGAATGGCGCGGGGAAAGGACGGGCTACACTGGGCAGCAAAGGGCAGGAGAGGGCAGAGTAGGAGGCGTCCGCGGCGCAACTCGGCAGGGAGCCAGGCGCCGTGGCCGCGCCCACAACGCCCACCGCCACCCACCCCCGCCTCGCACCCCGCCACCTGCTCCATTTCCTTTTTAATTTACTCCTCAAACATAAAAAAATTATCTTATATATCCCCAAGTTAGCAGACCGGGAGCGGTAGCTCAGTGCATCAACTGATGTCACCGCAGCGCCTCTGGCCGGGAGGTCCTAGGTTCGAGTCCTGATGAAGGGAGGATTTTCGACATTAGCTTTTCAGCTAGGTCGAATTCAGTCGCTGTCTGCAGGAGAATTCTAGCAGCCGGCTTTTTTGATCGGTAGTTTTCCGTGGTTTCTCCGATCAACACTAGGCGATTGCCGCAGCAGTACCCTACCAAACGGGCCACGGACTGCGCGCGATCTTTCCTTCCTCTTCCTTGCCCTATCCTCTCCCCTTACACTTGCACTACACTACCACATATTCCAGGAGACCGGTGGGGAGCTTATAGCTTGTTCCGGCTGGGGCGGTGCCCTGCTGGTGGGAGAGTCCTGGTTAGGGGGAAACCCCACTAGTCGACGGTAGGTCGGCGCCGGATCTCGCCATCCATCGGGGGGAAATCACCAACATCTCCCGAGAAAAAACATGCACTACACTTACGAGACTAATGACCACAGTAGTTGACGCGCCCGGAAACATGAAAAAAACAATCAAAGTCGAGTTATCAGGCAGTGTCAGTCACTTTACTTTTTCGGAAGGTATAGCATTCGTTGATATGTTTTGTCATTAGTACATACTTAATAAGTTACTTAAACAAAACGTACACAAAAATATTACAATTATGTGCATAGTACACGTCTTATTTCTGAGTGTAAATAAAATATTCAGTTCACTCCACAGCCAAAATCAATACTCTGTAATAAATAGTAAAACACAAACATTACCACGCTACTTACTCTACTTCAGAGGAAACCTAAAATTGTATATAAGATTTCGTATCAAATTGAGAAAATGTAATCGGCACAAAATGCAAACCAAAGACAAGAATAAATGTGACAACCGATAGAAATTCCACGAAGAGATTAGCTTCCCTTTCCACGACAATCTCGCCGCTGCGTCGCAGACAAAAAAGCCTGTCGGGGTGGCACATGAGTCGTCAGTCACTGCACAAAAAAACCAACTGGGGACAGCGGGTATGCCAAAGTTTCCTATGAACAACAATTAAACACTATTTAATTATTAATAATTTATTTGTTATTTATTTTTATGTATTTATTTGTACATATTTATTTTTATTTATTATCAATAATTATTATATAACGTGAAAAACAGTTATTCCAGAAGGAAAACAAGGGGCCATCTCAGTATTTGCTCAAAGACCATGAAAACTGGACGAAAAACTAATCGACATGGGGGTTCATAAACCCAGAAGCTGAAGTGCAATTCTCGGACGTTTTTCGTGATATTCCCAATCGATACTAAGCAATTGCGCAGCAGAAGCTTCAAACTCGACGGTCGTCGAGTGTCACGCTACAACAGGGGAGGTGTCACGCTCTAATATAATCGCCAATTTGAAGGATGTATCATTTAATTAATTAGAAAAATTCACTTGCCGAGTTAACTGTTTCCGCGGCCAGTGCAGCGACTCTGACAGGGAGGTCCTCTGACTTCAGTTCAGATGGCGGAATAGTGAAGAGTGATAGCCAAATTTGAAGTTTCTAAAACGCAAAAAGAAGGTGGACGGTAAACGAAAATGTTTCCAGTAAATAAAAGAGTTACACTTTTTTTACTAAAAAATTCTTCATAGATTCGAAAACGATTTAAAATTTCAAAAATGTTCAATGAAGCAAATAAATCTAGAAATATCATTAACTTCTAAGAAAATGAGACAAATGTGATCGTTTATTACAGATATTTTCGATTGCAGGCTATCTCAATAAAAAAATAAAAATAATACTGCAAATACTCTTCAATTTAAAGCATCTTATTTTTGGCTTAGCAGCTTTGAAAAACGAAAGAGGATAAGATATAGTTTTGTGCTGTCAATAGAGCTTAACAAAAGTTCCCTCCATAAGACGTAAGTGTGACAAAGTAAAAATTTCAAGAAATTGTATATCTTTTTCAGTAAACCAGTATAGTGCATTCAGATCTTATTTTAATTTCTAATTCTAATCTAATGTGTCAGAACTATTGTGGGTTTGGGATAAATAAAGACAGATATCCTGGTAAAGAATACAGTACAAACCAAAAGTTTTCACGTGAATTCGATTTCTTTGCTGAGTAATGGCTGAGAAATTTGTATTGTCAGCTATTGTATATTTATTTAATGTCAAAACAATTAAAAATTGTGTGACGTAAGTAATTTCAGATTCTTATGATGCCTATCAGCGCCATTATCAGTTCGGCTGATTTCGCAATAAATAACGACAAATTTGCTGGTAAACAAAAATTCAAACTGTCGTGACCGGCCGCACACAGTCAAAGCAGCCGCCGCCGATTGACGTAAGCGGAGCGTTACCGCCCCTGGCGAGAGAAAGAGGCAACCGGTGCGAGCCGGCCGGGCCCGTCTGCCCGCGGCCGTCACGCCCGAGCAGGCGGGTAGAGATTCGACACCGCCCCTACTCCGCAGCTAGTCGGCGGGCCAATAGCCCAGCGGGCTATAAGAGAGCTCCGACTCGACGCCAGGGCAGACAGCGAGCGGTAGTGTAAGCGAGAGTATCCTGGATAGGTATTGGTGTTAGAAGTGTCGAGATCTACTACTACGACGACTTGTGCTATGGACTTGGAACTCTCCTGTGGATATTCGACTACTTGTCTGATTTCTTTTTGTTTTCTGGAATAAAAACAATTTTAAGAATCCTCGTCTTTTATTGGATACTACACAAACCAAACGTTTTCTAGTCAAGTTCCCTGGAACGAAAGGAAGAAGCCTCCATTACGTCAGTTACGTATTCAGCAGGTTGAGGTGTCCATTTGAACTGATTTTAATAAACATTTATGTCTTTTTTGGCTTTGTTATTAGTGCTTTTGAAAAACATTTTAAGAGCATTTTCTTTTTATCATTGTGGGCAATGTTTTAGGCCATAAAAATCCGCCCCTACGTCTTACTAGAAGCAGTGCGTGAATGCACAGGGAATACGAACAGAAGGCAAGTACTGAAGACGATGAAATGTAACACACAATTGATTGATTCTTTGTAGACAAAACCGGCAGTAAATTGCTGTAAATAAGCTTCTTGACGCTTCCTAAATTCAATGTGAAAAATGCAGACTTCATTACATTATCATGTTTTTGAACTAGAAAAATTTGCGGAATATCTAAGTGACTACCCACATAGAGGAGATCATAACTTCATCTCAGAAGAAAAATGACAGGAAATTTACTGATGAAGTAAAACTGAAAGCTCTGCTCCAAATACATTATTTTTTTCTGATATCGAAGTCGTTCAGACACATCTCCTTCGACTTCTCAAAAACTGACAAGTTCTTTCTAATTTTTTTATTGCACCCGAGCAATGGATAAACCACTTTACAAGTTTAAAATAGGATACAAACACTAAACAAGTCATACAATATTAACTCAAAGCACCGAGGAACTTGCAATTAAACGAGCTCAACCCAATTTTACATGCGAGAGGGAATCCCCTCTGGGAATTTAATTTATATGGATTTTATGCTCTGAGCAGTGGTGTGATGGGAGAGGGAAAGGGTAGGGAAGTGAGCTTACCATCGTGTGTCTATGATATGAGGATGAGGTACGAGTTGATATTTGGGAAGGTGTGATTTGATTTTAGTTGGACCATTACTGGATTTTCCAAGGTTGTAGAGTCTACCACCGGGAACCAGGTTTAGGTTGGTGAAGATTTTTTGTTTTGTTTTAGTGATGGTCTTAATGCGGGTTTATAAATATGCAAGGTTTTGTCAGTTTCGCACGCCGATTTACGGTTTATTAGAGGAAATAGGTTGAAGAGTGCAGTATAAGTTTTGTTCAGCCGATGGGGTTTCTACGTGAGACGAGTGTCTAGGATTTTACCGATTAGACATTTTACCGACTTGTTGGATGGGAGCCAAGGAACTGGTGATTTTTCTATTTTAATCGTTGAAGGGTGGGTTATTCTTTTAAGTGATAAGCTTTTTGCTTGGCATATTGCTTTGTTTAAGTTCAGGCGCCATTTTGCTGTCCAGTCAGAGAAATTGTTGATAGCTGACTGTAAATTGTTGATTTCTACTGATAGATCATGGTTTGCAGAGAATATCACGGTGTCATCTGCATATAAAAACATGTAACAGATAATGGTACTTGGTATATCAGCTATAAACAAATTGAAGAGGGTCGGGGAGAGAGACGAACTTCCCGGTACCCCGGCTTGAATTATCTTAGGGGCGGAGAGAGAGACTTTTACTCGAACCGAATAGCTTCTATTTTCGAGAAAACTGCTGATGATTTTCACATGATAATTGGAGGTGCCGTATTTCCTCAATTTGTAGAGCAGACCTGAGTGCCACACTTTGTCGAAGGCATTAGCAATTAAAAAAGACTACAGAGCAATATTGCTTATTTTAAAACGCTTGTCTTATGGTTTCTATTATTCTGAGAAGCTAGTGTGTAATCGAATAAAAAGGGCGGTATCCGAATTGAAAAGGAAGGATGGCTTTCGTTTTTTGAAGAAATTTATTAAGTCTGATTAGAATCAGTACCTCGAAGATTTTAGGCAGAGTCGGTAAAAGCTTTATGGGTCTGTAACTAGAGGGATGCTTGGGAATTTTTTTAGGTTTTAACATTGGAATTACGATTGGTTTTTTCCAGCTTGCCGGGAAATAGCCTAATGTGAGGCAGCCCTTGAAGATAGCAGTTACATAAGCAATGGAATAAATGCTTTAGAACTGTTGGAGATACCGTATATTCCCGGAGAATATTGTTTTTTTTTGTATTTTTAATTATTTGTTTAACATTAGAGCAAGAAATATAACTAATTGGTGATAGAGCAGTATGGTATAAGGGTCTTAAAATCTCTTCTACAAAATTTTGGAAATTCAGATCTGTTGAAATATTGGGATAAAAAGAATTTGTGAAAAGGTTGGCAAGCATTTCTAATTTGTCTACTTCTGTATATGCAAATTGAGAATTACCGGATTACGGAGGATTGCTTGATTGGGGTGGGAGGAATGACAGGGTTTCCACAAAGTATCAATATGTGGAAGTACTTTTTGGAAGTTTTGATAGCGAAACATACTTAACATTTCGTGAATCTTATGAGTTATCTGATTTAAAGAGGATTTTAAGTGAGATAGCGGGAGTGTTTGCCATTGCCGTCTTATACTTCGATTTTGTCAAATAAGATTCAGGATGTGAAGTGGACTTGGTGAGGGTGCCTCTGGTTCTCGTAATGGGGAGAAGTCGTATTTATTGCAGTGCCGATAGTGTTGCCGAAGAAAGAGAGAGCTGAAGCACTTTGATCTGGGGTTCTTGAGAAAGGTGACAAAGGGGTAGATGTAGAAAGAAACTCTTCGAATAGTTTCCAATTTATATTCTTATGGATATATGTGTTGAGGTGATTAGATACTATGAGAGTAGCATTACATTAGAGACGCACCGGGCAGTGAGTTTGATTAAGTTAGAACAGGTTGGAATAACGGTTTCGTAATGTTTTTGCATATGAAAATACCTAGGACATCCGGAAGAATGCGGCGATTTTATGGATAATGAGGGGGTTCAGAGGGTGCAGAGACAATTAAATTATTGTTGATAGCATATCCGAGTAAAGAATTTCCATTCGGGGTGAAAGATCTGCATCCCCATGTTCGGCGTTGAAGTCGTCTTTGGCTATCGCAGCAGTAAGATTTGAGAACAGAGTGTAAAGGTGAGTTTGTTTCAGGGGAATGTTAGGAGGCTTATATACTGTAATTAATGTGATTAGAGTACCGTGTGACTAATGCAGTACTATATTTTTAAGCCCTGAGATGATATACGGTAGTAGAAGATCGTGTCAAATCCATTTTTAATGAAAATTGCCACTCCTCCTGCCGCAGTTCGAGAAGGTCTGTCCGGTCTGTAAGTCAAGTAACCTGCGACATTCATCTTATCTTTGGACGTAAGTTGCGTCTTTCTGGTTAAAGCAATAACTAACTTATAATTAATTTATACTTAATATTATATTTTAATTATTAATAGATATTTTATAAAATTTATTTTTGGGATGATTCCGTTTATATTCGAGTTTAGGAGAGGGAGACGAGTTCATTTATTGTGAGACATGTTGACTGTTTTGATTATTATTGATATGAGATAAAAATGGATGTGATCCAAGAACTATTTGGCTTTGGTTGTTGATTATGGTAATGAAGGCTTTGATTACTTGGTTTATTATTTCTGAGATTATACGAGAATGTAAGGAGGTGTGCTGTGGGGGCAGGGGGAGAGTGGGAGTGCAGAGTTAGTTAATGGGTGTTGTAGATAAGTTGGAATAATACATTGTTGAGGAGGAGGAGGGGGAGGGGGAAGGTTTCGAGGGAGTGGAGGGGGACGGTATTGTTGGGGAGGGATTCTAGACTGAGAATTGTTGGCACTAGCGGAAATTGGGGGAAAGGAAGTCGGGGAGAGGGAAAAGATTGTTAACTGCCTGCGAATAAAGATAGTTAGATGAACTTCTTTGCATGAATGCTTGTTGTAATTTTTGGAAATATTTACGGTTGCGTGATGATGCTAAGTGAGCTTGGTTCCAATTTAGGCAAGTGGGTTAAGTTGGGGGTTTAAGTTCCATTTACCCGGTTCATGGGAGTTAGCGCATCTTACACATTTTGGAGTTTTAGTACAGTAATTTTTCGTGAGTCCGTAGTCCTGACATCTTTGGCATCTCATAGTAAATCAATTACGCAGTCTGAGTTCAAATGATACCACGGCACTGAAAAGTCTATGGATGTTAAATAGTTTTTCAAAGGTCAATCATTAAAACTGCACATAATGGCATGGGAGATTTATCAAATCTTAACAAGCGGGTTACTTTGACGTTCAGAATATTAGTCTTGCTAAGAGAATTAACAATTTCACCTTCTTCATAATCGATCGACACGCCACGAATTACTTCACTAAAGGTGTTGACTGATGGATCTCTGAACGTGTGATATTGGCTCTTATTCTGCCCAGAAAGTGAATAGTTTTTCTGAAATCGGCTAAAAATAGTTTTAACTGAAGAACATTTTATGCGGGTGATAAAGTTATCTCACATTTCCAAGGTTAATTCACTAACAAGTTCTTTATAGATTGCAATTTCGTAGATAAAATACTGAACGTGGCTTTTGATCATCGGCTCTCTTCGGTCAGTCGAATTTTGGGGATTTTCCTCGCGGTCATCGTCCGTCTGATGCCCGAGTGGGAAAAATCTGTTCCTTCTTGGTAGAGCCGTTACGGCAGGGAGAGAACTGGCCTTGAGTTTCGCACTGGTTACCAGGAGGTTGCTGAGACTGCGTTGTCTTCGATCCGACCATAGCGCTTGAACGTTGCTGTTGACGGTTGAGTTCTGGTAGAGATGTTGATTGTTTGATTTTTTTTGTATTTCTGTGCGCGTCAACTGCTCTGGTCATTAGTCCCGTTAGTGTAGTGCATGTTTTTGTCGTCGGGAGATGGCGGTGATCTACAACCCCCGCTGGATAGCGAGATCCGGCGCCTACCTACCGTCGGCTAATGGGGTTCCACCTAACCAGGACTCTCCCACCAGCGGGGCACCGCCCCAGCCGTGACAAGCTCTAAGCTCCCGACCGGTCTCCCGCGATATGTGGTAGTGTAATGCATGTTAGTGTAAGAGTGTGTGTAAGGGGAGAGGATAGGACAAGGAATGGGAAGGACAGATCGCGCGCGGTCCGTGGCCCGTTTATTAGGGTACTGCTCCGGCATTCGCCTGGTGTTGATAGGAGAAACCACGGAAAACTTCCGATCAGAGCTAGAATTCTCCTCCAGACAGCGACTGAATTCGACCTTGCTGAAAAGCTTTTGTCGAAAATTCTGCCGCCGTCTGGACTCGAACCTAGGACCTCCCGGTCAGAGGCGCTGCAGTGACATCAGTTGATGCACTGAGCTACCGCTCCTGGTGAAATGATGTTGATGCACTGGGAGACATCGGGGACGGAGTCTCCCCTAGGGGGGGATTTGAGCACTTTGTAGGACTGTGGAAATTTTTGAGCACGAGTAGAAATAACCATTGTATTGAATAAGTCGGGCTAAACAGTTGAAAGTGACTGACTGCTTGTCGCGCAGTAGTGCGAGAACGTATGCGGTCGGCGCAGGAATGTCACTGAGTAAAGAAACTTCGCTGGTCGGTGGTAGCTGAGCTGCACGGTGCGGAGCGATCCGCACAGTACGACGGTCGACGAGAGAAAAAGCTGACAAGTTGTAATGTAGCGAAGTATGCTACAAAACTACAGCCCTCAACAGAACTGCCGGAAACCGAGTATGGGTGTGCCGAGAACATAATAAGAAAATCTCTGTATGATGCTCACCTGAAACGGACAATAAAACATGTTCAGAATATAGCATCAAAAGATTTAAATAAATTCGACAATATGTTTTGTTTATCGCGAAACGTTTGGAATAAGAAAATTTTAAACACCTACATCATCTCGCAATTTTTTTTATATTGATATCAAATTATATTTATGTTGATAATACATCCAAATTTTTGTATCATTTCCTAGAATTTGTAATATAACAGTAATTTAATAATGTATACTATAATCTTGATGCAGTAAGTATTCTTGTAGATGAGAATGCGTGCATTTTGAAATTTTGAAAAGTGGCATAATGGGGCCCAAAATTCGCCATTGATACAACCATCACCTTTATAATATAATTGTTAAAAATATGCTCCATATATTTCCCGCGTTTATGGCAACATTACAGGACTCGAGTCGCGTTACTTCCTTGCACACGCCCCAACGTTTCAGCAGTCAATGTATCACAATCGCGTGTATTCGCGCAACAAGGTCCTTACACATTCCACACATACACGATTCTGGCATACAAGTATACATCACACTATTCGTCTGTGGTAAACTTTATTACCACCATTTCGCACGGTTGACTGCTTCTCGGAAATGCTCGAATACCGAACGCAACGTTAACACTCGCTGCTTCAAAGCGCGTCTGAAAAGACAATGTTCAATAATCGCCGTAACAGAGTTAACCCTGATCACGAGTACCGATTGTGTTCCCTCTCTCTCGAACCCTATTTAATATTTACGTTGCAGAATTAGCGTGTCTTGTGGATGAGAAAGTTCTGTTCAGAACAAAGATATAGATCATGGTAGAGAAATTCCCCAAAAATCATTAAATGCATTTCTAAATTGATGATCAAATAAATATGAACACTTCTAAATCACAGCCCAAAATATTTACGCTACGAAGACCTAAATTGGCCATTACTCTAAAGACGAAAACAAATCATCCAATGAGATATTTAGGCGTACTATTAGATAAAAAAAACTCACATGGAAATCTCACATTAAAGAAATAGCCAATAAAACATATTTGAAAATGGAAAAACTATATCCACTCAAAAATAGCCACGCTACACTAAGTATAAAACGTGGGATAACTATTTAAATCAATAATTAGACTATGTCTTACTTAAGTTAGCCTTGTCCGAGGTGCTACATACTAATTGTGCAACATAAATTGTTAAGACATATCATTAAAACCCCTTGTTACGTTTCAAATGAACAATTCAGAAATGAACTACAAATAGAAAACTTCAGCAAACACTTATATTTGAAGATTATCTGAAAATTGCTTTGAAGCCTCAGTAAAAGTGGATTGTGCCAAAAAGGTCATTCCAGGTCGTTCAGCAGAATCATCGAAATTAATTCAAGGATCCCAAAGGTCACAGCATGCCACCATAGATACACACTTTGCTAAGCATACAAAATAAAGGATCTTTAAACACGCAAGCATCCCATTAAACAATAAAGTTTTAGACAGTCAAAATCAAAAAAAAATTAAAAATTATTAATTAAAACAAACACACCAAAACCTATCGGGAGCTTCGCATAAACTGAACTCTCCGCCTTCATATGCCCTATCCCAGTTTTAGTTATATTGCATTGCAAAATTCTGTAAAATCTGTATGAGTGACCAGATAGTAATAAAGATGTTTAAAAAAGTCCAGGCTGATGTAAAGTTTGTTTGCTGCAGCAAGCAATTTAATCGTGTTTACGGCTTTATTATAAAGCTTTCCCCTCCATACCATTAATATTGTCTCCCTACGTATGAAGCATTAGTTCGGCAGATATGTCAAGGTCACGGGTAAGGTAACAATCTTTCTAAACTTCTTGGTCAGCGCGTCCAGAAAAACTGGCACATGGTTTAACAGTTGTACGTTGTACAAAATACTCCGGGGTTGCGATGTAATCCTATAATGGCCATATAATAGGCCTATTAACGTTTTAGTGGAGTCAATTTACAGTTATTGCTCCAAATTCTGCAATATTAATAGCCATTTTCTCTTCTAAAGCAAAGGTATTATCCATTAAAATGAAACACGTTATTTACTATTTCAAATGTCACTTGAGAAACAAATTAAACATTTTGAATCGAAAACAGATTCGTTTCATAATTGCGTTTATTTAAGAGTGCAACAATTTTATTAACTTTCTAAGTGCAGGTTAGGAAGTGAAAGGAAGATTTTAAAAAGGCCTCTGCCCGTAAGATGTTATGTTATTGTGTTAAGATGATCTTTCACGTGCTTGCTATACATGAAAAAATACAATAACTTAATAAAACATAACACGAATTGAAAAGAATCAAAGAATTTGCCATTGAATCATATTGGTGAACTTTGGCAAAAGTATTTAAACAAGGCATATTTTAAAAGAAAATAAACATGAAATAAATAATAGGAGAAGGAAGGTATATAAATGTAATGCAAATCTCGGTTGCTTGATAAAAATAACTCCGGAAACATACTTTTGTATAAATCAATCGTTTCTCATGGCACTTCGAGCGCACTTTGCACTGCAGCTTGCATGTGTACTACTCGTGCAACTTTTCTTGAACGATGACCTTGCTTCCTCCCTTGAACAATAGCAGTTGAAGGCAAAAGCTCGCAGCGAGCACTGATGACAACATTCCAAGCATTAAAACTTAGTTGGCGAGAAACAGAGTGTAGTGAAGGTTAGTTGCTTTCACAGTCGAGAACTTTTGTTCAGCTTAATCACCATTGTCTAAAGAAATGGCTGAGACAGGTCCAGGTCCTTCAACGGAGGCACCTAAAACTTCTATCTAGTGTCCCTGCTGTAGCCTACCCAGAGCGCTGTCCTGACCGCACACGTAGCAGGTTTGACATTGATTTTCGAGAGGTTGGCATTACTGTAAATACCTCGTGGCCGACTTTGTAACTAATAGCCCCACTCCGCCCGCATTTCTTCAATCCATTGTTCAAGAAAAGTTGCGCGAGTATTACATACCCTTTCTGATTTAGAAAAGAAATGCGACCGGCGTCAGAGAAAGTGACCTTCGCTCGTAGGAGCGCAGGGCTTCCCAAGTGAGCGAGTTGCGCGTGCGGACGTAAGTTTCACATTACTCGAGTACGAAGCCCTACGTACAATACGTGAGAATAAGGATGCATCCTGTATACAAGTGCAATGTCTTGCATTAATAGTACGAACTCATGCTGGAAGAAATACAGTAAACGAGTTACTTCGTTGTTCTCTCAAGATCAGTTAACGCTTCTCTCAGACACAAAAGAGTTAAAGCGTGATTTCAGCGTCCCAAAACTTTGGGTTCCGTATTAAAGGAGACAGAAAAGTCAAAGCCAATTTTTGTCCCGTCATTTTCTGAAGAATTGCGCCATTAAAGTTTTCAAAATTGTTTTTTGGTGTTTTCATTATTACGCAATAAATTTTGCAAGCAATTGAGTTTTCCAGTCCTTGGTAATCTATTATAAGACAAATTTTAAACGTCTTTCTAGATGGTAACGTATTGATTGATTCTGGCGCGAAGAGTGACGAACTGTAATCTGTTTGGGGCTGTATTTGCATCAAAGCAGCGTTGACTCCTCCAACGGCAGACGGGATATGACGCGGCGGGCGGGTGCTCAAAGGCGCTGGCTGGCCGGTGTGCGTTGCGCCGCGGCGCGGCTGGGGCGAGCCGCTTGGGGAAGGTCGACGGCGCAGCAGCGCTCGCGTCTGCAGCGGCACTTCATTTGACTTGGCTGCGGAGGCGCGGGGGCGGGAGGTGGACGTTGGCGGCGTGGGCGCCGCGACGGGCGAGGGCCGGCGGCGGCCAGGGGCGCGGGGCGCGGGGCGCGTCGCCGGCACAAAAGGGCACAAAGGGCGCGGGTGGCGGGGACGTCGGGGCCCCGCGCCCCGGAAGTCGAATCAAGTTGTAAGAAGCGCCAGCGCAAGTTCTCTGCGATTCAAGAACACGACCGCCGCCGCCCGCGAGGGACGCGCGCGGGGCGCGGAGAAAAGGGGCAACCGGGCGCGCCGGGGCGCGGCGCGAGGCAAGGGGCGCAGGCGGGGGCGGCAGCGGGGGCGGGGGCGGGGCGTGGATGGAGGAGGAAGCTCTCGACGGGGGAGCGGGAGGGGGAGCGGGGGGCGAGGGGGCGGCGAGCATGTCGCGCAGGTGGGGGCCGAGCGCGGGGACGCCGACGCAGGGAGGGGCAGCGGTTGGCTCCAGCAGCGACACGCCGGCGGGCGAAGGGGGAGGAAGGCCTTGTGCCCAAGTTGCCGCTACTTGCTGTACGGAGGCAAGCCTTGCCATATTCATTGCAAAACGTCGAGCAAATTCCACTTGCGAGAATCAAAACATGAATGGGTTGAAATCCTTGTCGCGAAGGGTATGTTTCTAAATTCTATTGATTTACTCGTAATTTCAAGATAAATTTTACTCTCAGTGTAATTCAATGACTCGTGAGGATGTGCGAAGTACGCCACAGTTCCTACAACAGCTAATACCACGATACCCTTGTATCAATCTTATCTCAAATTAATCGTTGTTCTCAATGAAATAAACATAGAACACACAGACGACTGTAACTTCCAACATATTTTTTTAGGTTAACTGGTCCTATTGCAAATGTATAAAGCATTCCATATTTGACTAAAACTGTAGGCACAATGCTGATGTTTGTTCTCACAATATAAAAGAATGCCTCACTGAAATATCATGCGGAATATCACGTGTATAGGTCAAGTAAATAACTTTTAAAGCCAATTAAAGAAAGTGGATCAGTTAACCTAACTCTCCTCTACTAGTGCAAGAAACCAGCATCTTCTTCTAGAAGTACATGAGTCTACGCCATACGCATTCAAGATATATAGAACACAATACACTACAGTGACTATTGAGGGCTTTGCGTCTGTATGCCCATCAAGATCTGAAATGTTTCAATCCTATGAAGTCACGACTATCCACTATAAGTTCGTTTAAAGGTTATAGACGTTCAAAAGTCACTTCATTTGAGAGTAGTTACAAATGTCAACAGCCAGTCTTTTCTGATGTAGATGGTAGTCAACAAAGAACATAAAGAAATGTAGTGGTTTTACAACGCATACGTTCTCGTATTATTGATAACGGTTAGTATGTAATACTAGCAGAATTTTCTGACTTCTATTCTATCTACAGTTCACACATTACCAGAAAATCCTAACCAAATTAATCGCTACAGATTTACATATCCCATTCATACTTTGAAAAAGTTTAAATAAAATGGCCTTCTGCCCTTGAATTCATTATATTTCATTGATTTGGTATTTCGTGTATCCGGTCACTATAACTAATTGTCATTAATCCCGTAAATGAAGCTCATGTTTTGGTCACGAGAGGTGGATGTGTTCTTCCCTCCTGGTGAGATCCGGCGCCGACCTACACGTCGGCTTCGGAGGTTCCTCATCCCGATATCACCCACTAGCGGGCATCGCCTCAGCCGGGACAATCTCTAAGCACCCTCGTCTCTACACATGATTGGTAGTATAGTGCATGTAAGGGTAAGTAAGAGAAGAGGATAGGATAAGGAGAGGAAGCCGACCTCTAGAATTCTCTTCCAGACAATGGCTGAATTCAACCTAGCTGTCTAGCTAGGGACGAAAATCCCATCACAATCGGGACTCGAACCTAGAACCTTCCGGACAGTGACACTGCAGTGACATCAGTTAATATCCTGAGCCTCCCTTGACTAAAAAATATGCACTACTCTCACAGGACCAATTACCGTAGTAGTTGGCACGCCCGAAACACCAAAGAATCAATCAATCGAATGGAGAATATCAATTCTGGGAAAAATCGGTTGTACGGTTTAGGGGCTAATGTTCTTATCTGCCGGCGAATGGATAGATGGACAGACGTTTTGATTCAAATAACTTTTCCTGTATCAATGACTCCCAAAATAGATTCTGAATATGCTAAATTGATTTGAATATGCTGCAGTATAGAATGAAGAAATATATTACAAACGTAGGAGCAAGAAATATAAAATATTTCGGTTTCTGTTCATCCTCAATTCATTTTTTTATTCATAACTCTTCTCATTCAATTTCCAGGCTAGCGCAATTCTGTAGACTCGAACCGACCACGGTCGCTACCGACAGTCATAGTTACCGTCAACCATACCATAGTTGTCGGTAGGGGCTGTTCTGTTCTCGGTCAAATTGATCGCTTCTGTTCTTCTGATGAGAATCGGTATCGCGAGCAACAGCGCAACCCCCATCAGCCTCTTACCGACGCGTTTCCAAGACCTTTATACCGGGTGTCCCACTACCTATGGATCACCCCCATAACTTCTAAAGGGTTCAGGATATCGAAATGCAATTTTCGCTGAACAATGCAGAATCGTGAAACAAGTAGCATGCCGTAGAGAAATTGTCTATAATATTTTTATATTATCTATAATTTTATATTAATATTTATATTAATATATATTAATATTTTTAGTTTTCGAGAAATTTAATCATCTTTGATTTTTAAATGGAACTATATATTTTTCTCACCAGCAATAGATAGATTATGAACATAGGAATAAAATGATGTATCATAAGTTAGTATTTTGATAATAATTTGAGTATAAAATTAGATTTTCTTGCATGAGATTTTCAAGTATACGAGGCTGCCTTTGCTACAGTTGCCTTTGGGGGAATGTGGCCTTCGCGGCGTCGATGCTGTTTTGTGGAGAGAGGAAGAGAGGTGGCCGTGCACGATGAACGAGTAATGCAGCAATTTATGGTCTTCACCCGAAAAGCATATGAATAAACATCAATTTTAACCATCGGAATGGGAGATTTTTTTCCCTATTTGTTCATCTGAATTGAAATTTTCTTCTTCTGGAATTCCAAATGAACGATAATCGAAAAGAACGAAATAAAAAATATTGTAGCGAAAATGATAATAATAAAGGTCATTTTCAAACATACAAGAATCGTGCTCAGAAACAAGCTGTCATTTTAAAACATCGGAAGCCAATGAATGCTTAAAGATTTTCATTGTAATATTTTGTTTATTCATCAAGTAATAGATAGGTAGACATTTTCTCTTATTATTTACTGTTAATAACCTTCCTATTTAAACACGTACCAAAAAAACAAAGAATAAAATTTTGAAATACTCTTGACAGTTCTATCAGTGAAAATTTATCAAACTTTAAAAAAATGCATATGCAGTCGCACTGAATATGATTAGAGAGTTTCATTCAAGCGCAAGTGCCCAAATTTAAAACCGGCAAAAAAAGTGCACTGTTTTGTTTTCCATTTATGATCTTGATATGGTTGCAAAGTGGCCGAGTGATCATGTTATTTAAAAATGAAATTTAACAACGAAGAGCGGGCGGTTGGCTTCTTGCTCAGTTTGAAAACGATTTTCATTATTATCATCTTCCTTACGCTACCAATTTTATATACCGTTCTTTGGAACGATCGATGTTTTGAAATTTCAGTGGAAGATAAGTAAATCCAGATAAATAAATGGAAAAAAAGCTCCCATTCTGATTGTTAAAATTTGTATTTCTTAGTGTGATATCTGTGTTAACAGCAAGGATTGCTGTAGTTGTGCCTCTTATCCCCCACTGCCACCCCTCTCAGTCTCTCCTCTCCATGCAATAAATCTTGACGCCGCAAAGGCCACCTACCCAGAAGGCGAGAGTTGCAAGGGCTGCGCTACACGATTGACCATTTCATTCAAAATCACATGTCAGAAAGTCTAATTTTAGACTTCAATTACTATCAAAATATTAGCATAGAATGCATCATTTTAATCCTTTTTTCATGATCTATCCATCGCTGGTGAGAAAAATATATAGTTCCATTTGAAAAATAAAATATGAATAAATTTCTCAAAAACTTAAAATATTAGAGACAATTTATATATGGCCTGTTATATGATTATATGTGCCCGCCTTATGATTCCGCATTATTCAGCAAAAACTGCATTTCGATATCCTGAACCGTTTAGAAGTTATGGGGATGGTCCATAGTTGGTGGGATACCCTGTATACCCGGGCCCTGTTGTGATTCCGTTGATCTTGTTGTTGCGTCCCGATATTTATCTACAGTAAAATCAAAGATGCTTTTGCCGGGATATTGGCAATACCTAAAGTAAATATAAAATATAATTTTCGTTACGAAGTTTGAAAATTAATTAAGACTGCCATAGGTGTATACAAGGTGATTCAGTCCTCATTGCCAACACGTCGAAATTTTATCCCATATGTAATGTACAGACTGAATTTGCCAAAATTGGATACTCGTTTTTTTCTAGGGCTTTTTATCCCGCCAACAGCCGGTTACCCTTTACGTCCGATGGGACGCATATTGCACCATACACTAGACCAACACACTTGCGGGCTCCTCTGATCTGGGGTCAGCAGAACGCGAGGCCCTCCGCGACAACACATACAAAGTCAAGGGACAAACAACCACGCCCAAGGCGGAACTCGAACCCGCGACCCTTCCGACCAAAGCGCTGAGGCGGTACTCGCTCTTAGCCACCTCGGCCATCCAGGTCGGCTGATACTCGTTTACGTTTGTAAATAATTATCGTTAAAACTTGGACTATGCGCTTGTGCTCCAGTAACATGGGCTGCAGCAAGTGAGCGAGCGGCTTTACCACACATTAGGGTTCGCCACTTCTCTGGGAAACAGTTGCTTATACTATTCGTGACGCCCCGGAAGCGAACACAAGGCAAATAGTGAGCGAGGTCAACAACGCATTACAGTCCCTCGTCTGGCAAACAATTCATGCGGAGAGATTACAAATTTTTCATTTCCAGCGGGTGCAGCATCATTTGCGCAGAAGAGACATACATCGTCGTTTTCAATTCTCTGGGCACTTCCTCTGAGAATGTAAAGAAAACCAGGTATTTCGTTCTTTGGTCAGGTGAAGCGTGTTTTACAAGAACTGGCACAATTAATGTGCACAATTTGCAAGTGAGGGTCGAGGAAAATCCACATGTTGCATGTAGTGAAGCTCACTAAGTAAATGTGTCGGATCGCACTGTACATAAATTTACCATCGGTACTCACTTTTTACCCGAGCGTTTAAAATATGTTCAGTATCTGAATTTTATAAGTCGAGTACTACCAACGCTTTCGGAGCAGGGATTAATGGAAGACCACGTTTATGCTACCGAAGTCGAGAATCGTGTTTACCTTTTCCGGCGTATTGAAATCGTGGCGGTCGAAATAAAGGTGCAACCCGGCAAAGTTGCGTGCATTACGGAGGTCGTCCAGGAGAGATGCCTACTTTATGTTCACGCAGGAGGAGGCCATATTAAACGCTTGTAGATCCCATGTTACACCAGGTGAAAATGCGAAATTTTGGCAGCATACGTAAGTATGATAAATTATCGAAAATAACGCTTAAATAATAGTTTTCTCTCTCCTTTCACTTTTGTTAGATAAGAAGGCATTGATAGCAATAGGGAACAATATTTAATGTAATACTTGGGCTACATATCTGCAAAAAATGACCAATGACAAAAGCCTTATTTTTTCAAAAATTTGAATAGGGTTTACACTGTTTCATTTTGCACTCATGAATTATTTAGTGTCCTCTATCATCGGGTCCTGTATGCGCAACGAGGACTGAATTACCCTGTAATATAATTTCTGGGAAGATCAAGTTCTTTTATTGTAAGGAAAACATACTACAGTATGAAATTTGTTACGTCAGGAACGACAGTTTTTTTTAAATTGTCAGTTTCTACATATCGCACCGATCAATGTTTCGATGGACGTTGGCCTTCATCATCAGGATCTAATAAAATCATAAGAAAATAACATAAAATATCAATGATATTAATTAAAAAATGTTTGAAACTGAAGAATTACAATATTCATAAGAAATTATGACATACTTCTCGTTGAATTTAATTTTTGTTAATACAACTTTTAATTGGGACATAAAATATTTAGAAGACAATAAGCAAACTGAAGCAATGTATAGAAATATTATCATAAGGTACTCAAACATAAAACATAATGTAGTCAAGTACGACCTATGAGAGATAAAGCAGCATTAAATAAATTAAATTTAAATTTACCTGCAGTTGAATGAATGTAGAATGTGATGAACGTATAACGGATATTTCACTCATATGTATAAATTTCATCTTCTTAGTCATATTAAAGTTGCCGTTGTGAATGTGGCGGCGGCCTGGATTGATCTGAAGTTTGCAGGATTGTTGATACAGAAAACGGTGGAGGGGTGAGAGGCGTAAGGAAGGGGGAGGGGGAGGGGAAGTAGGGAAAGAAAACGGTTATTTTGTAAAAATACTTATAATAGGACACATAATGTTTGCATATGTAGTTTTAGTAATTCTTTCTTGGGTCAGTTTTGAGAGGTAATTTGAGACTTTTGTTATATGGTAGGGTTTTGAAAATCTAACTGTTCTTGTTGATCCTGTTTTGTTATAGAGTTTTGTCGTTCACTGATTACTTTTATATTATCTACGTGTTCTTTTCTTTCTTTTAATTTCCATGAAGTGTGACCCACGTAACGGCAATAACATTTAAGGCTAAAATTTAGGGATGGGTCCTTGATACCCCGATACTCTCGATACTCGGGTGGTATCGATAGCGATCGATTCTTTCGAAAAATTACTCGATACTTTTAATTATTTATGCCATTCCCCATCTCTTCTGATTTTACGGAAGTATCGTCTTCTTTAGATTCCTCCTCCTCCCATTTTTCTTCTGTTAACAAGGAAGTAATCGTCTGTTAGGGTTCACTTAGAGTCGTTAAAAATAACCTAACACTGCAATGTCCGAGCGCCGTGCCACGCTCTTTATCTGTTTTTTTTTTTTTTTTTTTTTTTAATTTTGTGCCTGAAGACCCTTAGTGAGATCGGCAGCAATTCTCAAAAAGTATTGGTTAAAGAGATTAGCCACTGTTGCCGGATCGTTCACATTTATATCGTTATATTTTAAAACAACATTCTCTACGGGTTTTCTAGTTGATTTGGTAGTATTTTTTATTATATTCCACATTTTTTGTTTTATTTTTGAGTTAAAATTCCTGATCGTTTTTCATTATTTTAGCCTGTCTTATGATTTTCGTAAAATGTTTTGTATTTTTTAAAGTTTTAAAAATAAGTCAGAGAACGTTTATTTTTACACGATGTTTTAATTCTTTTTGTGATCCAAGTATTACTTTTTCGTGAAATGTTTAATTTTCTCTTTTTAATAGGAAAGCATGCGTTAAAGAGAAATGAAAGCTTTGAGAAAAATAAATTATATTTTTCATTTGTGTCAATAGCGTTATAAACTGCCTCCATGATTCTTTCAGCAAGTAGTCCGTAAATAACTTTATGTTAACTGT
Source organism: Teleogryllus oceanicus (assembly GCA_964035755.1). Lineage (NCBI taxonomy): Eukaryota > Metazoa > Arthropoda > Insecta > Orthoptera > Gryllidae > Teleogryllus > Teleogryllus oceanicus. Next base: position 35,950,777 of record CAXIVR010000001.1, on the reverse strand, counting down.
AGTAAATGCTCTGCACATGCGTGTTTTATTTATTGTGTCAGTATTCATGTTATTAGTAATTGTAAGAATTTGTGCATCATGGTCATTGTAACCTAGATTATTCGTTATTATTTCATATCTAGTTGTGGTTTTGTTAATTATAATTTGATCTATTGCTGTTTGTGATTTAAGAGTATTCCGTGTAGGTACGTTCACTGTAATATCTAAATTAAAAGAATGAATTAAATTGAGAAACTGCTCTTTTTCGTGGATTCGCTCAGAAAATCAATATTGAAATCTCCACAAATAATTTGTTCAGAGTTATCTCTAGATTTTCTACGAAATTGAAATAATCTAAAGCTTGCTTTGTTGGAGGTCTGTAGATGCAAAGTAAGATAATTTTGAGCGTAGTAAGATGTACAACTGTTATTTCAAAAACTTTTTCAACTGCATATAAATTGAATTCTGACAAGAAGGTAGAATCAATATTATTTCTTACATAAAAACACGAACCTCCGTAAGAAGGGCCTTCATTTGATTCCCTTGCTCTACAATAAGATCCTGCAAGGTAAAAACTAGGAATTTGGAGTGTGTTTAGATCATTATGAGATAACCAACTCGCACTCGCGCCTGTCACCATCTCGTGAGATAGCACGAAATTCGCGACCAATTCAGCTTTGGAGAAACTCTTCCTTGTGAGCTCCTGGCAATCTAATGACGACAGGCACGATAAGCAATGGTCGATGACAGCGTTTCTTTCTGGGATACTCCCCTCCTCAGCCCACCACGGAGGCATCTGACGAAGCTCTAGAGTTCAGTTCTGCATTTTAAAGTGACCGATAGACGACTAGATTAGTGCATTTCATAAACAAAAAGAGTGAAATACCTTGGGGTTCATATTGATAGCTAGTTAACTTGGAAAAAGCACATTGAAGTAATAACCAATGTAACATACGCCAAAATATCAAAACTATTCCCCATCAATTAACTTCCGCTCAGCCTTAAATTTGGAATGTGCTGTCTTAATATTTAAATCTATTATTAGACCATCACTCACATACGCCTGTCCGGTCTGGAATAACACAACTAAAACCAACATTGAAAAACTCCAAATAGTACAGAACAAATTTTTACGAAAATGTGCAAAGGCCCCTTGGTTCATATCAAATACACATATTCAAAGGGAACTTCAAATAGAACCCCTAATTGAACATATAAAGAAAAACTGTAACAATTTTTTTTACTCTTCTTTCATCCTCTCCTTGCAGTACAAAATTCACAATGGGAAAAACTTTAAACAATCCGAAAAGAATTCGCTCTCGATATCCCAAAGACATGTTTAAACTCCCATAAAAAATCAGTATATTAATATGTATTAAATATGTAAATCTTCACCCCAATGTATGTATAGCGTATCTAGATTTAAGAATGTATAATGTGTGTAAAATTTGTGTATTGTATGTCAAATTGTTTAGTTGTAAGTATTAGAAATATAAGTATTAAATCCTATAAATTAGCTAGTAGTAAGATACAACTGAGAGTTTGTATGCTCAAACGTGAATGCCCAAACGTTATGTATTATAAATAAAAATGTACAAACCCCTGAAAGGCAAAACTGACGAACAGGAAGAAAATAAATTTAAAAAAAAAGAGTGAAGTGTGGAATTATTTTGAAGAGGACTCGAAAGATGACAATCGTGCTAATTTTAGAAATTGTAAAAAACATTTTCGCCGGGTGGAAAATCACACAATACTAGTAATAAAAAACATGTTACATCAATACACTGGGTAGTATTCAGTTCCACCGAACACAAGAGAACCAAACCAACTCATGTTGCACCGGACGTTGAAATCGTCGCAGATCGTACAAGTGAAGTGGTAGAAGTTAATAATCCATGGCCAGTCACGTCAAGATCATCAAGTTCCAAACGCAAATCAACCAATACTCATTGATTTCTTGGCCAAAAAGAACAAATTTAAATCAGGAGACAATCGTTCAAAAGCAATTACAAGAAAATCTGCTTACAGGATACGCAAAGATAATCAATCGATCAGTATTATTGAGGACAACACATTTAATGAATTAATTAAACATCTAGATACATCATGCTCAAAAGAAAATAACAACCCTTTAATCACGATTTCGATTCTCTGATATTTCAGTAGTTAAAAAAATTAAATCACTGTATATGATTCCAATAACTCATTTCATTATCTACATTAGAAATTTCAAATTAGACAGCATTTATTGTTCAAAATTTTAATTCATTTAATTTATTTTATAAGCATCCTCAACTACTGAACTACTCTCCCTCATTTAAGAAAAAGTGCTGGTCGATACCTGTGCATTCCATCAGCTACAGTGTTTTCGGAGAGACTTTCCAGTACAGCTGGATTGATATGTGACAAAAAAAAAAAGAAATAGAATGGACCCAGAAAGAGTTAGAATGTTAGTTTTCTTTAATAAGAATCTTTCAAAATTTTAAAAAGTTGACGTTCACCTCAATAGTTTCTAAGTATTAAAATAGTAAAATGCATGTGTGAAGAACAAAATATATCCTTCCAATTCTGATTGAACAACTTTTGCTACTGAGCTTTTAAATTAGTATGGTATGGAGTATTGCTTGTCTGCTATCGAAGCTATCAGACAACTAACGGTATCGAGTATCGAGAAATTCAAGTATCGACCCATCACTACTAAAATTACTTCATTTTGATCTAATTTTGAGACAGAATCCTTTTTGTGTTTTATAAACGAATTTTTGTTTAAAATAGAGTTCCGTATTTTAATGTTGTGATTCTCAAGAAATGTTTGAGTTGAGGGTGAATTGATGGAATAAATGGTTTTTTAAATTTTAATTTTTTGGGCCTTAAAGTAATTTTACAGAAATGAAACGAGAAATATAATTTAGATGATAATTATTTCTTAATAGTAAAAGTGTCACTTTCTCTATTGCTCATTAAAAACACTCCTAATTTATATTACACGGCAACCAATTTGTCAATATGACTTGTTTAATTTGTGGAAAATGAGAATACTGAAAATTCCAAATAGTACTAGTTGACGTAGGTATTGTGTACCATATAGTAAAGGCACGTCAAACCGCACGAGCTACTTGCCCGCCTGGGGAGCCCGGCGCTCCTGCGGGCTACTTCCCCTGACTTCGGACACGCACAAATTCAAAAAGGGGTGAACATGTGAAAGCTGAAGCGGCGCGAGGCAGTAAATAATGGCTTTATACGAAAATGTTTGCGAGACTTCTTTCTATCAAATAACCGAGAATTATATTGTTTGTATTCTTCACTACTAATTACTATTTGATGTCTATTCTCTTACTATATTCTCCCTTCATCTTTGCTAAGTCGCAGGAATGGGTTTGAATGGCAAATCCTTTCCTTGTTTTCTTTTTGTGTTGTGTTATTAAATTTTTCAGTTATTTATTTATTTATTTAGCAATAACGTAAAATAAATTAACAAGTCTCTATAAGTTAACAGTTCTCGCTTACAAAAAGACAGCGCTTTTAACAGACATGAATATTCGTTCATTAAACCCTCGTAACTTGAACATAGGAAGTTAAAGCTTTTATGTCATTCTTAAGTAAACAGAATTACAAAATCAAGATACTTTTGATTTATTTATTTTTTTAATTTTACTCTCAATTGAGAATTTGAAAACTGACTGATGTATTATTTCATTTTCATGGGTCATTTCTTTGGGACAATGGGCATTTTCTTAAAAGGAAAATAGGAATTAATGTAGATAAATTTGTGACAATAATTGTCAAGGAACTTTTCCCAAAGACTGCCATGAGCCAAGTATCCAGTGACGTAGTACCTGCCGCTCCGTAGCATTGTACAACCTTTACTTTTGAATCTGGCACCAATTTCTCTGTACGCAGAATACGCTAAACGGAAATAATCATGTGCCTCGCACACCTGATCCTCAAATAAATCATTCTCTCCACAATCATCAATTTTATCACAACTTGTATAATCAATTTCATAAATTCATTAATACCTTCAATCTTTAGTACAATTCAAAGCTCGGAGGCGGAATATTTAAACAACAGCCATGGCAAATAATAGTAATAATAATATTTGACAATAATAATTGACAATAATAATAATAATAATAATAATAATAATAATAACAATAAAATTATAAAATAATAATAAAAACAATAAAATGGTCTTACTAAACTGGAACGCCAACTCTATCAAAAATAAAAAACTGAACTAATTCACATTTTATATGATTATAATGTAGACATAGTATTACCTAAACACACTTAAATAAAAACAACAAACTAATTATTCCTAATTACACAATGTACTGGACAGACAGGAAAGAAACCAAAGTAAAATTTAATTACCAACATAATTTAACAATACTTCCAAACACCCCGGGATTGGAAACCGTAGAAACAGATGTAACCTTTAACACTAACGTTTGGAAAATAATATCTGCTTATAAACCACCGACTATCAAAACAGTCAACATTAACATACAAAATGTATTCAATCCAACAGAAAAGGTATTACTTTTAGGAGATATCAACGCCCAACACCCTGCCCTGAACGGCAGTACAGCCCTGGCAGTACAGCCCTGAAGAGGTCGAAACGTCGGCACCCCAGCCTTCGACGCGGCGTCACCCGGACAGCCCAGATCAAGAAGATTGTGAGTAAGTAATAAAAATTGCATCTGTTAAGTTGAAATAACTACTTGTGTATTTACCTTCAGAAAAAATAAAATTTAAAAAAATAAAAAAAACAATAGTAGAAAACAATATCTCTAAAAGAAATGAAATTCAAAACTTATTATTCCTATCTGCCCATTTCTAATGTAAAGTCGTGACTTATTTTCAGGTTTTTTAAAGGTGTTAGTTTGTAATTAATTGACAAGTACAATTTTGAGGTGATTATTGATTGACTCGATGTGATTATGTGAAATTTGGTCTTTCACAAATAATTGCTTTTCACAGTGTCTGTCTAATCTTTCACAAATCTAAAGGCACGTGTTTTCGTTCCTTTTGAATTTTTAATTTCAGATGTTTTATGTAAATAATGTACAAATTTCGACATAATGTACTGGCAAAGAAAGTAAATGTAGAGAAGAGGAAAAATCGCTCATTTAATGAGCGGATATACTTCTTATTTACTGTACATACTATTTTGGCTTCGTAAGATAGTCTTAATGCAGAACTTTAGGAAATGTTACTATAGCACGAGCACACGTATTCACTCTCTATTGTAATGTTAGAAATGTAATGCTGTTGCTAAAATGACATTAATATTCTAATATTTGTAGGAATAATATGAATTCTAACAAGTGAGTTAATAATAAAAGTTATAGCGAAAATTAAATCTCTAATTGTAAAAGCATCACCTACAAATGCGCGTACTGCCGTATTGAAAATGTTAACATTCGAAATTAAAATTTGAATAATACATTTGAAAAAGGAGGGCGAAAACGTAGAGTATGTGTGTCTGACCGTGTCACGTTTAAACCGCAGTGTCGATTTCAGCAGCGCCGCTAAATTCGTTCTCGATATTCGCTTCCTGTGGGGCATAATGGCGCGGAGGGCTGCAGTCAGGTTTTCCTGGCGCGCGCGGAATTGTCACTAAGCCCCTTAACGCTTGTGGAGGGACGCGCGCGGCGCCGCGGAAGCGACGGGCGCGATGTGGCGGCGGCGGCGGCGGCGGCGGCGGCGGAGGGGCGCCGGGGACGGGGCGGGGTGGGGGTGGCCGTCCGCGCAAACAAAACACGCGCGGCGCGACGGCCGGGCGGCGGCGCGGACGGCTATTAAAAACACACAGCGCGCACCTGCGCGGGCCAGCGGCGCTGAAAATACACGCCCGCGTCGCCCCGCGCGCCCGCCTCGCCTCGCCGCCCCGCGCCGCGCCGCCTCGCGCCCCCGCCCCGCCCTCCGCCGCCCGCCCTCCCGAGGACACCGAACAGCTGAACGGAGAACAGCTGGGCCGCGGAACTGTGTCACGCGCCGCGCTCATTCATGGACGGACGTCGCGTCGTCGGCGCGTCCCGCCGCCGCCTCCGCCGCCGCCGTCGCCAGAAACCTAAACCGCGCATTTTTATTCTTTGATTCCATGCCATCGGCCTATGTCGCGAAAAGTATTTCGGTAGAGCGCACAAACGCGCCTGTTTATTTTTGCGCGCCGCTGCCAGGCGCCAAGTATAGACAATGCGCGGGGCGGCGCGCGCCCACGGCCGCGCGCGCGTATTTCGGGCGGCGGGGGGCGGGGGGGGGGTGGGGTGGGGCCGGGCGGGGTGCCGCTGCCGAGGGACGGCGAGGCGAGTGAACGCTGAGGGTGGCTGCGGGTGGTTGGGCCACGCACTGGGCGAGGCGAGGCGGCGTGGCGTGGCGGCCTGAGACGGCCCAGCGGAGCGGACGGCGCGTCGGCCGTGGGCGGGGCGGGGAGAGGAGGGGCGGGCGCTGGCGCAGAACAGGCGTCCTTCCATGACGCATGGTGCAGGAGATGCCAAAATGTGCTAGGGGCGCAAACGCAAGTAGTGTGTTGGGTGTTAACACAAAAGCATTAGGTAAATGGACTATTTTGTAGTATACACCCATTGCATTCCTTCTAACTTACGCTCCAGAGGCATGAAAAAAGGATTTTTTTAAATTTCCTTTTTAGAGTTAGAGATTTGGCTGTTAGAGAATAATAGAAATAAAATTAGATTGAAAACACATACCAAACTCCTCTTTTCTATATACAATACGCGAAGGAAATATGACGATTTTGCTTCATTTATAAGAAACCATCGATCCAAGACCCTAAATGCTGGCTACTACTGAAAAAAAATTACCGCCTCCCCCCCCCGTTCTGCATCAAACATGTGTAAGAAGAAAAATATGGAAGTTCACAGATTTTGTTAAAAGGGAGGCGGCAAGCTGGCAGCACACTATGCTGCTGAGATAGCTCAAAGCCAGCGTAACCATTCTTTGCGCAACGACTTTGACTAGGAGATCTTACGTTCAAATTCGGTGGAACGCAGATTTTCGACACTACGTAGGTAACTCGAATTCAGCCGCTATCTAGATGAGAGTTGTAGCGCTCAGCTCGGATTGATTTCTGTTCGGATTGAAGCGATGCTTTGTTCGGATTGATTTCTCCGCTCAATAATAGGCGAATGCTGATGCAATACCCTCACAATTGGGCTATGTATCGCGCACGATATTTTTTTTATTCTTTGTCATCCTATAATATCCTCTTACTCCCACATAGACAGGCAGAACACCTCCACACATGTTGGGACACCATTCGGGAGAATAGAGCTTGTTCCGGACATAATAGACTGAACCCTGTTGGGGAGATACCTGGAATAGCCATAGGCTTCTGTGTAGGTCGGCATCGGATCTCGCCATCCAGCTCGAGAGGAACACTACTATCTCTTCGATAAACCATTCACTACATTATAGCGACTAATAACTATTGTAGTTGACGTTCCCGGAAAACTTAATTAATCAAACTCACCACTCTATACCATCTTGCATAATATCGAAAAGACCCGTTGTCTGCCTTAAAACTAAATTATAGTGCCCCGATGTTTCTATACCGAAATCTACGAAATAAGACCTTTTTGGACGTTTATTTACATTTTTGGAATGAACATCCTGGTAGTTATAAGAAACGTACGAAATTTCGTTCCCACTCGCAGCTATTTTCTCGTTTTAAACAATGATTTAATATTAAGAAGCGCTTTTTGAAAAAATTAAGTCTTGATCCTCCTCTTTCATTTATGAGTTTTCGAACATTCTGGATACATTTGCTATTTTGAATTTCCAATTTGATCGTAATGTAATAAGGTTTAGGTAGTATGTATATGCAGTTCTCAAAAACACTTTAAATGCGTTTCTGAATTTCCAGTTTGATTTCTAACGAAATATATGGGGGAACATGTAGGGAAAACATAGGAAGCGTGCAGGGAACATGCCAGAGTCAAGCGGTAAACACGGAGAACATGTGACAAACGCGAGGGAACATGGGTGAACGCACGGGGCGACATGAGGGGAACGGGTGGAAGTACATGCAGGAAAATATGCAAAAGGACAGGCGGAGCCCGAGTTGTTTCTGAAACTGAATTCTATTGAAAGAGTCCTTTTTGAACCTTTCATTACATTTTCAGAAGTTTCCCTCTTCTGGATATCGTCAATATGCAGTGTGCGTGGTCACAAACAAGGAGAATCTAAACATTTGTGTAAAATCAAGTTGAGTATTTGATTCTCTGTCCAACTTAGTCTTACCCCTCAAAAATATTTTAGAACATGATAATTATATAAATATTTTAAATGAAATATTGCATTAAAACTGTTCTCTGTTAAGTTAAATGAAACATTTCTTTATGCAGTTATACATTTGTTTATGGAAATATTCCAGTTAGATCCCTGAAACATTTCACTTTCTTCTATTATAGTCAAAGATTTTTACTTTTAGTATATTCAGCTGCACTTCGATAGTAAAAATTAAAACAATAAAATACACATGTCGCACATAAAAAGGAATATGTAGAAGCAAACTGATAATAATTTTAATAAACAATATCAAAAATCACAACTGGTTATCGTTGGTTAATAATTTCAAGAAAATGAACTCTGTAAAACAAGATGGAAATTACTTTTAATATTATTATTATTATTATTATTATTAGTATTAATTTTATTATTATTAATTTTATTATTATTATTATTATTATTATTATTATTATTATTATTATTATTATAGAAAGTTTACCCGCGCGCTGCTCAGGGGCTGGGGAAGTTCCCTTTTGGATTACAGCACGAAGATATTATTCACATTTAAAAAACGATCTACGAAGTGCGGGATCTTCATACGGGTGCATCTAGTCGTAGTGTTAATATTCCAAAAACTGTTACAGTTGTATGTTACATTATAAGACGCATTAGTAACGAATAAATGTTTGAGAAAGGTAAAACCAAGTAACTTTTAGAAACAATATAACGAAAGAACGAAGGAAGAAATGTCTTCCAGAAGAAGACTGGAGAGATAAAAAGAGGTGGAGGTAGAGACGCAGGATGTTGTGACAGTCCTAGAAACTATGCCAAGAATATTTTTGTTATTTCTTCTTTACTTTTTAAGATATCCAATCATTAAAGATCGTATTAAAATTTCTACAGCATGCGAGCAATGGAACAAATCGATTGGGTCATGGCACTGTTATAAAAGCGATTGTTGAATGCTAAATAGTAGCACCACTGCGGACGCAAAGCCACTTAAGTCGTCAACCAGAAACGACTTTCTGGTAAAAGGCGAAAGAATGATACAAATGAAGAAAATAATTAACATCGTAGAGGGACCAAGGGATTGGCTCAGTGGGGTAGAGACATCTGCGAGAGAACTCTCTGCTGCTAACATAGAGGCTATGTTTCACTCGTAATTCCTCACCTGGCAGAGCGCGCGCTAAATTTCCGAATGGAAATAATCGCATTGGCTCTGAGTCCGAGGGACTTATTTTTATTTCAATGGAAACCATGGAAATTGCATATTTTTTAAATGAATATATAACATTTGTGTAGTAGTTGGAGTGCAGTAATTAATACGTACACGAAGAAAATAAATATAAATTGAAGAAAATTTCAGTGCACATGTTTGCGTGGAAAATAACTATTGATTTTTAATATTGTCGCAAATCACCACAAACATTATTTGACAATACAACTTTCTAATGGCTATGTATTTTTTTATTAGATATGTATTAAGAGTATGTATATGTTCTAACTATTGCAAGGAGGCATTGTATATCTTTGCTCAATCACTCCTGACAGAAAACAGAAATGTGCTCTTAGGAAAAAAATTTGAGCAAAGATATTTGAACCTAGAGCAAAAATATTTGAGTTTTTCTGTTTTTTTTCCTTAAAATAATTGACACTGATTATTGAGGTTCTTTTGTCAAAGAGTATACCAGATTAATTATTGTATGTATGTATGTGTGTGTATATATATATATATATATATATATATATATATATATATATATATATATATATATAAAAAAACTTTTATTCAATTACATCATACAAATCATACATATACAAATTCGTATTTAGAGGATGTTGTTGACCTACATTTCCTGCGACACCTGTGAAATTACCGGGAGCGGTAGCTCAGTGCATCAACTGATATCACTGCAGCGCCTCTGACCGGGAGGTCCTAGGTTCGAATCCTGACGACGGCAGCATTTTCGACACTAGCTTTTCAGGTAGGTCGAATTCAGTCGCTGGCTGGAGGAGAATTCTAGCGGCCGGCTGCTCTGATCGGTAGTTTTCCGTGGTTTCTCCGATCAACACCAGGCAAATGCCGGAGCAGTACCCTACCAAACGGGCCACGGATCGCGCGCGCGATCTGTCCTTCCTCTTCCTTGTCCTATCACACTGACATGCACTACACTACCACATATTCCGGGAGACCGGTCGGAAGCTTATTCCGACTGCGGCGGCGCCCCGCTGGTGGGAGAGTCCTGGTTAGGGGGAAACCCCACTAGCTGACGGCAGGTGGGCGCTGGATCTTGCCATCCAACGGGGGAAGATCACCGCCATTTCCCGAGAAAAACATGCACTAACGGGACTAATGACCAAAGCAGTTGACGCGCCCGGAAACACGAAAAAAGCAATCAAATCAATTAAAAAACCTGTGAAATTATGAAACCTATGAAAACGGGGATCACAGGGCTTCCTGCCTCTCCCCCTGGTTGAGAAATACAACAGAAACTGGTTCCGTGACCTCAACCACCAACAGAGCAAAGCCCTTGGGAAGTGAAATATACTGCCTCCAGAACTCTTTGTGTACTCCTCCATGCGCGCAATAAAACTAAAAAGAGGTATAAAGTTTTTCATCACGTATTAATATATAAATTTACGAAAGAATAAAAGTCAGTGATATACGTCTTAATGCAGATTACATTTTGAATTTCTAGTGTAACTGTAAATATCATACATTTCGTCTATGTCGACTTTTTTCACCTTCACAACTGCCTTTTTAGTGTTCTTTGCCAGCGTCATCTTACTTTTCCTATAAATTATCTTCATATTCATTTTCACCTATTTAAAGCTCAGTCTTACGAATTCAATTCGGCCTACAGAAAAAGTTACATTCCATTTGAATGTCTTCTTCACAAACAATCAATTCCATTAAAATATATTTATGTTTCTCAGTTAATTAAAACATAACTCGGAATGTAATACAATTATTACAATTTATACTACATAACCTCGATTTAATAGTAAATACTTAATTAGAACTGTGGGGTCATTTTGATACATCAATGTTCGCATCGAGTCTTTAGGACCAAGCACGTCTCAAAATGTTTATTCTCTAAACTCCGGTAGGAAAATGCCATCGCTTATACATGTAGAGACAATAGAAAAAAAAGTACTACAAACCACATATCTCTATCACGCAACCCTGTACCAAAGAAACAATTGATTATAAATTTGGGTCTCAGAAACCCGGCGCGAGCTCTGCGGAGTTAATACAAAACTTCTTTTTCAATATGACTCGTATATTTCCATCGTAGAAAAATTGCGATTAAAGACCTAAAACAGGGGTTTCCAACGGAGTTGGTCGATTAAATTGTGAAGGCGGTCAATGATAAAGGGGTGGACTCAGGGGCTCGGTCTATAGCCAAATATGAACAAGAGATTGATAGATACAATTAAGACCTCATTAATTACAAAAAATACTAAATAAACGTTATTATTAATTCTGTTTTCCTATGGAGCAACCAATCGGAAATAAATTACAAATTCGTTCTTCTTTCGTATACGTTGTGTCAGGGTCGAAGCTAAGCCGGCGCAATCGGAGCGCTACACAAATCTTCCCAAGTGAGGAAGCCTTACCCCCGGACGGATATCGACAGAGAATAAAATAAATTGCACACCATGTTTATTTTCTCCATCGCGTCAGCCATATTAATAACAATTAGATTTAAAAATCTTAAAGTCACGTTTATTGTCGATAGAGGCCCCATTTCTATTTTCTGCAATGGGGCATCCCAGAACGTATCTATGCAATTGCTTAGGTATTTAGAAAACTCAATAAATTATAGTGCAATGAGGTCATTGCTAGTCGCCAGACCCAAAACTTCCCCCTCTGTCACGCCGATTAGGAAGGTCCCTGATTTGACACGGCTCAGCGCAAGACGCGCGAACGCGTGCCAGAAGATTCAAAAGATTTACGATTAGGGTGCAATTGTCTCTCGGGGACAGCCCTTCAGGCAAACGGCGGCCAGTCCACGTGCACGGCTAGGCACCGGAACAAGCAAATTATAGAGATCCCGGTTACTGTTGAAGTTATCCCGTAGGACCCATATAAGCGTCACGAAGACAGCAGAAAGGACTGCTTTGTTCATCTCCGGTGTACTGGCCAAAACACACGCACAACAAAGACCACCAATCAGGCGCCCAGAAAATGAGGTTAATTTGAAAATACCCTATCGGCTTCCGACTCGCGTCGAATATTTTGGAAACTAAGATTCAAAAGCCAATAACATTCAAAATTCCAATCACGTGAAGGAGCGATGGGCGAAACTTGGAAAAAGGGTGGGGATGCGACGCAGGAAGCTCGAGAGCGGCGGATTTTTGGGAGAAGACGGATAGAAGGCGAGGGAACGAGACAGAATTGAGACTGCGGTGTTGATGAGAGGTAGTGGGAGCAGTGACTTGGGGGTCGACCAACGTAGTGCAGGCCGCCCAGTATAAAAAGACAATCAGGAATTTATTCCGATTTCAACGGGCCGGCGCCTCCGGAAGGAATGATTGTGCATCCGAGTCATTGAGGCTGGCCTGGTGAGGAGTGGGTGGCGTCAGACGACTTCCTCCAATAACCACCGATCGGAGCCAGGAGCACTAGCACCGCACGCACTGCTGCTTCCGGTTGGCTGCGCCTTGCCGTGGTGCGGATCGCGACAGCGACTGCTTCGAGGACGACTACGGATTGTGCAATCATCGAAAGAGGTGAACGAAAGATTTTCATTTTGTAATTATTCCAAAAAAAACCATGCACTACACTTATGGGACTAATGACGTAAGCTGTTGACGCGCCCGGAATCACCAACGATAACATAAATGTTTTAACCCAATTTCAGGATGACATACAGTATTTCGATAAAATACATGAATTAGAAAGGTTGGAGAGGAAATAATTTGATCATTCAAACCGGGAGCGGTAGCTCAGTGCATCAACTGATGTAACTGCAGTGCCTCTCACCGGCAGGTCCTAGGTTCGAGACCTGACGGCGGCAAAATTTTCGACACTAGCTTTTCAGCTAGGTCGAATTCGGTCGCTGGCTGGAGGAGAATTCTAGCGGGCGGCTGCTCTGATCTGTAGTTTTCCGTGGTTTCTCCGAGCAGCACCAGGCGAATGCCGGAGCAGTACCTTACCAAACGGACCACGGACCGCGCGCGATATGTACTTCCCATTCCTTGTCCTATCCGTTGCCCTCACACACACACTTACACCAACATGCACTAAACTACAACATATTCCGGGAGACCGGTCGGGAGCTTAGAGCTTGTTCCGGCTGGGGCGATGCCCGCTGGAGGGAGAGTCCTGGTTAGGGGGAAACCCCACTAGCCGACGGTAGGTCGGCGCCGGATCTCGTCATCCAGCGGGGGAAGATCACCGCCGTCTCCCGAGAAAAAACATACACTACACTAACGGGACTAATGACCAGAGCAGTTGACGCGCCTGGAAACACGAAAAAATCAATCAATCAATTGATCATTCAATCCAAGCCTGAAACCGGAGCCGGCCTTTGTGCCTGCTGCTCCTCGGCCGCGTGATCTCCGGGGGCGCGGCCGAGCACCGCACTGCCCGTCATTGTCGTGCTGTCGTTTCCGTCTTGCAGCGACGCCACGCCAGCAGCCAAACGAATCATGTGTTGCACAAATATAATTCTCGAGTAGGAGGCTCCCTATTTTTAAAATGTTGCACAACAATTTTGGCGCCTGTTGGAGCCGCAGTATATCTTCCTCTTGCTGCAAGACGCATACAGGTCTCATACAAACCCGCTTCTCTCTTCATTAATTACTCGTGCCTGTTTTCGTTGTTTAACTGGAAGACGAAAGTGTTCGGCGACCCTGTCACTTCGAATAATTGTAGCTAACAAACTTCTATTATTACATATTTCGAAAAATGAAATGTGTTCGAAAATAGATTGTGTAAGAACAAACACAAAACTCCTTCAAGTTTTCTCTATAGTAGTATTACTTAAATATAGTTTCGTTTTAATCCTCTCGACTTTCACGTCTAGTGAATTAGAAGCACTTAAAAAATAAATACTGGTGAATTAAAACGAAGCAAATGACTAACAATCTTAATAGACAAACAGCTCGATTCTCGTGGATGAATAAAAACTAACATTTTCGAATTATTTGTAACAATACGCAATATGGCACTGCTACATGAACCTACAAAAATGTTTCTAAACAGAAACATTTTTTCTCTGGGCCAAGATTCGATCTATGGAGCATCGATTTAACAGATCAGACGCGTTCCCACTACAACACCAGTCGCCACGCTGGGAAATCAACTTGATAAGCTTGATAAAGCAGAATTTTCTCGCATTATTTGTAACTCATGAAATTTTTGAAATTGCAGAGAGTTCAACGAACCACAAGTCGACATTTTTCAAGCACTCTTTGCTGATCCCTGGAAAAATAAAATAAAACATTCAAGTCGTTTTTGAGAGATTAATTTTACAAGTCGCGTGAAAACTACTCGTTTTTTCGAAAAAACATTTACTTTACCTTATTTAAGGATCTCATTTTTTAGAACAGGTTTAATTTAACGCTAAAGTCTCTATCATCAATATTGAACTTCAACAATGTTAATTTTTTGTTTTTTCGAAATTACCTATATTTCCCCGAACATTCGATTAGCCATCCTTTGCAGGAAACGTGGGAAAAAATTAAAAGAGAAAAATTCGAGCAAATGATTGTTAAAAAATTGCCTACATTTCACGCAAAATTAAGTAAAAAATACTCGTATTTTTCAAAAATTGTACATGACTTTATTTCAAGAGCAGTCGTGGAAGATCATATTTCATTGGGTAAGATCTCAGGACAGGATGTATTAAGAAAAACGGCTATCTTCAGTATTGTGGATGTACGAAAACCTGGAAAAAAGTTTGAAATTTTGCAATTTTTGAAAATTCATAGATTCTAAGGAAAATTAGTCCTACCCCATTTGCTGTTATCCGCGAAAACAGTTTAATAAAAAAGTTGGAGCGATTTTTGAGAAACCTTTGAAAATGTTGAGGTTTCATGTAAAGTAACTTCAAAATCAAAATATCCTTTTCAAACTCGCAGAGCGTCGAGTTTATTTGGATCAGGTAATCAGGAATTATCAATTTTGAAGAAAATCGTCTGAACGATTTAAGAGCTAGCGTTGACCACGGACAGACATACTATGAGCAGGCTACAGAAATTAATTTACTACATAAAATATCTTAATTATCCTCGTTTTCGGCCCGACCAGGCCCTACAGACCTGTGTCAGGCCCGACATTATCGTGTCGTGTCGACATTATCGAGCCCGAGTTGGTGAAAAAATCGCCGATGTACGCCACTATTACTTTCTCTGTACTACGTACACGAAGTAAGGTGAGAAAGCAAAAGCAAGGCTTCATTATTTTTTGCTATCACATTTTCAACTTTCAACGTAGAAAATAATGAATACGATCGATTGGATCAAAAAACTCTTACAAACAAGTGCTGCATTATTTCTAAATTTGCAATTTTTGGAAATAAAATTTCCAATTCAGACTTGAACGAAAATAAGACCTGCCACAGTCTTTTAAGAGTTCCTTTTTCTACCTGCGAAAAGAGTTTAAAGAAAAACGTGGGTACGGGAATGGAGAATCTCTTTTTTATAATTTGCATTAATTTCAAGTAGAAATTGCGCGAAAATTATAAATGTCATTTTTTAAAGATTTTACCTATTTTCAATTTTCGAAAATACAGGGATTTTGCCAGATATGGCTCTAGCGCCAATATTTTACCATTTTATGATACATACGACGACAAAATTTAAAGAAAAAAATTGTGCATTTTTTGGGAAACTAATGTATTGAAAATTACCCACATTTTAGCGAAATTATACGAAAACTAATATTTTTGAAACATTGTACATGAAGTTATTTCAAGAGCAGTCTCTAAACAAAAGATATCACTAGAGAAAGTATCTCCATCTTGAATATTGTGGTTTTAGGAAGACGCCGAAAAAATACTGAACTACATCAATTTTCGAAAAATCAGTGATTGTAAGGAAAACGAGATCTGCGCCATTTGTTTAAGCGTCTTTTACACTGTCCGAGGACAATTTAATCAAAAGGTGTAAGCCATTATTTAGAAAATTTTGAATATGTAAGAGGCCTCCTGCGAAGTTCTTCCCAAAATTAAAATA
The DNA here is from genome assembly GCA_964035755.1 of Teleogryllus oceanicus. Lineage (NCBI taxonomy): Eukaryota > Metazoa > Arthropoda > Insecta > Orthoptera > Gryllidae > Teleogryllus > Teleogryllus oceanicus. The sequence goes on along the minus strand of CAXIVR010000001.1, from coordinate 35,934,358 downwards.
TTCGTTTCAAACTCGCAGGATCTGTACTTCCTTTCATTAGATCACGGAATATTAATTTTAGAGGGAAGCAGCTGAACTGTTTAGACTCTAGCGTTGACCACAGTCTGACGGACAGAAAGACATATTGTCGTCAATAGATTTATTTGTATCAAGGACCCACAAACATATTGCATTTGCAAAATGTGCACACAATTCACTTTTCCCCATAGCACGTCATACGCAGTTTTTAACTGTTTTTTTGACGTAAAATAAATAAATAAATAAATAAAAGCATATTACACAAGGTTTATCTCTTTTGTCCTTACCAGGGCCATTAAATACGAGTTTTTCTGTAGAAAATTCATCGTTTTCCAGATCACGATAACAACACTATCTCATTTTACGAGGTAAAAAAAGCAAGTAAAAACGCAGATTACTGCAGATTAGTAAGACGCTCATTGGATCTTGCTTTTATTTTTAAAGTATAATCTATGATGATTAGAGAACATTTTCCAGAACAAATTTTAATCTTTGTCAGAATATCCTAGAAAATAGATGTTTTCATTGGAAATTTAAAGTTTCACACATGCCCCACAATTTGCCGGAAGGAGACGAAATTAATGTACCACAAATTAATTTTCCTCTCTTTAACATATTTCAAGCATTTTTTCGTTCAATGCATATTTCTGAAGATATTCATATGAATGTGTCATATGACACATGAAATGTATGGAGATATTCTTTGAAGACGAACAGTTTCAGAACATTTAAATAAGAGATTCTTTTACCTACCGCAAATCAGCGCTATGGGTAAGGAGAGGACAAGGAAGAAGAAGGAAAGTTTGTGCGCGGTCCGTGGCCCGGTTTGTTAGGGTACTGCTCCGCCATTCGCCTGGTAGTGATCGGAGAAAACACGGAAAACTACCTATGAGAGCAACCGGCCACTACGATTCTCCTCCACCCTGCGACTGAATTGGACATAGCTAGAGTCGAAAATCCTGCCACCGTTGGGACTCGAACCTAAGACCTCCCGGTCAGCGGCACTGCAATAACAGTTAATACCTTTGCCGCCTCTCCCGGTTTGGCACCCTTGGCAATCTACACGTTCAGCCTTCGAATGGGCGAGTTCGAATGGGCTAGCGGCCGGCTGCTCTGATCGGTAGTTTTCCGTGGTTTCTCCGATCAACACCAGGCGAATGCCGGAGCAGTACCCTAACAAACGGGCCACAGACCGCGCGCGATCTATCCTTCCTCTTCCCTGTCCTATCCTCTCCCCTTACACACACACTTACACTACCACATGTTTCGGGACACCGGTTGGGAGGTTAGAGCTTGTCCCGGCTGGGGCGGTGCCCCGCTGGTGGGAGAGTCCTGGTTAGGGGGAACCCCACTAGCCGACGGTAGGTCGGCGCCGGATCTCGCCATCCAGCGGGGGAAGATCATCGCCATCTCCCGAGAAAAGCATGCACTACACTAACGGGATTAATGACCAAAGCAATTGACGTGCCCGGAAACACGAAAAAAACAAACCAAGCGAGCTCGATAGGCTGGCCATTACATCTTGGAATTCGTGTTGCAGCCTTCCAGCGAGTGCGCCAGCCGTTTCACCACGGATCGCGTCGCAATCCAGGCGCTCCGCTACAGAAGCTAAGCCGCACGTCGTGGACGCGGCCGAAGGGACCGGCCTCTTCTCCAGCCCTGCGACACTCTCATTCAATTAATATTTCATGAAGCACGCCTCTCACAAATTTTGTCTTCCTGCAGAAAATTACAGCCAATTTAACGGTGTGGCGCGAGACGCGCAGCGAAGACGCCGCGCGGAGTGGGGGTCTGGGGGTGGCGGAGCGCAGCGGGCGAAAGGGCAAGAGGAAGGGCGGGGAGGAGCGGGGAGGCGAGGCAGCGGGGATTCGCTGAGGCGAAACGCGTTTCCTTGCGCCGTCTTGGGTCTGCGTTAAATCACTCGTGATCCGGATACACAGCTCTCTTAACATATTAGGCCCGACGGCAGCATGAAATGTGACACATAAATCTGACAACTGAATATCGATTAAAGCATAACTCTTTGCGGCTGCTTTGTGAGGCGGCGTGGGCGCGGGCGGGGCCGAGGGCGGGGGCGAAGGCGAGAGCGGGAGCAAGGGCGGGGGCGAGGACGGGAGCGAAAGCGATGGCGAAGACGTGGGTGAGGGTGGTGGCCAGGGCGAGAGCGTGGCGAGGGGGTAGCCAAGGGCGGGGCCAAGGGCGGAGGGGAGAGGAGGGCAGGGCAAGGGCGGGGCGAGGGCGGTGGCGAGAGACGGAGCGAGGCGGGCGCGAGGGCGGGCGCGAGGGCGGGCGCGAGGGCGGGCGCGAGGGCGGGCGCGAGGGCGGAGGGGGGCGCGAGGGCGGGCGCGAGGGCGAGGACGAAGGCGAGAGCGAGGGCGAGGGCGCGGGCCGGGGCGATGGCACGGACGATGGCAGAGGCGATGGCGGAGGCGATGGCGGAGGCGATGGCGGAGGCGATGGCGGAGGCGAGGGCGGAGGCGCGGGCGGGGGCGAAGCGACGTGGGCGGTGGGAGAGCGAGGGGCGGGGGTGGGCGAAGGCGGCGGTGCGGCGGGGCGCCCGAAAAGGTGGGAGTGTCCGACTGGGCGGGCGATGGCGCCGGAGGGAGAAGTGATGGGGCGGCCGCCGCGTGGGAGGCGGCCAAGACGGATGGGCGCGCGCGGAGGCTCCGCAGAAGGCGTGGCGGGCGCCTCCTGCGCCTCCGCAGGTGTGGGGAAACATCTACTTCAGACGCAGCGGCGTTCAGTAATCAGCCAATGGCTTCGTTAGTAACATGCGGGAGATATTGTGAATGAGTTTGATTTTTCGTCAAATGTTCAAAATTGTAGAGTGATGTTATTTTTCACCTTTTCTAGAATTAATTTATTGATATGTAACATACCTGATTCCGTCGGTACTCACAGTGTGAGGATGGACAGAATAATACAATTGCATTTTTCAGTCAAAACCGAAAGTATTTCATTGTTTTTGTATTATCCTCAAGTTCCTTAGTATCTTACTAAACCATGGACACACAGACCGAGATGGCATAGTTTTCTTTTAATTTCTCGGCGCATTGGAATTCGTAGTATAAATAAATTTGCTTCATGGATCATTTCATTCTGGAGGAAGTATCATTAGATATGATTAAATACGGCCAACAACTTGTGCACGGAGCTAGAATGAAGAGCGTATCCTACTTCTCTGAGCTGGGACGTTCGCCCCGCCATTCCGCCCGCCTATAGCCTCACCCCATCCCTGCACCGCCTCGCCCCGGCTCGCCCCGCCTTCACCTCCGCCCTCGCCGGCCCGTGCGCGGTCGCAGGACCCTTCGGAGCGGGGCAGAGCGTGGCGGGACGGAGCGGAGGGGCCGGAGCGGGGCGGGGACGGAGAGAGGCTGCGGAGGCGACCAGAGTAACCGGATTAAGCGGCTCGAACGCTGAAGTACAATTTCTGGGCGAGTCGTAGCGCTCGCGCGAGGCGGAGGCGGGAGCGGGGGCGGGAGCGGGAGCGCGAGCGGGGAGCGCAGCGAGGGGAGATCGTGGCGGGGGCGTGGAGGGCTAATGGACGCGCGCCGAGGCCCGATTGGCGGCACGCGTCGCCGCCTGCGAGTGTGAACATCTGCTAACGGCGCTGTAAAACGCGCAATCTCTTTAAGACCACTTAAACGTTACAAAATTGGTCTCTTTTCCTTGGACTTGGCTTGGCTCGAGACATGAAACATACATATAATCTAGGAGAGGGAATTAATTTTCGGTGGATATGGTATTATGGGGAATTGGCGGCAACGGCGAGGGAAGCTGCGCCGCAGAGCGGGAGCGAGGGAGAGGGTGACGACGGGGGGCGGGGGCGGGGAGCGGGGCCGGAGAGCGCACCGCAGCGGCGGCGCAGCGCCAGCCGAGGGCTCCGCGTAATGCGTTTGCGCTCTCTCTCGCGCTCAATGATAATTATGTACAAGTATTGCAACAGTCGCGACATGCAGAAACCGCTACACAAACTTTTATCAGCATTCAAACTTTGTACAAGGTAGAGATAGAGAATTTGTAATTTGGCTTAAATTAATCTCGCCCTCACTTCCCGCAGCCGCGAGGAAAACAATAAGAGCGCAGCTGCCGCGGCGAGCGCCGCCCGGGCCGCGGTCGCCGTCCGCCACGCCCCGCCCCCCCGCCCCTGACCCACCACATCCCCCCCCGCGCGTTCCGCCCGGCGCCGCCCCGCCCCGCCCCGCCCCCGCCCGCCCCGACGCGCCCGCGGCGCGACTTAGTTAACTGCTTAACAGGTGGAGGGCGCGGGCGGCGGCGGTGATGTCTTGCGGGGGGCGCCTCTTTGCTGCCCTCCGGGGAAAATTATCCAATTCCTGCCAAAATCGCAGGCAGCAGCGCCTCCTCCTCGGCGCAACGGCCCGACGCGCGATAGCAGGCGCCTCCTCCCTCCCCACCCGCCCCGCCTCGCCCGCGGGCAGTCGAGCGCGGCGCCCCAGCGCCTTCGCCCCTCCGCCGCACCCCGCACCGCGGCTGCGGCGAAAATAAGGCGCGGCGAACGCCACCCGCGGCGGAGTGTCGCGCGTATTTCTTTGACGCGGCCCCGGGGATCGCCGCGCGCGCTCTCCCGTTCGCCCCCTCCTCCCGCCAGCCCCGCGGCTCCTCGCATGGGCGCGCGCCGCAGTCGGGCGTTTCGCCGCGCGGCCGTCAGATAAGTGTGTGCAGGCGCCCACATCCCAACTTCTTGGCCTGTTTAATTAAGGAGTAAACATGAAACCTCTGAACTGCGCGGTGCAGCGCCTTGCCCCACCTGCCACGCGGTCCCCGCGCCCCGCCCCCGCGTTCCTCTCCTCCCCCGTTCCACCCCCACGGCGCCCCGCCCCCGCACGCGGGCCGGGATTAGCAGCCGTTCTGTCTCACCTCGCGCGTAAGTGCGCCCGTATGCCGCCCCCGCGCCGCCGCCGCCGCCGCCGCCGCCGTTCGTTAGGCCCCGCTTTGATGACCTCGCTCCCCGCGCCGCTCCGTTTTGATTGTTGAGCGCTCTTACACAAACATTACACAAGTTGGTAAGACGAGGAAGCGGCGCGACGCAGGCCGGTAAGCGCCGGCGCCCGCACGTGCCCCGCCGCCGCCCCGCCGCCGCCCCGCTCCCGCCCCGCTCCGCTCCCGCTCCGCTCGCCCCGCCCAGCCCCCCGACACCGGCTACTAAACGGCGACGAGGCGTGGTGGGGGCAGCGCCGGGCAGCCTTCTTCAGAGACAGTCTCTGGAGCAGACGGGCACCACAGAGTAGGTACTACACAGAAAGGAAAGCTACCCGCAATCCGTTCGCCCATATGATGCGCACGGTCGCCATATTGAAAGTGTGTAAACAGCTGTACGATCCGGCCTTTGTTGTGTGGTGAACGGTGGAGAAGGTCCCTTTTATTTCCGTTTTACTCGTGTTTGGTGTGTGCATAACTAGCAAAAACATACGTGACCCGAGGGGACTTTTGCTTAGTATTGGCAAATATTAATTTCGCACATACGCAAATAATAAAAAATAAAGACAAAAAGGTAAAGAATTATAAATACATAACTAGTAGTGGTACAGAATGGCACAGACATTCAGTATTAGTTTTCTATTGGGCTAGTTTATCGGACTTGCCACATACTCGAGTCAGCTGCTATCAATCGCCGCTCAAAGTACATATTTTTGAAATTTTCTCAATTGTTTGGTTTCGTAATAACAGAAGCGAAATTACTCTAAGAATGTTAAAGAAGTGTAAAACATCTTCCTAAAGGACAATTTTCATTAACAAATCTGGAGCTGCGTTTAAAAAAATATTGTTTAAACGTTACTTAAATTGCGAAATGCACTTTTTCACAGAATTTTTTTGTTTTCGGAAAACATTATTTAAAAAAGTAATTTAAAGTACTTTGATTTACAAAAAAACTGTTTACAAATAGCTGAAAATGTGCATATTAACGGCGAGAGAGACATCTCCTCTCCCTTTAAGTTATCTCTTTAATCTATCGGTTAAATATGGAATTCGCTTCGACCCTTTTGGTTTTACTTTTTCGGTCAGCGTTAGCTTAACCGTAACCGGAGCTTGTTCTGGCTGTTATTTATTAAACCGCCGCCGATTGCCAAATAACACTTTCATCATGGAAAGCGATGAGTTGTTAGTTTTTTTTTGTTTTTTGATTGATTGAATGATTCCGGGTGCGTCAACGGCTAAGGTCATTAGTTCGTAAGTGTAGTGCATGTTTTATCCTCAGGAGGTGAGAATCTTCTCCGCTGGATGGTGAGATCCAGCGCCGACATAATGTCGGCTAGCGGGATTTTGCCAACCAGGTACCTTCCACTAGCGGTGCACCGCACCAGCAGGGACCGCTCCCAAACGGTCTTCCGGCATGTGTGGTAGTGTAGTACATGTGAGTGTATGTATGGGGTAGGATAAGACAAGAAATGGGAAGGAAATGTCGCACGCGGTCCGTGGACCGTTTGTTAGTGTCCTGCTCCGGTATTCGCCTGCTATTGATTGGAGAAACCACCCAATAAACACCAGGCAAATGGGAAGTATCCTAACGAACTGGCCACGGACCGCGCGCGATCTTTCCTTCCTCTTCCTTGTCTTATCCGTGCCATTTATACAAACTTACATTTACATGCACTACGCTACCACACATACCGCGAGACCAGTCCGGAACTTAGAGCTTATTCCGGCTGGGGCTGAGACGTGCTCCGCTGGTGGGAGATAACTTGTTGGGGGGAAATTCCCGCTCTTCCAATTTACCAAAATAATAATTATGTTTAAAACAGAAATTCTTCCTATATTAACAAAATTTTTTATAAATACAAATACTATCACAATTATCTAGGCACAATCTGACTTGCGTTACATTTAAGAAATAAAATATACATTAAAACATTACATGCAACAACACTGCCCGGAAAATTTAATGAGAGACAAAGTCAATCCAAAAATCGTATTTTAATTTAAAAGTTGTCAGTTCAAGCAAAAAATGAGTTTACGCTTTCTACTTTCTCGTATACGTATGTATATATGGAGTAATATACGTAGTATAAAGAAAGTTATGTAAAGCTGTGGAAAATCGATTTCGAGATTTCAACGGAAATACACGCTTTGGTGTCCACAAAGTTGTTTTTTATTTTTTCAATATTTTTTAACGTCCGTCTGTGAACACTACTAGCACCTAAATCACATGTACGATATTTCCCAAATTGAACTATTGATTAACTGGCTCTAGTTGAAGCTTTGAAATTTTGAAAAACATTCTTTAAAATTTGAGGTACTTTACATGAAACCCCCCAGACATATTCAAAATTTTCACGAAAACGACACCAAATTTTTTTCTTTAAATTTCTTGTAAGAATAGAGTAAAATACACTTCTAAGGGTGGCATAAGTCTGATTTTCACGGTTAACACTGAAATTTCGAATATGGCAAAAGTTTGCATTTTTTCGGCGACTTTCTACAACTATAAAATTAAAGAGAGTTTTTCTACTCAAATTAAATTTTTTGTTCTTTTATTAAAGTCATGTGGAGGTTTTTTGAAAATTTTAGTAGTTCTCGTGCAATAGAGCGAGAAATATTTGCAATCTTAAAAAATTATACACAAGATTTTCTCAAAAACCGCTCAAAAAAATTTCTTGTAATTTTTGGTAGGGGTAGTACTATATGTACTCTATTCGATTACATAAAAGCCATATTGCCCTATTCTTTTATATTTTTACAATAATTCCAAAAATGTAATTTTTTTACTTGTCTCCGACGTCAGTAATATTTACATTAGATGCAATTTCTTCACATTATTAAATTTATGAGTACATGTGCTTAAAATAATGTTAAATAAAGTTTCAGGAAAGGTCAACAGTTTTCTGTGAAAATGAGCTGAAAATTCCGCCTTTTTAAAAATGCTCTAACGTCATTTTCTCAAAAATGGCTTCTAATTTTTTCTTCAAATATTTCCTGTGGATAGTGCTATTTGCACTGCTTAATATGACGCAAAAGGTTATATTGGTGTATTCTTTTGTTGGTTTTAATTACATAAATATATTTTTTGAAATCTCTCTCATGCCGTTAATATACACATTTTCATCGATTTGTATACATTATTGCATTTGTGAGTGGAAATACTTCATTTTTTAAAAACGGCGTCAAATTTGTCAATGAAAATGTCTATTTAGGACGATTTATTACTCTTCTTTAATATTGTTGATGCAATAATTCGGTTCTACTACCAGGAAACCGAAAAGTTGAGAAAATGTCAAACCAAAAATGTATTTTGGGCGACGATAGAAGGCAGCTGGCAAGAGAATGGGGCAAGACCGTAAAGCCAGTCCACAGGAAATTAGAAAACTTTACTACGAGAAATTCTGTGCCATTCTGCAGCACCCCAATTTGTACATCAGAAGAATCGCAGATCTCGGAAATAAATAATAATAACTACCAATCCTGTATTCATTGAGCCTCCGTTTTGGAAGTGAGAATTATTTTTTACTTCAGAGAAATGTGTGGTTTGTTACATAATTAAAAATATATTGTGTCTCTAACTATCAGAATTCTCGTGATCTTTCTGTGCCAAAAAAGGTATAGTTGAACATACTTGTTTACTTTCGCAAAAAAAGAAAAACCTCATTTTGTGTGTTAATCATTATTAACGCCAGAGGTCTAGAATTATAAACCGGTAGTTTGAGGTTTCATCATATTTCCTTCAAATTTTCCTTTCACCAAGATTTAACATCAGATTTCTGAATAGTGGAAGAGTTGACTAGCAACTGACATGATTGTTTTCCGGGTAACTGTTTTGATTGTGTGCGTGCCACAAACATCGCCTGATCCGCTCGGAGAGCACGTATCTGGCTGTTTGTCGCACGCAACTGCTGACTGCTGCAGATTGTGCAACGTTGCAGCCGTGGCGCTCAGCCCAGTCACGTTAGGCACGAACAGAAGAGCGCTACTCCTCCCCGCGATTGGGACGTGCCGCGAGCTCACTGCGGGGGGCGACAGCAAGCTAGAAGTCACTGATATGCTCTGACCTGTAAACAATTTCATTTGTATGTGTGCCATATCAGTTTTACCTTTTTAAATACATTTTAATTCCTTATTTTATTCTTCTTATACTTTGTCACTTTTTAACTCATTATCCGTGCACTTGTGCTAAAGTTAAATTTTGCTTGAAAATACTTTATTTCTTTTGTGACTTACATTTTCTTAGCCCATTTATTTTTTGAACTAATACCCAAGCTGAGTGATTTAAAATAGTCTTAAAAATTTGAATATTATTCCGTAGATGGGTTACTAAAATGAATGAAATATTAAGTAATCTTGGGTTGAACCTCTTTATCAATTTCCTAAAAAATAATGAGTTTTTGACGATTAATTGTTTTGTTTACGAGAGCGTCAGCAGTTATGATCATAATACCCGTACCCTTGTAGTGCATGTTATATCTTGAGAAATGGCAGTGGCCTTCTAGAGTGACCAAGAAGTATGGTAAAAATATAACCACGAATAATGTAAGTTTTATTACAATACGCTTTCCCAGATCAAAATCCAGCAAGATGATGTTACAAATATCAGGGAGATGTACCAAGTCGTTTCATGTTTACCATATTCCAGATGTCCAAATTCAAGCTAAAGTTACATCAATAACCACAAGAGGAATATAAACGTACAAATAGGAGTGAAATGAACCCTCCACTACTAGTCACAGTTCTCAGCACGAAGTAAGACAGCAGGCTGAAGGCGCATCCATCTTTTCAGTCCTCTGAAAGCGGCTTAGTTGGTTCAGGGCATCAATTGATGCCATTCCAGTGTCTCTAATCGGGAGGTCCCAGTGTTCGAGTCACGACGGTGGCAGGATTTTCGACACTAGCTACTTAGCTCAGTCGAATTCAGCCGCTATCTGGAGGAGAATTCCAGCGGCCCGCGGCTCTGATCAGTAGTTTTCCGCGGTTTCTTCAATCAACACAAGTCGAATACCGCAGCAGTGCTATAACAAACGGGATATGAACCGCAAGCGATCTTTCCTTCCCATTACTTGGCCTATTCTCTCCCCTTACTTACATAAAATTACACTTGTATGCACTACGCCTCCAGATATATCTGGGGATCAACGTAGAGCTTGTCCCAGGACGGGTGGTGCATCGCTGCAGAAAAATACCTTGTTGGGAAAATTCCGTTTGCCAAAATGTAGGTCGGCGCTGGATTTCACCATCTAGCAGGGAACGATCACTGCCACCTCCCGGAAAAATAACAAGGACTACATTTATGAGACTAATGACCTTCGCCGTTGACATATCCAGAAACCGCAAATAATCAGTGTTTTGGCGAGAGTGGGGGGCACACGCCGCGATCCCGACGCCGCCCGCTCCCTCCGGTGGCGAAGCGGCACTAGGCGTCGGCGGCGCGTGGAAATAGGGCTCCGCTCACAATACACCTTGCCAGTGAAGTCGTAGGCTTCCGCGGTCGGAGTCACGTGAATGATCTTGGCTGTCCGGGTGACGCCGCGTCGAAGGCTGTGTTGCCAACGTTTCGACCATCATTCCGTGGTCTTCCTCAGGACTGGTCTGCGCTGGGGTGGTGAGCGCCCGGGATTTTTACGGGTAACTGTTTACAGCCGGCCGCTAGAATTCTCCCCCAGACAGGAGTCGAATTCCACGATCGAATTCGAATAAGCTTTCTAGCAAGTGCTGAAAATCCACCTCCGGCGGTGTAGAACCCTAAGACCTCCCGGTCAGACACTGCAGTGGCAACAGTACCTGCCCTGAGTCATCTCAGCGAGTAGTTTTGTTTATTTATTTTACGTAAAAAACAGTTAAAAACTGCGTATGACGTGCTATGGGGAAAAGTGAATTGTGTGCACATTTTCAAAATTCTGTGATCCCTACACTAAGTCATATACTACTTAAATTTTGAATTTTTAAAGGGAGAAAAAAACAAAAAACTCCCATGTAATAAAATCTATTTTTAAAGATAAATAAGCAATAAATTTTGGATCTTATTACTTCCTGCCGTGACAACATGGAAACGATAATTTGAATAATTGTATTTCCCACTGAATTCTAGAAGACGTGCACAGAAAATGAAGTTACATTTATGTCTAGTAACAAAACAAGGGGCCATCTCAGCATTTGCTCAATGGATCAGGGAAACTGGACGAAAAACCTGATCGAGATGGGGGTCATTGACACGGAAGCTGTAGTACAATAGTTGTTACAGGTTGTTTATACTCATTTATACAGTCCAAATGGTAAATAATGCATTATGTATCATTGGTAAAATTAATGTTACTTTTCTTGTGATGCTCAGTATAGTCTCTAATTGTATAGAAACAGTTATGCAGCAGAAACGATTTCACTTGGGATTTAAACTTTTCTATTGAAGTTAATCGTTTAATGTCATCTGGCAAAGTGTTGTAAAATAATGTACATGTATTGTATGTGAATTTTTTGTAATGAGCTGTTGATACTGTCCCCTGATGAATATGATTTCTACGTCGAGTGTTATAGTAATAGACTTCTGCATTTTCTGAAAAAATATTCCGCCCTTGAGCAAGTCATTTTTACAAAACCACTGATTCGTAAATAAAAAGACACGGTAATGGTAGAATTCCTAGATTAATGAAGAGAGGCTTACATGAATCACGTGGGTGGGATTTGGTTATTATTCGTACAATTCGTTTTTGTAATTTAAAAGTCTGGGAGCTATAAGATGTATTTCCCCAGAATCGTTTATCGTTCAAATGTGGCAAAAAATAATGCTGGCATACTTTTTATATATACTTATGCAACGCACAAGGGTCACAGGCACTACAGATAATGTCACAAGTTGTGCTAAATTGAACGAAAGTCATTTCAAGACTCATCAGATGGATATTTGAGAAGCAGAATATTCACTTTTTAACAAGGATATTTAACCTCACTATCACCGGGAGCGGTAGCTCAGTGCATCAACTGATGTCACTGCAGCGCCTCTGACCGGGAGGTCCTAGGTTCGAGTCCCGACAGCGGAAGGATTTTCGACACTAGTTTTCAGCTAGGTCGAATTCAGTCGCTGTCTGGAGGAGAATTCTAGCGGTCGGCTGATCTGTTCGGTAGTTTTCCGTGGTCTCTCCGATCAACGCCAGGCGAATGCCGGAGCAATACCCTAACAAACGGGCCATGGACCGCACGCGATCTGTCCTTCCTCTTCCTTGTCCTATCCTCTCCCCCTTACACACACACATAGACTAACATGCACTACACTACCACATATTCCGGGAGACCGGTCGGGAGCTTAGAGCTTGTCCCGGCTGGGGTGGTGCCCCGCTGGTGGGAGAGTCCTGGTTAGGGGGACACCCCACTAGCCGACGGTAGGTCGGCGCCAGATCTCGCCATCCAGCGAGGGAAGACCACCGCCATCTCCCGCGAAAAAACATGCACTACACTAACGGGAGTAATGGTCAAAGCAGTTGACGCGACCGGAAACACGGAAAAAACCAAACGAATCCCACTATCGAGATTTGGCTACATTGTTTGAGGTTCTCTTCTAATAGAGAAGAACAACCCGCAGTGAATATGACTACAAAAAATTACCTCGAAAAAGTATTTATTGTTGGAAACTCTGACGTATAAAGCATACTTATATTCTTAATTTTAAAAATTCCATTTCGCATACTTCAGGGAGTTGGACAATTATTTGAATTGAAGTACTGAAAGCTATGAATCATAGAAAAACTTGTTTCATGTGTATCTTAGTATATCCAAAAATTATGTCTAAAAAGAAAGTTTCCAAGAGAAGGATAATGAAAATTGAAATTTGAGAGTCATGCGAAAGATAAACGTGTCGTGTTAGATCATTTCAATACCATTACTGGCACAAAAGGATCTGACGTGCACGTGGACCGGGTGCCTTCCAGGTAAGGGTCGAGTGAAGGGGAACGATGGGACTTCTCCTACACGTGAAGCCGCCCGCAGGGATGTTTTTTTTTTTAATTTGTTGCGTCTACATCTTGACGCAACGCGTCTCCAAGCCCCTTAAGGGGCGTTGAGCGCTTTTACATTTGGGAGTAATCCTCCATTAATGCGCTTTTACTTTTTTAATAATTGTCAAGTCTCGTCACGTCGCAGTCAGACTTTTTATCCCTTCGGCCAGGGGCTCGACGCCCTTAGATCCCGGGGTTCCTGGACGGTCACCCAACCACGAACCCGCGAGCCTCGAATGCGCTTAACCTTCGTGACTTCACGGAGCGTAGTAAACGCATTCGGCTAGCGCCGCCAGCTCATGTTGATCAATTTCATCAATTTCTCTGGAAATATGGACTCCGGTGAGCAGTTCTTCCTTTAGGAGGCAGGGATGCGAAGTGTCTCAATCAACGCATCTTCGTTCATGACCATTAGCGGAATTTTCTACCGAACTTCGAAAGACGATGAGGTGACGTTTCGATTTCGCGAGTATTTGATTGAGCGGAATATAATTGACCTATAATTATCATTTTCTATTTGAACTCTATGCATACAGCTTTATAGTGTCGTCAAGAGATAACAACAGCATCCTTGTGAATGCATCTGACAAACAATATCAGTCATGGATCTCAAACACATTTCCCCATATCTTCAATTATTCGATCATATTAACACATCAATGTTATTACGTGCAAACATTTGAAAAGCCCATTAACACATTTTACACTGAGGGTGTATTTTCAAGTATACATAATATCCAAAAATCTTTTTCTGAAAAAGAAGATGCGAAGTCCGTCACAGAACTTACAACCTTGGAAGTCCGTTAAATCCACTGTACTACTCCAAGAGCGCTCAGAAACTGAACGAAAACTACGAAGCCTATGTAAATGTGAGAAGTGCCTATGCCTTTGCTTAATACCCAGAAACTCGAAAAAATCCGCAAAACTGAAAGATTCGATTTTTACAGATTGAAATACTTGATCGGGTTATTTCCGCTATTCTCATGCTGCATATGTCAAAGAGTTCTCATGGCCGGTTGGTCAACACAGCTGAAATCATACGGCAGCAAAAATGCCTTCGACATGTAATATTCGCTATTTACGAGTTGGGTGCTGGAACAATAATTTCTTGACATGCAATAAACTGATGTTGTGTTCGGATAATCTACTACTATATTATTACTGTATTTACAATGACAGATTAAATGATTTTGTTACAATTCACCATTTTATTTGTTGCAATGTTTTACGATTTTTTTTTCTTTTGAGCAGTGTGCGTGTGACGTTTCGACAAATCGTTTTGTATGGTTTTGTTTAGCAGCTTTTTTCCCCTCGCTGCAGGTCCCAATTAGTCATACTAAAAATAGAACATTGGCATCTGCAAGTTATGAAACGTAATACTGACGGGTTCCGAGAGCATGATTCTGTTGGCTTCACAACGGAAAATAAACGAATTTAGCTCCCGAAGCGTAGATACACAGACATTAGAAGATCTAGGAAGCAACCTGCCAGACATCAGAGTGTTAATGTGAAACTCTCAGTACTAAATGTGATTGAAAAAGACACAAAGTTATACGTATGGTACGTACGGTACGGTACAGTAATACGGATAATACCGAGAAGTATTTTGGTTTTTGCAATATTAATTTCCTATTGCAATACTATGACTTGACATCAGTCATCTGCAAGTGCAGTCAAAATAGACAATCTGCATGACATCCATCTACAAAGGATTAGTAAAGCTAAGGTATATCTCGGAGAGCGGCAAAATACTTTTGTTCTATTTCCTTATCAAATTTATACTAATATTCTTTAATAAAGAAGAGATATTGCACAATGTTCGAATTACGATATTACACAATGTTCGCATTCATTATCCATATGGGCATTTGAATCTCGATTTTTCAATTATATTATTGTTCATTTACCGATGAAGCAGGGTATTTAAGAGCGCTCTTATTTAGGCATACTGAATATCTGCATGAATATATCGCAACAATTAATTAGGATTAACACCACGACTGGTATCTTAAAATTTATGTACAAAAGAATGTTGACTAACTGGCATCAAAAATTGTCCAAATACAAAGCCAACCACCTCCATAAAACACAATCAAATTTCTTCTCAGTGTATCTAGAAAATGTAATAAACACATGACTAGGCGAGAACAAGTAGTGCTATCCAGACTTCGCTCCGGACATACTTATATAACACATTCACGCCTGTTACACAAACTACCCGGCGCCCATCTGTGATTTATGTAAGGTTCACTATATGAGACACAGTTAGTTCAACTGTGTTAGATCACTATATGAGACAGTTAGTTCAACTAACTGTGTCTCATATAGTGAACGTTTGCTCCAAATTTCAAAAAGAAAGGGAGCACCTTTCACCAGAGGAACAATTTGAACCACTCGTCTTACTCCGGGCCCTATCAACAGGAAATTAGATTTTGCCATAATACTAATATATTCAATAAAATTTAAGTGACTCCCTGTGCATTTTATCATACTAGCCGTGACTGAGAGTCAATATTTTGTATTATTAAAACAATCTCTTTGCTATTGTAAATATAAATAATGTAAAATCAAATATCGAGTGTGTAAAATACAGAAAAGTCGCTAAGAATCTTGGGTTGATGCGACTATAATAAATAATAAAAAAAAATTACAAATAAGATGTTCATGTAATACTAGAAAATGTCCCATTTCCAATTTCCATTCCGTGTAAATATTAGATTAAATCTATCGGGAGAAGAGGTTTAGACATTCTCAACATTAACATGCGTTTACATGGAACACTTCATTGCCGACATTTAACACTGCAGTGTCGGACACAAATGTCACTGATGTTCACAGGTGCACAAACATCGGAATGAAATGAATTGCAGACACCTTATAGGCCACAAATATGTACGGAAAGTGTCCAGACAGTGTCTGGACCATACACATGTAGAAACATAGAATCTTGTGATACCCAAGATGCTTGGCTCGCGTGCGTTGGTTGATTATTGGTCTCTATCAAGTTGCCGCAAAAGCTACTGCTATTGCAATTATTTCCAAAAGAATGGATGAACAACTCGGTGCCTGTAATTTTTACTGAATGAATGACAAGTGGAAGATCCATTGCCCGTGAAGAAATTTCAGTACATTTATTACATAAGTACCTTAATTGAAATATCTTAAATGAAAGAATAGGTTAAAATAAGAAACTGCACTTTCTCGCAAGATTCGACCAGAAAAGCATTGTTAAAATCTGCCCATACAACAATGGATTCAAAAAAGAGATTTCTGACTGTTTTGTGTTATCTCCAGTTTTTCTAACAATACAATATTATCTACACCTCTTTGTTTGAGGCCTGTAGATGCAAAGAAAGATCATTTTTAGCATAGAAACAACAGATACAACAGATATTTCAAAACATTTTCAACAATACACATTTAATTCTGTCAAGGAGATACAATCGATATTATTCGCAATGTATATACCAGAACTCTCATATGCAGGACCTTTATGCGATTTTTCTTTCTCTACAATTATAACCTCATGTATGAATATAATAATTTACATATAATAAAATAAAATATTATTCATATAATATTTATTAATATAATAATTTTTACTAAGAATTGGGTTATTGGGATTGACAAAATTGGGTTATTCTCGTACAATGAAATTAATCTTTTGAGCTCGTCTTGGCTTCAAACATTTCTGGGGAAAACTCCTCCGCTGTCTTTGAGACTGTCTTCCTTCACTCGATTTTTATACTTTGTGCTGTGAATATCCCACCTTTTTTTCTCGTACAGTGAAATTAATTTTTCGAGCACGTTTTGGTTTCAGAGCTTCTTCGACTGGCTCGTGATGCAAAAGTTAAATAAAAATTGCTAGACACTCGCAAAAAATGTTCAGCGACTCCGAACTCCGGACACTGAATGTCGGACAGTTAAATGTGAAGTGTCTGCGTATGTTTACACGAACAACTGAATTCCGATGTAGCGGAACTGAAATAAGGGTCCTGCAACTTATTCCGTGACTGTCCACACGAGGATACTCAGTTCCTAATGAGCATCGGACATTTATTCTTTGAAAAAATAATGTTCCACATGAACGTACCTTTAGATATTCTTAGAAGATTAATGCCAAGACGTCAAGCTATGTTACAGTGAAAGATGAGCCAATTTATGTGTAACTTCTGCCACTACATTTTGTATATGACAAAAAATAATCTACTTCATTGTCGAAAGCACGGTTCCTCTAACTAAAGTAAATATTCTATTATCAATTATCCACTGTTTCCGCCCCCTTTCATAAAATAGTTTGTATTGTTAAATATGATAGTTACATCTCAAATGACACTCAATCAGTCGGTAAAAGAAAATGAAGAAAAAAGAAAGAGAAAAAGAGGAAGAATAAGAAGAATGAGAAAATAACGAAACTCGAACATAACGTTTGCGAATACCTGACATCACTACTGCTGTATGCGCTAACCTGCAGCGCTACCCTTGGCTGCCCTCTAGGGAAGGATGAGTCATGGACAGATAGGCCGCTTCCTCTCGCCCACGCACCTACATGGTAACTGTCACTGGGGTGAACGGACGACACACCGACATTACCGAAAATTTCGTGAAATGTGTGCCTGTTGGAGTATAACCAAGTGCAAACTGTAAATGAAAAGTTTGCTTGCGAAGAAAATGAAGACTTCGCTAGTAGAAGGGTTCTTTTCTGGTTTAGTTCCAAGAAAGAGCTTTGCATGCCACTCGTGCCCGCTGAATTTGCCCGTGAGGAGGAGAAATGAGCAACTGGGCGCCGGGAGCACGCCGCCCGCCGCCCGCCGCCCGCCGCCCGCCGCCCGCCGCCCGCCGCCCGCCGCCCGCCGCCCGCCGCCCGCCGCCCGCCGCCCGCCGACCGCCGCCCGCCGCCCCCAGCCTCGGCGAGTCGTGTCTCCTCGCACGAGAAGCCTCCCATTCAACTTTCGTCCCGCGGCCAAAATAGCCCCTGAATATTTCTGCGACGGCCATCTCCGCCGCGCCTGTCCGGTCCCCCGCCCCCCGCTGCGCCAGCTATTTGTGCGCCGTTGGCGGCCCCGCCCCGTGCCACGCCGCCACGTGTCGCCACGTCCCTCGCCCCGCTCCCCGCCTTGCGCCCGGCCGCTCCCACTCACTGCTGCGCATGTTGGTCCCCGCTCCTGGCACCGCCACGCTGCGCGCTCGCGAGCGGACAGGACAATAGCCGGGCCATCGGGGCTGCTTAGCCGCATCGTTCGCAGGTGACGTGGCCAATGGCAACGCGCGATGGACAGATCACGACCTGCAGGCGAGACAGGACGCAACGGAAACAAAATATAAAGTCATAACTGTTAAATCTCGCATGTAATTATCTCTCTGTTATCACAAGATGTCGCCGGTTCCATTTTTACTTTCTCGTCTTACTTTGTAAGAAGAGAAAGTATTGTACTCGTGCTCCTGAAAACGGTGATTTTTATAGAAAAACTATTTCCCAGTTACTGGTGACGAAATACTGAATAAATCTTGATTCCATATAAAGTAAATTACTTCCTCTAACACATTGTGTAGTCAGAATCCATGTTTTGTGGGTCCTTGGTTCCGAAAAATCGATTGACGCCAAACTTTCTTTTTTTTTCGTCTTACTGTCCGCCTGTCTGCCCCGTCTGCCAGTCGGCCCGTCGACCCGAAACGAGTATTAGAATTTTTTAAAAAATTCTCATGAGTCCCTGTGTCATCAAACTCACTTTCCCTGCGTCATTAAACAAGCCTTCGACAGTTTATTCCAATCTTACTATACAAAATTTGCACAAAAATATTGAAAATAATAGGTATATATTTCTGTAAAAATATTCCAGGAGGGTAAAATTTGACTAGAACCCTGGTGGGAGAGACCGATGCTCATAGGCCTTTGTTATTAAATACCAGCGATGCGCCCTTGCAATGGGGTGCTCTGACAGAAGAGCAGAGTATTACCAGAAAGCCCAGACTCTCTCCTCCACGTGTTGGCCCCTGCACTCTCTGTGACAAAAGCTCAGAGGTAGCTAAGGAGATATGGACGAAATGCGAGTCACCGACGCCTAGAAACAGAAACACTGGGCTAAAGGAGAGAAACCTGTCCGGAAATTAAAGAGGAGGGAGGCCCCTGTAGGTGTAGTGAAACTAGCCTCCTTAGGGAAAAGAGAACCCCGAGGAACAACCCTGGGTCCTGCAGGTATGGAAGTTAAGGCGAAGGGCATGCACTTCATCACTCGAGAAAAGAAATATATTGCAAAATTTCTCTACAAAATTTCAAAACAAAAAACTGACAAAATAGATAACGACTTTTGGCAACGAAAAGGACTTTGAAAATTGCAACATGGAACAATCAAGGAATATCAACAAAGGTGATGAAATAATTAGGGAAGTCGACAAGCATTCCTTGGATATCGTCGCATTATCTAAAACTAAGAGAAAAGGGAAAGGTATTGAAGAAATCGTGAAGTTCTTATATACTTATATACAGGGGTTGCAAAGAAAGAGGAGAATCGCAGTTGTGAATCATGTTAGTAAAACCAACACTTAAGTAAATTATGTCTTGGGATCAGATCAATCCTGTAAGTAGATATTAAAATATATAATTATTTATTTATAATAGTTATGGTGTAAGATATTTCAATGACGATGCCTCTGTGACGAAACATTTTTTTTAATATATTGGCAATGTGGCTGCGAACCGTCAGCGACAATCAAGAATTAATTTTACTTGGAGATTTCAATGGTAGAAGGAGATGGCGTATGAATGACCTACTGGTAGTACCACTTGGTAAGACAGGATGAATGATAACGGAGAACGGTTGAACGAGCTGTGTGAAAAACATTCTTTGAAAATAACTAACAGATGGTTCAAATATAAGGGCATACATCGATAAACATGGGTCCAACTCACTTGGCACCAATAATCCGTCAAAGATTTTGTTATTGTTTAACAACATGCTTAATTAAAAAGAAATGATGAATTGGATATGAAAAGGCTCGAAAGTGGCTCACACTATCTTCTATCTTCGAAGATGTATTTTCCATTTAGAAAACAGGTCAAGCATTCTTATGACCAGAATGTATATGAGGAAGAGAGGGAATTTCCGATTACAAGATACAATCTGGAAAGTCTTGAGAGTGACTCTACAAAATTCTAATATCAAATTCGCCTTGCAAATAAAGATTTAACAACGGGTTTGGGAACCCCAAACACTATTTATGAAGCCTTGACATTGTGCAAGAACTAACTAATGAAGTTTTGGAAAAAAAGAATACCTGGAATAAAGGACCATCGTGGAATTCAAGTTTTAGAAGCTTCTGAAGAAAGAAAATTAGTGGTGCCACATACTTTCTCGCATTTTTTCTAAATTTCGATGTTTTTTCCTTTTATGAAAATTCTAAAAGTGTTCAACGAAAATTAGATATGCGTCCCTTAGATTGCGACATTCCTTTAACCGTCCCTTCTTCAATCCGTGGAACATTTTTGGATAAAAGATTTGGAGTGTTTTTTGAAATTTTGTCATAATTTGCATTAACTTCAAGTAGATAGAACACAAAAACCTTTTTACGTAGATTTTTCAGAAAAAATTTAAATGACTTTTTAAATATTTAATTTTTAGAATAATTTTTCTGAAAAATCTATCATCAAATTTGCAGTTTTGGAATGTTATCATTTTGCAATTTTCAAAAATACAGAATTCTCCGGAAATATGTCTAGTGCTATATTTTTACCGTTCTTTGATACATTCGGGGAGAAAATTTACAGGAGAAAATTGAAGCTGTTTTTGAGAAACAATATTCAAAAAATTACCCACATATCAAGCTTTCAAGCAAGCAAACGCGAAACTACTCATATTTTCGAAAAATTGTACATGATGTTATTTCCAAAATTTGTCTTTAAAGAACTTATTTCATTAAAAAAATCTTCTCTGTTGTAGTTGTGGGAGTACTCCGAAAAAAAATGAACTTCTGGAATTTTCAACAAATTAGGGATTTAACGAAAATGAGACCTAAACGTCCGTCCGTCCGAAAATGAGACCTGAACGTCCGCCTCTTAAGTGTCCTTTACGCTGACGGCAAAGTTGACACCAAAAATTTGGAGCCATTTCAGAAAATTTTGAAGATGTTGACGCTATATAAAATAAACAAAAAATCAAAATATCCGTTTCAAACTCAGATAGCCTCGAGTTCCATTAAATTGATAGACGAATATCAATATTGGAGAAAATCGGCTGAAAGGTTTTGGCGCTAGAGTTGTCCACAGAGAGACGAGCAGACATTTTTCCATCAATTGATTTTTTGGTATCAAGAACCCACAAAATATTGATTCTGACTACAAAACGTGTTAGAGGAAGTAATTTACTATGTATAGGAACAAGATGTCCCCACGTTTTCGTTACCAGGGCCCGGGAATAATAGTTTTTCTGTCCAAAATTCACCATTTTCCGGCGCACGTTTACAATACCTTCTCTTCTTACTTCGTAAGTGTCTACCTTCTCTTTACGTCTGAAATGAGAGCGAGAAAGTAAAAGTAAGAAGACAAAAGGTGGGTAGCAACTACATCTCACTCTAACAAGATATAATACATGAAACTGAAGAATGAGACCCAAATCAACATCATAAAGACAAAAAATTAGTTCTGAGAAAATTAGTACCTGTAATTGTTTCCCCAATGCATTTGATAATTCAGCGTATGATAGGTATATAGCAGGAGTTTGTGGTTAGAGCGAGATACGTGCAATGTGTAACATGTCTTTTTTATTGTATTAAGAAAAAAATGAGAGGTTGTTCTATGTTCTGATAGAGATTAAATAGATTTCACCGTCTAGTTTTTGCGTAATGAGGCCGTAAAGTTTGTCATTTTAACATGGTTTCTTATGGCGATGAGACAGATCCGGCCTGAAATTTTAAAATTGTGAGAATACTAACGGTTGAAAATGTTTTTAAAAACTGTTCCTCAGGTAGCTAGCATCTCGAAGAATCGATTTGCGCAATTTGAAGGACATCTACCGTTTCAAATAGACGCATTTTGCAAAATTATAAACCTGATCAGTCCAAAAGAAAACGTTCGCGGGCTTTCTAGAGGGTCGGGACGGTAACGCGCAGCTCGGCAACACCGCGCGCGTAGCGCGCTTCATTCAAATTGCGTGAAAAGTCTTCGGCAAGAGATCTTACATTCCTCTGTGTCTTTAACAATTGAGCAATCCACACTCCTGGAAAACATTGCTATTGCTATTAGCAAGGCATTGAGCAAAGCTGAAACGTGATGGATATAATGATTTGTGCAATCTGAACGAAAAACTGAATTCAATCAATATTCCAAATGAATCACTTTCATGACACTCTCTATGAGCAAATGGGTGATTTTGAGACTTTAGAGATTTTTTATATCTTCAGCACAGCATTATTTTTTCGTACAGTGCCGAATGTGAACTTTTTGATTGTGCTCCCGAACCATGATTACCTATTTATTTGATTATTCGAATGATTAATTATTCGAAAATAGTTCATATTCCCTTTTATTATGCTAGATACACATTGGATGTCATTGCACACCACACTTACAAGGTACCTTACACAGGACTCAAAGTATCAACCTTTCGCGTAGGTCATCTCTATGAACGTTTAAGTGGTATCAAATGAGTTGAAATGATAAAATATTTTTATGCTGGTGTTGTAGTCAATCATTCAAGGAATAGGTAAATGCAGAGCTGGATTTTCCTACTAGCAAAATAAAAAGGCTTGGGACTCCCATCCCCATGCCGGGATTTTTAAAATAAATATTATTAAAATCTTCATAAAATGTTTTTATCTGAATACAATCATTAATTAAATAGTTTACTGAACTACAATGTTTTAATTTTAAAAAAATAGAAATGAACAATACGAAAGTAAACGTGGATTTGAAAATGATAAATTAAAATATAATTTCCACTTCATACGCAATTTGTTAATTTACATCTGATTTATACAAGGATTTATTCTATCACAATTAGTGATTTTTAGATAATTAAATATTTTTTCTGAAGGCGTGCCCAATACGATTTTGTGCTTGGAGGCCCACAGTATCTACATCCAATCATGGGCAAATGAAATTAAAATTGTAAGAGGAATGATAAATTAAGCCTTTGGTAGTATTAATATTTTAATATGAACCTCTTTCTTCAACAGAACTATATTTTGTTTAATTGATTGCATTCCCTGAAGAGTAGTAATGAATTTTGGATGAGTCTCATGACATTTCCAAAAAATTCCTTCATTTTTAGTGCCACTTGGAAATTTCCTTTGAAGATTTTATCTCCAACAATGTTATAACTTTATTATTGAGGGTCTAAATAATGCAGCTCTTAGAATTGTATATTGCTGTGATTTCATTTTATCATCATTAGTTTGGTATATACTATTTACAATAATCTGCATCTAAATCAATATCATAACAAGATACGAAATTATGCTGGAAACATTGCAACTAGCAAATAGCTTCTGTGAATTACTTAAATCTCACCTGGAAATAATGGAAATAGAAATAATCACTGTAAACTTACAATATAAAGCTTTATACAATATTCAAGAAAAACAAAATTCTAATCTTGTTAAGCAAATGATGTAAGATTTATCCAACCATTAGCTCAGATAATTAAAGAAATAAAAATGAGAGAGAAACAAGCATTGAAAAATATTTGAAAACTTTTTATTATGTCACTGTTCTGTGTGACATTCAGAGGAATTATTTCTTCTTCCAAATTTCGCTATGGAAACAAATCTTTCACCAATTCACACAGACATTGTGATATTTTTCGCTTGTCGACCAGGCATGAACAGTATTCTAAGTGATCAAAACAACGAAACTTTGAAGAAGCATGATCATAGAGCAGTTATGCCTGTCTCAAGGGCATTACGGCGTTCCACAATTTACTGAAGACGTTTCGCCCTTCTCAGAGGAGGCAATTCTGGCTATTATTAGCCATCACTGTATAAAACGATAGGTTTATGTTTATAACGTTACATTTTATAATGCTGCTCTTGCTAATTGTGTAATATCGTGTTTTTTTTATATTCAATCTTATGCTTCTATTTTTCATTACTTGGTCACGTGATCCGTTGGTACTAGTTAACAAACTAACCAAGGGTAGGTCTTTACGTGGTATTGAAATATTTTTATTTTCCACCTATGAAACAAAATTCATTCGTGTAATTAATTAAAACTAATCATAAGAGTCTCTATTTTGTTTAAATAGTTATCACAATACCCACGTACATCGCAAATAAATATTTTTGACTGTAATATTGACACACATCTACTAGGGAGTATCTCGCTCTAACCACCTTAATGTCATATTTGTAAATGAAAATGCAATTGATTAATTGGTGATTCCGGGCGCCTCAACTACTAAGATCATTAGTATCGTAAGTGTAAAGCATGTTTTTTTTGCTCGGGAAGTAGCCGGGATCTTTCCGCGCTGAATGGCGAGATCCGACGCCGACTTACCGCCGGCTATCAGGGTTGTCCCTAACTAGGTATCTCCCACCAGCTGGGCATCGACAATGCGAGGTGTGTTAGGATCTGCGGTTATTATCCTGAGCGTCGCAATTAATTTCGTGCAAGTGTTTCTATTGTGTTCAACATATAATATTTAAATGATAAATGGCGAGAGGTTTCTAACCTTACATTTATGCATTCATAAAGACTTGCATGGCCTTCTGCTCGGGATATATAATTGATAGACCTTTTTTACATTAAAAATGTTTGATCCTCGTTTAATACATAATAATTCTAGAATGGTAAGCTCATTTCGATGTAATCAAGCCAAACTTCTATGAAATTATTCTTGCGTCTTTGTGCAATATCCTGCGAATACTGTAACAGTTTTTATTTATTCACGTATTTTTCCTATTGTAGAAGTCAGAAAAGACTACTGTTGCCGGTTGTCGAAATAACGGCAGATTCGCACAGCAGGCGCTTCGATGGAATTGGTTTGGGACTTTTTCAAGTGATGGTTATTTCTAGTGTTAATACTGCAGAAATTGCAGTGTAATAATATTACGTACCCGTGGTAAATAATGCGAGAAAGTATATACTGGTGTTGCTCCACTAGTTTACTACTTCCCAGAGTGTTTGTGTTTCGTTGTGTTTACCAGTGCTATTACTTTCCTTCAAATGATTGTGTGTATCGGAAGTGGGCGTGGAAATCGTGTTCCACGTGGTGATGATTGGAAATTAAATGAAACGAAGAGCGGATGCGCTGGTGCAGACGGAAGGACGCGGGGGCGTGGGCCGTGGGCGGGGACTGAGGCCGAGCGGGTGCAGGCGGCGCGTGTTGAGGCGGCGCGGGCAGGTCATGGGTTGCGTGGGGGGGCGGCGCGGCGGGCGGCGGGCGGCGGGCGGCGGGCGGCGGGCGGCGGGCGGCGGGCGGCGGGCGGCGGGCGGCGGGCGGCGGGCGGCGGGCGGCGGGCGGCGGGCGGCGGGCGGCGGGCGGCGGGCGGCGGGCGCGCCTGGCGTGGGCGGAGGCGCCGACGGCTCTATTTCGAGCGAGGCCGCGCTGTTTGCCGAGTGATAGCAGCGGCTGCGTCACTTCGGCCGCTCGCGCGCGGGCCTTCCTTGCGAATGCCCCCACCCCACCCCGCACGCCCCAAGGTTTCACCTCGACAATTTCACTATGTATAGAAAGACTTTTATAACCAGATGAATGGTTTAACTGTACATTTTATTATACTTTATACGTTACATATATACAAATAGTTTACGTTTAGTTCATGCATTTAAATATATTTGTTTATTAACTAATTTTTGTACACAGAAAAAGTTGAAAGAAGAAAATTCAAAAACCTTCAATAAAAATGCTTGTGAAGAAATTCAATATGAAAGAAAATACCACATCTAAGTCACTTTTTAAATAGTTGTTCCACAAACTCTTCAAAAGCCACATATGTAATGTGTTTGGAACAGTTTGCATAAGTCTACGTTTGATTTGAACAAGCAAGAAATTTGTTGGTAAAAATGTCATAGCTTTCTGTAGGCCAAGACTCATTCAAAACTAATTTGGTTGCATACAATTGTTTCAAGGGCAGTGAAATTGAATCCATAATTCAGACAAGGAAAGCTAGAATGAAAGATAAACTTCAAAATATAACGCACTTAGTGACTACTGACACATTACATGAAAGACCAACAACTCAAATTCACCTACCGCACGTGCTCATTCCGCTCCATAAGGAACTAATTACGTTATGACTATTGAAATCCTTTTGACACAATTTCTATCATCAATTAATGAAACATGAAAAAGGATGTCTTCGATTTTGGAATAGTTTATCCGTTGGTCACCTAAATGGATATGCTAGTCGATTATAAAGAACTAAAATAACTACTACCTGTCATTGTATGTATAACACTATTCTAATAATTGTATTTTAAGTCATATTCTACTTTGGAAATAACTCTTGATTGAAGTCCAAGTAATGTTCACATACGACAATAATTATTGTTGTTGAAAATTGTAAAATATGTATAAAACCTCGGAATATGTTATCTTCATTCCAAGACAAGTTCCCTAGATACCCCATACATGATCCCTACCTCGCTCTGCTGGTACTTTTATTCACATTCATTGATGTACAGTGTAAGGATGGAGAATGGATTCTGGATCTCAAGGCAATGCAGATTGTACGCAGATTGAACGTGTCCCGGCACATTCTCTAAGCTCCTGTTTGATCTTCCGTTATGTGTGGTAGTGAAGTGCTCGTAAGTGTAAGTGCATAACAGAAAGGAGAAAAAGAGGAAACCAAGGATGAGGAAGGAAAGCTCGCGCATGTTCCGAGGCTCGTTTGTTGAACTGGTTCTTTATTTTCCTAATTTTGATCTAAAAAAAAAGCACGGAAAACTACTGATCAAAGGAGCCGACCGCTAGAAGTCTCCTCCAGTGGTTCAATGCGACCCAGGTTTCTAGCTAGTATCGAAAAGCAGCCACCATCAGGATTTGAATACTAAGACTTCCCATTCACAAAAGCAGCAGTAGCAATAATAATAATAATAATAATAATAATAATAATAATAATAATAATAATAATAATAATAATGTCTTTATTTCTGGCGAGGCTCAGGCCGTAAGGCCTGCTCTTCCGCCTAACCAGTTAAATATTTACATTTACATAATTACAATTGAGGCATTCGGGCGGAAATAGTGATAACTGACATTTTACGTTACTTACGAAATTGCAATGATCGTAGTAGCTAACGGTGATGTGCTACGCATAACTAATGAAACCAGGTGTGAATGTATTTTCATAGTCAATTTTCATAATTCTAAAGCAAACAAGGCATTAAAAAAATCCATGATTCTATTTACAAGAGGGGCGTGGTAAATCAATAATATTACCTTCCAAAAATGCCAGAAATTCTCCTATATCCCGAATGCTTCAACTGTGAACAAATTTAAAGGAGGGCAAATTTTACATTAATAAGTGTTGCCCTGAGCTATCTCAGCCCGATTGGGATGGTGTAATTCCTGGCAACGATTTAACTAACTACTTTATAGGCTGCGGTTCCAATGGCCGCACTTTGAAAGGAGGCGAGAGCTTGGAACATATTCATAAAAACAGTCGATTTCGTAATAAATACAAATTGGTTATTTTACTCCACTCAAGTCACTGTTCACTGAATCCATCAACGATAACAGGTGGATTCAAACTTTGGCTTGACATGTACCAACTTGCAATATTGACGGAGTCTTCCCAAATGCCGGGTATCGACCGTAGGGAGATGAGGGATTTGCCTATTTTCGGCCCTAAGGATGGACATGAGGAGCGATTGGGCAAGAAACTTCCGCAAGTGGTCCATAGATCGTTGAAAGTCCTGCAACGGTATTCCCTAGCAAATATGAGTAAACTACTGTTACATCGATCAACCGATCAGAGCAGATGACAAGTAGCATTCTCATCCAGGCAGTGCCAATATTTTACCGTACCTAAATTGAAAAAACGTTGTCATGGCCCGAACCTAGAAATTTCGAGCCTACAAAGCTTCAGCTGTGACTCGCAACTTTATAAACAACCCATCCCGTTTCCCAACTCTCAGCAGTCTACTAATCTTTCCCAACGAATCAGTTCGGAGCCGGCTACCAAAACAAACAGCAGTGCCACGGAGACTGTTTGTGAAACTGTGCATCGTACATCAGGTTACGCCGCTACGTACAGCTCCTCAACAGGCGCAACTAGGGAACGTTCAGACTCCATCGCAACTGAAGTGTTTTAAAGTGGACTGTTCACATGCGCATATCACGAACCTAGTTTTGTGGAACATCCAAATTGTGACCACGCTCTCCTCGGTGGGTGAGTGGTCAGCTTTTCCGAGAGATTGCAAGATATATCACGTCTGATGTACTTAGAATATTCATAGTGACAATGCCCAACTTGCGACATGTAAATGAACTCTGGATAAATGTACGGAAAAAATTGCATCCTTCAACAATTTCTGTCCTATTTAGTTACCATATTCCCTTAACCGGGAAAAGGTTCAAGTCAGAGGTGGATTTACGTACTGCGGAGCCCCCAAACCCAAAATCGTGTGAGGATTTTTGAAAAAGGTATTAAGAGATAATATTCAAAGGATAATGTAATCAAATATTTTTCGATTTAATTTTTAAATACATATTTTAGTTCAGTAGAACATTAAATTATCAATTATTTATTTATAAAAATATTTTATGACATATTCCTAATTGTTTATGAATTTTTTCATGGCACTAGATTTTCCTATGGTCATGGATCCCTAAAGAATTGCTTGGTCAGTGTTTGGAATTCTCTTCAACTCAGTAGCATCTGCCATCAAAAATCTGCCACAATCGGAGCTCAAATGTAACACTTGTCGGTCAACGAGGCTTCACTTGCAATCTTGCAATAGCATACGCAGACCACACCCGGTCAGTATTGAAGTACAAGACAAGTAATAAACATACCAACGTGGTATCAAAACGATGAAAGTATGTTTTGTCGGACAGGAAAAAGATGGCAGAGGACGGCAGGAGATAGATGGCAGGAGATAAATTCCAGTTAAGATGCGTACTCAGCTGTTCGCTCGTCGGTGCAGTTAAAATCAGTGAAAAAGTCTATTTGAGCCAAACACCAAACAAATCAACGATACAAAACCGACAGTGAAAGAATGGGATGCAAGGTTTCCGGGGCGCAACTCAATCGTAATACAACTCCCAGTTACCTCCTTTCGATAACCTATCGAGACGCATTAACCAAGTGAAAACCTCTGCTAACCACGTCCATATTGCGTAAAGAAAACAGTGGGCAAAGGAATGCGAGACACTTTGAGCTTTTGGCAACGTGTCATCGTTTTTTGTCAGAGGAGCAGTCCTTTACTCAGTTTCATCGGGCGCTTGGAGAAAGCCCAGGCAAGAAATTACTGCCAGCCGACTACAATCAACTTACTAGTACGGCGGATTTTCCGTCATGGAGTAATGTATCATTCGAATCTTCAATACAGTTTGTTATTTCTGAGGAATACTTACGCTGAAATATATATTTAAGTAGGATCTTTTACATTTTCAAGTGAGATGCTGTAATTTAATGAATTTATTAATAATGTGGCTTCTTGGCACAGTTAACATAATGTGAGACACGAAAGCTACTAATACATAAAAAATCTACAATTTAGTTCAATTGAGTTTCCTGGCACAATTCATTCGAACTCGAATAAAGAACTTGTGGCCCAACGTGAGTATATTTGTAGTTCCCAGTGAAGGCTAACCGTTTGTTATGGAGATTATTCCTCTTATCTAAGTTCCATTATATTTATTTCTTATTTTATCACGTGTATAAAAAAGTATTGGTGACATGGCTACCGCTCATTATGTATTTCTTACTCTCTACACATTCAAAGCCGATCTTCTAAAAGATTTCACACTTATAAACAATATTTAGATCAACATATCTGAAGGATGGAAGATGTCCTTCACTACACAGACATTTGGGCACAAGTCGGAAGCACTACGGATCTACCCAACCGTGCATCCGTGACTCCACACAAAAAACACACCACATCCAGTCACGACTAAAAAAATCCTGTGTTTTTGATAATGAAACAGAATTTCCTCACCTTCCAGATCCCAAATCACTCCCCTACCATCAACCAATTCACGCACAAACACAAACAGGAAAGGTGTCAAAACAAAAACATGTTAAGCTATGAATCATAGCTTACCTGAAAACAAGGACATTCTTAATGACCCTAACTCAGGCAATCATTTTAGCAGAGAGCCATGGCCGCCAATTTTTCTCATTCACAGTAGGAAGTTAACTTCCAGCAATTCAGTTTCATCTGCTTTTAAATCTAACGGGATGTTTGCAGACGTCACTTCAGTGTTGAACGCGCACACGAATTCACTGACGAATGAGGACATATTCATTATCATATGAGGACAGAATGAAATTAATTTCAGCGGTCACTTTACACCTGAACGACACATGAACAAACGAATTACTGCTCACGTTGAAGTCTCCACTGTGCCCTTTGGTATAACAATCGTATAACGAAAACGAACTGAAGTATAAAGAATAACAAATTATTTGAAGTGCTTGAATTGTCATTTCCTTGATTTCCACTGCTTTCACCATTTACTGAACTCTCCGCTACGTTAATGCCACGGAAGTGACTGATCTCGACGCTCTCTTCACTAACAGAAAACCTTTTTGGAAACCGAATCCCTTTTTTCCGACATGAATAAAAAATTCGCCAATCTACTGACATCTCTAAATCAAGGTAAATCGTGGTATACGCGTTTTGGAGATTTTCTTTTCATCAGAAAGGTTATATGAATTGAAAAGTGTGTCGTATCTCACACGGTAATCACCGCACATGTTGCACAGTGCACACACGATTCACAACAAACTCTAGCACTCTTCTTTTTTATAAGATGTGAATTGTGACTAACGTTCCGAAAATTTTACTTATGTTCCTTGACAAGTGGTCTGTAGTATTTCACAAGCAAAGCCAGGAGGGCACGCCATCCCTAAGACACAAAGACAGTAGTAAAATTCGTTTCGTTGACGTGAGGAAAAGCAGACTTGTCTCTCACGTTGGTAATATTTACATTAGATATAATTTATTGACATTATTATATTTATGAGTACATGTGCTTTAAATAATGTCATATTAAGTTTCTCGAAACTCAATAGTTTTCTGTGGAAACGAACTCAACATTCCACATTTTCAGAAACGCTCAAACACCATTTTCTCAAAAATGGCTCGAACTTTTTTCTTCAAACTTTTGCAAGAAATACTGGTAATGGCATTGTTTAATATGTTTTTACAAAAATTACACAAATGCAATTTCTTAAATGTCTCACACCATTAATATGCTCATTCCCATCGATTTGTATACATTATTGCATTTGTGAGTGAATGTGCTTTAAATGACTTCAAATGAAGTTTTTCGAAAACTTAATAGATTCCTGTAAAAAAAAGTTTCGAATTTCGAATTTACAGTAATCTCAATCATTTTCTTAAAAACTGCTTCAAATTTTTTAATGGAAATTTTTATTTTTTTTTTTTTTTACTCTTCTTTAATATTATTGAAGGTACAGTTCGGTTCTACTATTAAGAAACCGAAAAGTTGACAAAATTTCAAAAAGTTTTCTTTGCGGGACGATAGATGGCAGCTGGCAAGAGGATGGGGCAAGATCATAAATCCCATCCGCCCCAAAGAAATTAGAAAACTTTACTACGAGAAAGTCTGTGTCGTTCGGTAGCACCTTTTAGTTTGAAATAACGAATCGTTTTCCCGTAATTTGTGGTTGAAAGTAATGCGATTATTTTTGAATTCTGAAATTCCGCTCCAAAATTGGTTTTAAATTTTTTCAAAAATAAAACAGGGGCGATTAAAAGAGTGGCACAAGTCTCATTTTCGATAAAGCACTTAATTTTCGAAAATTGCAAAATTAGAAATAATGCAACAAAAGTATGTGCTATTTAGTACTAGTTGTATATTTTGCCGTTGATATGTTTGATTAGTGAAGTCGTTGGAGATGTATTTATTGGTGTGCTTTCAATTTCTGTCTGATGATGGGATCACAACTGGGCCACGAAACGTAGACACCTATATTCCACACTATATAGGTTATTTAATATGAAAGCTTTCCTCTGGGATGGCTCATGGACAGCGTACTGGCTTATCGGGCTGTGATGCCCACATTCGATTCCCGGTCGAGGAAAAATACAGTTGTAGATTTTATTTAAAATGGTCCCAGTTTCTGTAGCTGTGTGACGAAGAAAAGCCCAAGCAAGCGGATCTTGCTAGTTACGGTGAAGAGAATACGTCATGTTCGCCTCGTGTCACTCTTACCCCCAAGCATGGGAATTTAACTAGGGTAGGCAAGGGAGACACCGGTAGCTGGCCGGCGAATTCGGACTACCGAACCAAAGCGCCAAATACATAACATGGAAGTTAAAAGATATTTAATTGTCTATAAATTTATAGGAATCCAAACCTCATTTTAAAATATGATGGGAATCATTGGGAGTAATAATTAATAAATTCGATTGTTAGCTTAGTTTTACAACTTTTACTTTCTCGTTCTTACGAATGTAAGAAGATTTGTAATCCTACGCCGGAAAACGCGAATTTTCGACCCAAAAACTTATTGTCTGACTGGTAACGAAAAAATTCTGTTCCTATGTAGACCAAATTATTTGCTCTAACATGTGTTGTAGCCAGAAAGCACGTTTCGTTAGACCTTAATACCGAAAATTCGATTGGCGGCAAAACGCAGGTCCATCAGTCAGTCCGTGCGTGGTAAACGCGCCTAAACCATTCAACGGATTTTCTGGGAAATTTGTTTCCCCAGATCGATCTGAACGAACTCCAGGCTTTGGAGTTTCAAACGGATATTTTGATTTTTAAGAATATTTAACATCAAGCCTGAAAAACATTTTCAAAATTTTCTCAAAAATGGCTCGAAGTTTTTGGAGCCATTTGGAAAATATGGTATTAGTCCCATTTATGGCAAACTTTCTGTATTTTCGCAAATTGCAAAATATCTACATTTTTAAATTACAAAATGGAAAAAGGTTTTTGCCTTGGACAAAGTCTGCTGAAAAAAAATCAATTATTTAAAAAAGGATATGTACAACATTTCGAAAAATACTCTTAGATTTCGCCTAATTTGTGGTTGAAAGTAATGCAATTTCTATAAAAAGTATTTTCTCAGAAACCGCTCCAAATTTTTTCATTAAATTTTCCCCTCACATGAAACAAAAGGACGATAAAATATAAGGAGCTAGTCTGATTGTCAGCGAACTCTCCGTATTTTCGAAAATTGCACAACTTGCAAAATGTTAACATTTGAAAACCACAAAATTGAAGATGGAGACTTTTCCCATTAACAAAATCTGTTCTAAAAATTCAGCTGATTATCAAAAGGTGAAAAACAATATTTTAAATAAACGAGTTACACGTAATTTCTAGTCGAAATTAACGCAAATTATCAAAAGAAGATTTTCTCAAAACTGGTCATATTTTTTCTTTAATTTTCCGGCATGTATTATAAACAAAGGACGTTTAAAAGAATGGAGTATGTCTAATTTTCGTTTATCTCTCTGAATTCTAGATTATTTGCATGTTGGAAATATTGGGTTGAGAGAATTACATTTTGTAAACGCCGTGTCAGCCCGAGACCGACTCCCACAGTGTTTCCATAGCGTAGAGGTGAGGTTCACGGCACGTTAACTCAGAGAACCTGAGTGCAAAACATTTTTTATTTTAAACATATTATTTTTTATTTCAAAAATTTATGCTAATATTTTGAGATTGCTTGTTTAAAAAAATTCTCCTATGTATTCTTTAATAGATAAATTAGAAACATTATTGGCTTAAAAAAACAATTTTCCATGCTTTATCTAAGGGATGAAATAATAAGATAGACGTCTATTTTTCGCTCGCCTCTTTTTAAATGACGGCTACAACACACAAGCATGAAATCTGAGAAGACACTCACCACCGTGTACGACCATCGCCGAGCGGTCATTGGCCGCGCTCAATTGTGCACACGCACCCGAAATAATGTTTCATCATACGCAGTGCGTACGCCGCGCTTGCCGCCCCCGCCGCCCCTCCCCGCCGCCGCCCCCGTCACCGCCGCCACCGCCGCTTCCGCCGCCACCGCCGCCCCCCGCCGGCCAACTGCCTCTGAGAGCGATGATGCAGTGGGTGACGAGCAGGGCGGAAAAGGGCGGTGCGGGGCGGGCCCGGAGTTCGCACGCCAACACACGGCGAAGAGTGAGTCACGGCCAATCAGGATGCCACATGCTTCTGCTCATAGACCTACTTGCACTCAGGGGATGCACTTCAATAAAAATTCTCTCATCATATCGTTTTATATCAAGTGTGATGTCTTTCAGAGAGTGGAAGCATTTAAATTTTAAATATTTGCTGTATAAACGAGTATGAAGAAAATATTTGCTATAAAAACAAAATGTGTACGAAAACAAGTTAAATGCAACGGATTTACAATACCTTAGAGACAAGGTGTTTACATGATTATATAATACTGATTACAAGGCTTTTGATAATCAGTCGAATTGCTAAATTGGAATTATAAATATTATTATACTGCAGTGTAAAGCGTACTTCTTAATTTAAATGTGTCCATTTATTACACCTATTTCTCCAGATTCATCTGGCTGTTTGCGACATGCATATTCTCTCGTTAAAGGTTAATGTTTAAGTCGTTTGGGTTATTTAGTTTTTCACAACAAAAATTAATAATTTTCACACAATTGAATTTCTAAAGAAAAATCGAGATATTAGATTGTGTTATATGTAATACTGTCCCTCAATAACACAACTGCATCATTATTTCGAACATACTCTGAATATGTACAGAAGATATCTCAAGATATAATCTCATCCTCTAAAAAATATTACATGTGATTTAGCTGAAATAGCGAAATAAAACTTTAAAAAAAATCGAGGTAGAAGCACAGAGAAACAAATAGAAGTCTTGAGTTGTAATAGTGATACAGTGAAGGAAGACAGAAGGGGAAAATACACCAGAAGAGACTCGAGACATGAACTTAAATTTATGGCCGTGTTTAGGGAACTGAAAGCGCTTCAGTCCTCCCGTCGGGTGCTTTGCTGCCAGTGTACGCAACGATGCTATTCCCCATCGTCTCTCCGCCGCAACGCGTCGACGCCCTGCGGCAGCCACGGCGCCCCGCCCCCTCCTCCGCCTCCGCCCACCCGGTGCACGGTCGCGCAGTGTTGACGCGCGCACGGCCAAGAGTTATCACATTATCACGATGCTCCGGCAAAGCACTCCATGCGGGGCGGCGCTGCGGGGCGGGGTGGGGGCGTGTCGCGCGCCGCCTGGCCTCCGGCGAAATCCGGACCGACGGCGTGCGGGGGGAGGCGGCGACCGCGCCTCGCCTCCGCCCCGCCCCTTCCCCTCTTCCCCGCCTCGCGTCGCTCGCGTCGCCGCCGCCGCCAACGGCGCCACTCCCCTCGGCGCACCGTGCGGCTACTTTCCCGGTGACAAGTGCCTCCGTTTTAATTGCGGCTGAAAGCGTGTAATTCACTTAGGCGGCGCATGCACGCGCGGCCAGGCCGGGCCGGGCCGGAGCGAGGCGGAGCGAGGCTGAGCGGGCCGGGTCCAGGCCGGGAGGGGGCGGGGCGGGGCTGGGCGGGGCTGGGGACGCTCCGCTCCGCGCGCCGCGCCGCCGCTGTGCCGTATTTGTCAAGGCGTCAGCAATTGGCCGGGGCCGTCTGGGCGCGGGGGAGCTCGCGGGTGGCGCTGGAGCCGCCGTGGAATCCGGCCCGCCCCTCCCCCTTCCCCCTCCCCCGCGCCCGCGACGGCGCCCGAGACAATAGCCCCGATCATCGCCACGTGTTCGCCCCGCGCTGCGAGACGAGTAACTGAGACACACCTCAGCCTCGGATGGGGTTCCTAATGACAGGCCATACTCGTGTATCAGTGTCTCGTTTCTCTCTTTGAAAACCACCGTTTCTACCCGTTTTTGCAATACAGATCCTAGGTATTTTCAATTTGGATATATTCACTTTTGGATATCTCGCGTAGAAGATTCCTGTTCCCTTGTATGTTCTCGTAGAAAATTCTTCATACATTTCAAATTCTCCAGTTTCAAAACCGGATTCAATCCGATGAAGTTCGTAAAACGTTTGATCATTGCAAATATGATTCATGTTCCATTTAGATTAATGGTTTTGATGAAAGTTTCTTCAGTAATAGACACCAATTCTTGTATTTGTAAGATATTAAAAAAATTTTCAGAGAATGATATAATGAAGAAATTAAATAAATTTATTTTGTACTCCTTGATTATTCTTACATGCCTTTGACAGAATTTTAAAAAAAGATAATTGATGTTTATTGTAACTTTAGAAATCAATCGCAAGAAGTATTATCATAATGAACGTTACTTACATCTGTCGCTACAGAATGAGATTCTCTTAAGATTCGTTATTCGGGGCTCATATTGTTCCTTTTTACGAAATCACTTTTCCTGAGTGATATGAAAAAAGGATGTTCTCTTTTATGATATACTGTGTGGACGAATTCGTTAATGGGGTGTATGCACTATATATATATATATATATATATATATATGGATATATATATGTATAGTGCATATTTAAGGAGGTACAGCACTTCCTAACTTCCGAGTTCTGTTATGTAATTAAGTGGATAAATTGTCGTTTCTCAACGTCACATGTAGTTTACTACGTAGTATTAGGAGTCACTAACTTACACAAGCTTGAGAAATGTAAGTGATGTGGCATTGTTGAATAAACGAACCACGTTCTTTCTACTCGTGATGTCGCATTTCGACATGGTGGAGAGGGGGAATGAGGACGCAAGAAAGACATCCCTCAATTATTTTCCAGTGTATCCGGTCAATTAAATCTAATGGCATTTTTATTTAAGTTTACTATTGCAGTATACTAAGGACTTGATGAATAACTTATCATCCAAAAGAACAACACAAATTTGGCGAACTAAAATTACTCAGAGGTACTCAGTTCCGATGCTGTTCCCTCCAAACGTTCCGTCCCAGAGACGCGCATGTTTGCAGGCAGAGTTGACGCTCCCATGGAAGAGTCGTCGTGAGATCCCGGCCAGGGCGCCACTGCAGGCGCGTCCCTCGCCCGGCGCCTCGGGGCCTGCCGCCCGCCGCCACACATCGCCACCGCCGCCGCCGCCGCCCCCCGTTTAATCAGACGACACGGCGTTGCGCTAGCCGCACACTCGCCACGCGCGCGCTGTCCCCGCTCCGCCCCGCCCCGCCAACCCTCCCCACCCCATCCCATCTCGCCTGGCGCCCCCTCCCTGCCGCGCCGCATCTGGACGCGCATCGCACATCGCATCTCGCCGGTGCGCGTATATATCTCGGCAAAGCCCGCGTCCGCCGACTTGACTGTAATTTCCGTTTCCAGAGGCCGTCCCAGTTATTTACGCAGTAATGAGCGGGCGCGGGCGCGGGTGCGGGCGCGGCCAGCGGCGCGAGGCGGAGCGGAGCGGAGCGCAGGGCGAAGCGGGCGGCGGAGGCGGTGGTGGCGGCGGCGGAGGCGGACGGGACGCCAAATCTTACGTAAGCCGCGCATAAATCCGGACGCGCGCGGTCAGGCGCCTTCGACAATTGTTTTCGGCTTAGCGCAGAGCCGTCGTCTTACAAAAACACGCGCCTGAATTCACCTCATTTACACAAACAATAAAATACGCGACGTCGAGCGCGCGCTATAGCGCTCACCTCGTTTTTATTTCGCGGCGCGGGGCGGCGAGGAGCACTTGAGCACTTGGGAGCGGCGCGGCCCCCAGCCTCCCCTCGCAACGGCCACGCCCACTCCCATTCGGTGCCGCACACACTCTCTGACGTTCTTTTACCGACTGGGTTGGTTGGTTGGTAGTGATTCCGGGCGCGTCAACTACTGAGGTCATTACTCCCGTAAGTGTAATGCATGTTTCCTCGGGAAGTGGCGGTGATCTTTCGCCGCTGGATAGCGAGACCTACCGTCGGCTAGCGAGGTTTCCCTCAACCAGGTATCTCCGACCAGCAGGGCAACACCTCAGCCGGGACAAGCTCTAAGCTCCCGACCGGTGTTCCAGCATGTAGGGTAGTGTAGTGCGTGTTGGTGTAAGGGTGTGTGAGGGGTGATGATAGGACTAGGAAGGGGAGGGAATGATCTCGCGCGGTCTGTAGCCCATTGATAGGTTACTGCTCTGGCATTCGCCTGGTGTTGATCGGAGAATTCATGGAAAACTCGATGAGAGCAGCCAGCCTCTTGAATTCTCCTACTGACAGAGACTGAAATCGACCTAGCTGACAAGCTAGGTCGAAAATCTTGCCACTGTCGGGACTCGAACCTAGAACCACCCGGTCAGAGCTACTGCACTGATATCAGTTGATGCACTGAGCCACCTCTCCAGGTTCGCACTCTCCCCTACAAGGCCTGGAACCTAGTCTTTTTGAACTGTGATTCTGGGGATTCTTGATTGGACATAATACGTGGCCTAGATACCAACAGTAGATTCAAGTGTCGATACATCAGTTATCAAAAGGATGGAAACTTTCAATATTGATACAGAACTTAAAATAGGAGAAAATGCTTCCTTTTTTACATAACATTCAAATACTTTTTAGAATCTTTTAAACAAATTACTTGCTTCAATTCACATTTTTACATGGTGTCCATTTAATTCACAGAAGAGGACGGAAATATACGTTTTGTATGTAACAATGATTAATTCTCGGTCTGTTTTCAACTTAACAATGTGAGGTGTTCAATTATTTAAGTGGCATCGCCCCCACAAATACTACGTTCCTCTAGCACGTAACCGAAAATCAAAATAAAGATAATAAATCTTTCATTTGTGTACTACCTTCAAAAACAATTATTCATATCTTGGTTCTTAATGAGTCAATTGTTCAGGTTTAAGCACAATTCCACCGACGAAAAATCCTAATGTGAATGAATTCAATTTTTGTTTGGGAAAACACTAGAATGGAATGAGATTTAAATAGTTACTTACTTAGTTAAATAAAGTTTTAGTTAAAGATTTAGTAGAAGATTTAGTTAAAGTAAAGTAGGTGAGTCGTATACGAATGAAATGCTAACGAAACGACGTCAAGAGTCGCGTCTGATATTATCGAAGGGGTCATTCTAAGACACTTTCCAACGACGTGCCTTCCGGTACGTACTGGCCTTCTAAACTTCATATTCACAGTAATTCAGACAACAGCACTAAATAGTACTCCGAGGTGTGTTCGCCAAACAAACACTGGACTCTGACTGTGTTACATCCACACATCATTAATCTTGTCAGTGGAAGAGGATTGAGTGTTATTGTTAAATCTAAGGAATATTTTCTGGACTTATTGACTATTCGCTTTTTCTGTTTGAGTGTTTCTTGTTATCGTTATTCACGTCCTTATGCCGAAAAACATCACATAACCAAACGAGTCTATTACTTGTGTTATTGGTAATGTCGTTCAATACATTTCATAATACCATCTTTTTACAAGGAAAATGAAATAACCAAGATGCACGATTTCTTGGAATGTCCATACATATGACATCTTCAGCCCCAATTTATTTGTTTCGATGGTTCTTAACGGAAGGCGGCCGTTCACAGGGGTTTTTGTTCCTCGTCGTCCTTATGCCGAAGTCGTTATATTAACAATAAAGTATTACGAAGACATTCTAACATGACAGATTTCAACACCCAGGTGAAATGTTGGGAGTCCTCAGATTCTGAAAACATTGCTTAATTTACTTCTGACACCTATCTTCCCCAAACGCATATGACTAACAATGGTTATAAAAAGAAATAACTATAAGTGTTAAAGCTATAAAAATAGAAAAGGAGAGATAGAAAGAATGAATTGTTATTTAATATGAGTTGTCACAGTAGTGGCCACATGTGAGGAAATGTACAGATAGAAATTGTTACATCCTTTGTAATTGCACTGTTACATGGTGATTTTGTAGAGACTCAAGAGCTAAATGGATTATAAATATAATCATAAGGATGTACTGTAATATAATAAAGATAATGAAAATAGTGTAGTGGTTAAGGAAGAAACATTGGAACACGGCGGGCCGGACGCTTTCGAATATGCAGATTTCTCTATCATATCCAACAACACGGAACATTCAATAGGGAACATCATTGCACTACGACTTGTACAAGTAGAGACCATTTGGCCAACGATTCAGTTCATAATCTAGAATTATTTAATGAGATTAAAGCAAAATACACGGATACCAACACACTAATCAACTCTTTCGTAAATTTCGTGAATTCTCTTCCAGAATTTCTCCAGACGTTAAGTGGACGGGAGAGATCAGTGGTCCTCGTTGGAGATATCGTGTAGAGTGGTTGATTTTGATTGTTTGCCTCGTAAGAAGAGAACGTTTCTATGCATGTAGTAAATTACTTCTATCACGATGTATAAACAGAATCCACGGTTTAAGGCTCTTTGACACCGAAAAATCGTTTCTGTTGCTGGGTGCTAAACGTTAGTGGCTAAACGGTTGAGCCGATGTTCTCCAAAATTGATATTCCCCAATCGATATGAAAAAAATCGACAACTGCGAGTTAAAAATGAATATTTTGATTTTGACATGCAGCCTCAACATTTTCAATTCCTTTTTTTCAAAAACGGCTCCAATTTGTTTTATTAAACTTTGTCCTCGGATAGCGTAAAGAACTCTTGACAAATGGCTCATTTTCGTAGAACTCTGAATTTTGTTTTAAATTGCAGGATTTGGAAGTAGAGTGAGAAAGTATGTGCTGTCGTAGAACCACTAGTTTTCTTTTAATATAATTCGGAAAGGAACGGTAAAATGTGTTTCACCAATAAAACAATATTCTCATTAGCATCCAGGGGGTATTGTCTTATACTCGTGTAATTAGATAGATCACAAACGATAGAACTTATGGTTTCCGATAATAAAAGATGAGAACTCCCCAGAAACTGCTCATCAGAAACTGTGTCGCT
The DNA here is from genome assembly GCA_964035755.1 of Teleogryllus oceanicus. Lineage (NCBI taxonomy): Eukaryota > Metazoa > Arthropoda > Insecta > Orthoptera > Gryllidae > Teleogryllus > Teleogryllus oceanicus. The sequence goes on along the minus strand of CAXIVR010000001.1, from coordinate 35,893,393 downwards.
AGTAGCTGCTTTTCTATAAGAAATCTCAGGCTGTAATTGTGAAAATACACGACCTTTACTCTAACAACCTCCAGTATATATTAATCGCAGAAAATATTTTATTGACTCTCTCTACTGTAAATAGGGCTGGGCTAATTACACCGTCCCAATTGCCGTCACATCCACAAAGTGACAAGCCGACTGATAACCAGGAATGATATTAAGAATTATATGAAATGATTTGAATAATTTTCCAAAGCTCTTCTCGAAATATGGGTTCCAATCGCATACTTCACTTTTACATACTAGAGTGCTACGCAGCAGACTTTATGTGATTATTAAACGTTCATTAATACCGGCAATGTTTTAATAGCATTCTACAAAACAATTCTGATGGAAGAAATACGAGATCAACAAACGTACATCGTTTTTAGGTTCGCATAAATTATCTTCCTGGTTTACGGGTAGGACATTCTGATAACGATAATGTATTTTTTTGGTAAGGGCTCCGAGCCGAGTGATACCCGAGGAAGTGCGGGCGGGCGGGCGGGCGGGCGGGAGCGGGCGGGAGCGGGGCGGGAGCGGGGCGGGAGCGGGTGGGAGCGGGGCGGGAGCGGGGCGGGGAGCGGGGGGAGCGGACGGGACGGGGAGCGGAACGGGGAGCGGAACGGCGAGCGGAACGGCGAGCGGAACGGCGAGCGGAACGGCGAGCGGAACGGGGAGCGGGGCGAGGCGCGTGGAGAGGAGGGGACAGGGCGCGAGGCGGACGCGGCGGGGGACGTGGCGGAGCGCGGGGTACAGCGAGGGGCGGGAGGCAGGACGGGGCGCGGGGCAGGGCACGTGCGGAAGCAGGCAGCCGCGCTGGGAGCACAGCCCGCACGGGACCGCCTGCCGCTCGCCACCGCCGCCGCCGTCTTTTAATTCCGCGCCCTCTTCTCTTTGCCGTCTCGTTCACACTTCCGTTCGGAGATAAACTGAAGATTCGCTCTCCGTCCGCCGCGCCTCGCTCCGCTGCGCTCCGCGTGGGCTACCTGTATGCAAATCGTGGCGGCGCGCGCTCGCCCCCGAAATTTGCATCGTCTCCGGCGTTGTGTTTCGATCGAGCGTCGCGTGGGCCGCGGGCGGGCCAGTGGCGGCGGGGCGGGGAGGGACGTGGCGGGGCGGGGCGGCGGTGATGCGCGCGCGTCCCTCCCCGCCGCGCCGCGCCGTGTCCGCTCGCTCGCTCGCCCGCCTGCCCGCGGCGCCTCCGGGCCCTTGAGGACGAGAAATCAAAAGAGCAGCGCGCTCAAACACGCATGCGCAAGCTATTTCTCGCAGCGAGAGCCGCCCCTCTGCAGCCCATCGCTCCCCCGTCGCCGGCGCCGCCCGCGCCCCGCCGCCGCCCGCCCCACCGCCGCCGTCGCGGGCGTGTGTGGACAGAAAACAGACGCGAGCTCGGACAACCTGCCCGCCGTCCGTGCGCAAACAGCGCGGCGGCCGGCGTCTCATGGCTGCGGGCGCCGCCCCTCCCCCGCCTGCCCCGCCGCCGCCTCACGCCCCACCGCCAGTTCCCCGCCCGCGCCCGCCCACTGCGCTGCCGTCCCCGCGGTGCCGCCCTGCCCCGCCCCCTCCGCTCCGACCCCGCACCGCCGCGGTAGCCCCTCCGCGGCGCGCCGTCGCTGCGAAAACATTCAAAACCCCGCGCGTCAGCAAAAATTCTTACGAGCCCGATAGCCGGGCGCTCGGGTCGCCGCGCCACACGCGGCGGGAGGGGAGCGGGGGTTGGCAACGGGGGCGAGGAGGGCGGAGGGAAGGGGGAAGCGTGGAGGGGGAGGGGCGGCGGACGTGGAGTTCTCCAGCGCCCAAGGAGCGGCCCTCGTCGCGGCCGCGTCCCACGCACCTGCCAGCGCCCGCGCCCGCGAAGGCTGCCTGCGCCTCACGCCGCTCGCGGCCACTTTCATCCGCGGTGACGCTATGAGCATCTCCCGACGCGGTCTCCTCGAGTGAACCTCTTGCGTAGGGATGGTGGAAGATAATTAGAAGACGGAGATTGAAGATTGACGAGTAAATCTACGAAATTATCATTATCATTATTATTAATAGTATTATTATTATTATATTACTATTATTATCATTATTATTATTATCATTATTATTATTATTATTGCTGTTATTGTTATATTGGTAGAAAAAACTTGAAAAATATGCACAATATACAGACCAACAAACACCAGTGATTAATGTGGCGTAAATGGGTGAAGAACGAAGCTAGATTGTGAAACAGTTGTAATACCTGCCAAAGATCAAACTTCAATAATATGAATTATGATAGAGGGGTTCTCAAATTCTCTCCCATGATAAATGCCTAATTCATCAGGAACATTTTGAAACAATTGTTCATACAGTCTCAGCTCATCTAATTCCAGCGAAGTCCGTACAATAATGTATGGCCAACGAATCCACACGTACGACGACAGAAATCAAATCGTCCAGTCGGTATGTGCTACATTTTATCTGGAAAAAGGTCATAAAACCTTTTTCTTTGCGTATGTACTCAGGCACAAGTTAAAACTCCAAGTTTTCGATCTTCCAGACCCTGTGCTAACTCCGGCAGGCCTGAAATACCGGTATTTTTCTGGCTTGTTTGGTTGTTTTTTCTGTATCTCATTAACCTTAAGTTGTGTATAAAAATGATTCAAATGAATTTTAAAGAGGATAAAATTTCCTACAACTTTTGTGTAATACAGTATTTCAAAACCAATTACCATCGAAGATACAGATTTTCAATAAAACGCTATTTTCTTCAATTCTCAAAATGTGTGCAAACATACACATGTTTGTGAGATTATCCTTCAGTCTTTTGATTAAAACTTATTCTTAACGGAGTTTCCGATTCTTGAGTGTATGTTGTGAAGTGTCGTTAAATGTCGAATATAGATTTTCTTTCCCTGATAGTGGTTCCCCTCAAGCGGAAAAAACAGGTTAAAAAGAAACCACGCTACTCCAAGGGGCGGTATAAAATGAAATATCAGTTCACTCATGAGCATTTACTTAACGTTCTATGCGATAGGAACCAGAAGACTACAAGAACTTTATTGTAAGGGACCACCATTCTTACAGAAATTAGTACGGACCAAAATAGAGACACAAATATGCTTGATCCTCTCCTGCAACAGAGACTTTCCATCACATTGAAAAAAGTCCCTAAATAGCTCTATCAGTAAGATTATGAACCCGCGCTTTAAACTTTCAGAAGCATTATGCTGTTGTTATCTGTTGTTTTGCGAATTTTCAAAATTTTCAGTTTCCACGTTTTGTGGGAGCTATATGTCCTCTCCAAGGTTGCAGGCGAGTGACTGACGCAATGCTTGATCAAAATTGGCCAAGACGGTCCAGCACCATCGTCAGCCACTTGAGCCATTAAACATTGTATCTATCTCTGCCAAGGCTTAAGAGTTGAATGGGGTTCCTAGACGGACAATCATGCTTGATTCAGCTCTAGCTTTTGATCAAAATTATCGAAAGGATCTCTTGTACAGTCATGCGTACACACAAACACGTTGAAATCCTCTTTTAGTGTATGTCGATGTATTTTTTAAATTGAATTTTGTTTTGAAATGACACATAGTACTACGTTCAGCCGCGAGGCTCTTCAGTTGATTGCCCGAGTAATTTTTCACCAGCAAAGTGTGAAGGGGTTACTAGTTGTTACCTCCCTGCTAATGCTTTTGTTAGCTGAAATCTTCAACCAAGGTTATTGAGAGGATAATTCTGTAAACAATTGTTAGAGGCAATGACAAAGATTTAGAAAGAATACAGTAGACGAGACAAATGTAAGAAATATTCTATCCTTATCTAATGTCAAAGAAATATTGATGAAAAATGTGAAATTGGAGTCGGTTCGTCGCATCTGTACTGAGTAGAGTGAATCCCTAGGTTAAGTTCTTCATAAAAATATTTTCATTGAAAATCGATTTTATTTATAGTATTTCACAACATCTGAAATATCGTCATACACTTGGTTATTCCCTTCAGTTTTATTTATTTACGATGGTAATCTTACACAATGGTAGTTGTTTATAATTTCATCCATCACGGTAACAATTTTTGTTTATTTCGATTTTTCATCACAAAGGAATAATGTCGATGTGAATTTTTCGTTCTGACCGCTTCCGGACATTAACTGATGTCACTGTGGTGCATCTGATTGGGAGATCCAAGGTTCGAGTCCCGATGGTGGCAGGCTTTTCGACATTAGCTAGACAGATATGTCGAATTCATTCGCAGTCTCTAAGAGAATTCTAGGGGCCGGCTGCACTGACCGTTAGTTTTTCGTGGTTTCACCAAACAACACCAGCGGAATGCCTGAGCAGTACACACGTAACAAACAGGCACAGACGGCGCGGGGGTCTTCTTTCGTCTTCGTTGTCCTATCCTCACCTCTTACTTCCTTACACAGACACTCACATCCACTACATTATCACACTCGTCGGGGGACCAGTCGGAAGCTTGGAGCTTGTTCCCGCTGAGGCGGTGTCCCACTGGTGGGAGATACCTGGTTGGGTATCGTCGCAAGCCCATGTAGGTCGGCGACGGATCTTGCCAGCCAGCAGGGGAAGATCACCGTCCCCTCCCGCGATGAAAACATGCACTATACTTACGGGTCTAATGACCTTAACAGTTGACGGGCAGGAATCATTAATCAAGCAATCAACCAATTTCCATCTGAAATTTGAACTATAATTGGTAAGAATTGATAAGGCTGTAATACCATTTGCAAATTATGTAATACCATTTGCACTCCCATACAATAACTATTTCCAAAGGCAAATCTCTTATCCACCGTGCCCTTCTTGAAGGAATCGAGTAACTGGCGCGACAATATGGAGAACGATCATTCAAATAACAGTATATCCCAATAGTCATTTGAAATTCTGGGAAGCGCGCACAGATTACAGTTACACTTAATCCAGAAGTATAACAAGGGGCGTTTTCAGCATTTCATAGAAAGATCAGGGCAACGACGAGTTTCCTGTTGGAGGTGAGAGCCATTGACCTAGAGGCTGAGGTAGTATGCATGTTACAGGTATATTTACACAGTTTTTTAAAAAATACAAGGATGCTATGAAGAGGAAAAAGGCAAGATTACAGGCCAAAGTCAAATTTGAATAAGGCACGGAAGAACATATGTTTTGATTCAGAAACTGAGATTCTAAATTGCGTTTGTTTATTACAAAATTTTCAATAAACTTTGAACTCGAAATAAAAGTGGCACACGTGGCGCATAGGAAAGTCGCTTTCCTTTCCCTAAGGAGGTTCGGGTTCGATTCCCGGACAATATCGTGTGAGGTTTGTTGAAGTTGGTTCAAACAAAACGAGTTTGCCTGCTTTACAGAGGTTAGTTAAACCCCTGTAAAGCATTCTAAAACTTACCCCTGTCCTAATTTCTTCCTAATTTTGGCCGCTGGGTAGTGACGCAGGAGCGCCTGTAGGGTGAGGCGCGTACGCGGAAATGCAACCTGGCGGTCCTCTTGACGAACTAGCAGTGATGAAAATCGTAATGGAGGATTACTCCTCAGTGTCCAGTGCCCAAACCAGGGGCTTTAGAGACGTGTTACATCGATTAAGACGCGACAAATTAACAAAGTCTTTTAGAAATACAGTCCAAATAGTAACAAATACATTAAATATCATTCTTAAAATGAATATTACTTTCCTTTTCCATGCTCAATACAGAGTCTACTTGTATATAAACAGTTATGCAGGATAAATAATTTTACTTGGCACTTAAACATATGTATCGATTTTAATAGTTTAACGTCATCTGGCAATGTGTTTAATATGTCTACAGTAATTGCATGTGATTTTTTTTTGAAGTGAGCAGTTGATATTTATTCATGGGCTTACAGTAAGCGTCTAGTTCAGATTGGATCATTTCTGCATGAAAACGTTTAAGCATGATTGATCTTTTCATCAAAGCGTGCAGATTGACTGTGGCGCCTCCAGCGGCAGAATCTTTCACTAACGGATTTGTTTGTGGCAAAATTCTTCTAATCGTTTAAATGTTGGGGTTAGGTTTGGTGCGATTCGTAATATTTTGTGTATTGTCGTTGCGGATTCGCGTGCTCGGCTTTTCTGCTCAACATTTTTATTGCCATGTACAAATTGTAAGTTAACTGAATCTCGTTTCCGTCATATCTCCACTCATTGGGTGAATTTTCAAAGAGGGAAACTCTCCATTGCAAGTTGACAAATACATGCATGACCAAGTTTTTTATGAATAAATAACGACGTTAAACAATATCTGTGTGAGTTACCACTTTACAAACATCCTGAAGGCTTGGTTGTCGTAGTAATCACTTACTTTCAACTACATTCAATTACAATGTTGCACAGAGAGGTGGTAAAAAAATGAAAATGGGAAAAAAATTACGTTTCATTGATATTTTGGTGTAACTTGTAAATGCTTGCGGTCGTCATTAACTTTTTATTAAAATCCGGTTTCAATCCGGTATACAATCAAGTTTCCCATAAAAGATAAAGAATTGTTTGAATTGAATAAAGCAGTTCGAAGAGAACTTCCACCTTTCTTCCTACAATCGTTTTTTCAGCACGTTTACGGACAGCAATGTGAGAATATCTTTTTAACTGAGAATAATTCTCGGTTCACTTCAGAACACGGATTGACAAAATTTTCAGCGAGAATGAAATGAAAATAATCTTTCAATTATATATAGTTTAAAGGTACCCTAGTTACCTTGTGTACAAATTCATTAGTCTATATCAATCAAGAAACATCCTTAAAAATTCCATTATATTTGATTCTAAAATATTCATATTCCCTAAAATCGTTTCAAAGAACGCGGTAGATACGGATATTTTTAAGATTTGAAAGCAATAAGCTTTTCGCGACGTAAAACTTTGTGGGTAGCTCTGCCTTATAATCTGAATTCTTCTGCTAAAGCGTATGTAACTTTTACACAAAATTGAGAACTAGTAAAAGATACACTATGGAAAGTTTCTATCAAAAGAAAAATATTTTATTATTTACTGGCTATTCTATTTATTCTTTTCTATTCTGTTCTGTTTATTCTCTTATTATCAGTATTAATTAAAATGTAGAAGTAGTTGTAGTAGTAGTAAAATTTATTAAACTGAAAAAATGTTAAGACAACATGGTCTCTACTTTTATAAGTTTAATTTCTTTTATTTAAAAATTTTAAAAGTTTTAAGAAACTCTAAATTTTCTATTTAACTTTAAACTTCGGAACTTTAATTGAATATCATTTTCGATATTTATATAAATTTAAATAAATATAATATATTAATTTGCATTATATATATATATATATATTTATATTTGTCCCAATAAAAAAAAGCTTATATATTGTAAGCCCGAAATTGATTATCATCTTTCTCAGTTTGGGTAGCTGTACCGCTGCTTGGCACTGCGCTGTCAGCAGTTCTATCTTCTCTTCCTCTTTTTCTTAGTTCTTTCTCTTCTCTTTCGTTTTTGTTCTCAATTTCTTCTTCATTTTATTCTTCTTGCTATTTTTCTTTTATTCGACTTTTCCTTCATCTCCTTCCTCTTTTTTTGCCTTCTCGCCACGCCTATTAACATGCCATCGTCAATGAAACACGAATGATGAAACACATGAACGACAAGTTTGTTGCCTAGTAAAAAAATTGATCAGAAAGCGATTCGTGATTTTCCGCAAAAGTTATAAACCGATAAATCTTTTCTTTCGTTCGTATTCCACAGGTATAAACAACATAATACATAAAATATGCAAATAAAACCGAAAATGTGTGTAATATTTTCGGAGCAAATTTATTATTGACTTCTTTGTGCCTCTGTAATATAGTAAATATATGGACTTTTAAAAACGTTTTATGTTCCTTATTATTCCAGAGAAGAGTCGATTACAGTTATTTTAAAATTTTAGATTTCATTTGGATGCAGATGGATAAAATAACGCAAAATTTCTAACATTGCAATTGTGGAATCTTTTCCACGATTAGAAAGATCAGAAAATTCGAATGACCCTTCCCGAGTAAAAATATGCGGTGCGAAGGGGAAAACACAGTAAATGAATTAGTGCACGAGGATGGCCACGAAAAAACTCCGTGGAGTTTTTCAGACCCGGGAGAGCGCACCTACCTTATATAACATCATTTCCAGTGGAACGCACATCTGTTTTACAAACATTCAGCAAATACTTATGTGTCAAATCAGTTTTACCTGTACGATTTTTTTATCGCTATCTAATTTTATCTTTTGGGTGACTCAATTTTCACAGAAAAAATTTTAATGATTTCTTTTTTCACAATTAGATTGTGAAAATTCTCGTGTTTGAATACTTGATTCGAAAATTAAAGAGCATATTCGTGTAAGTAATCGTAGTGATTACACTATAGTAGAATAAAAAAATGAGTGAACAAACGCTTAAGATTTTGTAATTTTTATTGATTCCCACGTATCGATCAGTGATTAATATCCTAAACCTCCCTTCCTTCCATTTGGGTCGTCGAATCGGGTTAAGTCTTTGAAGTATTGGGACGCCCTCTTTACGGGTCGTACATCACCATCTCCGTCACTTTCACCAACACCGTCATCGATTCCGCATCACCCGCGTCCTCACCACTGTCACTGCCTTCGCCATCGCCATCACCCCTCCATCTCCCTGCCTCCGCCGCCATCAAACCCCGTAGTCTCGCAACCTTTCCCTCCACCCCCCTGCCCCTTTCTCCATCTCGAGACCCAGCCCCCGCCCGCCCACCCAGCCGCTCGCCCCCCAGCCGCCCGCTCACCCACTTAGCCGCCCGCCCCGAGGCCCGCGCTCGCCCGCCTCGACACCCGCTCTCCCCGACGCCCGCTCGCCCCGCCGCTCGCCCGCCCTGCCCCCGCCGGCGAGCGCGTGCTAGGCGCATCCGCATGTTCCCGCCCGCGGGCGCCGCCGCCGCTAAAAATAATCTAAACTGTGCAGGGCAGAGGCGGGGGCACCGAGCGGCGGCGGCGGAAGGCGGCGCCGCGCGGCCCAATTACTTCCCGCGCCACGACGCCGCTACGCCCCCTCCCCCGCCCACCCACCCCCCGTGCCGACCAAATCGGCACCAGTGCGAAGCTGTTGCAATAATAATAAAAAATCGAGCCGGTGCCTCTCTCGGGGAAATTCAATATTACTCGTGTACATTCAGTGTTTGTTAGCCTCGCTGGCATAATGTGTTATTACAGTAATTAAACCGCAAAGTTCCAAGCTGAGTGTTATTTTTCTGGGCGCTGTGCGCGGGGTGGGGCGGATGGCGCGCGGGGAGCGCGAAAGAAGAGGCGGGCGAAGGCGTGAATTACCCGGTGAGCGTTATGAACGCGCTGACCGCCGCTGCTTAGCGTCGAGGGGCGACGGGCGGGCGGGGGGGGGGGGGTGCGCGGGATTTTGTTGGGGGGGTCGAGCCCGCCGCCCGGCCGCGGAGCGAGCAGCGGCGACCACCCGAGCCACGCAATCGCCTCACAATCCCTTCTGCCCACTGCGCTCGCGGCAGCCGCCCCGCCCCGCCCCGCCCCCGCCCCTGGCCGGACCGCGCCCGCCGCTGAAACCACGCCGCGTTGCGCCGCGCCGCCCCACGCGGCCCGCAACACTTTTTTGTCGTCTTCGTAATTTCCTAAAATTCATAGCAATCGGCGCGGGGCGGGGTAGGGCGGGGAGGAGAGGGGAGGGAAGGGGGCGAAGGAGCGCAAAGCGGGCCGGCGGTGTGCAGCGCCGCACCAGGTGCCGGCGGCGGCAACGGTGGCGGTGGCAGATGGGGGTGGGCGGGCACAGCGGCCGTTGCGAGGGCGGAAGGCGGGGCGAGGGAACAGTGCCGCGCCTGCACTGCTCCCCGCAATTCCGAATGTAATGTCTTCCCCGGATTAAGGGAGTGAAGCCAATATTGGTAATTAAAATACATGTGAGGGGCCTTTTTATCCCCGTAGCAGGGGCGTCGGACGCCGCTGGATAAGGAGGATGAAGATAAGAGGTGGGTGTCGTTTGCGGCGGCGGTGGCGGTGGCGGTGGCGGCGGCGGCGTGGGGCGGCTGCGTTCGGTTCGTATTCGAAGATAACGCGGAAAAAGTCCCGCGCGGCGGGGAGGAGGAGGCTTGGGCGGGGCGGGCGATGCCTGGCCGTGCCATGGCGCGAATCCAGTGCTCGCTGTCTTAGTGGCTCCCGCATTAACCCTCTTGCGCGATCCAAATATAGGAGAGGGCGCCGTGACGCGGGGCGGCCGATCGTCTGCCCGCGCCGCCCCCGCCCCCGCCCCGCCCCGGCGCGCGCACGCCCTCCTCCTCACGGGCGACCGGCACGCGAGCCGCGCCCGCGCCAAGATGCGGCACGCCCGCGCCCACCCCGCGGCCCTCGCCGCAAGCTCTGAAACCGCTAATGACGTTGCGGGCGAGCGCATTGGGCGGAGGGGCGAAGGAGGCGGGCGCGTCGTTAGCCGCTGTCCGCTCCCGCCCCGCCCCGCCCAACGTGTGGCGCCGCGCGGCGCGCGTCGTCTTAAACACCGTCAACAAAGCCGATCGACGCTCCGTCACTCCACGCTCATACAGAAAGTCATGCCATTAAATTGTCGTTGAATGCTAAATCGGCGCAATTTTCTGTTAAAAACGAAGGGAATTCCTGAATTTTTATGCGGGTATTTTGCATTTCCACTGGCGCTCTTCGAGTCGCCTTGCGCGTCCCATTTGCATCCGGCCGCCCGCGCCTCGGCCCTGCCGCGCGCCTCCGCCTCCGCCGCCGCCGCCGCCGCCGCCGCCGCCGCCGACCAGGTGGCGGCAGCGCGGGATCAGTCAAGGGCGCTGCCGGGCCGGGGGCGGGGCGGGGACGCAAGGGACGGCGGCGCCACGACTCGCCGGCAGGTGGCAGGCGCCGCGCGCGCATGTTTAATTAATCCCGGCTTTTGTCGCCGCACGTCCGCGCTGCTGCCACCGCCCGCGCCCGCCCGCCCGCCCTCGTCGCCCGCCCGCCCGCCCTCGTCGCCCGCCGAGCGAACCGGGCAAAGAGCAGGGCCGGGCCCTGGGGCCGGGCGGACCTACTGCCCATCCGTCCAGATGCTCCCGCGTCGCGACGATGCGATGCGATGCGATGCTGCGGTGGGATGCGATGCAATGTGGTGGGTTGCGATGCGATGGGGGCGGGGCGACGCGGATACGAGGGACCCTCCCTCCTATTTAGGAGTGTCGGAGTCCAAAGGCATGCATTCAACAACCAAATATCCAAGTTTTTTCTTCTCGACAAAGCTGGTTCGCGGCAGCTTTTCTTGCTTTTTCCTCGTTGCCTCTGCCGCCTCTCTTTGCATTATAGCTTCATAATTTATATCATATCAACATTATTTTCAGTTATGCATCAAGTCCCCCATTCATTCCAAGTATCACCACAGACTTAGGTACTGCTATCGAAATAAAGACGGCAATGTCCTGAGTAATCGAAACAGAAGCTCACAAGGATTCGATGAGCTGTAACTGATTGGGAAACAGTGGTTTCCTCGGGGTATTTAAAGACACTCACACCACTTGCATATATGAGAACATAAACATTTTTATTTTCATCAACTACACTAAAAAACTTAAAACGGTACACTAAAATCCACAACGATATGCGACACACTGTGGCCGCATCATCAGATAGTTTGACACAAAGAAAAGAAAAACACATTTTAAGAAGTCACAGACTGGAAAACATAGTAAAGTAAAGCAACGGAAAAGACTCCAAATGAACCTTGTCACCACCGTCTAAATGAGAAATCCGAAAGGAACTGAAGCATGTGTCAACATTTTCAGAAAATCTAATTTTTTAATAATTTTTTCGTGACGCAATGTGAAGTTATAATCAGTGGTCTGAACGAAAACAACGGCAGTAAATAAGGAAGCAGTTGTATGTGTATTAGGGATACGCCAATTCGATGTCCATCCTGCCAATTCAACTGTATTCTTACTTCTATTTCCCGCTCAATGTTACAGCCACTAAGCCAAAGTGTTTACGAGTACATCAGCAATTCGTTTAAATGAAAATTATCTAATATTTGAAATATCACATTGTTTTTTTTTAGAGATTTTTTTCTGTTCTGGTTTCCCAAGCTGTAAAATCAATAGGAGAATTTGCAATTGGAAATTGCAAATTGGAATATTACTTCACAAATAATACGAGAAAGTATGTGTTGTTATAGTATCTCTAGTTTTCCTTGAATGTATTTTTACAGATTGAAAAAAGGTACTACGAAGTCACATCATATAATCGCACTATGTAATTTGCAATATTAGACTAAATAAACGTAAAATAATGTATTTTCAAAAAATGCTGTAATGTGCTTTCAAAAATGCTGTAACGCCTTCTTTTCAAAAAAGCCTCCACTTATTAAATATGCAAATTTTATTATTTCTTTCGAAAAGTGATTGCTTTCTCTGATACCCTATTTTCTCATTTCAATATTTTATTTATTTACTTTTTTATTTATTTTTTATTTACCTATTTATTTATTTAATTACTTATTGATTTATTTATTTACTTATTTATTTATTATTCATTCATGAAACAATAAAAACGGTATCCCCATGAGACAGTTTAGAAAGCGCAGTGCTATCACAGATAAAGATCACAGAATAAATTGGACATGCAATAAAATTAAACAACATTTTGCAGCAACCGAACACAGGATAAAAACTTATTTTTTGAAAAATTTATTTATAAGAGAATAATATACACATTTGAAAGTATAAAATGAAGCAAACCAGGAATTTTATATTAAGTACATCCGGGCAATAACTGATCATATTTTGTAAAGTACCCGTATATTCCAAAATTTAATATAGACGTAACTAAACGAATAATCAATTTTCAGGCAAATAAAAAACACATGTCTCTTTTATTTGTCAAAAAGCTGCTAAAATATTCGCTAAAATGTTCCCTGAAGAAGATGCGATTTTGTGCTGATCTGAATGTAAATTCGGTAAGGAATGCGGCCCCATTGTGAGGAAAGTTCAGGAATTCTAAGGTGAGCGCGTACATACATTAGAAATGAGGTGTGAGGGACCAAAAATTTCAAAATGTCAGTCAAAACGAGAGACAAGAATCAGTCGTTTAATAATCAAATTCAATTGTTAAGTAGTACCACCTCAAGAAGTACTTAAACTAGTGTTATCCAAAGAAACAGTCGGCCAGTAACGCAAGAAATGCGTCTGTTGCAGGAACTTATTTACACACTGGTTATTATAAAATTAATATTTTTTTAAAAATTACTGAGATCCCACTTTGACTTTTCGGGAATTATCAACAATACTCTCGTGAGTTTATAAATATTCTTTAAACATTTTTAGCTCATCGAGTTTACAAAAATATCTAATTTTCAAAACTTTCTTTTAATTTGAAAATTCAGAAAATTACTTTTACAAAATCTCAAAAATTAAACATGTTTTTTAAGTTATGAATAGAATTTGAACGGAGTTTCTACAATTACTATACTCAAATATTTTTTAAAAATTATAATCATTAAAAATATGAATTTACTCATAGTTGAATTTACTCATATTTTTAGGTTAGTGATTTTCCGAAAATAATAAAGTTAAAAAAAAAAAATACACCATGATCCATATAATAAGTAAAATATATTAGAAATTAATTAAAAATAAAAAGGGCAAATGTCTTTTTTTGTGAATGTGTTTTTTGGTGCGATTTGACGTGGAACGGTCATATACGCAACGATACTGAAGTCTCAAACATTACAAAAGCACAATGGAAGGAGATATTCATATATACTAGAGATATGTGGAAGAAACTGATAGAAAGATGCAGACGGAAACAAATTTGAAGTAAACAAAATGAAAAAATTGCTTTTTGAAATTTAATGGACTGTCAAAGAAACACATGAAGCCAAAAAATGCATGAGATAAAGAAATGTTATTTTCAAGGATGAGTTGGGCAGCGTTTGAGAAAGACTATACTTTGATGAAAAATGGAGAGACTTATGACATGAATATTTAGATATTTATTTAGTGAAAAAAACAGTAAAAGCTGTATGTGACGTATAGGGGAGAAAAACATCTGCGCACGCTTTCTTGAGTTTCAGAATCCCTTCCCAACTATTTAATTATTAATAGTTGAAGAATGAAAAAGAAGTGTTTTTAATTATTATTATTATTATTATTATTATTATTATTATTATTATTAATAATAATAATAATAATAATAATAATAATAATAATAATAATAATAATAATAGTAAAGCGAAAAATTAACATTTCAAAAACTACACATTTTCGTTCCCGAGTTATAAAAACTTATTTGTAAAGGTAAACGAACTGCAGATTTGATTGTTCTGTATTGCTAACAAAATAGAAACATCCCTTAGGATAAGTTTAAACTACCACTAAAAGCAAAAGGAGAACTCAACAAAACGGGCGCATAGTGAAGCTACAGTAATTATCAGGAAGTGGAATTCGTTAACATAAATAATAGAGCTAATTGCACGACGTATGTTACATAAACAAAAGATGTTCAACGCCACTGGCCAATTTACTCCAAAATAAGTTGGGAAGTCATGAAAATATGTTTGATCTCAAGCAGATGTTGAAATACACACCACAAGTATACGACCACTTCATCAACAACGTCCCATTTGTGCAGAGAAGAGCCAATGAAGACGGCAACGAGTCTATCTGTAGAGAAGAGATATGAATGTCACTGATATCAACTTCTTCGGACCATCACGTTACACGCTAATATTAAATACTATCAAAAGCAGGCCGCTAAAGAATTTTGTAAAAGCAACTTGTGTTCTGTAAAATTAATGCTTAAAAACAATTTTTTCTTTAATAAGATTCAATAACATAAAAAACAAAATTTCATTCCTTTCTTTTAAAACATCCTATGTTTTCATGAAAGAAATTATTAATGTGGTCAGTACATTAGTGATCAAGTTGATCAGTACATTAGTGATCAAAAAAATTGAAATGCGCACATTAATAATTGATTTACAATATGCACCAATAGATGAAATCATAAATAAGAATTATTAAAAAATTATGCGACTATAGTAACTGCAAACACATTTCCGGTATTTTCTCAAAATTAGTAAATTGTTATTTGGATCTTACTTGGAAGGTTTTGAGGTATCCATTTCATATTATGTCGCTTTTCCTTTAAAAACACAGAGAACATTATCTGGTATCAATAACCTTCAGAAAACGGAAACGACATTGAGAAATGATGACAGCTGTCTATAATAACAACTGAAAGCGTCATTTAATTGTCCTTATTTTTATACGTCTGTTTTTATTTGTGGGGGAGAAGGTGTGTGGGGGAGAGGAATAATCTCCGACCGTTTCCTTGAGCTCCAGAATCTCTTCCTCAACCTTTGCTACACAAAGTCGAATCATGAATAAAAGTGCCAACATGGCGAAGTCAGCGACTTTTCAAATCTACACATTTTCGCTCCCGAGTTATAAAACACATTTCCATTGGTAAACAAGTTACAGATTTGTTTTAATAGTAAAGCTATCAACAAACTAGCAACCCATGCCCCCGGCTCTACTCCAAACACATCTAGCAAAACATTTCAACAAAACGTGCGCATAGTAAAGCCACATATCTGTCCAGATGCAAAACAAGAGGCTTTCTCAGCATTTGTTCAGTGAAACTCTATGTGGAAAACCTGATCAGAATGAGGGACTTTGGTAATGGTCCAGGATGAGGGCCATTGATACTACATTACTTGATACGTTCATATTTAGTCACTTTAAAAGTATACAGTACAAGTATTAATTAATAAGTTAAATACTAATATTATTTATAATTAATCATATTAATGAAACTAATATTAGAATACATTTATTAATAACAACAATAATGTATGTATGTATTCGGCGTTATTTGGCCAGTGGTCGGGGGCCCCTAGTTAAATTTCCCATCTTTGATAAGGCGTGGCAACCCCTTTCTCCACCGTAACTAGAAAATCCGCCTGTTACTTTTTTTCTCCCCGCTCAGCTGGGACGATTTTTTAAAGGGCTATTTTCCCCTTTAGAATGACCGGAAAGGCCCAATATTCGCTGCCCCAAGCTCTCAGGGCAAAAAACAACTCTAATATTTTTAATTAATAATAATAATAATAATTTAAAAAAAAGGGGGAAAAGAAAAGGAAAAAAAAAAGAAAAATAAAGAAAAAAAAAAAAATAAGAAAGAAATTTCCCTATCTAAAAAACGTTTGTAAAATAGGTGAAATATCTTTGAGATATAGCCCATTGTATAATGTATTAGATTTTTGCAATTTCAGGATTTTCTTTTCCGTTACTTCTTAACAAATGAAAGAAATGAAATGTTCATTCTTGTACAACTTTTTATTCTCATTTCAATGAATCGAACGTGAAATTTGTCTTTCTTAACACATAGTTTGCTGCATAGTTCATTAATTTGGAAAATTTTTTTTTTTTTTCAAATTATAGTTATTACAATATGATTGTACAACCTACACCGTTGTAGGTTGTGAGTCAATGTTGATTAATGTAGATTGTTGTAACGCGATAATCAATATGTTTGATGCCTTGTAAAGGCAAAGGAGATAAGTACCAATCTTTTCGAAACGAAGGTGTGGAAAACTAAATATTATATAAATTGGCGCCAATGCACAGTTAAAAGAGCGATGTTCCAAACATATTCAAAGTAGTTGTAACATCTACCTAGTAGGTCAAGACTAATATGCTTTTCGAGATGTGTCCTTAAACGCGATGTGTGCCTTGCAGCGACTTCTGTTCGTCATTACGTTTACGTGGTTTGATTGTGTCGTGAAATTTGTTGCTTTCCCTGAGTTTGTGGGGAATATGAAGGGGGGCGACAAATGCATTTCGTTCCGTTTATTGTAAAATAAACCATTTATTATATTCAAATATTTTCAACGAGCGGGAATGGTATGGTGGTCCCTGTCTTCAGGACATCTAAAAATAATAACCACAAAAAGTGGCATATACCAGACTAGTATATAATAATAATCACAAAAAGTGGCATATCTAAGACTATTACATGAATATAAAATGTAGGCCTTCACGGCCGGTTTCCATATTATTCGATGTTTCCGGGCTTGTAGGCCGAGGTCCAAAGAAGATTTCCGTTAGACCACGGCCTACAAGCTCGGAAATATCGAATAATATTACACGAATAAATTAAACATATCAAACAAAGACTTGTAGCCCACTTACTTTACAACCGTTAAAGCGATTCATGTTATCCGTTGCAATATAGTGTACTATACATGTCTCTCTTCAGCATTTAGTCTGTACCCAGCATGACGTGTCGCGTTTAATTCCAACGCATAAATTGGTCATGAGATGCTGGTTAGTACAACAAAAGATATGTCCAATTCAGGACTGAGTGGAAATGGAGTGGGGGGATGGGGATGTGGGGAGTGGAAGAAAGAAAACGAAATTCAGAAAGGAGAATTATTTTGGAAGGGCTAAGTTCCGAACCCTGCGGGACAACATATGCTATTAGCAATGAATAGGAAAGGTGAGTAAATAATGCCTCATCGTTCCCGTACGGGAACATCGTACATCGTATCGAACATCGTAAGTACAACATCGTTTTTTTACAATAAAACCAATTTTAAACATTTAAAGTCTAGTATTTATCGTTTATTTACTGCAAAAAAAGCCCTTCACCAGTAAACAAACTGTTCTTCCGTTACTAATGGACGAGGGCATATTATTTACGTGAAAGTGGATAGAGCTTAAGGTCGAAACCAGCGGGACACCATGCTCAATTTGCAAATAATTGGAAGGATGAGTAAATATGTTTTTTCGAGCCAGAATGGTAATTCCACTCTTTGAAATCGAAGTTTAAGGTGAAAGGATTTCCAATCTTGGACAATACCATGAATGGCATATGAAGGTAATATTGAAGCAAAAAGTTATGGTCAATGACGTGAAAATTGTACAAAGATCCAAACATATTCCAATAGGTACTTCATTTTGATCCACTGATGAAGGAACATATAAAAAATGGCAGTTTCAAAAAATTTTAATCTTATAAATCCGTGAAGAGGGTCTGAAGAAAGTTTCTTCTTCCTGAAAAAAGCTTCCATTCTATATAGAAAAGTCTGTAATATTTTTGAGAAAACTCATAAAAGAAATTGGTCGATTGTTTTGAATTTCATCAGTTCAAATATTTCAAAAATACTTTATTTTTAAACGTGATTAAAGTGATGCTTTAATCACACTTTTTCCATGGCTAAGTGTGAATTTATTCCTATCGGTATTTTAGTGGCACTTAAATCCTTCTGTAACCACAGAGTAATCAAAAAAGAAGTAATGGGACATACATGAAAACTTTAATGAGAATTAACAGTAATATAATTATTGTCTGTTTATATGAATATTTATTGTACAATTATTTAAATTACTGAAACTCAAATCTGAAATATTTATTTTCTCTTTGGCGTTTGGCAGGAAGGATCTTATCGAAAACTCCATTTTTATATTGTATATATCGATCATAATATCCTTCTCCAACAGAATTTGATTTTCAATTCCCATATCGTTTTAACGTTCATAAATCAGCCCCAGCATCTGCCTAGAATCTAGTTGACAAGCGCCGAAAGCAATGGCCTGTATACATACATTCATTTGGCAGGTTTAAAAATTTCGCTATTCTCATAGGTATCTATCCAAAATAATTTTTTCCTACTGGTTGTACTATAGTACAATTTTGGTTGCGAAAACTAACAAAAAAATGCTTATGATTTGTTTTAGGTGCACGTAATTTCATATACTTTCTCACTATCTGCAATAATTGAACTCCATTTTCTTCATCAACAATAATGAACATTCATTCCGTATGGATTTTGAGGTCAGGAAGTTTAACTATAAAAACAATCTTTATCTTGCACATCGCCAATGGTCACTTCGTACAATCCATAGATTCTGAATCAACCAGCGACTCCCTTTCTCATTACAACTTGCCAAAGAGAGTTTGAATACACCGTAAATCTAAGACAATACATACAAGTGAACAACTAATCTACCACAATAAATCCTGATCGCCACAAACTTCTTTAACAAATCTATAAAATTTAAGCTTTGTATGTGTTTTAGGTTGCCTTTTTTTTTTTTTTGCTTATAGCCTTCTCTCCGTCTCTTCAAAAATGCAATCAATTTAAATCTGTAAATAACAATATCAGTTTAAACGTTACATACGCATCGTCAACTACTTCTCCTAAAGAAATACTTAATGAGAGATGACAACATTTTCCTTGAAAAGTAACGTTGCCCTTAACATTGAGTAATAGCTCCAAAGTGATAAAGATTTGTATGTTTCTTATTTATTGTTAAAATACGCAAGTACAATTTCTTCAGAAACTTTTCTTACTTTCCTGTCTTTTTCCATTTGCAGAAACATTCGTACACTCTTTCGTCACACAATGCACATCAATTGAAATCACAGCCACCTAAAAGTGACCCCCAGAAGACTGCCTTCGGCCAACTGCAGAAATTTGTCCTATGTAGCATAGGCGTGCACGCGAAGAAATATTGTTTAAAAATAAAGTTTGGTATATGACACATTGATTATTTGGTATTTATCTGCGCTTTATTCGCTCGGGAGAATTATGTCACTCGCGCTGCCGCGCTCGGAACACTTCTCCCTCGTGAATAAAGCTCTGTTTAAACCCCTTGTTATACAAATGACTATTACTGCATTATTAGGAAGAACATTTCGTGTTTCATCTGGTTTGTGAGCCACAAGTTCAACAACGACCTTGTTTTCATTCTAAACGGACAATATTTTGAAGCAATCAGGAATCACAACGATAAAAAATGCATTATTCCAATAATTATTACTTTCAATGCAAAAGTGCGCAAGAATATTACAACACAATTCAGTTGACAATTAACATTCACAGAACATGGCAATACCTACAGGCAAAGAGAATGACAATTGAAGACGCATAACGACATGTTTATTTTGCATTTAATTTGAGATGTAGTACGCTTCAATTCCAATTGGCAACTCTCTTAAATATTTTGTTTTTTAGTTGTCGATCAGGTTTTTCGTCCAGTTTCCCTGATCCATTGATCAAATTCTGAGACGTTCTCGTGTTTTATTTAGACATGAATGTAGCTTATATTTTGCATTGTGTGTACATTTGGTTCAGATACCTTTTGCTAGCTGTGGTACGAGTAGAACCAGGATGTGGGTTGTTAGTTTATTAGTAATATTTAAAAAAAATCTGTAGTTTGTTTTCCAGCGTATATAGGTTTTCTATATCTCGGAAGCGAAAATGTCTACTTTTCAAACATCACTAACCTTGGTACTTTCATTCATAATTCAACTATGTATAACAAAACGCGTGGGTAAGAGGTTTTGAAGTTCAAGACAGCCGTGCGCATGTCTTACTTCTCACTAACACATAGCATATAGTTTTTACTGTTTCTAGTCGGAAATAAATAAAATAAAATAAAATGAAATTCATTCAATGTCATTAATTAGATAGAAGAATAAATTTTCTCTTTGGAGATATTATAGAAGCTTTTTCGCCCACTCACTGTAACTTCATTGCCAAGAGAACACTTGCACACAGTTTCATTATTGGTAAAAAGTTTCCAAAATCATCTACTACGTAATTTGATGATAATCGTCTGTATTTGGAATTGAAAATGACATCGGGTTATGCACATGGAAGCTTTACTAATTAAAAAAATATATTTTATTTAAATTCGCATCAACGACGAGGTTATTAGGGACTGTAAATATACAAGTTTTACAATAATTAATACGTGATTGATATTACATAGTGAAAAAACGATTTAAACAAGAATGAAACAGTAATTTAATTTGACAGTCGCACTTATAAATCTCTATACACTTTTAATATTTAACATAATGTTAATTTTTTATCCAGAAAGTCACTGGAGTACAAAATATTTTCAAGATTATCAGTCTGTAGGATTGATTGGCGTTCATTGATATATTTTGTACCTGACTGAAAGATATGGACAATTGACAGCTGTTCGTTGCATAATTCACATTGTAAGGGAGCTGTGTGATTGAACAGATGTGAGCGAGTTAGCTTCGTGTGTTCATATCTGATTCGAGAAAGTGTCACTTCATCTTTGCGATTGAGATTTTTGTTGGTTCTTAGTTTATGGAAATCATGAATCATTATTATTAAATTTTATTCATTCTAAATCTAGATTTCCCCGTAGTGAATTATTGTGGGTTCTAAAAAATGGGAAGGGCACGTTTGCTGTTCACAATACGGATTTATAATCACAGATGAAGTGAAATATAATATGGAAATCTTAGTATAATATCTTAAGATAGCACTAAAAATATCAAATTAAACGACATAAAATATGCCACCAAAGAAACTTCTTGTAAGGTAAAAGACACGACGAATTCAGTTAAGGAGTCATTTGATTTTATTAACATGGCAAATTCTTAGCAAGCCGGACACCATTAGTTTCGAAGGGGAATCATGTTATCATTTGAATACATTCGGTGAACTCACTTTGTTGGAGTGGCATTTTTAAGAATTGCCTAAAACTTTTCTTCTTCTACTTTTAAATCTACAGTTTATTGAAGATAGTTATGCCTTTTACGATGCAACAGAATTTAGACTAGGGACTTATCTTCTGACGTCCGATCTCCGGGTTGCGTTGGGAACAAGCCCTAGGCATCTGCCCTGTGGTGCCGCCGCACGCACCCTCTAGCGGTGGCATCGAGAACTACGTGGTCGCGGCAGTGCAGGCGAGCGACCGGGAAGGCGGGTGATGAATGCCTGCGTCTCACACAAGAGTTCACATGAGAAATCGAGAGAGATGTGCCCACCAGAGGCGGCTGGTGCCCCCAGAGACTGAAGATTGCAGCTCCATCGAATGACAGGAATGTAATTCAAAACACTATTTTATAATCAAAGTAAGCGATTCATGTAAATTAATTGAAACTAAAAGTTCAATAAAAGTGTATATTCAAACTACTTTCGTATTTTGTGCAAAGTTTTTGTGGCCGATATATTCATCTTTCGCGCACATGGTTCAGGTTTTGATGTCCAATGGGTGCTCGAGTTTCTGAATTAGTTCCGCGTTGAGACAATTGCCGGTAATAGAATTCATACAAAACGAAAACGAACTAGGTTTCGAAAACTCGGTGATCGCATATCAAGACTTTGCAACAGCAGAACTATGTGGTATTCCCCTCAGAGTCCATGATCCCATTATGATTACAAGGGAAAACGAGTAATTAACTCCTTTGACTTTGACACTTGAAATTCATTATGAACACGTTTCATGACTTAGAGATCTCAAAAGTTTACATTTAGAGGCCTAAAACACATATTTCGTCACGAGATCCTGAAAACAAATATTTGAATTCCTAAGACTTGTTCAGTAGAATTTAAGCAGTAATAAACTGAAAGCGTTTCTGGGAAGAAAATCAGACTGACTTCTAAATATGAATTAAATACAAATCGTGTAAAGACTTTTTGAATGAAGCAGACAGTCAGATCATTGTTTGCTCTCATAGTCACATCTTATAATAGTCAGATCATTGTTTTAGGACAGAGAAATGATATTGACGAGTGGAAAGGCGGACGTCATAATAATAGACTTCACCAAGCCATCTGACATAGCTCCGCACGAGAAACTCTTCCAGAAATTACTGTATTCGGATATTAACACTAGGTTGGAGACGTGGATTAATAAATTTCTTCTATAAACGAGAATGGAATCAAAATTCTCAGTACGACAACAGTTTTCAACATTAATAATCGTTACGTCAGGGATTACTCAAGGAAATGCCATTGAACTCCTCTGTCTCGCTTTCGTGAATGTTTTGGACTAATTTATTTTCTAAACTACGGTTATTTGCAGATGACTTCACAATATTATGACGGAAACGAGACCGAATATCAACGGAAACGAGACCGAATGTCTTGACGTGAATTAAAAGGCTCCAACCGCGCCCGCCGCTTGTCGGCGGGGCGAATCCCAACGGAAACTGTCCAATGGCCTCGTGATTCGCGAGTCGCGGATATGGATTGACGGAGCCATTCTCGGCAACCAGCGTTTAAGGATTGGAACGATGTACGTCTTTAAGATGCTGGGAACTTCTCGTTGCAAGAGTGGAATGTTCGAGACATTTCTATATAGCCCACCCCACTACATCTGCTTACCACCGGGGACACGAAAGCCACGCCTTCCGAGACAGCAGCTCGAGGGTGGGTGGTTTTGACAGTTGCGATCTGAATATTTGGCAAATGCTAGTTTACGACGTTGATATCTGATTATAAAAAAATAATCAAATAAACGTGCGAGTTGGACAGAGAAAACAAAGGTTTCGTACTCGGTTTACCATAGCAATTGGCTTCGAAAATCAATTCGATCTTCGTCTCATCAGAAAGAAACTCGTAGACATTTTGTAAAGAAATTCGTTCCTGGACACCACTAAAAGAAATTATCTACTGAGGCGTATTAAGAGTCAATAGAGAATTTCTGTAGAAACCTCTGAGTTAAAAAATTAATGGTAGAAGCAGTTACTTAGGGGTATCCTGTGGATGATAATAATAAAATAAGTATGAAAATGAAACATGCATATAAATGAAAAGAATTTAGAATAGCTGATTCAATTTATCCATTATTTTGACCCCCCCCTTAAAAAAACGTTCAAATGCTTCAATTAGCAAACAAATGCAAAAAATTAACGTTTTGATACATATAGAAATTTCCAGACTATTCAAAAATTAGATTAGATTGTAACCACAATAATTCAGAGTATTAATATTTATAAAAACAATGAACACTGTTTATAACAATAAAAAGTCAGTTTATTAATATTTATTAGTAATAGTATATGCCTAGTGAGCTACAGCAGCAAAAATATACTAAAAAACAATGGGTTTTAAAAAGGTGGCATGCAGAACTGCTCATGAGCAACAAATAAAAAATTACCATATAACACTGTTATAAATTAATTAATTTAACAGCCTTCTCAAATATATAGCATACAGCAAATATTCAGCACAAATATAGTATAGTATAAATTCAGCACAATAGGTCATAACATACCTACAATATCAAAAATACGCCAGTTCAACAAGGCAACGCGTGAATCGCAAATATTTAGTGGTCGGCGGCTCCGTCCTTAGAACTTTGCTTTCGCATTATGTCCGTTGTGTCCTAAGCAACGATGCACTGAGTACGAAAATTCAGTCGTACGCGAAGTTTGAGAACAGGGGGACTAACACACGCAAATATTTATAATTTTCAATCAAAATATAAACTGTTCAATTGTTTCTGAACTTTTTCTTGGTACCTGGCTTTCTTACAAATTCTTCTTTCCGCCTTACAACGCCGGAAACAGAATAGTTTTCCGCCTTTTTACGCGTATATTCCAAAATATGTAAATACATGTTTCCCAATAAGGAGTTAAGACTAATAAATAAAGATGTTTTAATTCCTAGCCAACTCTTCTAGCAGTCCTAATCAATATCAATTTAACTTGTCAAAAGAATGTTCAGCTAATTTAGAACAATTTTCTTTTCAAGTTCTGGGTATCTTGGAAACCTAAAGCTCAAATGAGCTTTAAATACGAGTATCTGGTTATCATAACAATCAAGAGAAAGGCGAAACTGACTCATTTTGGCGGTATTACACGTTAATCAAATGCCCGTTTGAATATAATAGAAGAGATAGATAATATCTAGACAATATTAAAATTCTGCGACCATTAAAATCACTTATAATTTTATTTGGGCGAAAAACTGGTTCAAAAGTGTTCACATTCGGTCACAACAAAAGTATTTTAATATTATTTATATATTAAGTTACATATAAAATTACACAAAAGTTACTGAACAGTTACATTATGAAAGAAACAACGTTTGAACGTGTAATTTGGTCATGTTGAGGGTTTATTAGCGCATATAAACATAGATAGAGAGTCGAAAAGGAAAATTAAATTAGGTTCTATTAGGCATAAGTGACGTTTTAACTTAATCTAGGATACAAAATTACTAAATCAGACACTTCAAAACATTAGACATGCAAAGATATTTTTTGGGCATCTACAACTGATCACAAACAACTAAATTAGGCACATTATAATATTCTAGAAAGTCGAGTATTACTTTGTCGCGCTTAAGAAGATAGTTACGTAATTCTGCGGAAAGAACGGCAAATTTTCGGCAGAAAAACGCTTATTACATGACCCTGGTAATGAAAAAGTGAATAAATCAGTTGCTAAATCTAGAAAAAAATTTCTAACACGTGGTTCTATTGCCATAATCCATCTTTTATGGGTCCCTAATACCGAAAAATTGATTGGCGGCGAAAGGTCTGACCGTCTACGCTAGCGGCTAAAGCGTTCAGCCTATTTTCTTCAAAATTGATATTCCCCAATCGATCTGGCCGATGTCGTGGACCCTTGAGTTTGAAATCGATATCGGTTCTTTCCATGAAGCCCTTGGGACATTTTCAAATTTTTCAAAAAATGGCCCCATGGATTTTGATTTGGTTTTATAGTCTGAAGAACTTTTAAGATAATGGTGTAGGTCTCTCGTTGGTTAAAAAATCTGATTTTCAAAATTAAAAAAAAATTTTGGTCTTTAAACTAAAAATTATGAAGATCAATTTTTCTTAATGAAATGTGTTCATCAAAAACATATCTTTAAATAAGGTCATCTTGAATTTTACGAAAATATGAGTATTTTTTTAGTAATTTCGCAACAAAAATAGTGATGCTAACTAGTTGGATGCTACGTAAGTTAGAATTTGTATATTATTTCATATTTCTTTGTCCGTTTCTTCCTCGAGCATTTGTTACAAGTTTAAAACTTAATATTGTAGAAATTATTTAAAACTTACTTTAAATTGTGTCCTTTGAGTTAAATGTGAAAAGTAATAGATGATGTTGCTTTGATTAATAAGATGTGGAAATAAAAAGTAATGCATGTAAAAACCCAGTAATTTTGATGAATAATAAAATATTATATTTAATTATAATAATTTTTTCTACCTACTTTCATTTTCTTTCTAGAGATATCAACAATGCTATGTTGCTATGCTGCAACAATGTTAGAAATATCAACAATGTGTATCCCATACGAATTAGCGATCAATGTTGCTTATCACCCATTGTTGTAACGCCACACATAACAGAAGGCGATAATCACTGCTGCCTTTTCATTCACATTAATATAAACTAATAGTGTTATTTACGACCAAAATACGTGCATCTTTTGGTACCTCGCTTGCACAAAAAATGGGCGATGTCTGAGCCGAACTTTCAGAGTTTTCCGACCCTGCCCCGCCCTGCGGGAATCAGAGCTGACCAATCCGCTTTAGCTTCATTTCAGGGAGGCGGACTATTAATCTTGAACATTACAAAATGGCGGTGATGGCGAGTTATATTATAGTAAATATTTGAATATAAATATTAAATCAACCAACAGTTTTACATAAATTTTTGTATATACATTTAATTACATAAATAAAGGCATGCAATTTCCCAGTAAAAACATATTTTAAAACTGTTATAAAACGGGTTTTTTGCAAAACATAACATTGGACAACGACTATTAAGCTCCATGTCTACATTTCGTCGTTTATTATTGTAATATTTAATATAAAATGCAAATAATTTGCATTGTATGCATTGTCTAACCTAGTTATTTTATTAGAAAAATTAATAACTTAAGAAATACGTTTTAGAGTCAGTTTCACAAACACGTCTCCGAGATAGCAGCTTTCAGTTGTGAAATACTTTATCATCAATTTCTCAGATGACCCAATTAAAAAAAAAATATGATCACGGATATTAATATTGTAATAAAATAGTTTTGATATGTAAAATACTAAATAAACTTGAAGTATTTAAAGTTCATTTAGTCACAATGAAAGTTTTCTACTGCAGACATTATGATTGGTAAGTGCAGCTGTAAGCAAATGAATGATTTTTATCTTTTGTTTTGGGATCACAATTAATTACTCTTCAATCTAACGTTAGGGTGATTGCATTTTACATGGAGTTCTTTACCGCAAATATTAAAAATCATATGTGATACCTAGCTTTGAGGATTTTTGCGTGAGAATCAAAAACAACATATGACTCTTATATAACATTTTAATATCTTAATGTTTGCAAAGGTAGAAACACCAGCTTTGTCTATTGCTGAACATTGGAGGAACACACACACACACACACACACACACACACACACACACACACACACACACACACACACACACATACACACACTCATATCAATATATTACTTACATGTAATTTATGTATGATTTCCGCAATGAAATTAATATATTTATATTATTATAAAGTATATTTTACATTACGATATTTTTATTTTCGAGAGACGAGCAATGCACACAAAGTTTTACACGTCATCGGAATGTTCACCCACTTCTTCTAGATAAGCAGACCTATGCAAACACTGTTTTGCTAATCCATTAAGAATCACTAGAATACTCCTGTCATAAATTATTTCAAAATTGTAATTGTTAATCATGTTTCAAAATTTTGTCAACTTCGGAAATCTGTGTCACGATAATCGTTAGAAAATGAATAGGGATCCTCTTCTGTAAAATATTGTTGCAAAATAAAATTTTCTCTATTTTCATACATTTTTACATTTCATACAAAATTGCCAATTTATTGGATATGTGTTCACTAACGCATCTTCAGTAATATTGCACTGCATATTATAATTTTTAATGAATTGTTAATAAATATTATGTAAACAAAATAAGCAATTAATTTTTTATTTGGGAAAAATTTCATTTAAGTTATAAATATTTATAAAGTAATTTAATTAAAGTACTATAATATGAATTAAGGTTGAATTTTAAAACTATAACTACAATATTTATTATTGTTGAAACGCATTGCTACTATATTACAATGTAACGTTTTAAAATGTACTGCCCATTGATTGATAGTTTGTGTTCGTATATAGTATATCTCACGCAGAGACGATTTTACAAAGAAAATCTAAATAATAACGAAATAACCTCAAATTTATAATTCATTGGCATTTGGTCGCACTTCGGCGACCACTTTAATCTGAGTCGGAAGAAGGAGAAATCAGGGCTATCGCTGTTGGGTTCGTAACCAAATCTTCAGGGTCACCATTGCGTTCCTTTTACTTAAGTCTTAGGATTCCGAAAGTGATACTAGATATTTCAACATTAACTTGAGAATACATGTTGCATACCATGAGAGAGAAATGATGAACAAATGTCTGGAGTTTTAAAAAATCTGCCTTTGGAATACTGCATCAGAAGTCCTACTGGCTATTGTAATTACATTTTGTGTCATTCGTCGATAAACTGCCGAACACTTTCCGGTGAATTATGTTATCGCCGCTAAAGCGAAAGATTTCCAGGTTAAAGAGACCCACATATGTTATTGGTGGATCGAAAATAGATTTTAATTGTGGAATTGACATTATTCATTGGTGCAACATACAAGAAATGTGAATTTACTATTTGTGATAATT
Source organism: Teleogryllus oceanicus (assembly GCA_964035755.1). Classification (NCBI taxonomy): domain Eukaryota; kingdom Metazoa; phylum Arthropoda; class Insecta; order Orthoptera; family Gryllidae; genus Teleogryllus; species Teleogryllus oceanicus. The sequence continues at coordinate 35,864,915 of CAXIVR010000001.1, read as the reverse complement.
TTCTCTTTTTACTTCACTCCCGTCAATTTTTCGAAAACATAATTCAATCATCTTTTTTTACCTAAATACAATATTTACTTTTCGACCTGTCAATTCGGAATAATAGTTGTTCCCATTGAAAAAGCGATCATGCCGATAAATGGACAAAGTTTACAAATATCATAAATACCAAATGAGTAATATCGATTTTGTTATCTAAAGGACTCCCTCTAGAAAATAATCAAATTTTCTTTGTTTTCATTTAATCTTTTCAAATAAGAACGTTACTTTGCTTTTGGTTTGGTATTCCAGCAAGATCTTAACAGATCTTGCCCCGCTTACTTGTGCCAGCACATAATAACAAGGCTTCTTCATCCGGTATCTTCCACTTCGGGTTTAAGGTAATTATTATTAATTCTTAAGCGAGTATTTTACAGTTCTAATGACCGTTTTTCGCAATGTACACACCAAAATTTTTTATTCCGTCAGGCATCTTCCTCTATTCTTCTGCCCTTCATTGTCAAATCGATGACGAATTTACAAGATTTCCTTGGCCTTCCTCGTTTTCTTCTTTGAAGGATTCACTCAAATATAATTTTTGATATTCTGTCAGCATGCATTCTGCAGCATACCATTGGAGTTGTTTGGATTCTACATTTTCGATCACTTGCCTCTCAATCATTATTATCTGTCTAATCTCTTCGTTTAGTATTCTATCAAACAGTATACTGACAACATCGTCTCCAAAAATTCATTTCATAGCATTTAACCGAGAGTTTATTGCATCATTAACAGTATACTGACAACATCGTCTTAGTTTTCTTTCGAAAATTTTGTTTTAAAATATTATGAAGTCTACTAATAATTGGCCTTCCTAGCTTATTTTTAATAAAGTCAATATTATTAGATCCCCAGCTCTAATAATCACTCCGATATATTTAAATTCATTTCCTACTGAAATATACCTATTTCTGTTCTAGATCATATCAGTTTCCCTACAACCATGTGTCTTGACTTTACATATTTATTTTGAGTCTCCATTTTTTATGTTTTTATTAATTTCTGGATTAAATGTTGCAGATACTAAAAAATATTTCTCTACTATTTTTCAAGTGATACGCTGACTCCAAAAAGCGGGAAATCAACATGTATGAATTCAAAGGTTTTGCAGCCGTTCTCGAAGTCTTAAACGATATCCACCAACATTTTTAGTTATTTGGATTATGCACTAATCAACCTTTCAACATTTTGTTTTACCAGTCTTGCATAACTTATTGGTGTCTCCTAAAATAATGTAACAAGTATTTCAACGTCAAGTTAAGGGGTAAAGAACTGTTTCTGATGCAATAATATTATATAAATAAAAGAACTTCATCTTCATCTTCATTACTAGTTTACCACTAGTTCATTATGAGAGAGAAATGAATATTTTCTAGGATGAAGAGAGGCACGTGACTGTCTTTTATTTTGGATCCGCGGTTGGCATTGTTTAGTAAAATAGTTGTAGCATACTCTTGAATGAATGATTAAGAAGAATATTTAATAATGGACTTGTTTATTAATCAGTATCATTCACAACAATGTAGACTTTCAGAATGTTAGCAAATGGGCATGATAAACATATTTACTTCAACTAATAATCGAATATTTATTATATAAATACATGGTTTAAAACCAAAATTATTTTTCAACTTCATCACTAACTTATTCCTTAAATTTATCTGCGTGACGCATGTTAACAAACACTTCACATATTACATTCTCGTATACTTACGTATATAAGAGTAATATACGTAGTATAGAGAATGTTATATAATACTGCGCAAAAACTGCCATTTCTGCGAAAAATCATTGCAGCGCTCTGGTGACAAAAACCGAATTAAAAATTGCTAAATTAAGAAAAAGACCTCTAACACGGTGTAGCCATAATTCCAGTTTTGTTGATCCGTATGCCAAAAACCAATTGGAAGCAAAACGTCCGTCTGTCCGTCTGATACAACTCTAGCGCCTAAACCATGCATACGATTTTTTCCAAATTGAAGAAACCCCTGTCGTTTTCGCCTGAGCTGAAGCTATGCGATTTTGAAAAACATTCATTAATTTTTGGGGGACTATTTGTAGCCTTCCGGACATTTTAAATTTTTTTCAAAAACGGCTCCAAATTTTTTCTGTAAATTTCTTGTAAGGACTGTTTACTCTATAGTAAAATACGCTTATAAAGGTAGAATATGTCCAATTTTCACGGTTAACTCCGAATTTTGACAAATCGCTAAAATTTTAATATTTTGCGGCGTCTTACTACAACTACAAAATTAAAGATAGAGATTTTTGCTTCAAATGAAATGTGTTGCTTATAATTAGATCTTTTAATAAGGTCATGCAATTTTTTTAAAAGTTTTAGTTGATTTCGCACAATATGGCGTGCAATATTTGCAAGTTTAAAAATTTACATAAACAAGATTTTCTCAAAAACGGCTCCAAATTTTTTCTTTAAATTTTTGGTTGGGATAATGCCAAATGCAGCATATCCGATGACATAAACGAGATATTGCTCTATTTTATTGTTTTTAAAATTACACAAATGTAATTTTTGAAATACCTCTCGGGCTGTTAATATGAGCATTTGAATAGATTTGTATAGATTATTTAACTTGTGAGTAGAAGTACTTCAAATGACTTTAGAGGAAGTTTTCAAAATCTCAATAGATTCCTGTAAAGAGCTATTTTGAACCGAAAAGTTGAGAAAATTGTAAAAAATGTATTTTGTGCGGCGATAGATGTCAGCTGGCAAGAGAACGGCAAGAACCTTATGTGAGCTGGCAAGAACCTTAAAACCAGTCACACAAAGGAAATTATAAACATTTGCTACGAGAAAGTCTGTCCCATTCTGTAGCACCTCTAGTTCTTCATATTTTGGTATAGCGAAGTGTAAGCATTTCTTAAATTTTAAAAGCAAAGAAAAATTTCAGCTAGAAAACTTGACAAAGAACAGTGAGACACAAATAAATAAAGTTAATTACAAAGGACGTAATACTCGTATTAGGGATTGGGAAGGAAACGAACGTACCAATGTAAAAACCAAAAACGGCCTATGAACAGGAAAATATGGAGTAGTGAATGATCTGGTAAACGACCAGTAATCGAAAGTACATCAAATTCTTTCCGCAGTTTTGTAACGGTATCTTCTTGCAAAGAAAAGGAATGTTTAGAACATTCTCGACATCGTTATTAGGAATTTATTTTCATTGCTCGTCAAGTAAAAAACCGCTGATATCGTACGGGATTTGAACACGCGTTCCTCTATTGTGAAGCCACGCACCTAAGCGATTGCGCTACTCTAACACAGACGTCATAAGCATTTCCGTGAACTTACTCAATTAGAATCTTACGAATTTTGTCTTCAAACTCATTGCTTTTCCGCACTTCTGCAATTTAAAATATTAAATAAATTACCTCTAAGAGACAATAAGAAAGCAAAGAAATCTACGCGGCACTATAAAATAGTTAATTCTACTTAAGAATGTTTCAGTTCAGTACTATGTAATTTTTGCTAGCAGGCGCTTCGGCCCTAGCCTGACGCTCAACCCTTATCGCCTCTGCCCAAGGTGAGATTATTAGACGTGATAACGTTGGGCTAGCGGACAAGTTTCGACACGGTCCGACATTTCAGAATCCATTTGCTGCAAGTAATTACTAGAATCTAAGAAACATTTATTGACTTCAAGAAAAATCACCTATCATTCCAGTTATTATCTTTTGTTCATCTACTAACATTTATATAAAAATAAACTCTTATTTTCTCGTGTTATTGGTAATGTTTTCTTAATATATAACAAATGTTACACTATTACCACTTCATTCGTTTTTGAAAACTCTCAAACGACAACCGTAAATGCATACCTTAAATTATTGAAAAGGAAAAGTATTAATTAAAATCTCACACATAGTCAAAATAAAAGTTGCATGAACAGGCCAGGACGTGAACTCAGAGTCTTTCAGTTCTTCAAACAAGCACCTGAACTACGCTGACGTCACTCCCCGCCGTCATTTATACAATGTTTTACATATTAGGATGTGTTGACGAGTGATACTTGTTGAGTTTTCTAGCTGAAGACAGGAATGTTGTTTGCAACGAAGAAACAGTAAAAGTACGATTTCGCAAAATTGGTTTTGAAACGTTTTAATAGTAAGAAAAGAAAACGGTTTCATTGCAGTTTGCATTTCAAACCATTCTTTAAAATTGTAAATATTGCTTGCACTTTTGCACGAAAAATGCCATCATTTCAAGAAAGCCTACATGATTGTTATGCAAGAACGAATTATGGACAACAAATTTCATTTGAAAGACAAATCTGTTTTCAATTTTGTAGTTGTAGGAAGACGCCCCAAAATGTTCAAACTTTTAAAATTTTCGAAGATTCAGAGTTAACCATGAAAATTGGAACTATGTCATCCTTCTAAGTGTATTTTACTCTATTCTTACCAGAAAATTAGGAGTCGTTTTTGAGAAAATTTTGAAAATGTCCGAAAGGCTTCATGTAAAGTACCCCCAAATTTCAAAGATTTTCAAAATTTCCAAGCTTCAACTACAGCCAGAAAAACAGGGGTTTCTTCAATTTGGAAAGGATCGTACGTGTGGTTTAGGCGCTAGTAGTGATCACAGACGGATGGACGGACGGTTTGGATAAAACCACTTTCTCGACTCCAAAACGTGTATTACCGTTTAATCGCGAAATCGATTTTCCGCTGTATTACATAACTTTCTGTATACTACGTATACGCACGAATATACTACGTATATACGTCACATACGAATATACTACTTATACTACGTATATTCGTGCGTATACGAGAAAGTAAAAACGAGAAGTACAAGTTTTGTTTTGTGCTGAGATAACGAATTATCATAGTTCAAAATCCATCTAAACGTATTACGCAGTAACAGTACTGAGAATTTTCTGCATTACTGATTGTCATTTCAAAGGTGAGTTTATTTTACATAAATGTTTCATATTGCAAAATATGAATGTATTTATCTAATCAAGAAAAAACGAGTAATTTGTCACAATCTGGGCACGACGTTGTGTAAAAGTCACAACTTTGATATCAATTACTTAAAGGTCCAAACCTTCCCTCATATTGACTTACGTAAATGATGACAGCGGTGACAAATATCAAATGCGTGGGGAATACACGGCCAGAACCAACTGTAAAACGCATTTTTCGGAAGCTCAGTGGTCAGAGCAACTGGTCGTAAATCGAACGATGCGAGGTTTGATTCCTGTCCGAAGGAATTACATCTTTAGTACTCAATTAATACGGTTATCAGGTCACAATATGGATATATCACTAACGAACAGGATAAACATTTCCCTCATATTTCATTTCCCATAAAAAGTGACAGAGTTGTGACAAACTTTTTGGAAGTGAATGCAAAATGTATGTCAAAACGTTCACTATCTTAATTCCAAGCGAGGTTAGGTTAAATTCTTACTAACTAAATATAAATAAATACACATTTGTATAAATATTTGTAATAAAGCGGGATCAAACTAATTACACATTATATAGTATAAAAGTTCAGCAAAGATCTTATAAGCAATGAATAAATACACGTATTTTCCGCTCAACATTCTTATCTTTTAATTCTCAGACTTAGGTAAAACAGAGACGCGGAACAGAAGAAAAAAGGCATCGCGCAGAACTCGATCCTCAATACCTCCGATTTAAAACCCGGTGTCAAACGATTTCAGCTACAGAGAGAGTTATTGGTCTTTCAGTAATCTGCAAGCCTTAATGTATCTACGAATACGAAATATTTGTTCTGTAATTTCTCCATTTTCTCTGAGAGTAACATTTAAGACGTAATAGAAATCATATTCTCTAAACATATTCGTTCTCAAGCAGTACAATTTCTGGAAAATGCAATATTAGGGCAACTGATGTTTTTAACAATACATGATAATATATTTATTTATCTAACTCCGTTACATATTTATGAATTTTATAATAAATTTAATATTTAGATTTAAAGAACGACTTTATCCCAGACATTTGAGATCCAGAATTCACCTTCCTTTTTTCCTATATTGAGACTAAATGAAAGGTGATTTGTGCATTGGATCACCTACACAAGCATGGCGAATAATCATTGGATATAACTAAATAATTAAAATTCCTTATTTTCTTTGTGAAAATTGGGACTGATTGAATGCTCGCCACTTAGTCTCAGTCTACCCCGCACTAAAGATAAAGCCGTATCAAAATATTCTTTATTTAAAAATGGAGATGATAATAAAAAAAATATTGATTTCTTTCCACATGACACGTCAAATCGTACTTTATTATGTTTGGAGTTCATACATTTTGAAATGTGGCTCCACCTACCGAACTTACATTAAAAATTTTAAGAAGACCATAAAGAAATAAAATTATCAATTGTTACAAACAATTAAGGATGCGTTCTGTTAGCATTTATCACAAAGCACAAACACAAAATGGTAATTTTAATGAGTTCGTAATAGTTTCTAAGGAACTTTGTTAAACGTGTAAAAAAGACATATTCCTTTCTCAATTAATAAAAGAACGAAGAAATTACCTTTATTGCAAAATTTTATAATAAACCCACAGACTTGTTAAGGATTCTGATTATCTCTAGAACTGTTAAATATTAAATTACTAGTGATTATACAACTTGGTACAGACTTTTTCTTATTATTTCTAACGATTACATAAAAATATGATAATGATATTGCAATTGAGACACTGTTAATATTTTAGCTATCTCTTCCAAATTTCGTTTCGTCACATTGCTTGGAATACAAGATACCAGCACACAATCTTAATATAATCACATTATCGTTTACAAAAACAAGTTTGTTCCTCCTTGCAAGAATTTTGGAATGTCTCTCTCGTGATGATAGTGATTAATGTGTTCTAGGCATCAGGTAAAAAAAATACATATTCGGCAGGATTTGATCTGGCGTCCATTCCTCTATCTACTACGCGTTTAATCCACGGAGCTATCACAGGTACCTTACAGCACCGATGAGGGTGTTGTAGAATGAATTCTATCTTGAAATGTATTGTTCTTATGATGTACAACATTTACTTCAGTTACAGTAAACTCACATTCTTGATAAGAATGTGGAATCATCAACCGATACTATTCTATAGTTGATTCTAGTTAGAAATATTTCGATTCAGATGTCTTTTGTGTAGGGCTCGCGAAGTAGCTTCTATCCTGCGAACTGCTATCTTGCCCCCCTCCCATATCTTCAAGGTGATCTCCACATTACGCGATAAGACTGAACTGTAACTCGTCGTGAAACACCAGTCTGAAATACAGAACCGCGTAGTATTAAGGAAGTAACTATGTGATTTTTAAAACCAATTAACACAACTAAGAGAATTTCCGGACAAATTTGCATTCCTTATTCATGAAACTTTAACCTAAGCTTGAATGATATAATGCTAACAATATTTTAATTATCTGCAAATAGTTGATTGATTGCTTGCTTAAAGAAATTATAATGCTTATAATGTAAACAACGAAGTAGTTGTACTACAACACTATACTTTCTTCTCTAATGTCACTGCTCGCAATATTATACTATTACATGAATTGGGAAAAGAGTTTTCAACCAGTAAGATTCTATTTTCAATTTTATAGTTTTGAAAAGTTAACTTTTTTCCATTTTCAAAAATATATAGAGTTCCTCGAAAATAGGACGACCAGTGCCTCAGTCAGATAGTACAGAACGAGGCTTCATAAGTCATGCTGATGGACGACAAAACTGGCCCTTTTACGGCCCTAAGTCTTTTCAAAAATTAATATTAATTACAAAATATTGGACATATTACTACTGAAATCACACCATAACAGAAGAAAAAAATCACCTTCTGGATTCTAACTCACAACGTTAGCAAGCTGACAGCGTACCTATGACGTTAACCACTCGGCTAAAGCGGTTTCTGTTTCAGTTGCCACTCAGAAAAATAGTTAAATATAATAAAACCTATGCTAAATAGAACATAATCGTTTCAATATATTTTTTTCGTTTTCAGAGGTCAATCCTTTTAAGTTTAAATATACTGTGATATATAATATAATATAAAATGTATAATATAGGAATATTAAATATATTAATATAATATAATTATATTTTAATAGAATGCGAACTTTCTCTATAGAAAGAAAGTACAATAATTTACTTTTTCCTCATGCGTACTTCAGTACCACATTGTCATAATAAAACTGGAAAGGGACTTGCAATTATTCGAGAAGAGCCTAATGTCTAGACGTAGGACAGTTTTAAAGAATACTAGTGATGCTAAAACAGCGCGTACTTTCTCACCCGTATTTTCACGGAAACTTATGCGAAAATACTAAAAGTTTCGAAAAATTGCACATGATCTTATTTAAAAATCTTATCTTTAAGGAAAACGTTTCATCAAGGAAAAATCTCAAATTTCAATATTTTACTTGTAGGAATACTTACGAAAAATCAGTTTTCAACGAACATGAGACCTGCAATATTCTCTTAAATGCACTTCCCACTATCCAACCGTAAAATGTAATAAAAATTATGGAGCCATTTGTTTGAACACTTGAAATATGTCCCAGGGGCTTCATGTAAAGTACCCTCCCCTAATTGAATATCGGTTTCAAATTCAAGGCGCTACGACATCAGCCAGATCGATTAGGAGTATCAATTTTGGTGAAAATCGGCTGAACGGTTTTAGCCGCTAGCGTTGTTCAGGGACGGACGGACAGACATTTTACCGTCAGTCGATTTTTCGCTATCAACCACCCACAAAACATGGATTCTGGCTACACCACGATTTGGAGGATTTTTTTTCTAAATTTAGAAGTGGATTTATCCATTTTTTCGTCACAAGGGCCGTGTAATATGCGTTTTTCTGCAGACAATTCGCCGTTTTGTTCGCGTAGCATTACGTAACTTTCTCTACTCCTTAAGAAGAAAGTGCAATTGATCAATATATGAGAGAATTTAGATTATGCGTTCACGGAAAATTTTTATGCTTTCACTGCAAAGCAATTTTCTAAATTTGGAAAACATTTATACAATTTTTATAACTTCATTTGTAATTAGTTATACCGAGAAGAAGAGTAAAGAGTTCATAGAAATTTGAAACAGGTTAGTAATTGTAACGTTGAAAAATCCAGAGATATTAATCAAAGGTGACATTTACTACAGTATTTGTAATAACGGTATAGTGTATTCGAATGAAGAGTGTAAAGTAAAAAAGAAAGAGTTCGTTTTCAGAAAGTTTCAATAATGCAATATGAGCATAATGTAACATACCCTCCAGAAATAGTGGATTCTCATTGGATTCAGAATCCCAATGAACTTGCTAGTATAATATCAATTTTGAAAAAGAATACATTGATTTAGAAGTCAGTAATGTTTTAATTTTTTGCGGTACCATGCGTACACAGGTCCTTTTCCTACAACGAGTCTAAAAATAAATACATGTTCGCAGAGTCTTTTGGAAATATTTTTTGGAGTTCGTGATTTCAAAAGCCGAATTTTCCTTGAAAACCCTAAATACCATTTTTACTTGATATCATTGTTTCTGTACTGTGCTGCGCATTCGAGAATGTAAAATAAAGTAAAATATTTAATGAAGTCTTAACTCAATATTAGGCCAATTATTTTCCGTCACTGTTCCTCAGCTTAAAAAACTATGGAAATATTGTAATGAAAGAACATTATTAAATTCAGTGGTACTCCGTTTTATAATACTATTTTGCCCAGGAAATAAGTCCTTAGGTTTATTAGGCAACGATTATTGAAAGTCGAATTCAAATATGTAAATTTTCTTTGACAATTGGAAGTTGTTTTTTTGTATATATTTTAATGTCTCTTTTTAACTACTAGGTCATATAACGACCACTGTGATTTTTATGTTGGGGTTTTCTGTAGGAGAATACGTAAGGACATCACGAACACATCTATGTCGAGGCGGAACCCGGCCCTTCGAACCAGGAAGCTACGGCCTTGTCGTCCATTTCCTCTTCTCTCCTAGTAAACGTCTGACATCATATATCCAACATCAAATACATCGAAGATATCGCTAATTCTCCATCATTTGAATTACGTTTTCCTGTGTCCCTGGCCACGTGGGGATAAGTGGAATGAACCTCTGACTAGGTAGTAAAGTTGGCCTCGAGAAGCCAGAAAGACATCTTTATGGTAATATCTACTCTTACTACCAAGATTTTATCCAACCGTTGCATTTTGAGTGCAAACAGAGTGGCAGAACTCTTTTCAAACTCACAAGGATCATAAGACCCTTGTCGTGGTCATCCCGTGGCTCTAAGCCCGAGGCAAGAATTGTTATTCACCTTCGGATCGGGCACTGCCACTTCTCGCACGGACATCTCGTGCAGTTACCCACCCCCTATCCCCCAGAAATGAAGAACAGACCTTACTGTAAAGCATGCTCCTGTGCACTGCGATAATGAAAGAGCCGAAGAAGGCATAGCTTGTTGACTATAGAGGAGATGCTGGCTACTGTCCTCCGCAAACTCTTTAAACTTTCTTAGCTATGGATTTATAAATCTAATATGCGTGAAGGGGATGATTTTAACATGCTTTTATACTAATTTTGCGTTTTTGATGTAACACTGTCTTTGTCATTTATTTCATTTTAAAATTAGTCATTTTTTACTGTTTTTACTCTTTTAATCTTGTAATTAATAAAAAATATTTTAACTGACTTTTATACAAATTTTTAGAAAATTTTGAATAAATTGCACTATGTAATTGAAAAGATATTTGAGCACAATACACAGTTCTTTTATATTATTAAAGAAGGTAAATTTCATTTCGTGAAAATAATAAAGACTGTAGTTTAGTTTTCAGATTTGAGAACTTGTGATCTCATTGAATCTCTTGTGTTTTCCGTGTTGATCTAAAACCAAATGTATTTTCAGGTTCGATATGCATTCAAGTATTGGGATCTTATGAGCACAAATTATTTGTCATGCGTATATCTTACATTGGCTAAAATTATTTCACAATTAATCATTAGAAAACAAGGACGGTGTGTTTCCTGTGAATAAAAACAGTTTCTAACTTCAATATCGATAACCGTGTCAAGGTTTCCGGATGTTTGAATTGCGGGAGAGCTTCTTGAATCGAACTAAACACTCCAGAAACTGTTTTCTGGGGGTCATACAAAAACCTAACATAAATTGGAAAGATAATACGACTCGGAAACACTGTGTTCCGCTTCAATATTTTAATTGGAAAATTGTCCCGGAATTGAAATTTTTTAACTAAATACTCAATCTCTTGAAAGTTTATTCAAACAAGTTTTTGTTTCTTTCTTAACAGTTCGTTTTAAGAAACTTACATTGATTCGTAACATTTTAAGGTTTTCAAATTTATTCTTTTTTACTACGTAGTTATTCAAAAATATTTGAAAATATTTAACTTCAGTGTGATTTCACAAATTAAAAAATTAAAAATTTGCTGTTTATATTATTAGCTATTTATTAGAGATATCAATTATTACAATTTTGCTATTAATATATGCAATGTGATATGTTGAAAATAATTAATTATGTTAGCGCCTATTCAGGCCATATCAGATTTGTACTGTTGCCTGTATATTACCTTAAATAAATAAATAAATAAATAAATAAATAAATAAAAATATCACTGGGAAGGGATAGATATAATCTTCTCAGCAGTGTAACAGAAAAATAGTAACTTTTGAAAAATATATGAAGAATAAGACAATTATATTTTCGAAATATTTCTAATGAGAAGTTCCCTAGTTCCTTTTCACCGATTATCACTATAAAATTGCATCAATTTTACAAATAGTCTAAACAATATTAACAATAGCAATTTTGCAATGATAATCTACTTGGGACACCCGGCAGTGATTTTTAATTGATTAACGAAATCACTGTTTGCATGCACCTGCATATATAGAAAAAATGGACGATTACATTTTCATAATGCGTAATAAAATGTGTGTATTGCTTGTATTTCCTTAATAAAGGCGTAATATTGTCAAAATACAAGTTTTTAAATACGTTAATATGAATTTCAATTTGCTTGATAGGAAATGTCTATATTATGTAAATGTATTATATTGTGTGTTTCCCGAAAATGATTATGTAATAATTAGTGTTCCTTGCTTTAAATACAAAACTTTCAATACTATTAATTTAATCTATACAAATTTCTCACAATATTAGATACCATAAATTAGAGTTAATTTTCATGGTAAAAAACTCGATAAAAATGTCACGACCATCCGTGACCCGCTGCCCCTTGGTTCGTCAGCGTCCACGGGGTTCAGGGCCAACGTCCAGTGCAATTGGCGGAATGATCCTCGCGCCCGCGCGCACCAATCCGTTTCGTTTCTGTGCCCTCTCCTGTTACCTCCTCTTACTTCCTCTCACCCCTCCCTCTCCTGTTACCCCCTGCTCACGTTAGCGAGGCAGCGTCACTGACCTCAGAAATTGCTCCGCCCTTTGAGATAACTGGAGGAAAATCTTCGAGGGAGGAAGGGGACGTATCTGAAACTTGGGCAAAGCCAATGATAGAGCGGATACGCCTCGACGCCAGGATTAGTCAAGTGTCAGCGATGGTTGTCCAAGCTGTGGAAAAGCCAGATTGGCCCACAGGGCATCGCCCATATTCTGTGAGTGGGTATACATTTATGTAGAACGTGAATCACTGAATTAAACAGTACGTACTTCAATTCCTAGGCCGAGAGCAAGTACTTCCGTTTACGATGAATTTCGCAGCAGTTTTTATAAATTATTCCTCAGAATGCCCGGTAATGGTAACGATAATGGTAATAATAATAATAATAATAATATTACTTACCAAGCTAGAGAGTTTCCTCGCCTGTCTTTCACTAATTCAATTCTTACTTTTATTCCCTTAACTCATCCACAAAATCCCCCTCCCACTTCAAACAATGTCAATAATGCTTCATCAAATAGTTCCGCAAATGAAAAGTTTAACCTGAGTTCCTAACTATCCATATTGTCAACTTCTTTAGTCATTTAATTCAATCGTTCCTCCTTACTTTAATTGATAATATCAAAACCTCAATTCTAAGCTCTATTTTCCAGAATCATGTTTAAAACGTCATGCTTCAACAATCTAACATTTTTAAACTGGAACTGTCGAGGTGTTCCTAATAAACGATCTAAACATTTTCTAGTATCACATGATATTGACATAGCATGTTTAACCGAAACTCACCTAATTTCGTCTAAATCGTTCACAGTTCAAGGTTACAAACGTCACAAACGTGACAGACCAGGAGACGTTCCAGTAGGTGGGGTATTAATTCTAGTGAAATCAGGCATTCCACACTGGCCATCACCTCTCCCAATAACACCAGGGCTAGAAACTATAGCAGTAACTATCAACCTTCAAAATAATAAAAATAATAATAATAAAAATAATAATAATAATAATAATAATAATAAAAATAATAATAATGATAATAATAAAAATAATAATAATAATAATAATAAAAATAATAATAATAATAATAATAATAATAATAATAATAATAATAATAATAATAATAATAATAATAATAATAATAATAATAATAATAATAATAATAATAATAATAATAATAATAATAATGTAATGATAATTTCAGCATATATGCCGCATTTTAAACAATTGACTACAACTCGCCTTCAAGACATTTTCAAGCTAAAACCCAATATCTTACTGCGATCTAAACACAAAACACACTTCTTGGGGATGTAGAATAAATCAACCAGCAGGAACTTTTCTCTTAAATCTCGCAAAGCAGTCAAATTTTAAGATTATTGCACCCATTGACCCTAATACCTTCCTTTCAATACAAATCACCTTCCAGATATTCTAGATATTGAGATAACAAATTTAAACTTTGCACTTCATTCGTATTCTATCTGCGAACTACACTCAGATCATAACCCGGTGATTACAACCACCAAATTATTCAGTTTTTTTATCTAATTCTCCACTGCATCTATCTACTTGCAAAATAAATTGGCATACATTTCAAAATCGCTTATCATCGCTTCTTCCGCCGTTGTTGAATCTAAAAACCCTAGCTGAAATCGACCAAGGCACGTCTTTGTTTACCAATGCCATCACAAATTCAATTAATTATTCGTCTTATCACTCACCAATCACTCGCAGAAGGTTCTCAAAATATCCGCTACCTGAACAATTACACAATCTAATATAACATAAGAACAAAATCAGACGTTTATGGATAAAACATTGTTTATCTCATTTGAAAGCTGCATTAAACCATCTAACTAAATTGGTACGAAATGCTCTTACAATGTCCCAATTGGAAAGTTACAAAAAGTATGTCTCGAATCTTAATCCGCAAGCCTCATCTCTTTGGAAAGCATCACGTCGATTGCTAGGTCAGTCAACCAATATTCCCCCATTAAAAAGTAACAACAAAATTGCGCAGTCAATTTCCGAAAAAGCTGAGCTGTTAGCAGATTATTTTGAAACCACCTTCACCAAGCATGCTGTAAACGATATAGAACACCGTACAATAACCCATTTTGTGCAGTCACCAAATTTTGATGTATCAAATCGAATTTCTTTTATATCAACCAACGAAATATTTGAACTAATAAAAAAACTACCTAACAAAAAATCACCAGGCCATGACAGAATTACTGCAAACATCTTAAAGAATCTGCCAAGACATGATCTGCCAAGACATGATCATGATCTAAATAATATATTTAACTCTGCATTGCGACTAGGATATTATCCTAATTCTTGGAAACATTCTGTAATAATACCTATTCCGAAGCCTCAAAAAAATTTTAATCTTGCTTCAAATTACAGGCCCAATTTTCAAAAATATTCGAAAAACTGGTATTAAAAAGACTAAAAAAATTCAATCAAAATTGGTCAAAATTGTGAAAAATCAAAATTAACCCAAATAAATCAATAGCCAAAGTATTTACTTTAAGGCATTCTGTCTTCCCTCGCCCCTTATCTCTGAACTCTTCTATCATTCCTTGGACTCCTTTGAATTCATCTATTCGTTATCTCGGGGTTCTGATGGACGCAAGACTAAATTGGAACAGACATCTCGTCCTAAGTAATCGAAGCCAATAGAAGGTTAGCTATTCTACGTCCCACTCTCAACCGTAACTCTTCTTTAATAATTCATTCCGTTTTAACCATTTACAAATCCATTCTTCGCCCGATATTAACTTACGCATGCCCTGTTTGAATTTCAGCTGCTCCATCCACATTAAAGAAATTACAAATCTACCAAAATAAAATGCTAAGAATAACAGTAAACGCCCCCTGGTTTGTCAACAACAAGACCCTTCACAACGATCTTGCAATAGAACAAATTACTTCCTTTATTACGAAGCTGGCACATAATTTCTTCAATAATCTGTCATGTGCAAGGTGCAGTCACCTACGAAATAGGAACCGATCAACCCCCACTCTCCCGCCTAAGAAACAGACTTCCATTCCACATCCTTCAATATCTCTCTGACATTAGGTAAGGTAAGAACATTTCTTGCATTTACCTGTCCGTCCCGTAGTATCTCCTTTCCAAACCTTATCATTACTCTCTAACAAAATTTCCTCACTCCTCAGGGAGGTAACACGAAATTACCCCCTTCAGGCTTTGCTGACACAAAGTTGCTCGCCCAATCAACTGAAAAGCCTCACGGCTAAACGTTGTAATGTCTGCCAATGTAAAATAAATAAATAATAATAAAGAAGTCGGTGATGAAATGAAACGCTATCGGAATTGTTATCTTACGACGAAAGGCAACTCACGAGAGAGCAGCCAGAAGTTTCGTAATTATTTTGATATCAAGTGCATATATTCTAATTACTGTAGTGATATTATTAACCAAGCGAATCCACATAGTTTTGACAATGCTGTATTGGCAACTGCGCGTTGCTCGTTTCTTGGTTGAATTGGACGTTTCCAAATAATAGTTGAGGTGTTAGTAGCGCAGAAAATGCAACATTTCAATACTACATAACTGTTTCCAATAACGTGAGAAAGTATGTACTGTAGTAGTACCACTAGTTTTTACATTTGTGATAGTGACTACAAGCATATTATTTTATTCACTTTAATTTCTTTCGTTCTTCCACACTTTTTATTCTCAATCTCTCAACAGCGCAGCTGCACCAGGAAGGGGTGCAACTGAAGAAGTGCATGGTGATCTGAGACGAGTATGAAACATCCTATTTATATCGACACGCTGACTTCCTTATGTTCGGCAATTAGAAGCAAAGCAAAAGAAGAAAGAGAAAAGGGAAATGATGTCAAGATAGGCTACCTCAAAATACAAGTTAAAGGAAAGTGGGGGTACTGATATGGTTTTATAAGTCCCAGTCGAATCATGAAGACTATAAAGATTTATCGTGAATGTTTATCCACATATTCTGAAAGGAAATGTTTGTACCAGAAATAGATTATTGATAGAAAGTCTTAATTGCAGAACCTTACAAATTTCAGAAAGAGAATTTGAACTAGAAAAAGCATGGTTGGACATTAAATACGATTGATCTATGCAAAATTAGAAACTATGGAGAAATTGAATAGAAGCTATAATTGTAAAACAAAACGGTGAAAGCGAATACACTCGTACTACGAAAGGTCACAGAGGAACAGGATTCATTAACAACAAAGAGTGAAAGAAAATATAGAAGAAATAGTGGACAGAATCACTGCACTAAAATTGAAATTCGGGAGGAGAACAATTTTAATTATTCAAGTGCATGTTACAACAGTACAACGTTCATAAAAAGAAATAGAGGATTTCTCTAACACACTTGACAACACTCTAAACTCAAGAACAGCAAAATTAAAATTACTAATAGTAGATTTTAATGTACAAATGGGAAGGAAAAATACCCAGATAAAGACGCAATCGGGTGATTCGGTATGGGACAACGTAATGAAAGAAGTGAAAGATTCTTTGCAGAAAGCCAGAATATGAAAATTACAAACACTGTTCGAGGGGATAAGAGATGGAAGGTCGACATGGATCTCTCCTGTCGACAGAACAATGAAATACAAGATCTTCTAACCAACAATTTCGAATGTATCTTCAATATTGAAGTTATCAATAACTTAAATTTCGATTCAGATCACAGACGCACAGATCACAGACGCACTGCTACACATTAAGAAGATTAGACGATTTCGTCAAACGTGTCACTATAAGCCACTCAAACACATTGACAGAATCATTTACAAAGCAGAATGTATGAAAAATATCGAACACATTATTAATAACCCACTTCTGAATACTCAAGATAAATATGATGCACTACAAGATTGCTTATTACGAGCAGGTAAATAAGAAAAAACTTGCATAACATTAAACAGAAAAAACGAAAGCAAGCTAAGCATAGAAACACAGAAGCTTCTAGTAAAGGGAAAGAAACGACTACCACATAGGACTAACTCAGATAAGAAATTGGAATATGATATTGTAAATAGGGAAGTAAAACGGGGAATTAGAAGGCATGTAGGGCAATATTCGTAATTCAGACAAAGTCAAACAAAATTAGTAGAATCGAAGTCGGTGAAGAGGGTAAAAAAAAATCTGCACTAACGAACGCCACATACTAAGAGTTCAAAACAAGCATAGAGTAAACCATTTTTCGAAATCAGCAACTATCAAAACAGCCACAAGATTTTATCAAGAGCTCTACAATAGTAAGAATGAACTCGAATCCGAAGAGAACCACCACACTGAGGAAGAAGTTCCCGACATAATAATAAGTGAAGTGAGATCAGCAATTATGGGTTTAAAACAGGTGAAACTCTCGGCGAAGATGGTATTACAAATGAACCTCTAAAATATGGAACACCAGAAATCGATAAGGATATTACTGAAATATGTAAAGAAATATTGACTCAAGAATAAACACCCATACAGTGGTTCCAGAACACAATCATTCTTTTTCATAAAAAAAGACCAAGAAACGAACTTAACCATTATCGTCCAAATAAGTCTGATGTGTAATTTGCATAAACTTTTTATAAAAACCATCACAGGAAGAATAAATTACACACTACACGAACAGCAATCATCAGAAAAAGCAGGTTTTCGAAACGGAAAAAGTACGAATGGATCACCTCCAAGCTAATAACCAAATAACAGAAGAAGTCGAAGAGTATAATTTGAAGTTGTAGTTGAAGTTGTTGTTGACATTTGTAGACTTCTATATAGCTTTCGAGACGGTAGAGCTTGTGCCTGCATTTAATGCCTTACAAAGACAGGGGGTCCCATCCAAGTACATTAGACTCGTGAAAACTGATTTTGAAGGGGAAGTATTTAAGGAGAGTCAAACAAGGTGACCCTCACCCAAAATTGTCACTAGTTTGATGGAAGAAGCTTTCAGAAAATTAAATTGGGAAGACACAGGCGTTTCAGTAAATGGGAGACAATTATTCAATCTCGCGGATGACGTTGGTCTATTGGCCACCTTCCACCATAAAATACAGCGAATGGTAGAAGAGTTAATGAAAATCAAAAGGCAGAACTTCCATTAAGCCTAAATAAAACAAAAATCATCACTAACCACAAGGGAAAAAAACAATAAAAAAAGTAAATCAGGTAGAGTATGTATCAGAATTATTTAGGTCAATTGATATATTTCGATAACAGACTTAACACTCAAATCAACAGAAGAATCTCTCTGGCTTGACAAAAATTCTGGAGCCTATCTTTTATTTTGCCTGACAAAAAATTAAGTCTTAAAATAAAGAGAGTTGTATTATACTCATGCATATAACCAACTTTAATATACGATTGCCAAACTTCGCTGTCGACGGTCGCTGACGACAACACCAAAATTGCAACTATCCAAGTGCCAGAGAAAGATGGAGAGGAAAATCATCATCTCTTTGAAAGACCATATAACCTGTACGAAAACAAGAAACAGGACCAAGATAAAAGATGCAACAGAACAAGGACCTGTGCAAAAATGGAAATGGGGCGGCCATGTCATCAGACAGCAGGATTATCGGTGGTGAAATTTACTGCGGTATGCGAACCAGGAACTGGCTGGCGTCATCCCGGTAGGCAACGCAAAAGATGGGAAGACAGATTCAAGGAGGCATTTCGCAATGAATGGGCGAGGCTAGCCACATGCAGGTCATTGTGAATGTCACATTTTACTAGCTGAACCAAAGACTTTTAAGGAAAAATTAAGAAGTGTTCATAACTAAGTAGAACTGAGAATTTTTTTTGTTAAATCATAAAAAGTTTGATAACGACACAAAATTTCAGTAATTATACTTTTGTTTGTATTTATAGTTCAACGAACGATTTTGTAATTTTAGTAATTCAACTACATCAGATGGATGGTTCATCGACCACGTCAACTAATCAGGTCATTAGTCTCGTAATTGTAGTGCATGTTTTTCATCGGGAGCTGACTGTGACCTTCCCCCGCTGGATGGTATGATCCGGCGCCGACCTACCGTGGTTTAGCGGGGTTTCCCTCAACCTGGTATCTCCCATCAACGGGGCACCTTCCCATTCGGGACAAGTACTAAGCTCCCGACCGGTTTCCCGGCATCTGTGATAGTATAGTGCATGTTAGTGTAAGTGTGTGTAAGATGGATAGGAGAAGAAAGAGGAAGGAAAGATCGCGCGCGGTCCGTTGGTTAGGGTACTGCTCCGTCATTCGCCTGGTGTTTATCGGAGGAAACACGTAAAACTACCGATCAGAGCAGCCGGCCTTCGTAATTCTCCTCCAGACAGCGGCAGAATTCGACCTAGCTGGTGAGCTAGTGTCGAAAATCCTGTCGCCGTCGGGACTCGAACCTTGGATGTCCCGATCAGAGGCACTGCAGTGACAACAATCGATGCACTGAGCCATCTCTCCTGGTAACTACTTCAGAAATTTCTTATTTCAGCATTCTAGTAATCAGTAAAACAAGTAATTTTCTTTTTTATATTTTGTTGTTAATTGTAATTATTAAGTAATTATTTAGTTAACCTAATTATGGAACAATATGTGTAAAACTATTGTAACATCAACCAAATGCACACGCAGCGCCTCGATAAGCAACCAGGAAGCCCTTACCCTGAATTGGGATTGTAATGGGCTAATAATGATGGTGATCTTTAAGATTATGATGATGATGATGATGATAGTAATAATAGTAATAATAGTAATAATAGTAATAATAGTAATAATAGTAATAATAGTAATAATAATAATAATAATAATAACAACAATGCTTTCAGTAGATCTATTTTTCATAATTCGTAAACATTTGCAATTATTTTCCACAATCTTCTAAAGAACTAAATAAGCATTTGTCCCAATATTCGAGGTCTAGTCATGAGACATACGTCCTGTAATAGTGAAAATATAGTAATAAATTAAATACTGAAATGAATTCTTAAGCTGGACGTGTAGTTTTGACTTAACTAACATGACGTTAAGTGGTACAAAATCATAGTATCGCTAGGAAGTTGAATGCACGCACACAAGTTACCATAAAGAAAATCTTACCAAAGCTTCTCGTTGCAATATCAACCAAATCAAATTAGTGGTTCCACAACAGGAATTACTTTCTGGTGGAATTTGCAATGGCTACGCAATATTATATTACAATGTTAACCTGCAAAAGTATTCCCCACCAGCAAAATTTTGTTTCTACACAAAGTAGATTACATCCTCTAACCAGTTGTGTGGTCAGAATTTTCTGCGCCCTTGATACCAAAAAATCGATTGACGGCACTCCGACTGTCCTCCTTCCGTCTGTGGTCAACTCTAGCAAGTCGAAATCGTTCTGACAATTTGCTTCAACAATGCTATTCCCCGAATGATCGGAACGAACACGAGGCTGTACGAGTTTGAAACGGATGTTTTGATTTTTGGAGCTACTTTACATCTTCAAAACATATCAACATTGTCAAAATTTCACAAAAATGTCTCCAAATTTTTTAAGCTTTGTCCACCGATAGCGTAAACAACACTTAAAAATTATGCAGATCTAATTTTCGTTGAAATACATGAATTTTCGAAAATTGCAAAAATTTAATTTTTTTCTACAACTATAATAGTATGATACTGTAACGTATTGTACGCTCCACTCAAAATGGCGGCGCCAAAGGGATTAGACGCAAGGGCCAGGCAGGATGTAAGAACAATGCGGTATTGGGAGAATTCCGAGAGCTAGGGAAAGGGATGCCCAAAATACGGGACAGCGCATTTTTGCGCGTGCCGCGTGCAAAATTCTTAGAATCCAGGGAAAGGGATGCCCAAAATGCCTGGCAACGCGACTAGCGCGGGCCGTGTGAAAAACCCAGTGACGTTTCAGGTCACGTGGGTGGGGCCTATATAAGAGCGAACGGAGAGCGCGGGGGTGGGGTTTGTCGAGCTGAGTGGAACCCTCGTGCGAATGCACAAACTTGCGCCCAGGGCGGTGCGGAGCCGAGCGAGGCTCGTACGGCAACCCATGTGTTGGGACGCCGGGGTGGAGATTTTCCACGAGTGACCTACGTCACGGGAGCCACGTGCTGTGTGCATAAGGTTCGCTGAGGAGTGGCGCGGGCCACGAGTCAGATTACATTTTTAAGGATCGCTCCTGCGATCAGGGAAGTAAACGTTTTCCAAGAGCTAAAAATAACTTAAATGTGTATTGTACATATTGTGAATAAACCTGTACATATTTATCATTGAAGCTCGTGTCTGTGTTATTGTGTATTCCCACGACCGCACTATACTTTAGATAGTCTTTCTACAACTATAATAGAAAGATGAAGATATCGCTCTTTCCCTGGATGTAATCCATTGTTCAAAGACATATTGTTCCAAAACAGATTGAAAATCCCGTCTTCCCGCGTGTCCCCGCCACCGGCAGTTGTTCGGTTAAGATAAGCACTGTAGTGAAGCAGTACTTTAGTAGTATGTTCCTGTCAGTCGCTAGTCAACTACTGAACAATTTATTACATCTAGGTTATTAATAGCTGCTTATAAACGTGAATAAAAATAATATTTTTTTGTAAATATTAAAAGAGATGTCTTGAATAGTTTTTCTAGGAAAACTATGTTTACTATTAAATTTAGTCAGTCAGATGATTTTTCAGTCAAGTTGGTAAAACCTAATATTATGTTGACTTCGTCTTCTGTACTATTCTCTCTCTTTTTCTTTCTTTCTCTTTTTCTTTCTTTCTTTCTCTTTCTCTTTATCTTTCTTTCTCTTTTTCTTTTTTTCTTTTTCTTTCTTTCTTTCTTTCCCTCTTTCTCTTTTTCTTTCTTTCTTTCTTTTATAATAGTCCACATTGTTTCAATCGGAAGAGAGTTACTGTCAAAAATCTATGGTTGTGTGTGGTATTAAATTTCAATTTACGGCCGATTTTGCACTCATGCTCTAGGAGAAGCAGTGCTGACAATAGCATGATTTGTGCAGCAAAGTGCTCTTAGAACGGGAACCAGTACTTCTGGTTGCGATAAATTTCGCAGCAGTTATTTATCAATTACTCCTCATAATTTCCGGTGCGATATGTTACATACAATATTATCTGATTCGTCAAAAAATTTAAAACGAATTGAATAAAAGAAAAGACACCTTAATCGCATTTTAATAACTTTAAAAAACCTACGCGTGCAAAAGTTTTTCCATCAGAGCCTGTACTAAACAAAAGTTATTTTAATAAAAAATAGACCAGTAAGGGCCGAGTTGTTTCTTACCGTCTTCAAGACAGACTTTCTGTTAACTTTTACTTAACTTTACTTTACTTAACTGTTACTTTCTGTTAAAGTATTTTAGAGGTATTTTTCCATGGTCGATATAACGAACATACTACTCTAATATACGAGCGAGTAAGATAACGCAACTACTTCGGGTGTGTTGGCAATAGCTTTTCTGAGGCCAGCGTGTATAGTCGAAAAATGTAAGCTCGAAACCGACTTCATATCTTTAGTAATTGTGAATTCCCGAAGTACCATGCGTCGGCCTGACGCACAAAACAATCCAACTACAAAACTGTAGTCGTGTTGCGACAGGAATATACAGTTAACAGCATACTACTTGATTTGGTCTAGCCAACAATCCAAAATAACTCCGGCAAGATGAAAGCTCATCGACATGTAACGTACATGTTTTCAAATCAACAAAGAAGCGGTACTCTATTACCACATTCTTCTGTTCTCAACAACCTCTCGGTCTTTTTACCAAATCAGTCGTTTCAAAATATATTCTCGACACCGATATATCAAATCAGCAATATAAGTAAGTGGCAGTTACATATTTACTGTTGGAGTGACTATTCTTATAGTGACAATCAAAGAATCCGATTTAAATTGTGATTCTAACAACTGGTCAAATGATTTATTTCAAACAATGGCCAATGTAAGGCAAGAAAATATTCAAATCTTCATGCATATAGGATTATAATTGTAAATAATCAATAAGCATTAGTACGTGATATGGTTTTTAAGGTATTCTTGTCCAGTGAGTTTAGTATACGTAAATGGTTATACATGTGCAACAATTTTTCATTTCAGACATTCTTCTTCTGCAATTTAAATGTAGCTAGAATTTTAAAAAATTGCCTTGTGACAAAGTCAGTAAAATGTGGTTGTAGCGTTAGTACATTATAGCTGCTTTTCTGGTTCTAAGACTTCAACTTGAACCCAGATGAAACTCTGGCCATTATCTGCCCTGCGTTTGGTTGCTACGTAATGTCTGCGAGAAGGTAATTTAATATTGTTTTTATGTTGGAAGATCTTGAATTTCAGAGAACGTTCAGTGGTACCAATGTAAGTTTTACCATAATCTGCAAAATTGCTTTGTTGCTCACAGACGACATTTCGCTTCATAAATAAGAGGGCGTAATCTTTTTCATTACACATAATATTAGTAGGATTTTTCTCTTTCTTCATATGTGCTGATCATATTTTGATTGCTTGTGTATAAAAGGAAAACTTACATTGATGTTTCATGAGTATGATCATATATTCACAAGTGCATCTTTTTTTATTTATTTTATTTTAAGTCAATAACAGTTAAAACGGTATATGACGTGCTATGGGGAGAAGTGAATTCTGTGCACGTTTTCAAAATTCTGTGTCCCCTACACTAAGCCATATACTACTTGAATTTTGAATAAAGAAAAAAAACGATTCGATGTAATAAAATCTATTTTCAAGGATAAATCAGCTATAAATTTTGGACTCTTATCCATCGTGTCCTTCGTCAAGGAATAATACTTCCTGCCGCGAACACATGGAAACGATAGTTTGAATAACTAAATTTCCGACTGAATTCTAGAAGACGTGCACAGATAATAATAAAGTTACATTTATGTCCAGAAGCAAAACAAGGAGCCATCTCAGCATTTGCTCAATGGATCAAAGAAACTGGACGAAGAACCTGATCGAGATGTGGGTCATTGATCAGGAGGCTGCGTTAGAATACATGTTGCAGGTTGTTTAGATTTGTACTGTCCAAATGGTAAATAATAAAATCAATATCACTGTTAAAATTAATGTCACTTTCCTTGTGATGCTCAGTATAGTCTCTAATTTTATGCAAATAATTATGCTGCAGAAACAATTTCACTTGGGATTTAAACTTTTCTATCGAATGTAATCGTTTAATGTCATCTGACAAAGTGTTGTAAAATAATGTATAAGTATTGTATGTGAATTTTTTGTAATGAGGTGTTGATACTGTCACCTGATGAACATGATTTCTACGTCGAGTGTTATAGTTATAGACATCGGCGTTTTCTGAAAAGATATTTCCGCCCTTAAGCGAGACAAGGTAATGGAAAAATTCCTAGGATAATAAAGAGAGGCTTACAAGCATCACGTGGGTGAGATTTGGTTATTATTTGTACAATTATTTTTTTTAAATCTAAAAGTCTGGGAGCTATAAGATGTTAGAATATTATGCCATATCTCAGGCTTATTTTTTACTTTACCGATTATTTTGAAAATGTCATAGGAAGAAGTTTCGGAAACGAACATCGTGTCTAAAAGTTTTTGGGAAATGCCTGATATTGAATTTTGTGACTGCAGATCCTTAGTTGTGGATGAAGTTATTTTGTGATTGAAGTCATTTTGTGGCTGAAGACCATCATATCTAAGAATCTGAGACGTAGTCAAATTAATAGGTTAAAACGATTGTAATCAGAACCAACATGTTTTGACAATATTTATTTCCAATTGTTCTTCATAATTTTTTTCTAGGCGTTTTATTCAGCCGGAAGCCAGTTACCCTTTACGTCCACATGGGGCGCATTTTCGACCATACCCCAGACACCAACACACTTGCGGGCTTCTGTGTCCTGGGATCAGCAGAACGAGAAGCCCTCCGTGACAACACATATATGAGAAACAAGGGACAAACTACCACGCACAAAGCAGGATTCAAATCCGCGATCCTTGGGACAGAAGCGCTGAATCGGTGCACGCCCCTAGACACCTCGACCATTCAGATTGGCTGAAATTCTTTCATATTAAATTCCATAAAAAGTCATATTGTAAATTTTGTATCGTTTTCGGCATTATTGGGACAGTCTGAAAAACAAAAAAAAAAATTCCAAAGATTTCAACCCTTGGTTGATCAGGTTCTAGGAAGACGCTTCAGTCATCTGCGTCATGAGGTCCAACGACTCACGGTCAAGCAGGTTTATGGGGAACCTTGTTTTCAGCAATATGGGATGTGCGATCTCGGTTTCAAGGAACATCGGAAACACGAGTATCTCCTAATAGCAATTGGCAGCAATGCCCAAACGGAATTTCTTCCCAGTTTCTTGTTCTTTCTTGCCTCCCAACCGATGATTTGCAAAATATATTATTAAAGGCCAAATTTCATACAAGAAAACTGAATGAAAGTGTCAATACATGTTCGAGTTTTCAGATCTCAAATCAAAAGCACCATAGTTAAATTTCCGTTTGAACGACACTTAGTTGTGAGACATTCCATGATCAAAAAGCTACTTGAAGACACCGCAACGCGGTCCAAATATTCCTGCTAATGCAAAATAAATGATGTCAAACCTCCATATTTTAATTTTTTTCGCTACGATGCGTCAGCTATTTTGAGCCTTGGACTGACATGCTTGTACGTGCAGTACGGGCATTTCCAAACTACGAAGGTAGGTCATAAAGGTTGAGCCCATCGAAAGGATATAAGAATAATAGTAGAGACATGCTGGGGAAGGAACGATCGCGCGATGGTTGATGGCTTGATGTTTAAAGTAATTCTGCAAGACCCATCTGGAATTGATCGGAAGTAGCCGGTGGCGCTAGCCGAATTCGTTTACTACGCTCTCCTGAAGTCATGAAGGTTAAGCGAATTCGAGACTCGCGGGCTCCTGGTTGGGTGACCGGCCAGGAACCCCGGGATCTAACGACGTCGAGCCCCTGGCCGAAGGGATAAAAGGCACTGACTCCGACGCGACGAGATTCGACAAACACAGTAATTACACATCAGTAAAAGTACTGATAGTAATTACTTGGCAACGAAGGATACTCCAACAAAAGCGCTCAACGCCCAACAAGGGTTTAGAGACGCGTTGCGACGCAACAAATTTTAGAAAAAAACGCAATAGAGTAGCCTGCCTTTAGAATTCTCATCCAGACAAAGGTATCGTCAAACCCAGATAAGTAGCCGGCAGTGGCGGAGATTTACAACATGCTTAGCACTGCATGCCCTATTCCTAAAACCATGTTATTCTTTTGCATCAGCATTGACACAAATAAACAATAATTGCGTTTTCTCAGATTTGTCTGCATGTATGTTTTAAATTTGCAGACAAGGTTCAGAGCACGGAAGGAAGTTTTGTTTCCAAATCCTACGTCGCAGGTGCTATGCACACGCGCAAAACCATTTTGTGATCGGAACGGAGTAGACACAAGACAGTTTCAGCTGCAAGAGAAACGCTTTATCGTGCAGCACATCCGATTGTAGTGTGGGTGAGGAAGGCGACGGCAGAGATGCCTTAGAGTTATGGAACCGTAATCCCAAATGTGTTTTAGAGCTTGCAACATAATATTTTTAAGTAAGATTATTAATTGTAATATTGAGAAGAAAAGAGTTTGCTTCTCTCTGTTTTTCAGCAGACACTTTCAACCAAGTTTTTGATTTTTAGTAATAGTATTCAGTTTTGAGTTTCCTTGCCTTCAAGACGGCCAGTCTTTTATTAAAAATACAGTTCATGTGTGATTGACATGTTTCAATTACCAGCGCCAAACAACTGTCAACCATCTTCACAAAACGAAACTATTTTGTTAATATTTCATATCTACTACGTACGATTTTGCTAGTATATTTCCTTTTTCGTGCCATTTCTGACACATTTTCAAAAGCACAAACACGTCTACTTGGACAATACCAACCTTTTCACGGCATTTCAAGTTAGGTGCCGTCCTATGGACACGTGCTTCCGCCCATTGCACGGCAAAGCAGTGCACGTATTGTCTCAACTCCCCCGAGGCAGGCGATATAACACGAGGGGGCATCATATATGAGGGCGACTACGTATTTTGTATAGTCGTCCACCGGTGCTGTGGGGAACCCGTTCCAGTCATATTCGCCTCCGCATTACCTTCTTACTACTGCCATAGACTTGATGCCTTGTCCAATCCCTGACCGGGTGCTCCGAAGCCAGTGTCTGCGCAGTGGCAGTCGGCGGCGGCCGCGAGAGCGTTCGCCATACTGGCGAACGCCGCCTGCGATAACTCAGCTCCTGCTGTACCGTCTCCGCCCCGCCCCCGCCGACCACTTCGCTCGGGCGGGCGCCGATGCGTTGCGTATTGTTTTTCCGCCTCCGCTCCCCGCCTCACGGGCGCCACGCACGGGCGCGCGCTACACGCGGGGGCCCCGGGCAAGGGGGGGGGGGAGGGCGGGGGGGCGGGGGTGCCGCATGCGAACGCCCGCGGTGAGCACCACCTGCGCTCGCGGCCGCAGCCCGCGTCCCCGCCGCCCCGCCGCCCCGCCGCCCCGCCACCCCGCCACCCCGCCCCTGCCCTGCCCCGCCTCGCCCCCGCCTGGCGCCACCCTCCTCGCTCCCACACATCGCGCGGCGCCGGCACCGCCGCAGCCGCCGCGTGAGAAATTGGAAAACAAGAGGCATTCATCTTATCGCCTCGCGCGCCGCCGCCGCCACGACATGCCTCCACCGCCCACGCCCCTTTCGCCCCTCGCCCCCACGGCACCTGCCTCCCCAACCCTACGCGCCCCCGCCCCTTCACCCGCCCACCACCACCCACGCGCCGGCGCCGCGGCCCCTTTGCAGCCCACCGCCGGCTTTGTCCGCCCCGCCCCGCCCCGCCCGCGCCCTTTCGCTAAGCGGCGCCGGACGCGCCATCCATCAGCACGGAATCTCGGATACGTGGATAAGTGGACAGTCATTAGATCCCCTCTGGCAGGGGCGACGCTGGGCGAGGGCGGCGGCGACGAAAGCGCCGTGCGTTGCGGGCAACCTCGTTCCCTCCGGCCCCGCCCCCCTCGCTTCGCGGTGCCAGCCTTGCGAAGGGGCAGAGGTGAATGCCGCCCCTCAACCAACCTCGGCGGCCCCGCGCCACTCGGACATTTCAGTCGCCCATCGGGCACGCGGCACCACCTGCAATCGCGTTTTCGAGTTTGCCTTCTCTTCTATCTCATACAAGTGTAATGCTGTATACTGACACATTTATTGTCCAAAATACTTACATTACACCACAACAGACGTTTTCCAGGTCTTCAATATAAAAACAAATGTGTTCTCCGCAATAAGAGGGTTATTTATGGCTTTTGGGTGAGAAGCGCATCCTTAGTGCACAACGTTTTGTCGATGAATTCCGTTGTTCCAAAATGCTCTAATGGTCTGTGTGAGAAGTGTAATCTGCGCACGTTTCCTTGAGATCCAGAATTCCTTTCTCACCCTGTTGGTAGGAAAAGGTGTGGAGTTCGAGACATTTGCATCATCGAAATGAAATTGAAGCGTTGTTTTGTCGTATTTGTTTATTTCAGCAGAAGGCTTTTTCGGCCGCATTGCCGCCATCTTCAGAACTACAAGTAATAATAATAATAATAATAATAATAATAATAATAATAATAATAATAACATATATAAATTACATTTTTAGAGTCAAATATAGAATATTATTATGAATAAATTTAAAATTTGAGTGAAATTGAAAATTGGAATATAAAATGTGAACATATAAACATAATTTTAAATACAGACATACTAACATAACAGATGTACTATTCTAAAGTGAAGAAAAATAAATAAAATACAAACAATGTAGGCAAATAGGTAAGTGAATAAAAAATAGATGAGCAAACTGACATACCGATTCTGAGGCTGCTAAATATTATTAAATTTAAGCAAAATTCGACCTGAATGTCCCATATTTTTATTTTTTTCCTATTCTGACTGTGAGAAAAAATGTGAAATTTTATAGGTATACGTTCTTATATTTTTCGAAAAACCTTTTCGAGAAGGTATTAATTTTTTAAGTTTTCGAAAACGGTTTTGCCTCGCTTGTAATTTTGACAGAAATTTAATATTTTGCAACATTAAAAAACAAAGAATGCTCTTTTGTTTCACGTGTATTTTCGTATCAACGTATTCACGTTTAATTATTTAAAATGGATTTTTGACTAATTTTATTTTTATTTTGAAATGTCCTTCTTAAGCCGACAATTTAAAATGTGAATAAATACTAGTCTAATCTCTGAAGCGTTCTAAGTCAAGCTAGCTTCAAATCGAAACTCCCAAAGGATTCTGAGAAATTAAATAAAATAGAAATTTCTACCCAAAGCAATAAACAGAATTATCCCTTCATATTTTTTAATGTGCCAGATACATATTTAAAACCTTCATTGTCTATTACATTCAAGTAAAACGTATCAAATGGATTCAATTTAGAATAAATGGACGAAATAAACGGATATGTTCGTGGGATTCAGTTAATTAAATTCATATTTCTTTAGCTTCACTTTTCAGGAACATCGTTTATTGAATGTTTCGTAAAGAAATTCTCCTGGCGTCAAATTTTATTTTTGTCTCTTGAAGACAGAATGGGGCAAACGAGAGGTGAAGACCGCAGAAAAAAACAGAAGATGAACTGACTCGGTCAGTGTCTTTATTATCAGGTGATGTTTTGGCGTGATCTTGCCCTATTAGCGCCAGCTGTGCAGGTTTATTCATCATTATGGCTGTCCGATATATTTGCGGCTGTCCGATGTTTATACATCTGGATAATTCTTAGTTTCTTGTTAAAACATCACTTGACTGGACACGAGACGGAATTGATGTTTACCGTCACGTCAACTGCTACGGTCATTGGTCTCGTTAGTGTAATGAATATTTCCTTCCGGGAGGTGGCGGTGTTCTAGCTCGCTCGATGGTGAGTTCCGGCGCCGACTTACACGTCGTGTTTGCGAATGATGTTCCTCTTCACGTACCTTCCCAGGTGAGACAAGTCCTTAAGTTCCGACTGCTCTCTCGACATGTGTAGTACTGTAGCGCATGTAAGGGTAAGTGTGTGTAATGAGAAAAGACAGGTCAAGAAAGACGAAGGAAAAATCGCGCTGACTGTGGCCTGTTTGTTAGGGTATTGCTTCGTCATTCGCCTGAGGTTAATCGGAGAAACCAACCACAGAAAACTACCTATGCAAGCTGCCGGTCGCTAGAATTCTCGTCCCGACAGCGGTTGAATTCACCGTAGCTTTGCAGCTAGTATCAAAAATGCATGACTGTCGGGACTCGAACTCTAGGACCTCTCGGACAGAGGCACTGCAGAGTCTGCGGTAATGGTGGCTCAGACGCAGCCGGTAAGCGTTTTGTATTCGAGACTTTTGGAGAAGAAGCAAGGATGTGCTTTGTGGGAGAGATTACCCGCTCTGCAACTCCGAGCTGGGTCTTCCGGCAGCGCGTGAACTGACTTATGGTGGGGGTGCAGGCAGTTGCGCAGGTGAAGGGCAGGATAGGTTTCAGGGAGTGACCGCCGCTTGGGTGGAGGCGACTGCCCGACGCCGCGGTGAGGCCCTTTTGTGATGTGGGCGGAACAGGAAGCGAACTTTCATCCAGGGCATTGATATAAAGTACTCTTCACTGTTTCTTTCTCCACTTCAAAGTATTAGAGTTAAGATTCTTTAAACATATTTCTCCCTTTCTTATTTTTGATTGACTTTTTCACTTGATAATCACATAAATGAATTAACTCATTTCAGGTATCAAAATTATCACAGTCATTGTTCAACTACCGAAATTCAAAACGTTATTGTGTATGAATAGTACCTCCATCCTTACCATATTTCCTTAATCCTATCTCCATCCTTACCATGCCATATTAAGAATTCTATCACACTGTCTTTTAAAAGTTTTTTCTAATTACTCTAGAAGTTCAGTCAAAGGGCAGAAAATTGTGGTCTTGCTGAGGAAAGTTTTGATTCAAAGGTATTTTCCTGCCAAGTTAAGTATGAATCCTCTCTGTACTTTATGTGACTACCCTAATGGAGTATATTTTAAACAAAAAATCAATATGATATTGTAGGCTTCCGCGGCCAGAGTCATGCGGGCTGTCCGGTTGATGCCGCGTCGAAGGCTGAGGTGCCGACGTTTCGAGCGACATATCGCGGACCTCTCACCTCAGCTTTCAACGCGGCGTCACCCGGACAGTCCAGATCAAAAAATCAATATACAAATAAATGTGAATTTTTTTAATAAAATAGATAACTCAATTATTGGTAAATCGACCTGCTGCTTTCGCCGTAAGCGTTTAGAAACATGGGCACCGACAGCATTCGCACGAGAGCGATAACATCTGCACATGTTGAGAAATTTGCACAATACACAGTTTGTTTATCGGAAAAAACTTGAACTTCTAGCGCAATTAACAACTTATTTCTCACACAGGGAATCGTGGAGGAACGTTCATAGACGTCACATCCATTTCTTCTCTGATAGTACAGGCACCCAAAAAAAGTTGTCAGACCCAATAACTTAACACATGTTTGTCTATGTATTTTGACGCGCTGAATCCGAAACTGAATCTCAAATCGGTACAAGTTTATATGAATTACAATGATGAATTCAAAAACATAAAATGTGCCATGAACGAGCTTTTAGACAATTTTTCTTCAAATATGTAACAAGTACTGTAAATGTCTTCTTGGCCTGAATCGCTATCCCCAACGGGAACTTCATTGCTTCTTTTGTTGAATGATCTATTGGAAATGGTTATTTATTAGCTGAGCTTTCCCAGAAAATGAGCTTTCCTTTGGTAAAATGGTCTATTATTTTCGTGGTAAGGAGTTGCAGGGCCTGTCTTTCAACATTACATATTGTCGTCATTTTTTACTTCAAATAAATTGTACATACCTTGCGAACTAGTCAACTCATTCGCTGTCAGCCAATGACAAGAGTTAGATATAATTTTCTAGCAGCATAGTTATAGCCGGTAATGGCCATTATAATAAATGAAACAGTAATAACATTCAAGAGATAAACATGGATAGTTCCAAACATGGATGATTTGAAAAATGTGAAATTGAATTGAATTTGCCTTATTTTACGTAGCGAGACTCAGGCCAAGAGGCCTGCTCTTCTGTCTGACCACGCAAATTTCGTTACACTCCTTTCACCAACCATGGAAGAAAGAAGGTATTACTTGGGCGACGAAACAGGCGATTTGAATTTAGCTCAGAGGCGTCATTTAGGTTTGAGTATCTTTTACATGCAGTAAATGTACTAACATGGGACAGCTGGCTTTACTTCCCCTCCGAGGGAAGGCTTACGATGGATTTTTTCGCCCTTACCAATCGACGGCTTCGATCGGGTTTGAACCCGCAAACTTCGGTATTACAGTCCTATACGCTAACCGCTACACCATCGCCGCCGCCTATGAAAGGTGAGATAAACCATTATAGTCTAGAGAGAGGGTATGTTCGTCCCTTAATTGTGGCGTGGTTGCCTGATGACTGCACTCGGCGGTGACCCACAAGGCGCCGCCCACCCCATCTGCGCTGTCGGCGGCGACGGCGGAAAGAGGCATCCACCCCTCGCCGTCGGTCGCCTTGTTGCCCTCGCAGAAAGGCCCTCCGCCCGCCCCCGCCCCCGCCCCCGCCCCTCGGTCCCGGCGGCGGCGGCGGCCCCCGAGTGCTTCACTTTTCCTCGCCATATCCTGTCCTCTATTCACGTTTCCCCTTTCAACACTTCATTGACTTAAACGTTATAAGAAACGACGATAGGCTGCACCGAGGCCTCTCCTCGGCGCTCGAGATCGTGAGGGTCTCGAGGGACCGCCCCTCTACCTGCCGCTCCGCCCCCGCCCCAGCCCCTCCCCTCCATCCCTCATTCGAGCCACAGGGGGAACACGTAGCCTATAAGTCCTAATTGGGCGAAAAATCTTCTCGAAAGAGCAAAACCGGGGGGAAAGGTATTTCGTGTACGATGAAAAAGTATATGCAGGAAAGTGAAGAAAATATCTTGATTAGAAACACTTGGTCGTTTCTATTTGGTTTATAAAATGGTATAACAATGTGATAAAATAAATGTTAAAAATCGTATCAAATGAAAATCTCTATAAATTAAGTAATCCATTCGACCTGAGTTGAAACGTATCTCGAAATAAATGTGGGAGCATTCATTGTATGATTGTAACAACTTCATTTTTATTTCTATCCTGAAATGCGATTCCCCAAGAGTGTCTCCTTCTTGGGTAAGAAGTAATCATATTCATTTGGGATATTACGGAGAAAGAATTTAAAAAAAATACTTATAAAGAAATATGGTTGGCTTTCGACATGTATAGTTTCCTTTCGACAGTAACTCTCATGGGGAATGTAAATGACAAATGCAGCTTTGCATAAACGATTATATATTTTATATGGCATTTCTTAGCGAATAATATTGGTATTTTAGGGTGGTTTATCAAACGATCTGACACGAAAAGAGATCATAGCAACACGCATCCGTGTTAACGACCTACTGGAAGCACTGGGGGAATCTGATTCGCACACAAATAACGAAGTGCATCTAAGAGTATATAATCCCGATTTATGAGTAATTCTAAGAATTTTCAAAATTCAAAAAACTTGCAACCTTACGGCACATGAATCATTGCCTGGACGTGTCTTTCTCTGCTCTCAGAGGTGGAATAATCTTTTTCGAGGAGTAGAGCGAACTGTCAAAAATGGATATCACCATCACCACAATGAATGCAAGTGGCTTTTCGCATAGGGAGATGGCGATCGGTACTAATGTGCTACGGAAAACAAATATTTTATGGATTCACTGTAAATATTTTTTTTCCATAAAAATGAGTGTACCAAAGAGACATGTCACAAACTCCTCCAAGAAATGTAATCAGGGTAGGACATTTAGAAAAGACAAATATCTCTTTCACGAGACTGCAGTGTCGAATGGTTCTAATTTTCAGAAATAAAAACTTCATTTGAGGTTTTAAAATTAATGCAACAATCCTTTGTTTGAAGAAGAGATGGTCAAATTAGCGAATTCTAAATCCCGTTTATCACATCAAACATTTGGATGACACAGCATTGAAGCAACTATACAACATGCTTGATAGCTATGTATACGATGAAAATGGAGTAGATAGCCAAACCCAAAAAGATCGCCGATGACACCGGCCGCAAGACTATTTATCCAGCACAAAGTCCACATGCAGAGACCGGTTTTGAGTCCGAATGTGCCCATCACAAAGGCCGCCTGCAATTCAACTGTTCGCCACATGTCACTCTTTTCGTCAACTCAAAAAAAATATTAGCACTTGAAGTTTCTCTTCTTACCTCAAATCCTGATTAAAATGCAATTTGGTAACTTTACACCTAGCATAAAACTAATCCTATAAGTGATATTTGAGCCAGCCTCTATTGTCAAAGTGGTTAGAATGCACAACTCCTACGTACGAAGTGCCCTAGATTGGATAATTGATTGATTAGTGTTTCCGGGCCCATGAAATGCTAAGGTCATTTAGTCCCGTAATTGCAGTGCATGATTTATCGCTGGAGGCGACGAAGATCATCCCCGCTTGATGGTGAGATAAGTGAGGTTGATCTACACGTCGACTTGTGCAGTTTTCGCAAACAGGTATCTCCCATCAATGGGACACCGCCTCAGCACAGTCTAAGCTCCATTCTGGTCTCTCAACAAGAGTGATAGTGGAGTATAAACTCCTTGGCTTGGATAAGGCGCGTGCATGTAAGTGCGCGTGCATCTAAGTAAGGGGTGAGGATATATCAAGGAAGAGGAAGAGAAGATCGCGCGCGGTCTTGTTAAGAGTACAGCTCCGGTATTTGCCTAGTACTGATCGGAGAAACAGCGCAAAAAGTGCCGACCAGTGCAGCCTACCACGAGAGTACTTCTCCAATCAGCGACTGAATTGGACCTAGCTGTCTACATATTGTCGAAAATCCTGCCAAAGTCAGGATTCGAAACCCTAGAACCTCCCGATCAGAAACAGCAGTGACATCTGTTGAAGCCCTGAGCTCCCCAAACCGGTCTTTGCTTCTAACTCCAGCTTAGTCACAGATGTATAAGACTATTTCGTTACGTTTGATTTGTGGTAACAACATTGTCTTCCCGATACAAACTGAGACCTGTTGGTCGCATTTGGGAACTATATTTCGGGAATCCAATTCCGGTTTGTTTGGAAACGCAGTGTTGATGACTTGACGATTGTAGTTTGTTAACACATAAACTGTATGACTATGATAAACAATATGCAGCGCGTCGAAGGGCGCTCGCACAAAAATTAGCAATACCCGCACACATTTCTCAAGCGCCACACGCGGGGTGCCGTGGAGTGCGATCGCTCCGCCTCCGCCTCCGCCTCCGCCTCCGCCTCCGCCTCCGCCTCCGCCTCCGCCTCCGCCTCCGCCTCCGCCTCCGCCTCCGCCTCCGCCTCCGCCTCCGCCTCCGCCTCCGCCTCCGCCTCCGCCTCCGCCTCCGCCTCCGCCTCCGCCTCCGCCTCCGCCTCCGCCTCCGCCTCCGCCTCCGCCTCCGCCTCCGCCTCCGCCTCCGCCTCCGCCTCCGCCTCCGCCTCCGCCTCCGCCTCCGCCTCCGCCTCCGCCTCCGCCCTTCACCGTACGCCGCCTTCGCCGCCGCCGC
The DNA here is from genome assembly GCA_964035755.1 of Teleogryllus oceanicus. Lineage (NCBI taxonomy): Eukaryota > Metazoa > Arthropoda > Insecta > Orthoptera > Gryllidae > Teleogryllus > Teleogryllus oceanicus. The sequence continues at coordinate 35,828,806 of CAXIVR010000001.1, read as the reverse complement.
CAAGGGGCCGCAGGAGTAGCAGCAGGAGTAGCAGTAGCATCAGGATCGCCTTCAGATGCCGCGGCGCCGCCACCGCCTCGAGGCGCAGCCCGCGCGGCGCGGCTCTACCCCCCCCCCCCCGCGACACGACGGCGCAGGCACTTCCACGCGTGCAGCAAAAGCCGGAAGGACCTCGAACTCGAGCTGGCACGATTCCTATATTTTCTCCGGCACAAATTTCTTCCAAGGCTCACGAATCCATCGAATCTCCCATACGTTCCGATTCGTCATACGAGGGCTTTCCGAAAAGAAACCTACGTACGTTCAGGGTCCAGAAACAAGCGAAAGGCGCGATGACTAATATGCGGAAATGTTCGCGGTCATTCATAGGTTGCCATGAGTAGAAGTAAAATGTTGAAGTGCACTGGATTCGTCCCGTAGATCAACTAACAGTAAACAAACTAAATTTCTGTAATGTCACGGCGGAAATCGGCGCTTTTTTTTTGACAGATAAACTCGTATTGTCGGATCCTGGAGACGAAAAAGTCAACAAATTCAGTCTGTATATACTGTAAATTACTCCCTTTAACATGTTGGGTAGACAGAATCCACGGTCTGTAGATCCATGATACCGAATAATCGATTTGCAGCAAAATTATCTGCGTGGATGCGTGCCCGCTTGCCAGCCTGCCTGCTTCCTGTTGGCATTCTTCTCTGTCTGCCTGCCGTCTGCTTGTCTGCTTGTCTGCCGTCTACAAATCTTTGTGCCTCTCAATCCGTCAGTCTCTCTCTCTCTCTCCGTCAGTCTCTCTCTCTCTCTCCGTCAGTCTCTCTCTCTCTCTACGTCAGTCTCTCTCCTTCTACGTCAGTCTCTCTCTCTCTACGTCAGTCTCTCTCTCTCTCACGTCAGTCTCTCTCTCTACGTCAGTCTCTCTCTCTACGTCAGCTCTCTCTCTACGTCAGTCTCTCTCTCTCTCTACGTCAGTCTCTCTCTCTACGTCAGTCTCTCTCTCTACGTCAGTCTCTCTCTCACGTCGTCTTCTCTCTACGTCAGTCTCTCTCTTCTCGTCAGCTCTCTCTCTCTACGTCAGTCTTCTCTCTCTCACGTCAGTCTCTCTTCTCTACGTCAGTCTCTCTCTCTCTACGTCAGTCTCCTCTCCGTCAGTCTCTCTCCGTCAGTCTCTCTCTCTCTCCGTCAGCCTCTCTCTCTCCGTCAGTCTCTCTCTCTCCGTCAGTCTCTCTCTCTCGTCAGCTCTCTCTGTCGCTCTCTCCGTCAGTCTCTTTTCTCTCCGTCAGCTCTCTCTCCGTCGTCTCTTCTCCGTCAGTCTTCTCTCTCCGTCGCCTCTCTCCTCTCTCCTGTCACTCTCTCTCCGTCGTCTCTCTCTCGTCAGTCTCTCTCTCGCGTCTCTCTCTCGTCAGTCTCTCTCTGCCGTCTCTCTCAGTCTTCCGCCGTCTCTCTCCCCGTCAGTCTTCTCTCCGTCAGTCTCTCTCTCTCTCCGTCAATCTCTCTCTCCGTCCGACCGACTGTCCGTCCGTCTCTCCGTCCGACCAGACAGAGAAAACCTGTACACTAACTGGAGAAAGATGAAAGAGAAAACAAAGGAGTATGACTGGTACATCGCGTGAGGTCCGTTATCCAATGTGAAGTGGCGGAGGGGGGGCTTCCTCGGAATTGGTCTGGAAGTGATAAGAGAAACAATTGCAACGTGCGATTAGAGCAGTCTTCCTATGAACGTGAATCCGTCAGGATGATGTGATCATTTCATGTGAATCATCAAATGTGATCATTTCACTATTTATTAACAATCGAATTTACTTCAAATATCCGAGATGGAAACAGAACTTCCAATGGTTGTGATAACGTTCGCGGCTGCCATTTTAAAACATTAGTAAGCCGGTAGGACATTATACTTTAGTCCATCGTCAGTTTCAGATATGCGCAAAAATTAAAAGAAAACTATGCTGTGCACCCTCCGTCTTTGCGAGAGCTGTCTCTGGTTTTTTTAGATACCTAGGTTCAGGGGTGGATTTACATATGGGCTGTACGGGCTATAGTCCGGGGCGGCACGTTTTCAAGGCGGCAAATTTTCCCAAAATTATATCTTGAATTTTATTGTCATGTTAGTTTGAAACGAAAAATAAAATTAACTCATATTCTATTTTTTTCCTTCTTAGACATATCCTATCTAGTAAAGCAAGCTTTCAAAGTTTGTCTCTACGATCTGTTAGTTTTCTATCAATAGGTAAAGATTATTTATATATTTATTTATTATATCAAGTATAAAATTTAAGAACACGCAGCAAATATATGAAAGAGAAATAAAATATAACTGAATTATTTACAACAATATAATAATAATATATATAATACATAAAATCATACATACATAATATATCATACATACATAATGTATACATACATACATAATGTATACATACATACATAATGTATACATACATACATAATGTATACATACATACATAATATATACATACATACATTACACACATTGATTGATTGTTGCATTATGGGACAGTATCTTTTTTGATATTCTTCTCAATGTTCAGCATTTTTCTTATAGTAGTCGACTAGTGTGAGTACATAATGTGTGTGTGTGAAAGCGAGCGAGTGAGAGTGAGAGAGAATGAGTGTGTGTGTGTGAGGGGGAGGGAGGGAGGGAGAGAGAGAGAGAGAACTTAATTTGAGTGTCTTATTTAATTTGATATATTTGGTAAAAAAACAGTAAAAACCGTGTATGACATATGGGGGAGAAGATTATCTGCGCACGTTTTCTTGAGTATCAGAATTCCATCCCAACATTTTAACGATAGTTGAAAGATGAATAAAAAATTAAAACAACAATTATAATAATAGTAATAATAATAATAATAATAATAATAATAATAATAGTGATAATAATAATAATAATATTTTTCTTAAAAGCGCGAGATTAGCAACGTTTGAAAAGGTAGACAATTTTGTTCTCGAGTTATTGAAAAACTATTTGCAACGGTAAATGATCTGCAGATTTGATTTTTTTTTTTTTTGCATTGCCAACAATATAGTAACTCACCCTCAGCTCTACTCCTACCACTACAAGCAAAAGGAGAGCTCAGTAAAACGCGCGTATAGTGAAGCTGCATTCGGAATACCTCCCCCGCTCAAACGTCGCCATACCTGTCGCCTAGCGAGGTGTCCTGCTTCAATGTATCTTCCCCAACGGGGCACCCCTACAACCTCGGTACGCTCCAAGCTCCCGACTGCTTCACTGATGCGTATGATAGTGCAATGGATTTAAGTTAAACGTGAGTGTGTAAGGGGAAAAGAGGCAGAAAATGGGAAAGGAAAACTCGCGCTCGATTAGTGGCCCGTTAGATAGAAAAACGCACTGGTATTCACTTTGTATTATTCGGAGGAACCGCGGAAAACGTTCGATCTGTCATATCCTTAAGATCTTTGGTATAAACAGTACATGAAGCTCAAACGTACCGCCTAATAGAAATCTCTTCCCGGTAGAGGCTGAATGCTATCTAGCTATATACCGAGTGATGTTTCAACAGCAATTATTTCTCTCATTATTTCTAACTTTTGTAGTTTTCGAAAATTCAGATAGTTGACCGAAAAGAAGACCTGTGCCATTCTTTTAAGCGTTTTTTTGTTCTACCCGTGAGAAAACGACAAAATTTGGAGCGGTTTTAGAAATTTTTTTATATTCTGCTTTAACTTCAAGCAGAAATCATGCAAAAACTACAATTTTTTTAAAAAAACTTGTACATGACGTTTTTTAAAGACCTGATCTTTTAATACAGATTTCACTGAAGACAAAAAAATTTCAAATTTGTAGTTTTGCAGTTCGGAATCACAGAGAGTTCACTGGAAATTCTAGTCACAAACATCAATTGTTTTACCATTCTTTGATAATTCGTGCAAAACATTTAAAGAAAAAAATTGGAGCCATCCTTGAGAAAATAATTATTTAAAAATTTCCTAGATTTCAATATTGTAGTTGTAGGAAGATGTCGAAAACAATTTGAACTTCTGCAATTTTCGGAAAATCAGGTACTTCAAAGGAAGTGAGACGTGTCATTCTCTTAAGAGTCCTTTACGCTATCCGAAGGCGAAGTTAAATCAAAAAATTGAGGCCATTTTCAAGAAAGTTTTGAAAATGATGAGGCTTCATTTAAGTAGCCCCAAAATTCAAAATATTTTTTTCAAACTCAGAGGACCTGGAGTTCCATTAAATCTTAAAAATGCTTTAACCTGGCAAACGGTCATTACTACATGTGGTTATGAAAAAAATTAAAAATCTGAAAAATATTAATCATTGGACATTGTAGTCTGTTAGAAGGACCTATAATATTGTAGAAAAGAAATTCGAATGGAAAGAGGGCGGCATTAAATCTGTTAGTAGCTGGTCTTCATGCTATAGATTTGGAATGTTTGTGATTAATACGATTGCGATTCATTCTTGTAATTGTTTTCTTTCATCTCCCTCGTGGAACGCTTTCATGCTGTTTTTTATTAATTGAGACTGAATTTCGTAAAAATTATGCAAATCCAGGAATGTTGGCTTAAAATATACGACAAATTGCAAGTAACTGAATGTAGAGAGTAGTTCGTGAATAAATCGTGTCAGACATGCGAAAAGTCTTATTTATTGATCTACACAATTAAATTATTCGTTCGAAAATGCGCAAAGATCAAAGATTAAAATTTAGTGAGTTAGGTCGAAACATCGCACAACAAGAATCCTGGGGTTGTGTACAGCTGTCTCTGGAGTTGCTGAGGTTCGTCGCCAGCGCCTGCGACGCAGCATAGAACGCCCATCTCGCACGCGCCCTGGGCGACCGCCCAGCACGCGGCGACGACTCGTTTCCTCGCCTCAGGCCGCGCCGGGGGGCGTCATACCTACTGTAAAGCGAGCCGAGCAGGGAGGCCGCAGCGACTGTGGGCGGCGGGGGGCGGGGCCGGGGGCGGCTGTGGGGACGCCTCCGCGCCACCTGCCCTCGCCGCCGCCCTCCCCCTCCCCCTCCGTCCTTCCTCGCGCGCCAACTCCCTCGTCCCTCCTCCGCCGCCGCTGCCTCCACGGCGGCGCCCGTCGCCAATGAAATCAAACGCACAAAACGGACGTATCGATCGCTCTATACCGCCGATAGTTCCTTGGGCGCGCCGCTGCCGCCGCGGTGCTCCATCAGTGCCGGGGGCCCGAGCGGCGACGAAGGCCCGTGGCGGAGGCGGCGGAGGTAGCGGCGGGAACGGTGGCGCTGGGGAGGGTTGGAGCGAGCCGGGTGGGGCGCGGCGGGGCCAGCGTGGTGGGAAGCGAGGCGAGGCGAGGCGAGGAGAGCGCGTCTAATCCCCCACCGGCGGCAGCAGCCGCGGGCTGAGAAGAGTTATCCATGCAAAGACATGTTCCGTTAATACCTAGCCGAGAGGGACGGAGAGCGCTCTATTTAATAATAGGATTGGTAGCAAAGCAAGCAAGCAACGGAGTAAACAGCACACGGCCGGAGACAGGCTCCGCGACGACGGGGTGCGGGGGCGGGGGCGGGGGCGGAGGCGGGGCTTGTTTAGCCGGGTTCTAGCCGCCTCTCCCTACGCCTCGGCGCCCGCTTCGCGCTTTGCTTGCCTTCCTAATAAAGCATGGCTTGCGTTCTGGCGGTGTACACAGGCGCAGGCGCGGCGTTCGCGGCGGCAGCCTCCGCGCCCCGCCCCGCCCCGCCCGCAACCACCTCCTCCGCCCCGCCCCGCCCCGCCCCTCCCCCGCGCCCCGCCGTTGTGCTCCGATGCCGCACTGGACCGTCGCGCGCTGCCCCCCCCCACCGTCGCCGCCGCTGCTCCTTGGGCTCGCTGCTGTCGCCGCGGAGGCGCGAGGCGCCCTTAGCCGCCGGCGCTCGCTGCGGACGAGCCCTTTCCTCCGCCTCCGCTCCCGATGAGGTCAGTGGGACGGAAGTGGAGAAGGGATTGTAGTCCAAGCGAGTACAGTTTACAGGCCCCTCTTCCAATGCTAGAAGGCGTCGTAAGAAAGGTTACATTTCAACGCCAAATGCAAGTAAAAAAAGACCAGAAGAAAGCCGAAACCTATAAAACGAGAAGAGAAGACGAGTGGAGTGGAGAGCACATACTACATGAGACGAGTGACAGGTAAAATACGAGTACGGATCACAACTTGGGGCAATGTGGAAGGAAGGAAGGGAATGCTAGGGTCGACCAAGGAATGAATGCACTAGAGCAATAAGATGACGTTGGAATGTCATTCATGGTCGAAATTAAAGAGACTGTCAGAAAATCGAGATTGAAAGTAGCTCATGTTGCCAGCAATATACGGATTGAGGACCTATCGAGACATTATGTTCTTATGTTGTTCTTATTATGTTCTTCTATACATTATGTTCTTATTTTGTTTCAATTGCGTACTTACCACGCAGTCTGACGACGACCCCGATTGAGCACCGAAGACGGTTGGCCGACACGCCACGCAGGAGAGAAGAGACCGCAGCGTTGCGTTCGCTTCGTCAAGTGAACGTGATGCGCGAAAGCCTCTTCTTCATTGCACGCTGACGGCGGTCAGACGCGCACACTCGATGTGTACACTCTCCTAGGCCCCTTGAGCGCATTAGAGAAGCGGTTCTACAGCCCTCTAAGATGGACGAGAAGAAAAGTTTATGTGAGCCCCAGCAGGAACAGGAGAGGCAGTTCATCCGGGAGAACTTTGAAGTGTACAACCACAACAAAAAGATGCACAAACCACAAAATATTCGAAGACACAATATTTTGAGTGGATTGTGAACGTGTTCCGAAACAAATACATTTCATGCTCAAAGGAAATAGGAGCATTGGCAGGCCCACAACAAGATGGATGGATATATGATTCCCAACCGACCAACTTGTCTTATACCAGAGAGAGAGAGAGGGGGGGAGAGAGTCCCGTCAGCAGATTCTCCCATTTTACTTTAATCTTGGAGAATTGATACGTAGTACATAATTCCGTGCATCAGATTTTGTACATTTATTAAGGAAATTTGTAAAATGGAAATAACAAGGGATTAACAAGTAGTTATACAATACATTTTTAGTATTCACACAAATGTTAAAAAACACTGTTGTTTCTTAAAATGTCGTTACTTGTAGGAAGTGCAAAGACACTCTCAACACAACGTACACATGACAATAAAATTATAATTACAGATTGATGGGGCTGATGAGAATAAATAATACATGACACGCATTCAGTGCAACGTTTAGGCACATTTATTATGCTCAAATATGGTTTCCATGACACTTCGCGCCCAGTTGCTTGTTATGCACATTTAATCTTTACATTCGAGTTGAAAATAGAATTCTTAGAACGCAGGAATAGTAGGCTGTAAATTTTACAAAACATTTCATCGCTGGCACCGCCACCGAAAGCGATGGACGGCTCTGGGCGCCCCGAAAGGCGGCTCTTGGCGAAAGTTGTTCGGGAACAGAAGCAGATGACGAAAACGCTCCCTGGTCAGCGTGGGGGGTGGGGGAGGGCGGCGAAGCGAGCGCCGCCTCCGCTAAACAGCCCACAAGCGAAAAATTTAATTAAGACTGCACATGCGCGCCCATATATCGTGGCTCTGCAGGACGCGCGCGGAAGCGGAGGCGGAGGCGGCGACGGAGGCGGCGACGGAGGCGGAGGCTGTTCTATGGTTCGGAGGCGGAGGGAAATTAATTTCGCACATTCGATATATCGAAGGGCGCGGCGGGCGGCGAAGACGCAGGAGCGAGGGGAGGGCGGCGATCGGCTTGCGCTCCGGGCGGGCTGAGGAGGGGAAGCCCCGGCTCCCTCGCTGCCTCGCCCAGGCAACTGTGCGCCAGGGGCGGAGCGAACGGACCCGCGGGGACCGCCATACGCGGACCGGCCAATTTTAGATGTCGAAATGTTTTGGCCTGATTGGATATTGCCACTGTCATAGTTTTACATTTTCTTCGAGTGAAAAAGTCACTTTCGAAGTTGTACTGTATTTAATAATCAGTTTGTTTTATATCAAGGGCCGGCACCGCTATCCGAATTCCGAACTCTCCGTGAAGTCACGGAGGTTAAGCAATTCGAGACATCGCGGGCTCCTGGTTGAGTAACCGTCTAGGAACTCTCGGAACTAACGGCGCCGAGCCCCTGGCCGAAAGAATACAAGGAAATGACTGACTTCGACTGACAATGATTGACGAAATTAAAGCAGGATGACCTGAAAACGTTCCATTGCAATTGGTGGCTATAACTAACGTAACGTTGTTCGGAATTGTAACAGAAAAAAACTTGTAGTATACCACAGACTCTTCGCTGCGTTAGAAGTGTTACACTAAATATTGTGTTCAATTATTATAAATATTATATTGAATTATTATAAATGATTTTATTTTTATATTTTTATCGGCATATTTATAATACTAGCTGAATGAACTGTCCTCAACGGTTACAACTACATCAAACAAATTTCATATCCTGAAAGGTTTTACTATGCTAGTTCTAAATAAGAAATAAATCTAGTCATAGAGTTGTCTCTTGTTTCTTCCACGAGCGTAGTTCGTCAAAAATTATTTATTAAGAATTAAAATTAATAATAAAAAATTGCAAGAAATGTATAATCGCAGCTTTTCTTGTTGGATGTTCTTTCGTGCTATAAACACTGTCCACTTCAGAATACGGTGTTCCAGACCATGATCCCAACACTCTCCCAACGCAAAAGAGTACATTCTTTCAGTGTATTATCAGGCCGCTTATTAAAGAAAATGTATACATTTTCAAGATCCTATCCTACACCATACCGGTCAATTCTTGTAGATTAATATTAAAATATATATTCGTAGTTGAAATTAATCTACATCTCCTCATTAGCTTTATCGTGTGCGTGTGTGTGTGTTACACATAACAAAATGATTCAACAAAGCGATAATTATCCTACATGGTTGCAAACCTGATAAGAAACATTTTCCTTCCGAGTGATCGAAGCCTTGCTCCGCTGTAAACAGCGGCGTTCGAGGTAACATCTAACGGACTGTGGCATTCACCGCCTGGGTGACGCGGGCCGGTTCACTGGTTTACAATTTAGTTGCCATCACAGCAACATTTCAAATCTTTGTGAGTGGTCACTTGGTATGGCAGTAGCGTTTTTGAACGAATGGTTCAAAAGTTGAGAGGCGAGGGAGAGCGCGGGAACACCTTTCTTCCTAATCAAGCCTTGTATTCGCGTTTCGGAAATGTGCTGTTTCTATGAGAGAACAACGTTGATCACGAACAACTTTGATCACGAACATATTCATGAACAACATTGTTCCCATATAAAAAGGCTACGAAATAATTTTTAGCACTTTTAGGAAAACCATAAGTGAAATATGTGTAGCCACGTGTTGAAGCAATGTAACCCCTTCAAGGAATACCTTTGTTTCCTGTAATACTAAAATAATGTTGCCAGGACATAGAAGTATTTAAATCTTGTTACAAACACTAAAGTCCTCACCAACAATCGTATATTTCAACTGCTTGACATTTACTTCTGCACTTTTCCAGTCTCCTCTTGGAGAAAAATCAGTTGATCTCGTGGTTTCAACCAGGTCTCAGCTCTCCGCGCGGTACCATTAATCAAAGAGTCATCGTCGCAGTCTCAGATTTTTAATAGTTCACTGATTTGCATGATGAATCACAAACTCTTGACCCTAGACCAAACGTTCTCACTGCGATTGCTTTCAACCTCTAGTCACAACTCGCGTTTCAAGAAATCCTCTGGGAGACGGCAGCGTCTTTCAAGAATTCAATGTCATACCGCCTCGCTGGCTCGCTTTGACAGCTGCGACCTAGCAGCATTTTAAGTACTCTTTCATTTAATTTAAATATTTTGATTTTGTGAGTTCTCTGCAGTCAATCGAGACTTTAGGGAAAATCATTACTACCTGGGGCGCGTAACTAAAAAAAATTACTCTTCAATGTATATAATTTGTTCAGAACGCAAAGACATTTGCGGAGCACAAGGGCAACGAATGAGGAAGCACAGGCCACCGTTCTTGAAGCTGTTCACAGCAATCTCCATATCAGCTCTCGAGACTTTGCCAAAAATTCCGGTATTAGTCGTTCGAGTGCCCTCCGCATCGTGAAGAGTAACAAGTTTCACCCCTACCACATTTCGTTGTACCAGAAGCTTTATGATGGTGATTACCAGAAACGTGTTCAGTTTTGTCGTTTTGCTCTGGAACACGTGCGAGATGATCAGGACTTATGAACTTGTCTCTTCACGCTTGTTATGATGAGCTAAAAATATATATAGGGTTCCATTTAAAAAATCGAAGTTGGGTCAATATCTCTGCAATAAAAAATTCAATAGAATAATATTATGCATGACCATATGTGCCATTTGCATATAGTAGTTTTAGTGAAAACCACATCTCGGTATCTGCAACGGTTCAGGAGAAATATAAGGGAACATCTCCGGTGGGCCACGCGGTATGTGTACATATATATAATTTTCTCGTATATATATATATATATATATATATATATATATATATATATATATATACAGAAATCAAGCCCTATATAGGGTATTATTAAGGTATATATTTATTTATGTAAATTTCTATTTTAAGGAAAGGGAACATACGTATGTAGTTAAGTAAATTTCAATGCTTTTTCGGTGAATAATACAGATTTTGAAGAACTAGAAACGGCAAAAAGGGACTAATTAACTGGTAAGCTGGATGTCTCCTTGAAAATAAATGCGTAATTAATTAAATATGGAGGTTTGCTGTTAACTGAGACTACTCTACCCATTTTTGTGTCGGAAGAAATGCTGTGTCCCTGATAAAGGACAGAAAGTAAATGTGATATCTTTATTTAAAAAAACAAAAAACAAGTGCTTTGTGAAAAGTGCAGAGGTATTATTTTTTTACCCTCATGCTATAAAATATATACAAAAACTTTTAATAAAAGGCTTGTAATTTTCTCTGATGTATTATTATTAGGAGGAAGAACCTGATTTTAGAAATATACGCTTTAGTACTGATAATATTGTTTTCATTTGACAGGTAATAGAAAAGCACAGACATTTAAAAATTTATATATTAATATAAATTTTATATTACCCAATTGGCTTTTTCCATTATGAAAAATCTTTGGATTAATTTTTACTCTACTTTACGGGAAATTATGGAAAAACGAGGTGACCCACACAACTTAATAAAGAACAATGACGACTAGTTTCACCACAATTATTTAAAATTTTAAGTTCGTCTTAAGAACTTTAAGGTAGTCATTTCCGTTTCATGAGCCCTTTAAGGCGAATTTAAACCATTAGTTCAACTTAAATTTAAGTTCATCTATCAGTGGCACTTATCCATTTTAATGCGTCCTTTACGCCGCAAAAACATTTGGTAAGCGTATTAAGAAGTGTTGCTTTTGATAGTAAATGCTGCGACAATTGTGAAGACAAATCTCTGAGAAGCCTTCTTGTAGGCCGAGGTGGACACGTGAACGGTCCGAATATTTCGAAAAGCTCGATGAAAAGAATTTTGACACCCAATTTCGCCTATCAAAGATGGTAATACTACATGTTTTGGAGCTAATTGAAGACCGACTGGAATTTTCAAGTTTACTCCATAGTTACTTATTAACGAAATGAATGCTTTAATATTTTGGTTCATAATTGCCTTGCAAGTAACAATTGTCTAACAAGTGTTTTATAGGTTATGTTTCATGGTCCCATATCTACTTTCAATTTCCAAGTTTTACATTCAGTAATTTTTATTTTCTTTATAATTGCGTGCAATGTTCCCCCAGTTTAATTTTTTGCCGGTTTGTTGTTCCATTTGTGACTTTATATTCTGTAATAAAAATTAATAGAAATGTACTTTCTCATACATTCAATGAGCACTTCTTTCTCCGCGATGAACATTTCGCAATCCTCTCTCCTTTTCTCATTACGAAAAATTACTAAAAACCTCTTTGCACCAGAGTACAAAGCAGAACCAAAGCAAACAAGGTTGACTATGATCACTGGCTGGTTCACCAGGGACAGAGCCAACCAACTCTCAGATGCGTTTGAGTTATATTTCACTAAGCATTTCTTCAAAGAAGGTAGTGAAACGACGAACAACAATGCACGACTTTAAACGCGTCTTAAATATGACTTCACTAAGTCATACTTAAAAAATATTTAGTGAAACCAGTCGTAAATCTCTATATTAAAAATACCTCCGGTATTTTAGAACTTGAAGGAAGATATTCCAAAAAAAATAAAAACAAATCAAGGAGTCCGTTCGTAAAGTTATCCGAGAATGGGAGACTAAAATTAGCCCAGAGAATTAAGTTTAGAAATGGAATACTCTTCAATAAACTCCTATTTGCGGATAATCAGATCTTAATATATGGAAACAAAGATTACAGATGTCTGTTAATCAATTATATCAAATGTCATGATTTCTGTATATCTATCATAAATATATATCCCCGCAACCCCTTCTAAAATATTCCTTCCTAAAATTACACAAATGAATAAACCCGTATGTAATTATTTACTCATGGGTTGCGAAGCACCATTCAAAGAAATTTCTTTGAAGTCGTGGTGAACGCGAATCAATCCTATATAGGAAATCGAAAATAATATTATTACTGCTTTGGGAAGAGGTATGAGTTCAAATTTATTCCGTGTTTTGCTGGGATAATACCGTCGGAAATAATAACTCATACGTTTTCTAATTGAAACCAAAAAGCTTGATTCTGAGTGCATTCAGTATTTTATTTTTTTCTAAAATGTTGGCGAGAATCTTCTCGTTACTTGTAACTCTTCAATTTAACAAATAACAATTCATACAATAACAACAACAATACATATAAAACCCTTTTCACAATATCCTAAATAATATTTATAATTAATTTTCTTTGCATTCACCAATCGAAATTCTCATTATGAAGCAAATGCACTCTGTCAATTTATTAAAACAACAAATAATTGAATCCTGAATAATTTCATTCAAGGCAATATTCTCTCAATACCTTAAAATAAAATGACATTCTTGGCTTTGTTATAATCTGTAAATAATAGAATAATAAATGTTTGTTTGCACTTCCCTTTGCTGTAGTTCTACGACCTCGCGATCTCCACCATCCAGATCACTAATCCACTCTAATTGTAAACAAGAACATCCTCCATTTTCAACTGCATTCCAACATTCGAATTCTGACACACTTCCATCATCCGCGACTTCACCATCGATCAGTCTCGTAACTTGGCTCGACTCCGTCTCGCAACGCGGTTGAACTCCGTTTGAAGAAGTTATATCTTCCGACAGCGTTGTCTTATAAACAAAAGACGTCTTGTTCATTACAATGTTCTTTCGTTTTTCTAATATTATTTAAGTTAATGTCAATCAATCAACCTCGTGGTATTGTCACAATTTCCACAAAATGTTCCCAATTAATGACATTGTCCGTGGTTTATTTTAAAAATACTAGTTTCCTTTTATTTAATAAATAAATACAGTTTTTGTTCGTGTTATTTACGTTAAAAATTATTTTAGAATATGCGACACTGGAACAAGTTAATCGTTTTAAACATTTGCGATATGCTGCAACTTTAACAGAAGTGATGTAGATGAAAAATTCCAAAGTTTCAGAAAATATGCGGAAGCATCAGACAAAGTCAAACACACGCAGAAAAACATTAATTTATGAATTTACGAAGTAATGGTCGTCCCTTGTTTATTGTCTGCACATGAAGGTTGGACTAAGAGTGAGACAGAGAGAGACAGGAAGAGACATAGAGACTAAGAGAGACAAAGAGACAGAGACAGAGGGAGAGCGGCGAAAGAGAGAGAGAGAGAGAGAGAGAGAGAGAGAGAGAAAGAAAGAGAGCGACGATACAACTTACATTACACAACACTTACAATATCGATGCCATCGATACAACTTCCTTTCATCACCATCTTGCGTAAATTTCGCTTTTTAAACAACACAACGTTTTTCAGCTTACTCAGACACGCAATAAAACTGCACTGCACTAGGTAATAGACGAAGAGAAACTGTACACCCGACCTTTCTGCCCGAGTTCGCGACCTGATAAGAGTTAAACGATTAAAAACGATACACAAGTTTAAATGATAAGTAAAGACTTTTCTGTATGGAGTCAGATATTCGAATATTTAAAGACAGTCAAACTACTCGTAGATTTTAAAACAGAATTTGGAGGTTTCTTACATGAACCACAATATTCCAAAAATCAATGTGTTGAAATATTTTACCAAGTTATTCCCTATAACTGGCGCTATCTGCTGAGACATTTCCTTTCGGCAAATGCCAAACACATTGAAAGATATGTGGGGAAATAATAAATATTTCTACGACCATCTACGCTATGACGTTCATGGTACCTCCTGAAAAATCTCGAATTTCGACTAGTTCCTTTTTTGTAAGAGACCCTTCAATTATTTTTATTGTCATCAATACACAAAACACAAACTAAACGAGTGGTCTGGGTGTCCTTAAATATCCGAGAACACCACTGTCATAAAAAAAATAAATCGTGCTTACAATCATTGGTTTTTAATAAAACTATTTTCTGTGCATCACTGTTTCTATACAACTAGCGAAAATACTGCGAAGTGTCAGGCCCCGAAGTCGCCCGCGACCTCCTTTCGAGACCCGTTCTTTTTATAAAATGGAGCTTCCGATCGCCGAAACCCTTTTCTTTTGCTCTACCTCATCAGAAGGGTATAAATACACACTTTAGGCCAAGCAAGTAGCTCGCCAGACGGCCACGTTCGGAGTTACGGCCACGTGTCAAGAGACATCACACCTGCGCACGCCCACGTCTCGCCCGGGAGAAATGTATAATTTCACGCGCAAATTCGGACATTATCTGACGCCTCTGGGCAGCACTCTTCTTTGTCAGCCACCCCATCTCACATTGAATTCGCCCCGAAAACAACGCTACGGCCCGCGAATTATATTGCCACTAGTCGCCCATGAATTTTACGAGCACGTTTGGAGTTAGACGCGTCGCAGTCGACATCTTCAATACTGTAACGAATATTGCGTCACCGGCCGGCACCACCACGAACTACCTTTACGCGCGGATTGCGTCCTCTGCCGGCGTCACCACGAGCTGCCTGTGAGCGCAGGTTGCGTCATCTGCCGGCGGATAATTCCAGCACGATCGCGGGGTCCGGAAAGTTCTCGACGGACTCGCCGAGTATAAATATGCGGCGGCCGGCGACCGCGAGTCAATCTTAAGTCCGCATTGGAAGCTGAACTGTGAAGCGTGTGCATCGTGGTGAATAGCAGTGTAGTGATTGTGCTCAGTGACGTGAACCGTGACCAGTGCATCGAACTGTGATCAGTGCAGTGAACTGCGGCCAGTGCTTAGGACTGTGCGGGTGTGTAAGAGAAGAGTAGTGTAAATAAATAATCAAGAGAAGTGTAGTGTAAATAAATAATCAAGTGTTTTCAGTGATTGTATTAAGAAACAAAAATTTTTTTTTGCCGGCCCGCTGGCCGAGATCGAAAGGCAGTAGTGTCGTAGTGATCTCGGACCGAAGGGTCGCGGGTTCGAGTCCCGCCTCGGGCATTGTTGTAATTGTGTTCGTCCTTTCACCCCTTATCATCAATCACCATATCGTTTCATCCACATAGTTACCATACCGTTAACAGCAATAGTGGTCGCTAATGACCATAGATGTTGAAGCGACCTTAAATAAACCAATTAAAAAAATATTTTTTTTTTGTTAAAATAATACGAGACTTAATTCACCACCTAGAAACGTAACAATACAAATTACGGAAGAAAGCACGTCAATTACCATCCCCGAAGCACCCGGCTCGTGCCACATTTTTGCTTGGTTGGTTAGTGATTCCGAGCACGTCAACAATTTAGGTCATTAGTCCCGTGTTTTCCTCTGGAGACGACTGTAATCTTCCGGTCAGATCCGGCGCCGACCTACCGTCGGCTAGCGAGGTCGACCCCAACCACGACTCTCCCACCAGCAGGACACCGCCCCTGCCGAGTTCATTAAATCTATTAGATCTACTTAATATGTATTCATTAAATCTACTTAATATATATTTTTGTTATAAATTATAACCACGGTATGCAGTGATGTATCCATATTCAACGCTGATCAAGATGCAAGTTTATGAGTATTAACAAATCTCCTGGAATGTTGGAAGTATTATTTTTAGCATATCTTCCGTGTGAACTAATGTTTCATTCCTGAGATAGTTACACACGAGAAATGAAAGACTCCTATAGACTGTCATTATTAGGGAGCGGATTTTAATGAAATGTCACTTTTTCTTTTCACTTTAAAAATATGCCGTGTAGTATAGAAATTTATTTTATGTTGTGACAATAGGAAATTACCCACTTTTATACGTCAATTTGCATTTTTCGCCGATTTCGTCTAATAAGTAATTTCTTACCCTTCTCCGTCATTCTTCTTTGATTTCATCAATTTTAATATAATTTTAATGGAACGTGCTTCAAATAATATTTACGAGAGGCAACAAACGTTCTCCACAGAATTCCTGAGTACATATACCTGATAGCCTATTCGATTTCTTTGCTCAGAAGTTGTAATGTCAGACATTGTGAGTATGTAATCAAAGGTTCCTGTGATGACTGTCAGCACCATTGGCGGCAAAGCCGATTTCGGGATAACTACAGACAGGTTTTCTGGTAAAGAGTCCAAACCAAAACTTTGAAAGCTGAGTTCACTTGAACGAATAGAAGAAGCCTCGATTTCATCAGTAACATATTCGGCAGCTTGGGTTGTTCATCTGAACTGGTTTTGACAACTATTTTACGTCATTTTTCGTTGCTTTGAGGGCATTTTAAAACATTTTAAGTTCATTTTATTGATCATTTTTGCGATGTTTTACGTCATCAAAATCCACCCCCTAGTCATTACTATCATAACACACAATAAAAGGGTATAGTCGAATAAGGCGGTGAAAAGTGTCCCCAAACTAAATCAATAATCGCGATACCCATATGAAAGAAAATAAAAAATGTCGTAGATTTACAAAAAATCACCCTCCTAGGGCAATCTGTATCCCAATAAGTATTGTAACAACGAGAAACGCGTTTTCCCTCTTTTATTTTTTTCTCAGCTTCTATTGCATGTATCAGGTTGAAACAACTTCAGAAAAATTGTTGAATTTGAAGGTACTTTTCTCAACATATTTTTAAGCCAAGTTTATATTAAAAAATAAATACTTTTTTCGACGTGATAACGTAGTAATGTCTCAGTTTTCTTTCCTAGATTATGTCTTATGACATTCTATAACATATTTTTTTATTTGTTATATAATTCATCGTTTATTTGAGTGTTACTGGTAATTTAAATTTTTCGTTCAGCACTAAGTGTTTTACTGTAATGAATATGAATTTTATAGTGATGCATGAAATGTTCAAATACAATTTGCTGTCTTTTGACACCGTCAGCGTTCTCGTTTAAGATTTTTAGTTCATGGATTTTATTAGCCATGTTGAAGGTTTGTACTAACGACTGTACTGTTTTAAATTTGAGGCATTATAACTGTGATGACTTGGTTTACGACTGTGTTTACGAGTTGGACCACATCAAATTGAGGTTGTGGGCTTGTAGGTAACTGCATTGTTTGTCGAGCTAATGGCTTGCGTAGTGGGAGAGGGGGAAAGTGCTGATTATTTTAATTAATAGAAGTTTGCTCACGTCTCTCAATTGTCTGATGCGGTTCATTTAAATTTTTATCTGAAAGGAATGCTGACTGTGACCGACGAACATCTTGGTACTCATGGCAGCCTCGATATTTTGCAGTGTACGCGTCGCCGCATCTAACACAAATTGGTGTGGAACTTGTGGGTACGGTACATTTAGAATAGTCATGCTGTCCATCACAACGAACACATTTGGAAGTTAAATGGCAGTTAGCCTGAGAATGTCCGAGTGACTGACAGTTGCACAGATTGCAGATTGCACAGATGAATTACGTTTAATCTTAGATTGAACCTGAATGATACAATTCACGAATTTCTTTACTTTATAGATGGATTTGCTTCATCGGTATCTGATAAGTTCATAGCACATATTTGTAGTGGCTGTTTTTGTTATTTATATAATATACACACGCTAATTACCGGGTAATGGATTCGTTTAAATTCTTCGCATATTTCACTTTCTTTAAGAGATTACGGTATTCCCAACTGTAAAGATCTTTGCTATGGGGTTCCTATATGTATAAAATGACACAAATTAATTTTCACAAAATTTCTTAAATTTTTTAAAATCCTCTATAGCGGTGAAGAAAACCTTGAGTCCATTCTGATGTGTTCTAATTGAAAAGATATTTTTGGCTACTGCCTTGATCTAAAATTACTTTATATTTTTTACCTAAAATATGTATTGGTGGAATTTTCACTAATGTGATAATACTGTCTCTTTCTTTTGGGGGTTCTACGTCCGTAAATATTACATATCTATTTGACACTGAGACGCTATACATATTATGAAAATCATAAATTCTTTGTATTTTCGTAGGGTTCTTTTCCGCAATATTTGATTCTCTACTTACGTTTTGTTGACTACTCATGTGCGGTAGTGAAGAATGATGAATCTGCGGAACATGTTGATAATCTCGATGTTGTTGCAGCTGCGAAATTATTATACGCTTCTCATGAGGCTGTTGTAGAAACAGTTTTTGTTGATCTTACATCATTTTCCATTGTTGCCCCAACGGAAGTTGGCGGTTTGTTGATTTTGAAGACCTTCTCATTGTTGCTGAACGGATAGAGTGCACTCGGACTTGTAAATATTTGAATATACGTCTTCGCTTGAATTGTTTAACGTGTCTAGGACATTTTTAATTGCTTCTGCAGCTGAGTTTGAACTTAGTTCTATGAACACTGCGATAACATGGAGGTCAGTAGACAAAGCGCGTTAATCACTTTGTAGTCTACTGGATAATGCTCTGTCCAAGATCAGAGCATAAACGTTTTGTCAGTAACTGATCGCACTTATTGTATGTCGTATTTAGCACTTCGTAACGGAACTAAATGAGTATTCGTCAGTCGTTTCACTGCACTCGCCACTCTTCGCACTAGCAAAGTGACCACTGCGTTGTGAACTTGTGCTGCGGAGCACGTTGTGAACGCTACCGCTTCTCGCGACGAACTCCTTATTTCTGGGCCTGCAACTGAAACTGCTGCTTCCGGGAGTCACTTTGGGCAGCACTACTGATAGCCAGTAGATAGAATTTGTATAGACAACATTCGATAACTCGGTAAATGATTGTACACGAATTAGCTTGTTTTCCACTCAGAGGTGGTAATTGATAGTATTCGCTCCCTCAAGAAAGTTATCTCGAGACTAAATAAAATTCGCTGAGAAACAGTGCATATTCAATGAGCTCCTTTAAAACAACCTAATACATTATTCTTGCTTAAATATAAACCCGTAGACTTATGTGACACACTTCTGCTTCGGCAAGGAATGCATTTCGAAACTATTGTTTTTGCAAACTTCGCTACACGAGGATCTGTAAAACATCGAAGTCGTGACAAAAGCACTAAAAGGATAAGGGGGGGTGACCTTAGCTCGCAATTCAACTAAAATTTTTCCCACATGATTGGATGTATAAAATATAATTTTCAATATATGAGGCTAAAATATCCACATGTTAACTACTTACAGCGAAAAAACAGTTTTTTCGTGTTTAAATTAAGAAAATAATCATTTTATAGCATTGATTTTATTTATTTGCTTCTGATATGAAGTTTGCCGTAATAATTGGTTAACAATTGACTTGAAGATACCTTTCCATTTTCTACATCCAAACACGTGGGAAAAATCTGAGTCGAATTGCAAACTAAGGCCGAAAACCTTTTCCATAGGCCAGGTGGCAGCATGTTAATCTCTTTGGGATAATTCGTCAAACAATTTCTTGCGGAAGTTGTTCGCGGTTCGAGAAACATTCGGAACCAGCCAACCAAAATGCTTTTCTGGCTGTTTTATTTGCGTTGCAGTTCGCAGATGCGCACATAAGAATGCGTGTCATTTTCATTGAATTTTGTGGGGCGGTGACAGGTGTAAAAGACTGCCACGATACAAGTCGAAACGCGACGGTATTTAATGCGACCGAGCATAAATTTTGAACTTTTGCAATTTTCAAAAATTTAAAGAGTTCAATAAAAAGAAACCCGAGACATTTTTCAACGTTCTTTGATCTCTCGAGAAAAAGATCCAAAATGGTTGAACATTTTTTTAATTTTGAAAATGCTATTTAGGCTTCATATAAAGTACCTTCCAAATTAAGAGTATTCGATTCAAATTGGGAGGACCTCGAGTTCGACCAAATCGATGAGGGAATATCAATTTTGGAACAAATCGTCTGAACGGTTTTGTTGCTAGTGTTGATCACTGAGTTTCTGTTAGACATACGCTTTGCCGTCAACTAAATTTTCGGTATCAAGGACACACAAAATCTAGATTCTGACTATACAATGAGTTAGATGAAGATTTACCACCTATATGATTAAGATGATGTTTATTCACTTTATCGATAGTGTCTCACAAGATGAGATTTTCTGATGAAAAATCGCCACTTTTCGCAACAGCATTAAAATATTTTCTCTATATTATGTAAGTACGAAGTATGGTGAGAAAGTAAAAGAGAAATGGTATATTTGAAAATAAGCATTGTAATTACGTAAAACTGGAATTTACAGAAAATTTTAAACACCCCGTGCGTGAATTATGGTTTCTCGTTATCTATGTGCGAAACAGCTGAAATTTTCATTCTACGTAATAGTAAACGAAACATTACTAAGCAGGCGGGAAACATCCCGAAAAGTGTGTAAAAAATATTTTGCACACGGCGTGTTTCAAAAATGGTATATGCAAGACGTGCAAGAGGTAATTTGCGACTTACATAACTGTTCTACAGTAGGAACGACTTTATCTATTTCCCCCACAGAAGACAATATTCACCGATTCAAGAGAAATGTCAAACATAATAGGACGAAAAATTCATGTTTTCAGTTCTGCCACCAGTAATATTATATATACCTATAGGTTCTTTTTAATTTATTTCACGTCAAAAAAACGGTTAAAAACTGCGTATGACGTGCTATGGGGAAAACTGAATTGTGTGCACATTTTCAAAATTCTGTGATCCCTACACTAAGTCTTATACTACTTAAATTTTGAATTTTGAAAGGGAGAAAAAAACAAAAACTCCCATGTAGTAAAATCTATTTTCAAAAATAAATAAGCAATAATATAAAAAACAAAAACTCCCATGTATAAAATCTATTTTCAAATAATAAGCAATAAAATTTTGAATTTTTGAAAGGGAGAAAAAAACAATCAAAAAAACTCCCATGTAATAAACTCTATTTTCAAGGATAAATAAGCAATAAATTTTGGCTCTTATTACTTCCTGCCGCGACAACATGGAAACGATGATTTGAATAATTTAGTTTAGAGTTTAGAGATATTTTAGTATTAGCTTCCGAGGACACATTTTGACGCACGCGAAAGAAGGTGTAAAATGGGCCCTGTGAATAGCAGAGATGGGACACGAGAATACCGCTCCGGGTGGATGTTTCCTTAAGTGCGAGCTGATTTCTGCGCAAGAGTGAGGAAAACACCCCTACAGCAGGGCGGGCGGGGTGGTAGTGGTTGATTGGGCACCTATCAAGGGCCGACACTTGACCGGCCTTTTGTGGAGCGCGCGCGTCCGAGCGGGCCAGGGGCGGCGCGCCGGACGGAGGCCGACGGCGCCCCCCCTCCCCCCGCCACGCCACGCCCCCCCCGCGCCCAGTGCGTCGCTGCGTGCGCGGCTCCGTCGCCGCTGTTGTGAGCGCGGGCGTCGTCAAAACACCGGGGAGGGGAATATTTAAGTAATGCAAACACGTTGTCGCCATCGTGTGCAAACAAAGGGATCAGCGTCTATTATTTTAAGAAAAAGCTAGATCGCCCCCGGCGGCGGACCCCGGCCCCGACTGGCGTCGCCCTCCCGCCCCCGCCCCCGCCCCCGCCCCGCTGCCAACGCCCGTCGCCGTCGCTTGTGAAAATAGCGCGGCGACGCGCTGAAACGGAGCGGAGACGCCTCGTGGGGCGGTGCGGGGGTGGCGAGGTGAGGCGAGGCGAGCGGGGTGGGAGGGGTGGGTGGAGCGAGGCGTTGCGCCCAGGAGGGGAAGCAAGGGGTGGGAACGGGACGGCGGCCGGAGGGCTGGAAACGACGCAGGTGAAAATGAAGCGCCCCTGCGGTCACCAACTTTCGCTTGGTGTAAAGCGTACGGCAACATGGCAACAGCGTGCATTCTTCAACATTTACATCCCTCCCAGGAAGTAACGCTGTAAACGTGCTTCGTACCCACACTGGGAGATGCTGCCTCCGGACTAGCTACAACTATCCAGAGAAGAGAAGGGAGCTCCACTGTAACTGATAAGGCTCTAGATGAACATAAGAAAACACTGAACATATAAAAATTACAAAATATTCAAGCATCTTTAGGAATATTTATTGAATGAACACACAAAATGTGTGTGCGTACACACATACAAATCTTCTATCTTACCTATACCATCTCTCCAAATCCACAAACCAGTAAGCCGGGACATCTAGAGGGCCTTTTTTACGGAAGCATTTATACTCATGTTGAGGGTGTGCACGTTACACTGCAACGAAGCGAAGAGAAATTATATTATATTAATCTACTTTTTCCATATTTTCTTCTTAAAGAAAATGATGTTCCGCTGAGAAATTTACGTCAAACACGGTAGAATCATAAAAAACGAAAGAGAAAATCTCAGAAAGCAACACTTCAGAGCAATCTGCTGTTCTGAGAAGTCCGAACAATAATTTATTTACACAAATTTATTTAAAACAATAATTTATTACACACATTTATTTAAAAAGGATAAATCAAAATGCAATAGCAAGAAAAGTAATTAAGATGATTATTAACTTGCAATAATTACGATATTCACAATTTCTAGAATGGTTGTCTTTCTAGCGTACAAAACGAAGTTACCATAATTTGAAAATGAGATTTGGAAGTAATAAGTTCTTAAACTTGCAAAGGGTTGCCATTTGATACGTTTTTGTTGCTTCCCGCAGTTTGAGTATTATAGAATGTGTCATTCGAGAAACAAAATTATATTCAGAATTTACGTAAATATTTTGTAAATATAAGGTTCAAATTCTGATGCTAATTTTATTGGTTGGTTTTACTGAGGCCGGTTTCAAAAATTGCGAGACAATATAAAAACAATTCTTAATACAACTGCCTTGGTCGCCTAAAATGTTAGAAAAAGTAGTATCAATATATAATTACTTTACTATACTATCTGCGAGATATTCTAAGAATTCACCCCTCCAGTTTCTTCTTAGTTTCTTTTTAATAATGACAATCTTTTTTTTATAAATTGTCACGTGAATTTTGTTATGTAAAGCGTGAATTACAGGGAAACGTAACCAAAATACAGGAGGAAATAGCAAAAATGTGTTGTCTTGGCTATGGAGGACAAGCCGCGTCTCTGTCGCTGAGACTGACGTATCGCCCAACGTATTGTGACCTTCCTCAGAGGGTATTGTTGTATTGAACAGTACTAGCTAAGGGTGGCAAGATGTTGGCCGAAACGTCAGCCATCGCGACAGACACGCGACTCTTCCCGGATAGCCTAAACCATACCATTATAATAACTGACCTTGAAATCGGTGACGATCCTACCCCTTCACCACTAGAGTCGATCAAGGTCAATTCAGGTCCCCTCCGCGCGCGTTTACATTCAAGCACAGACAGGAAAACCATTTTAGTAGGTTTCCCCACCCATGTTGTTTGCCTTCTACTTTTTCCACCTACCACTCCCACCAACATACACCGTCCCCTTACCAATGGCACCATTTCAATCACAAGCATCGTCAACAGGAGATACAAACTACGCGCAAACACTACCTTCATATACTGGCCGACCATTTGAGCTTTCTTGCTCATGCAAGAGGTTTGTTATACACAGAGTAAACTACTATTCGCATTTTCAAAGTTCCAGAAAACAGACTTTGGGCCTCGCTTACTATTGGCGAGGCTCAGACCGTTAGGTCTGCTCTTTATCCGTTTTCTGCCTCATTTTTTTCTTTCCAATTATCAGCTTTTCATCTCAATTTGCATACTTAATTCATGTATTCTTGTAGAAGAGACCGGGAGAGGTAGCTAAGTGCATCAGCTGATGTCACTGCAGCGCCTCTGACCGGGAGGTCCTAGTTTCGAGTTCTGACGGTGGCAGGATTTCCGACACTAGCATTTCAGCGAGGTTGAATTCAGTCGCTGTCTGCAGGAGAATTCTAGCGGCCGGCTGCTCTGATCGGTAGTTTTCCGTGGTTTCTCCAATCAACACTAGGCGATTGCCGGAGCAGTCCTCTCCCCTTACACACACACACATGCACTACACTACCAACATATTGCGGAAGACCGGTCGGGAGCTTAGAGCTTGTCCCTGCTGGAGTGGTGCCCCGCTGGTGCGAGAGTCTTGGTTGGGGAAAAACCCCACTAGCCGACGGTAGGTTGGCGCCGGATCTCACCATCCAGCGGGGGACGATCACCGCCTTCTCCCGAGAAAAAAACATGCACTACACCTACTGGAATAATGACCAACGCTGTTAACGCGCCCGAAAAATCAATCAATCAATCATTGCAGAAGAGATCTCCACGTAGTAAGAAAAACAATGTTGCCTTCCCAGCGCGCGACAACGACGACGCACCGAACATCATAGTCACGTCGCCTGCAGGGTCAGACAGAACGGTGGCTCGATTCCGCTGAGACAGCCAACGCCACGCGCCGACACAAGCTGACACACCACCTCCAACGCTGCGCTATCCTACGCGTTCCTCAGAACATCACGCGCGCGCTGCAGCTCTCTTGTTTTATGCCCCAAAATGTCGTACTCCCTGTTCTTCTTTGCTTGTTTTTATCTTCCTTAGCCCTCTGGTGTTCTCCTTGTCGAGGAGCGACTCATCTTTCATTGCATTTTTACCCTGATTTCGGCATATTTTAAAGATTTCTTCCTAGCTTTTTTATTGATTGATTTTTTCGTGTTTCCGGGCACGTCAACTGCTTTGGTCATTAGTCCCATTAGTGTAGTGGATGTTTTTCTCGGGAGATGGCGGTGATCTTCCCCCGCTGAATGGCGAGATTCGGCGCCGACCTACCGTCGGTTAATGGGGTTTCCCCTTATTCAGGACTCTCCCACCAACGGGGCACCGTCCCAGCTTGTCGCGGCTGGGGCGGTGCCCCGTTGGTGGGAGAGTCAAGCTCTAAGCCGAGACAAGCTCTCAACCGGTCTCCCGGAATATGTGGTAGTGTAGTGCATGTTAGTGTAAGTGTGTGTGTGTGTAGAGGGAGGGGATAGGACAAAGAAGAGGAAGGATAGATCGCGCGCGGTCCGTGGCCAATTTGGTAGGGTACTGTTCCGGCATAGGCCTGGTGTTGATCGGAGAAACCCCGGAAAACGACCGATCAGAGCAGCCGGCCGCTAGAATTCTCCTCCAGACAGCGACCGAATTCGATCTAGCTGAAAAGCTAGTGTCGAAAATCCTGCCGCCGTCAGGACTCGAACCTAGGACCTCCCGGTCAGAGGCGCTGCAGTGACATCAGTTGATGCACTGAGCTACCGCTCCCGGTTCTTCCAGCACATTCGTCGCTGTTGGGCAGTTCTTGACAGAGACAACTATAGCGATGAGGAGACATTGGTAGAACCATCTCTCCCATTAGCAGGCTGCGTTTATCGTGCCCTCGCCAATCGAAATCCGCCTAGGATACACGATATTTTAAAAAATTATCCCTCTCGATTTTTTTTTCTTTCTCTCAAATAAAGAAGTGTCGGCACATAATTTCTTTCTCCTTTTTATTATTTAATTATTAAAAATGTAAATTATTTCCTAATAATGATATTTTCATCCCTTTTTCAAGTATATTACGAATACTATGTTCCGCGGTGGCACGAACCTTTTCCGGAGAGGGAGGCAATAACCCGACGCTGCCGTAGCTTGTTGAAATGGGCGCCCGCGGTGCTCGCACCTCGTGTTGCACTTTCTGTTCTTGCTCGACAATGCCACCCACTACCACGCCACACTGTCGTCTCTCGCCAAGGCCCACGCTGACACGGACGTGGAAGTAAACTAACAAATAAGTCTAGACAAAGCACTGTATTTCAACTGAGCCTTTCTCTCCTGTCAGGAGCTGATATAGGATTTCTCTCTTTCCTAACAACCTGCAACACATGTTCAGGATTTGTTCTCGCTTCAGCTACGGATCAGTGCAGTCACTTCGCTACCAGTAGCAACAATCGTTATGTGTGTAAGTGTAATTCAACATCGCTCCGAACTTTCGGAAACTGGTGACTTAATGTAGTACGAAACAGTATTCGCTGGCCGCAATTATTTACTGTAAGTGCTTCGGTAGTTGCAGGAACAACAATGATTTATCCAGCTCAGGGTGAATGGTCAATGAAGCGCTAAATTCGATATACAGACAAACATATTAGACCAAATATGCTTAAAATTGTCTTAAGGGTTTATTTTCCTATTTTCAATGTTTCCTCCCCGGACGCCTGTATAATTCGGAAGATTCATCTGACGTGATCCCCGACGAAGGCAACTTGACTTTCACGGACAGAATGGAAATCACCGAAATACCGCATCATCTTCAACAAAATGCAAGTAACAACAGCCAATTCAGGACCGGATCATCAGGCCAGCCCGAGGAACAAATACAGTCATAACAGCCTGTTGCTTCAACCCAACCGCATCAGAACAAGGTCACAAGGAGAGCGAGCCAGCAATAACGGCAATGATAACAGAAACCTAAAACCTTTAATCACAGACAGTGAGCCTTCGGTAGAGTCGAGCTTACAATGTCAATACAATGTAGAAATAAAAAACCGATTTAGTTGGCTAAACGAAGAGGTCTCAGTTGATCTAAATGAAAAAAAAATGAAATTTCACCAATTTATGTTTCTAATTTTGAAACTCAAGTAACACTCGCGAATGAAATAAAATGTAACATCTCACGCAACTTCACTACAGAATTCAAAAATCAAAATATTCAAATCCAATTCCAGTCAGTGACTTATTTCCGAAAATCAGATAAATATCTCTTGGCCACCAAAAAACAATTTCAAACTATTCCGATAAAATTAGTAAACTACACTCAATAGTAGAAATACCCATAGAAAAATATTCATTCTTCAGTCTCAGAAGATGAAAACTTAGCAATAACAATCATCATTTTAGCAATGAAATCAATAACAAATGCTACTGCTACAAAAGTTATTCAAAAAAAATTCCCCCATTCCAATAGTGGCAGTAGAATTTGATAGAACTCACAAAATCGAGTATGTTTTAGAAATAAAACAAATATGTAATAACGAAGTGAAACCAGAAAGAAGAAAGATAACGAAGGCCCCTCTTTAATATTACCGGTGTTTCGACTCTGGGCACAGCAAAAATAACTGATCATACAATTACGTGCGTGTTATGTGCAGTTGATCACCTATCAGCAAACTGTGAACCAAGGATGGCAACAGAAACGTAACTAAAATAAATTAAGCATTTCTTTACTGTTTCTTGTGCACAGAAATGAAAGTACGTAACGAAACTAAAATCCTAAGCGCGGCAAAGAAATCTATTGCCTTGTAACGAAACTGCCTCTGGAACGAAACTTTACTTCGGCTGCGAATTTAGTTTCGTTACAGGAAAGAAACTATATCATCATGGGAGATTAGTTTCTATCCAAGAGTTTTATTCAAGATTCATTTTTGTTATTTTCATTTCATGACGTCACAAAAAAGGTTTAGTTTCGCACCCAGTAACATAACTAGCAAGTAGTGTTTTGGCGACTATTAATATTGAGACCTTTCGTGACCTCACTGCAGCCGTTCTCGTGTGCCAGGCCTCTGCTATCAGACCGAATGTCGGCAGTGTCCATTACCTCGAAGGGCAGGCGAGGCGGCAAAACGTATGTTTACGTCGCAGACAGACCGGGAGGTCGAATACATGCTTAAATAATCCAAATATAATTTAAAAAATATATGGGTTCCTTAAAATGTAACCTCGATATACTATGATAAATATTTTTTTTGTAAAAAAATACATACTTTGCACTTTGAGAACAAAATGTTCACAATTGTGAACATGGGGTTTAATAAAAAATGCTAAAACATATAATATATGTAACACACTGGCATCAGGTGCACCCAATGAAAGTTTCTTTTTCAGTTTCCTTAATAATAGTATTAGTGTACGATATCCTTAGTAGTTGTAAGTTACAACTGACGTCGTTAGAATTATTATGAACGCATGGACCTGCACTTCAAACTACAAAGAGACCAACGAATATGGTCTTTACAATTAGTCGTGAAAGAACAGCTGCGCTAGAAATCGGACACCGGCTGATATACGTTGCATAACGTTCCTCGGGCTGCCGAAACAACGGTTTTCAAAATGCAAAAAAAAATTGAAATAATCCACAGTAAATAAATAAATAAATAAATAAATAAATAAATAAATAAATAAATAAATAAATAAATAAATAAATAAATAAATAAATAAATAAATAAATAAATAAATAAATAAATAAATAAATAAATAAATAAATAAATAAATAAATAAATAAATAAATAAATAAATAAATAAATAAATAAATAAATAAATAAATAAATAAATAAATAAATAAATAAATAAATAAATAAATAAATAAATAAATAAATAAATAAATAAATAAGCCATAATAATTTGGAGTATAATGATTGTGCAATAAAAAGGTTAATTTGAATAACACCTTGCCAAAGCTTTCAATACATTATCCATCATTAGGTGTAAAGTTCCTTGAAAATGTGTAAAATATTGTAATTCTCTTTCAGCGTTGCCACTTTGAGAAAACAAGTTGGCTAATATTACTATACTACTTCAAGAAATTAAATGTTGCCAACTAATACTAGTGTGAATGAACGTCTCCGTAGTACACAAAGGTGATCTTTAAACAATTGACCCTCATTCACGCTTTGAACTTTGTCTTTTATTAAGAAAAATCGATCTAGAGTTTGAACTAGTGATCTCTTCATATTTACATTTAATGAGAGATTAATGCCCAGTGTTGCGTTTTTGCAACAATGTGCAGCAATGCATACTTTTAATTTTGAAGAATTTCTGAGTAAGGGAACAATGCATATTATGATCTAATCTTGTAGTTAAAGGCTCTGGGAACAAGTTGGTATAGTGCATTGGTCGTTACTCGTGTAATCGTCGCTCTGGGGTAAACTGCATTATTCGTGACTTTGAAGATGGAGATAAGACGCCACCCAAGTGAAAATAGGTATTTTTTTTTATGTAATCAAATATTTTTATTATCTCAGTGATTTAGATGTATTATTCTCTATTTTAACACGAGAATATTATTAGTCGTGAAATTTGACGGCTAAGCTTAACATGCTACTTGGACTGATTTTATAAGAGACATGGAATTTTATGTGAAATTTTATTCAAATATGTGCAAAGACCTGCCGGCTACCAAAGTGCGTAAATCGCCACGCGCCGTCGTCTTACAGCTGTATTCTTTTAAGTCGCGCCGGCGGAACAAGCCCCCCTTCTTATTTGAGGTATTTCCGCTGTAATCCTTACGAAACAATAGTGTCTCAAATTTCATGTCAAACCGTGTATCCAACATGGTGAGTATTGCGAATAAGAATTGACTAAGAGCCAGGAATCATTTAAAAAGTAATGAAATTATCAATAGAGTAGACGAAAAGTTACAGATAATTACTTGTGTTTATGTAGTTCTGAAACAAAATAGTACGTACAGAAATGTAGTACGGGGTTCAAATCCTCTGAATGGACCTCTCCCGACTTTCGTTACTTGTTCTTCAACAATTAACGAAACTAAATAAAGAAATAATGTTTCTTACTCAATGCAAAGAAATTCACTTTCGTTTAGTTTCAGTAAAGAAACGAAACGAAACTGTCTTTTAAGATCTGTTCATTCTGTAACGAAACTAAATTCGCGCAGACTTTCGTTTCGTTACTGGTAACGAAACTAAACTCCCGGAAAAATAAGTTTCTTACAGCGGCGCAGAAACGAAACTTTTACTTTCATTTCTGTTGCCATCCTTGCTGTGAACAAAAGAACTCCACGCCATCATGAAAACATTGCCAAGGGTTGACCTCAAATCAGTCATAGGGCAGACATCAGAATGTCCATATCATCGAAAACTTTTAAGAAAAAAGAAGAAAATTCAAATGTCAGAACATGAATAGGAACTATTCTATTCCCCCGCAGTTTAATTCAACAAACTTTCCAAAGCTACCTCCAACCAACAATACACCTAATTTCGCACATGCAACAAATATCATCTACCAACAAAACACAACAAACACAATAACCAATAACATAACAACCAACAGGCAAATGGTAAGTACAAAATGTCAATATTGGTAACTCATTCATACAAAACATCACACCGTTTAAAACCAATCACATCATTACTTTTATATATTCATTAACACCAATAATTATGTAGAATATCCAACATTCAATTGCTATGTAATCAAACAACGATTATGGATCACCATAATGATTTAATCATTCAAAATTAAAGCGTGCTCAGTTGAACGTTTCCCCCATACGTCACATAGAGTTTTTACTGGTTTTTTTTAGAAAATAAATACTAAAAAATTAGAAATAAATGTAGCAATAAATGTAAAGTATAATAATAAGACAATATAAGATAATAAGACAATAGTGTCTGCTTATCAACCACTAAATTTAATAATCAATAAAAGCAACACCTCCACATTACTCCAACTACCATGTCCATTCATTATTGCAGGTGACCTAAGCTCTAAACACACCTCACAGAGATTTCAGTGTACCAATCCCGCTGATATATATGCAACATAAAAAGATAAAAAGTGAAACTCAACATATTATCACCAACGGAACACACTTATTTCCCACATAATTCAAACAAACGTCCAGACATAGGAGTCACAAATATTAAAACACAATTAAAATCAAGAACTTATTATGAGCTATATTCAGATCACATACCAGAAATAATATCAAATCGCATAGATAAACCTCTCCCAACTCCCCCACCCGCCTTAAATATTTAGGATATTAATTGGAAAAAATTTAAAGGTTCTATAAAGGAATCCATACCTTCATTTCACAACTTCAGCTCTCCCCAAGAAATTAACCAAGCAATCACGACCCTCAACAACTTAGTAATTAGTACATTAACGACAGTCATATTGAAAAACTCTTAGATAATAACAACATACTACATAAACCGCTCCCAACTAATACATTTAACTTAATTCGAATAAAAAATAAAACAAGAAGACTTTGGAATCCTTAAGAACTCCTTCTTATTCCCTCTTTATTTTGAAAATGTATTTAAAGGCACGGTAATATAAAGGTGGCAAAATGTAAAAATGGTTTTTGTTTTTTCAACTAGAGCTTAGGAGTCGAAAAAATCTTTAAAAATTCAAACAATTTATGATTTGAGAGAAACTTCGAGATTTTTTTCGAGTCTATTCCAGGATTCTAAGACACGGTAAAAATTGTTCCTTTTTGTTATTTTTTGAGAGACTTTTTTGCGTTTCAATTTGGCGCTAAGAAAATATCTTTTTTTTCAGATAGTAAAAATTATTTTCTTTTTTTTTTCAATCAGATAAAAGCGTTAAGTTTTCGAAATAGTAAGATTTTTTATTTTTATATTAGATTTATCGGTTAACTCATATCATTTGGTTTAGAAGAAATATTTACCGTCTTATCCGGATGTACTTTTTCTCCGGTATAGCGGTATGTAACTAGCTTATGACAGTATTTTGGAGGAGTCAGTTGTAAGTTACTGCCCCAAATTTAACGAATTGCCATTTACTGTAGAAGAGCCAAGAAATTGTCATTGAATATTGTAATAAACACATAAAATATAGCTATATATGTGACAGCTTAAACTGATAGCTTCAAAATGATAGACGGTATACTACTAAATAGATACGCAGCTTCTTTTGGATTCAAAACAAAATTGACTAACTACATGTATTACGTTCAACATACATTTGGATATTAAAAGGAAATACATCGGTAATGTTTGAACTTAATTTAGAGTGAAACGGTTAAAATGCAAAGGACTTGATTTCGTAATCACGTTTACTAAGAGCGCAATATTTGCTTTACTTGAATGATATTAATACTAGTTTATTAATACTAGTATTTTATCATTTTTAAGATGTACTTTAAGTGGCTTTAGCAAACATTTTAATTCAAATATACAATTATGAACACCGTTGAAACTTAAATCGCATTTTTATCGAAAGGAGCTCCGTGTGGGCTAAGGCGGTACTGTCGCTAAATCAGTTTTTTTATTTACTGACAATTAAATGCTGGGTACAAACTAATCGATCATCTAAGTCTATAAAATCTAAGTTCACTACAAATTGTTAATTGTTCTTCGTTTTACAGTTTGTTAATTTTATTCTATAGTATATTTATATATTTAGATATTTATGTAGTCAAAAAACTGTAAAAACTGTATACGACCTAGGGGAAATTATTATTGTATTTGAATTATTGTATTTTATTTTCTCAAAAATGTTCAATTATGTTAAAATACCTATAAAAGTATAATATATTATTTATATCAACTTTGAAATTGATTCAAGTATTTTTATCTGAGTATTTTTTACTTAAAAAAACATTTAAATATACACACATATATACATGTATGTCAATACACACACACACACACATACACACACACACACACACACACACACACACACATATATATATATATATATATATATATATATATATATATATATATATATATATATTACAAATAATAAGCATTGATTAAAATCATTCAGTTTTTTTAAATAATCTGCCTTATTTAATAAAACATAATACAAAACGAAAACCGGCAAAGAATTTCCCATTAAAACATTTCTGCCCCTTGGCAAAAATGATTATACAAAGCATAATTAAAGAATAAAATAAACATGAAATAACATAGTCGTAATCAGTTATTAATATTTTTTTCTGGCAACCAAGCGAGATTTGAATCAATCTCGCTTGGTTGCAAGAAAAAAATCCTGCGAACAGATTTTCAAATGAAGCAATCATTTGTCGTGATATTTCGTGAGTGCTCTTTGCTTACTTTTCCTGCTTCAACTTAACTAGCGCGTGTACACCCTTTTCTAGATTTGGAGGGGAAGATTGACAGGGGTCCAGGCAGGCTAAGGGGGCCGTCCTCGCGAAACGCCAAACTTCCAGGCGAGCAAGTGGTTCGAGCGGGAGCATTTTGACATATCTGGATTAGATGATGCATATAAGTAGATATTTTTTAACATAATCAAAAGTCACATGCAGTATGAATTGCTTACCTACATAATAAATTATTATCAAATGAAATATACCATGCCGTTTTCTGTCTTATTTCCTAAAACGACATAGGTCTTAATAATTCCTGATTTTCTAGTTGTCACAATTATGTAAGTTCGAGAACCCGAAAACCATTTAATTTTATTTACTAGTGTTAAAACCTCATAGCATTTGAAAAGCAATGCAATGGCCGTCCATGGATTCAGTAGCCGTCTGTTACTTAAAATGCGCAGCGAATTGCAACCTCTAAGTTCTGTTCGAAACTAAAGCTGGAAGTACAATAATATTTCTATATTATAGAATACCTAAGAACCTCAGTTTGTGATTTACTAGCACTTATTATATTTATAAATACATATTTACTATTAGTAAATTTACGACAATAATTAATTCTGTAAAAATTACTTGGTTTGATTGTCTTAAAGGGTAATATTGTTACATATATATATATATATATATATATATATATATATATATATATATATATATATATATAAGGTGTCCGGGGAGGAAACGTGGAAAATTGGAAAATAAGCTCTTAAGGTAGGAATATTTTGTCTAATAAAATTCTCGGATATTCTGAATGGCTGAGCCGCAACCAGCACTCAAAATTTGGTTTTAAAAACGTCTTTCTACGCAAAAATTTACATTGCAGAAGCACAGAAACACTTCAGAAACATGTAAATTGTTTATTATTTATCAAAGAAATAAATATATTCCTTCAAAAATAGAAATTAACCAAGAAATAAAAAAGGACCCGATTGACACAATTCGACTGCGTTGGGGGGTCCCTGATACTGAAAAATTGATTGACAGGA
The DNA here is from genome assembly GCA_964035755.1 of Teleogryllus oceanicus. Taxonomy (NCBI): domain Eukaryota; kingdom Metazoa; phylum Arthropoda; class Insecta; order Orthoptera; family Gryllidae; genus Teleogryllus; species Teleogryllus oceanicus. The sequence continues at coordinate 35,794,576 of CAXIVR010000001.1, read as the reverse complement.
AAACTGTCTGTGTCTGTGGACAATAGACTTCCAGGTGATTTTCCCCAAAATTTATATTCACTGACCGATCTGCACGAAATCGATGCCTCCCGAGTTAGAAACGGATACAATGATTTTGGGAGCTACTTTACATTAAGTCTCAACATTTTCAAACTTTTCTCAAAAATTTCTCAAAAGTTTTTTATTAAACCTTTTCGTACTATAGCTTAAAATACTCATACATTCAGATCTCATTTTCGAAAATTGCAAAAGTTCAAAAATTTTAAAAATTAATTTTGGGTTTTTAAAAAAATAATTTTTTCCTCATATAGCCTCCTTTATTTTTTTTCCTCATATGAAGCAAAGAATAATAAAAAGATTCGTGTTGGGCCTATTTCCGGCGGTCTCTATATTTTTGAAAACTGCAAAAAATCAATATTTAAAATGTACAATATTGACGATAGCATTTTTTTAAGAATATCTGTTTTTAAAAATCAGTTCTTCAAAAAACTTCATGTATACCCACTCTCACAGAATATGGGCGATGCCCTGTGCGGCCACATCTGGCTTTTCCACAGCTTGGACAACCATCGCTGGACACTTGACCAATCCTGGAGTCGAGGCGTATCCGCTCTTACCATTGGCTTTTGCTCCAAGTTTCAGACACGTCCCCCTTCCTCCCCTCGAAGATTTTCCTCCTAGTTATCTCAAAGGGGCGGAGCAATTTCTGAGGTCAGTGACGCTGCCTCGCTAACGTGAGCAGGGGGTAACAGGAGGGGAGGTGAGAGGAAGTAAGAGGAGGTAACAGGAGAGGGCACAGAAACGAAACGGATTGGTCGCGCGGGCGCGAGGATCACTCGCCAATTGCACTGGACGTTGGCCTGAACCCGTGGACGCTGACGGACCAAGGGGCAGCGGGTCACGGGATGGGTCTGTGACATTTTTATCGAGTTCTTTACCATGAAAATTAACTCTAATTTATGGTATCTAATATTGTGAGAAATTTGTGCAGATTAAATTAATAGTATTGAAAGTTTTGTTTCTTACAAACTATTTTAAAATGCTAATGGTTCTAAAGCAAGGAACACTAATTATTACATAATCATTTTCGGGAAACACACAATATAATACATTTACATAATATAGACATTTCCTATCAAGCAAATTGAAATTCATATTCACGTATTTAAAAACTTGCATTTTGACATTATTACGCCTTTATTAAGGAAATGCAAGCAATACACACATTTTATTACGCATTATGAAAATGTAATCGCCCATTTTTTCTATATGTGCAGGTGCATGCAAATAGTGATTTCGTTAATCAATTAAAAATCACTGCCGGGTGTCCCAAGTAGATTATCATTGCAAAATTGCTATTGTTAATATTGTTTAGACTATTTGTAAAATTGATGCAATTTTATAGTGATAATCGGTGAAAAGGAACTAGGAACCTCTCATTAGAAATATTTCGAAAATATAATTGTCTTATTCTTCATATATTTTTCAAAAGTTACTATTTTTCTGTTACACTGCTGAGAAGATTATATCTATCCCTTCCCAGTGATATTTTTATTTATTTATTTATTTATTTAAGGTAATATACAGGCAACAGTACAAATCTGATATGGCCTGAATAGGCGCTAACATAATTAATTATTTTCAACATATCACATTGCATATATTAATAGCAAAATTGTAATAATTGATATCTTTAATAAATAGCTAATAATATAAACAGCAAATTTTTAATTCTTTTAATTTATAAATATTTTAATCTACACTGAAGTTAAATATTTTCTTAAATATTTTTGAATAACCACGTATTAAAAAAAGAATAAATTTGAAAACCTTAAAATGTTACGAATCAATGTAATTTTCTTAAAACGAGCTGTTAAGAAAGAAACAAAAACTTGTTTGAATAAACTTTCAAGAGATTGAGTATTTAGTTAAAAAATTTCAATTCCGGGACAATTTTCCAATTAAAATATTTAAGCGGAACACAGTGTTTCCGAATCGTATTATCTTTCCAATTTATGTTAGGTTTTGTATGACCTCAGAAACAGTTTCTGGAGTGTTTAGTTCGATTCGAAGCTCTCCCGCAGATTCAAGCATCCGGAAACCTTAACACAGTTATCGATATTGAAGTTAGAAACTGTTTTTATTCACCCAGAAACACACCGTCCTTGTTTTCTAATGATTAATTGTGAAATAATTTAGCCATTTGTAAGATATACGCCTTGAAACAAAATAATTTGTGCTCATAAAAGATCCCCAATACTTAGAATGCATATCAAACCTGAAAATACATTTGGTTTTAGATCCTTTTGGAAAACACAAGAGATTCAAGTATGAGATCTGAGTTCTCAAATCTGAAAACTAAACTACAGTCTTTATTATTTTCACGAAGTAAGAACTTCCATGCCTTCTTTAATAATATAAAGGCTGTGTATTGTGCTCAAATATCTTTTCAACTACATAGTACAATATTATTCATAAAATTTTCTGAAAATTTGTATAAAAGTCAGTTAAAATATTTTTATTAATTACAAGATTAAAAAGTAAAAACAGTAAAAAGACTAATTTAAAATGAAATAAATAGCAAAGACATTCCTCAAAAACGCAAAATTAGTTATAAAGGCATGTTAAAAGTATCATCCCCTTCACATAATAGATTTATAATCCATAGCTAAGAAAGTTTAGAGTTTGCGGAGGACAGTAGCCAGCATCTCCTCTATAGTCAACAAAGCTATGCCTTCTTCAGCTCTTTCATTATCGCAGTGCACAGGAGCATGCTTTACAGTAAAGTCTGTTCTTCATTTCTGGGGATAGGGGTGGGGAACTGCACGAGATGTCCGTGCGAGAAGTGGCAGTGCCAGATCCAGAGTGAATAACAATTCTTGCCTCGGGCTTAGAGCACGGGATGGCCGACAAAGGGGTCTTATGATCCTTGTGAGTTTGAAAAAGTTCTGCCACTCTGTTTGCACTCAAAATGCAACGTTGGATAAAATCTTAGTAGTAGGAAGTAGATGTTACATAAAGATGCTCTTTCTGGCTTCCTCGAGGCCAACTTTACTACCTGAGTCAGGGTTTCATTTCCATATCCCCCACGTGGCCAGGGGACACAGGAAAAAACGTAATTCAAATGATGGAGAATTAAGCGATATCTTCGTGTATTTGATGTTGGATATATGATGTCAGAGGTTTACTAGGAGAAAGAGGAAATGGACGACAAGGCCGTAGCTTCCTGGGTTCGAAGGGCCATGAGTTCCGCCTCGGACATAGATGTGTGTTCGTGATGTCCTTACGTATTCCTCCCTACAGAAAACCCCAAACATAAAAATCCACAGTGGTCGTTATATGACCTAGTAGTTAAAAAGGAACGTTAAAAATATACAAAAAACAACAACTTCCAATTGTCAAAGAAAATTTCACATATTTGAATTCGGACTTTCAATAATCGTTGCCTAATAAAACCTAAGGACTTTATTTCCCTGGGCAAAATAGCATTATAAAACGGAAATTTATTTAATCAAAAATGAAATTTTCATATATGGTCAGCTAATTCGATTATTATTTATAACTTAATATTCATCTCTCTCAGAGATTTACAATATTGCAATATTCATTGTAGTATTACATATTTTATTCACACTTTCATATTCGTTGGTAAAATAAACATATTTATTAAACTGAGTACCACTGAATTTAATAATGTTCTTTCATTACAATATTTCATAGTTTTTTAAGCTGAAAACAGTGACGGAAAATAATTGGCTAATATTGAGTTAAGACTTCATTAAATATTTGCTATTTTACATTCTCGAATGCGCAACTGTTACAAGTAATGATATCAAGTAAAATGGTATTTAGGGTTTGAAGGAAAATTCGGCATGAAATCACGAACTCCAAAAAATATTTCCAAAAAGACTCTGCGAACATGTATTTATTTTAGACTCGTTGTAGGAAAAGGACCTGTGTACGCATGGTACCGCAAAAAATTAAAACATTACTGACTTCTAAATCAATGTATTCTTTTTCAAAATTGATATTATATACTAGCAAGTTCATTGGGATTCTAAATCAATGAGAATCCAATATTCTGGAGGTATGTTACATTATGCTCATGTGCATTATTGAAACTTTCTGAGAAACGAACTCTTTCTTTTTTACTTTACACTCTTCATTTCGAATACACTATACCGTTATTACAAATACTGTAGTAAGTATGCCTTTGATTAATATCTCTGGGATTTTTTCAACGTTACAGTGCAATCTGTTCAAATTTCTCATGAACTCTTTACTCTTCTTCTCGGTATAACTAATTCTACAAATGAGAGTTATAAAATTGCTAATCTTTTAAATTTAGAAAATTGCTTTGCGGTAAGCATAAAAATTTTCCGTGAACGCATAATCTAAATTCTCTCTTATATATTGATCAATTGCACTTTCTTCTTAAGGAGTAGAAAGATTACGTAATGCTACGCGAACAAAACGCGAATTGTCTGAAAAACGCATAAATGTAGCGACGAAAAAATGAATCAAATCCACTTGCTTCATTAGAAAAAAATCACTCCAAATCGTGGTGTAGCCAGAATCCATGTTTTGTGGGTGGTTGATAGCGAAAATCGACTGACGGTAAAATGTCTGTCCGTCCGTCCTAGACAGCATGGCAGCTGACCGTTCAGCCGATTTTCTCAAATTGTGCTCTAACAATCGATCTGGCTGATGTCGTAGCGCCTTGAATTTGAAACCGATATTTATTCAATTGGGGAGGGTACTTTACATGAAGCCACTGGGACATATTTCAAGTGTTCAAACAAATGGCTCCATAATTTTTTATTACATTTTACGGTTGGATAGTGGGAAGTGCATTTAAGAGAATATTGCAGGTCTCATGTTCGTTGAAAACTGATTTTTCGTAAGTATTCCTACAAGTAAATATTGGAAATTCGATTTTTCCCTTGATGAAACTTTTGTAAAGATAGATTTTTAAATAAGATCATGTGCAATTTTCAGAACTTTTAGTATTTTCAGCATAAGTTTCCGTGAAAATACACAGGTGAGAAAGTACGCGCTGTTTAAGCATCACTAGTATTCTTTAAAACTGTACCGATCCTAGACATTAGGCCTTCAGATAATTGCAAGTCTCTTTCCAGTTTTATTATGATAGCAATGTAGTACTGAAGTACGCATAGGAAAAGTAAAAATATTGTACTTTCTTTCTATGAAAAGTTCGCACTCTATTAAATATAATTATATTATATTAATATATTTAATATTCCTATATTATACATTTATATATTATATTATATATCACAGCATATTTAAACTTAAAAAGTTGACCTCTGAGGAAACGAAAAAATATATTGAAACGAAAATATGAAAATATATTGTTCTATTTAGCATATGGTTTTATTATATTTAACTACTTTTCTAGTGGCAACGGAAACGAAACCACTTTAGCCGAGTGGTTAACGTCTGCGAGTACGCTGTCAGCTTACTTCAACGTTGTGAGTTCAGATCAGAAGGTGATTTTTCTTCTGTGTAATTGTGATTTCCGTGTAATATGTCCAATATTTTGTAATTAATAACAATTTTTGAAAGACTTTCAAGGGTGTAAAGGGCCAGTTTGTCGTCCATCAATTTTTGACGACCAAGAGCTCGTTCTGTACTATCTGACCGAGGCGCTGGTCGTCCTATTTTTCGAACTCATATGTTTTGAAAATGGAAAAAAGTTAACTTTTCAAAGGCACAAAATTGAAAATAGAATCTTGCTGGTTGAAAGCTCTTTTGAATTCATGTAATAGTATAATATTGGAGCAGTGACATTAGAGAAGAAGTATGTGCTGTTGTATTACATTCACTTACCGTTGTTTGTTATAAGCATTATAATTTAAGAAGCAATCAAATATCAACTATTTGCAGATATTATTAAAATATTTAGCATTATATCATTCAGAAGTTTAGGTTATAAAATTTTCATGAATAAAGTACAAATTTGTCCGGAAATTCTCTTAGTTGTATTAGTGGTTTGAAAATCACATAGTTTCTTCCTTAATATTTGGTTCTGTATTTCAGACTGGTGTTCCATGACAGTTGATTCAGTCTTATCGCGTAATGTGAGATACATGAAGATACGGAGAGACAAGATATGATTTGCAGGATAGAAGCTTCTTGCGAGCCCTACACAAAAGACATTCAGATCAGAAAGCAGCTACAACTAGATCAGCTATAGATATTATTCGGCGCTGATGATTCCACATTCTTATCAGAATGTGAGTTTGCTATGACTTCATTAAATGTTGTACATCATAAGAACAATAAATTTCAGAACCAGTTCCCATTCTAAACACCCCTCATCAGTGCCAAAAAGGTACCTCATGGTAGCTAAATGCAGATTAAAACGTAGTAAGATGAGCAATGGATGCAGATCAAATCCCCTGCCAATGTATTTTTTACGCAATTACAAATTGCATTAAATCATATCATCTGCAGAGAGGTGTTCAAAAATTCTTTGGAGAACAAACTTGTTTTTATGACGATAATGTGATTATATTAGGTGTGTGCTGGTATCTTGTATTAAGCAATGTAGACGAAACAGAAATTTGGGAAGAGATAGCTAAAATATTAACAGTGTCTCAATTGCAATATCATTTATCATATTTTATGTAATCGTTAGAAATAATATGAAAAAATTGTGAAGTTGTATAATTACTAGTAAATTTATATTTAACAGTTCTAGAATAATCAGAATCAACAACAAGTCTGTGGGTTTGTCATAAATTTTAATAAGGTAATTTCTTCGTTCTTTTATTAATTGAAGAATATGTCTTTTACGTTTAACAAAGTTCCTTAGAAACTGTACGAACTCCATTAAATTACATTTGTGTTTGTGCCTGTGATAAGTACTAACAGAACGCATCATAATTGTTGTAACTCCATTGATAATTTTATTTCTTTATGAATATTTGCTTAAACTTTTAATGTAAGTCTTCGGTAGGTGGAGCCACATTTCAAAATGTATGAACTCCAAAACATAATAAAAAGTACGATTTGACATTAGTCATGTGAAAGAAATCAATATTTTTATTATCATCTCATTTTAAATAAAGAATGTTTGATACGGCTTATCTTTGGTGCAGGGTAGACTGAGACTAAGTGGCGAGCATTCAATCAGTCCCAATTTTCTAAGAAAATAAGGAATTTTAATTATTTAGTTATATCAATGATTATTCGCCATGCTTGTGTGGTGATCCATTGCACAAATCACTTCCATTTAGTCTCAATATAGGAAAAACAGGAGGTGCGAATTTCGGATCTCAAAATGTCTAGGATAAAGTCGATTTCTTTTAAATCTAAATATGATTTATTATAAATTCTTAAATATATTAGCAAGGTTATATAAATAAATACATTATCATGTATTTATTAAAGCATCAGTTGCCCTAATATTGCATTTTCAGAAATTGTACTTGAAGACAGATATGTTTAGAATATGATTCTATTGCGTCTTCGTCTTTACTCTCAGAGAGAAATGGAGAATTACAGAACAAATATTTCGTATTCATAGATACATGAAGGCTTGCAGATTACTGAAAGACCAATAACTCTCTCTGTAGCTGAAATCGTTTGACACCGGGTTTTTTAAATCAGAATTATTGAGATCGAGTTCTGCGCGATGCCTTTTTCTTCTGTTCCGCGTTCTGTTTTACCTAATTAAGGAATTAAAGATAAGAATGTTGAGCGGAAAATACGTGTATTTATTGCTTATAAGATCTTTGCTGAACTTTTTACTTACTATATAATGTGTAATTAGTTTGATCCCTTTATTACAAATAATTATACAAATGTGTATTTACTTTCTTTAGTTAGTAAGAATTTAACTAACCTCGCGGAATTAGAAAGTGAACGTTTTTGATATTTGCATTCACTTCCAGAAACGTTTGTCACAACTCTGTCACTTTATGGGAAATGAAATATGAAATGTTTATCCCGTTCGTTAGTGATATCCATATTGTGACCTGATAACCGTATTAATTGAGTACTAAAGATGTAATTCCTTCGGACAGGAATCAAACCCATCGTTCGATTTGACCAGTTGCTCTGACCACTGAGCTTCCGAAAAAATGCGTTTACAGTTGGGTTCTTGGGCTCGTGTATTCCCACGCATTTGATATTTATCACCGCTCATCATCATTTACGTAAGTCAATGAAGGTTTGGACCGCTTTAAGTAATTGATATCAAAGTTGGCTTTTGCAACGTCATTGCCCAGATTGTGACAAATTACTCGTTTTTCTTGATTAGATAAATACACATTTCATATTTGGCAACATGAATCATTTGTAGTAAAGTAAACTCACCTTGAAATGACAATCAGTAATGCAGAAAATTCTCAGTACTGTTTTTGTATCTCACCTTTTGGAACTGCTGTAATACGTTTAGAATGGATTTTGAACTATGATAATTCATTATCTCAGCACAAATAAAACTTGTACTTCTCGTTTTTACTTTCTCGTATACGCACGAATATACGTAGTATAAGTAGTATATTCGTATGTGACGTATATACGTAGTATATTCGTGCGTATACGTAGTATACAGAAAGTTATGTAATACAGCGGAAAATCGATTTCGCGATTAAACGGTAATACACGTTTGGAGTCAGAAAGTGGTTTATCAGCCGTCCAATCCATCCGTCTGCTGATCACTACTGGCGCCCTAAACCCGCGTCGATCCTTTTCAAATTGAAGAAACCCTGTTTTTAGCTGCTAGTTGAAGCTTGTTTGAAAAATCTTTGAAATTTGGGGGTACTTTACATGAAGCCTTTCGGACATTTTAAAATTTTCTCAAAACGATATAATTTTACTAGTAAGAATAGAGTAAAATACACTTAAGAAGGATGACATAGTTCCATTTCTGGTGAACTCTGAATTATCGAAAATTTTAAAGTTTAGTTTCATTTAGGGCGTCTTCCTGCAACACAAGAATTGAAGAAAACAGATTTGTCTTTCTCAAATGAAATTTGTTGTTGTCCATAATTCGTTCTTGCATAACAATCATGTAGCAAACTTTCTTGAAATGATGTGTTTTCATTACCAAAGTGCAATAATATTTTACAATTTAAAGAATGGTTTATGAAATGCAAAACTGCAATGAAACCGTTTTCTTTTCTTACTATTAAAACGTTTCAAAACGGAATTTGCGAAATCGTACTTTTTTACTGTTTCTTTCGTTACAAGCAACATTCCTGTCTTCAGCTAGAAAAACTCAACAAGTATCACTCGTCAAAGCACATCCCTAATATATGAAACTGACCTTATAAGTGACTGCGAGGGAGTGACGTCACATAGTTCAGGTGCTTGTTTGAAGAACTGGAAGACTCGAGTTCACGTCTGTGTATTCATACAACTTTTATTTTTTGACCCCTATGTGTGAGATTTTAATTAATACTTTTCCTTTTCAATAATTTGGGTATGCATTTACGGTTGTCGTTTAGAGTTAAACAGACCAAGTGTTAATAGTGTAACATTTGTTATATATTAAGAAAACATTACCAATAACACGAGAAAATAAAATTTATTTTTATATAAAATGTGATGAATGAACAAAAAGATAATAACTACGGAATGATAGGTGGTTTTCTTGAAGTCAATAAATGTTTATAGATTCTAATGCTAATTACTTGCAGCAAATGGTTCTGAATGTCGGACCATTATCGAAACTTGTCCGCTAGCCCAACGTTATCGTCTAATAATCTCTACCTTGGGCAGAGGCGATAAGGGTTGAACGTGAGGCTAGGGCCGAAGCGCCTGCTAGCAAAAATTACATAGTACTGAACTGAAACATTCTTAAGTGGAATTAACTATTTTATAGTGCCGCGTAGATTTCTTTGCTTTCTTATTGTCTCTTAGAGGTAATTTATTTAATATTTTAAATTGCAGAAGTGCGGAAAAGCAATGAGTTTGAAGACAAAATTCGTAGATTCTTAATTATGAGTAAGTTCGCGAAATGCTTACCACCGTCTGTGTTGGTAGCGCAATCGCTTAGGTGCGTGCTTCACAATGAAGACGCGTGTTCAAATCCACACGTATTACGATATCAGCGGTTTTTACTTGACGAGCAATGAAATAAATTCCCTAATAACGATGTCGAGGTATTTCTAAACATTCCTTTTCTTTGCAAGAAGATGCATTTCTGAAACTGCGAAAAAGAATTCGATGTACTTTCGATTACTGGTCATTTACCGGATCATTCACTACTTCATATTTGCCTGTTCATAGGCCGTTTTGGTTTTACATTGAACGTTCGTTTCCTTCCCAATCCTAATACGAGTATTACGTCCTTTGTAATTAAGTTTGTATTTGTTGTGTCTCACTGTTCTTTTGTCAAGTTTTCTAGCTGAAATTTTTTCTTTACTTTTAAAAATTAAGAAATGCTTACCTTCGCTACTACTGCAAAATATGAAGAACTAGAGGTGCTACAGGAATGGGACAGTTTCTCATATAACAATGTTTTATAATTTCCTTTGTGTGAGATGGTTTTAAGGTTCTTGCCAGCTCCATAGGAGTTCTTGCCGTTCTCTTGCCAGCTGACATCTATCATGCACAAAATGGCTTTTACAATTTTCTCCAACTTTTCGGTTCAAAATAGCTCTTTTCACAGGAATCTATTGAGTTTTGAAAAACTTCCTCTAAGTCATTTGAAGCACTTCACTCACAAGTTAAATAATCTATACAAATCTATTCAAATGCTCATAACAGCCCGAGAGGTGTTCAAAAAATTTGTTGTATAATTTTAAAAAATAATAAATAGAGCAATATCTCGTTTATGTCATCGGATATGCTGCATTGTCCCAACCAAAATTTAAAGAAAAAATTTGGAGCCGTTTTTGAGAAAATCTTGTTTATGCAAATTTTTAAATTACAAATATTGCACGCCATATTGTGCGAAATCAACTAAAACTTTTAAAATTGCAGGACATGGTAAGATCTAATTATAAGCAACACATTTCATTTGAAGCAAAAATCTCTATCTTTCATTTTGTAGTTGTAGTAAGACGCCGCAAAATATTAAAATTTTAGCGATTTTTCAAAATTCGGAGTTAACCGTGAAAATTGGACATATTCTACCTTTATAAGCGTATTTTACTATAGAGTAAACAATTACTTACAAGAAATTTACAGAAAAAATTTGGGCCGTTTTTGAAAAAAATTTAAAATGTCGAAGGCTACAAATAGTCCCAAAATTAATGAATGTTTTTTCAAAATCACGTAGCTTCAGCTCCATTTAAGAAAACGACGAGGAGTTTCTTCAATTTGGAAAAAATCGTATACATGGTTTAGGCGCTAGGTTATCAGACGGACGAATGGTTTTGCTTTAATTGGTTTTGGCATCACGGATCAACAAAACTGGAATTGTGGCTACACCGCGTGTTAGAGGTCTTTCTCTTAATTTGGCTATTTTTTATTCGGTTTCCTCACCAGAGCGATGCAATGATTTTCGCAGAAAATGCGCAGTTTTTCGCGCAGCATTATATAACATTCTCTAACACTACGTATATTACTCTCTGTATATATGTAAGTATGCGAATTATAATATATCAGTGTTTGTTAACATGCACGTCACGCAGATAGAATTTTAAGGAATAAAGTTAGTGATGAAGATGAAGATCTTTTATTTATATAATATTATTTCATCAGAAACAGCTCTTTACCTTAACTTGACGTTGAAATACTTGTTACATTATTTTAGGAGGCCATCAATAAGTTATGCAAGACTAGTAAAATATAAATGTTGAAAGGTTTGATTAATTATAATCCAAATAACTTAAAAATGTTGGTGGATATCGTTAAGACTTCGAGACAGCTGCAAAACCTTTTGAATTCATACATAAACGATTTCCCTTTTGAGTCAATATCATGAAAATAGGTAGAAATATTTTTTTGTATCTGTAACATTTAATCCAGAAATTATCTAAAATAAAATGGAGACTCAAAATAAATAATGTAAAAGTCAAGACACATGGTTGTGAGAAATCTCGATATGATCTAGAACAGAAATAGGTATTATGTTCCAGTAGGAGAATTTAAATATATCAATTGATTATTAGAGCAGGGGATCTAATATTAAACTTTATTAAAAAATAAATAGGAAGGTAATTATTAGTAGACTTCATAATATTTCATGTAACAAAAATTTTCGAAAGAAAACTAAGAGACAATATAGAACAATGTGGAAACTAATGACACGTATGAATCGGAAATTCACAAAATTAAAATGATCACAATAAACTCTCAGTTAAATGCTATGAAAATGAATTTTGGAGACGAATGTTGTCAGTATACTGTTGATAGAATACTAAACGAAGAGATTAGACAGATAATAATGATTTGAGAGAGGCAAGGGATTGAAAATGAGAATCCAAATAACTCCAATGGTATGCAGAATGCATGCTGACAGAATATCAAAAATTATATTTGAGTGAATCCCTTTGAAGAAAACGAGGAAAATGAAATCATAAATTCGTCATCGATTTGACAATGAAGGGCAGAAGAATAGAGGAAGATGCCTGACGGAATAAAAACATTGGTGTGTAGATTGCAGCAGTCATTAGAACTGTAAAATATAAGCAAATTAATAATTACCTTAAACCCGAAGTGGAAGATACCGAATGAAAGCCTTGTTGTTATGTGCTGGCACAAATGGCGAGGCAAGATCTGTTAAGACTTGCCCGAATCTAAACCAAAAGCAAAGTAACGTTCTTATTTGAAAAGATTAAATGAAAACAAGAAAATTTGATTATTTTCTAGGGGAGTCCTTTAGATAACAAATATCAGATATTACTCTATTTGGTATTTATGATATTTGTAAACTTTAAACTCCGTTATCGGCATGATCCTTTTTCAATGGGAACAATATTCTTCAATTGACAGGTCGAAAGAAGTAAATATTGTATTTAGGTAAAAGATGATTGAATTACGTTTTCAGAAAATTGACAGGGTAAATTAAAAGAAAATTATCACAAATAGTAAATTCATTTCTTGTATGTTGCGCAATGAATAATGTCAATTCCACAAGTCAAATCTATTTTCGATCACCAATAACATATGTGGGTCTCTGCTCTGAAATCTTTCGCTGGCAGCGATAACATAATTCACCGGAAAGTGTTCGACAGTTTATCGACGAATGACAGAAAATGTAATTACAATAGCCAGTAGGACTTCTGATTGCAGTATTCAGGCGAATTTTTTAAAACTCAGACATTTGTTCATCATTTCTCTCATGGTAATGCAACATGTATTCTCAAGTTAATGTTGAAATATCTAGTATCACTTTCGGAATCTAAGACTTAAGTAAAAGGTGCAAATAGTGACCTGAAGATTTGGTTACAGACAACAGCGATACTTACAGATTTCTCTTCTTCCTGACCTTGCATTAAAGTGGTCATAAGACCATGCGATGTCTCAATAATAATTATAAATTTGAGTTATTTCGTTATTATTTAGATTTTCTTTGTAAAATCGTCTCTGCGTGAGATATACTGTATTGAACACAAACTATCAATCAATGGGCAGTACATTTTAAAACGTTACATTGCAATATAGTAGCAATACCTTTCAACAATAATAAATATTATGATTATAGTTTAAATTCCTTAATTCATATTATAATTACTTTAATTAAATTACTTTATAAATATTTATAACAATGAAATTTTCCCATTAAAAAATTAATTGCTTATTTTGTTTGTGTTATTAACAATTCATTAAAAATTATAAATATGCAGTGCAATATTACTGAAGATGCGTTAGTGAACACATATCAATAAATTGGCAATTTTGTATGAAATGTAAAAAACATATGAAAATAGAAAATTTTATTTTGCAACAATATTTTGAAGAGGATCCTATTCATTTTTCTAACGATTATCGTGACACAGATTTCGAAGTTTGACAAAATTTTGAAACATTATAATTACAATTTTGAAATAATTTATGACAGGAGAATCTCTAGTGCTTCTTAATGGATTAGCAAAAACAGTGTTTGCATGAGTCACCTGCTTATCTAGAAGAAGTGGGTGTAACATTCAAATGACGTGTAAAACTTTGTGTGCATTGCTCGTCTCTCGAATAAAAATATCGTAATGTAAAAATATACTTGCTATAATAATATAAATATATTAATTTCATTGCGGAAATCATACATAAATTACATGTAAGTAATATCTGATATGGAGTGTGTGTATGTGTGTGTATGTGTGTGTGTGTGTATTATTGTGTGTGTGTGTGTTCCTCAATGTTCACGCAATAGACAAAGCTGGTATTTCTACCTTTGCAAACATTAAGATATTAAAATGTTATATAAAAAAAGTCATATGTCGTTTTTGATTCTCACGCAAAAATCCTCGAAGCTAATTATCACATGTGATTTTTAATATTGCGGTAAGAACTCCATGTAAAATGCAATCACCTAACGTTAGATTGAAGAGGTAATTAATTGTGATCCCCAAAACAAAAGATCAAAAATCATTGTTGCTTTACAGCTGCCACCAATCACTTAATAATGTCTGCAGTAGAAACTTTCATTGTGACTAAAATGAACTTTAAATACTTCAAGTTTATTTAGTATTTTACCATATCAAAACTATTTTATTACAATATTAATATCCCGTGACCATATAGTATTTTTAATTGGGTCATCTGAGAAATTGATGATGAAGTATTTCTAACTGAAGCTGCTATCTCGGAGACGTGTTGTGAAACTGACTCTAAAACGCGTATTTCTTTAAGTTGTATTAATTTTCTAATAAATAACTAGGTTAGACAATGCACAATGCAAATTATTTGCATTTATATTAATATTACAATAATAAACGACAGAAATGTAGACATGAGCTTAGTCGTTGTCAATGTTATGTTTGCAAAAGCCCGTTTTATAACAGTTTTAAAATATGTTTTACTGAGAAATTACGTACCTTTATTTATGTAATTAAATGTATATACAAAAATTTATATGTAAAACTATTTGGTTGATTTAATATTTATATTCAAATATTTACTATAATATAACTCGCCATCACCGCCATTTGTAATGTTCCGTTAATAGTCCCACGCCTCCCACAAATGAAGCTATGGATTAGTCAGCTCGATCCGCAGGGAGACACAGGGGTCGGAAAACTGCTGGTAAAGTTCAGCTCAGGACATCGCCCATTTTTTGTGCAAGCGAGGGTACAATTCTTTTAAGAAATAATTAGTTTTAGCGTATTTTCTTCATCAAGCTATTGCAATTTACTTTTAAAGATACTCAAAACGGCCCCAAATGTTTTTTCTTCATATTTTTTCTACGATAGAGTAAAGGACACTTAAAAACTGGTACACGTCTACTTTCCGTTAACATTTTAAAAAATTGCAAAAGTTCGAAATAATGCCAGAAAGTATTTGCTGTGTAGCACTAGTAGTTAAACTAACCTTTTAGGACGACAAACGCCAATGTTTCTTCAAGTATAAGGATGCGAAAAGTGATGAGATAGTCGGAACGATGTCATAATAGCCATAACTCTGGCACTCTCGCGAGAAGGTGCAAGAGCCAGGGTGGGGGAAGACCGCCGCTGCCGCCTCAGGGTTCGCCACGGGCGCCTTCCCAAAAGTGCGGGTTCCCAAAATTGGGGTTTCTCAAAAAACCCTCAACGGCTCACCAAAATCCCAACACCGGTGCACTGTCTGGCAAGCTAGTCCCGGTTTTTCTGGGAGAAAAAAAATTGCTTTCCGAAGAAACGGCGGTGACCGAGGATGCCACCTCGTGCGCCCCAGCGCAGCGGGGAACGCACGAAACGTGGGGAGGGGAGCCTCATGAAGGGGAGGGGGAACGTGGAAGGGGCGGAGGAGAAGCGCGAAACAACAGCGTGGAGGGAGGGTGAAGCCCCAAGGTGTACGTTGAGTCGTGCGGAAGGGGTGGCCATTTTCTACCGTCCCGCCCCGTCATCAGAGCTCAAGGCCCCAGAAGGTTTTGTTTCTCCTACAATTACACACGTGACAGACTCGCCTTTGGAATTCGTCTCACAAGTAATTGCTCACGAGGGACGTTCAAGCGTAAAGAATTCGTCACTCGATGAGCAGCCAATTAAACCAATTAAAAGATTTTTTTTAAAATCAGCCGCCTGCTGAAAAATAACTGAAGTCCGCTTCCGTGGCAGGGACAGGGTCGGCCATCTCAAAGGAGAAAGCTCGGAGAAGACAGGGCTGCGGGCAGGCGAACGCAATCAAAGGGAGGTGTCAAGGGTGCTGCTCCTTCACCAATTATTGTTTTCAAGACAAAAAATTCATTCGTGCCAAAGATCTCCGAAAGAAGGGTTCGCCCCACATCGTAGCAAAGTGAACGTGTCGAAGGACTGCATTCTTTTGGGGCGTAAGGGGTGGCTGAACGAACGTGCTTATAATTAATTTTAAGAAAGTAAAATTAAAGAACTGGAAGTTGAGTAACATTGATGAAGGTATCTGCTTCGCAGGTCACGCTCCAGTGGCTCCTAAATCGCGTTGTCACCAGAAGCGACTGCGAGTTTAAAAAGGTGTTAGCATGATTGGTCGCGACCTTAGAAGCAATATCGTAATGCTGGTGAAGAATTATGGTAGAAAGCAACACATTGTCTGGTTTACGATCACAATCGGCAGCAGTCACATTCCTAATGCCAGTAGTGGAAACCAACCAAACTAAATCCATTTTATCAATAAAATACCTCGCGGAAATTTGCCTTGCGTAAATAAACAAATTCTGTAATGAGCAAAAAATCCTTCAAATATGAGCGTTACTTAATTCGAATGACATCAATTTACTGTTCGGCGACCTGTATATGCATGTAATGGTTGGCTACGGAAGATCATAAAATGGGTGGTGTCTAATAATAATTGGCTACAGAAGATCTACTGCCAAACATATATCACAAATAATAAAACATTAGGCATATCTTTTTATTTTTATTATTAATATTATTATTATTTTCGATTATTTCCATTTAGAGAAAGCGTTTGAACTTCAATGCCTTAATGATGATTATGTTATTATTAATATTATTACTATTTATTTTTATTATTATTTATTATTATGAGAATAATAAATTGATAAAAATTTAGTGAATCATTATACATTTTCTTGAGGAATATTTTTTTCACGATTAGTGCTCACCAATAGCCCACAATGAAATTGAACTAAACAATTGTAGTGCATTTAAAGAAAAGATCGTGACCGTTTATCCGGCTGCAAGAAGAAGCTATAAAACAAAGATAATAGTATATTCTTCAACGAGCGCATAATGATGGCTGTTGTTCAGGAATTGATGTTTACGACACGAACAACGTAGGAGTGGGTGTCATCATTTCTACGAAAGTATAATAGCCATTATGCGCCAGTAGAAAACTACTTTCTCTACGACCTTGAAATATACAGAATAGATTTTAAACAGATTTTGATTTCTTTGAAACACAAGTATAAGGATTATCTACATCAAACACTGTTGTAATATAAGATACATCGTCCGGAGCTTCTCTAATGAATTTATTTCTTCTAGTGAGAAAGTTTTAGATTTTTTAACTCGATATTCTTCAGAGGGTTCTTTTCAAAAGTAGGCAATTTATAGTAAGCTTTTAGCATTACTTCATTGTGTATGTGCAATGTTAGACAAATCTTCTCTCTCTCTCTCTCTCTCTCTCTCTCTCTCTCTCTCTCCTCTCTCTCTCTCTCTCTATTTATATATATATATAAAAATTCAATTTCATTTTCTTCGTTTTAATTCAAATTCCATTCAAACTGCGTTCCAACTTGGTTTTATTGTTGCTGTGTGACGCAGGACGAGGCCGAGAAGGTCAGGAAAGCGGCGTCCGGAAAAGAGACAGAAAGAAACAGACAGTGTCAGTGAGAGAGATAAGAGACAGAGACTGATAAACAGGGGCAATAGATGGAGGGACAAAGAGATAGAAGGAGAGAGAGAGACGGTGAGAAAGACGGAGAGAGAAGGGAGAGGGAAGGAGAAGAAGGGCAGAATAACGTCTGCCTGGTTCCACTAATCTTTCATAAAGTAGAAGGGTTTATACTCTTGAGAAAGTTTTGTGAAGTAAGCCAAGAAAACGTTCTCTCTAAAAGAATTCACTCTATTTCTCCACTCCATAAATGTTGTGTATGATTGTTCATAATACTTCCTAGATTTTTCTCGCAATTTATTATTTACTTATTTATTTATTTTACGTCAAAACTGCGTATGACGTGCTATGGGGAGAAGTGAATTCTGTGCACATTTTCAAAACTCTGTGATCCCTACACAAAGTCATATACTACTTGAATTTTGAATGAAAAAAACCTCTCCATGTAATAAAATCTAATTTCAAGGATAAAACAGGAATAAATTTTGGGCTCTTATCCATGATGTCCTTCGTCAAGGAATAATACTTCCTGCTGCGACAACATGGAAACGATAATTTGAACAACTATCTTTCCCACTGAATTCTAGAAGACGTGCACAGATAATGAACTTACATTTATGTCCAGAAGCAAAACAGGGGGCCATCTCAACATTTGTTCAATGGATCAAGGAAACTAGACGAGAAGTGCGCCATTGACCCGGAGGCTGCGATACAACACACGTTGCAGGTTTTTTACATTTATACAGTCCAAATAGTAAATAATGCATAAAATATCAGTGTTAAAATTAATGTTACTTTCCTTGTGATGCTCAGTATAGTCTCTAATTTTTATGCAAACAGTTATGCAGCAGAAACATTTCAGTTGAGATTTAAACTTTTCTATCGAATTTAATCGTTCAATGTCATCTGGCAAAGTGTAAAATAATGTACATATATTGTATGTGAATTTTTTGTAATGAGCTGTTGATACTGTCACCTAATGAATATGATTTCTACGTCGAGTGTCATAGCAATAGACGTCCGCATTTTCTGAAAAGATATTTCTGCCCTTAAGCAAGTCATTTTTGACAAAAATCACTGATTCGTAAATCAACAGACAAGGTAATGGTAAATTTCTTAGATTATTGAAGAGAAGCTTACAAGAATCACGTGGGTGGGATTTGGTTATTATTCGTACAATTCGTTTTTGTAATCTAAAAGTCTGGGAACTCTAAGATGTATTTCCCCAGAATATTATGCCATATCTCAGGTGGGAATAAACATTCGCGAAATATACACAACGAGCAGTATGAAGGCTAACTGTATTTGCAATAATTCTGAACGCGTAGCATAATGAACTTATTTTTGTGTTCAATTCATTTAAATGGACGTTCCATTTAAGGTTTGACTGAATTAAGGGACCGAAAAGTTTGTTGCCTTAACATCAGTCAATGGTGCACCGTTCATTTTCAATGGTGCACAGAATTGTTTATTTGAAATGGAACACTGCATCAAAACCGTTTTCTTTCCGTTTACTATTAATTTGTTATTTCGGAACCAATTTGAAACATCTGATATTGTACTATTTACGGTTTCTTTATTGCAAAGGATGTTCGTATCATCCGCAAAGAGAACCGTTCTTCCGTTTCGAATCGTCGAGGGCATATCGTTTACGTAAAGTAGGAACAGAACAGGGCCTCAAATCGATCCTTGAGGAACTCCACGTGCAATGGGGAAAGAGTCGGAAAGGTGCGTACGTAATGTTCCATCAATCCAGTAAGGTATTTCCACTCTCTGAGATCGTTGTTTAAGGTACGAACGTAACCTATCTAGAGCAATACCACGGATTCCATATGAAGGTAATTTTGAAAGTAAAATGTCATGATCAATGACGTCAAAAGCTTTTGAGAGATCTAAAAATAATCTAATAGGTGCTTCGTTTTGATCCAATGATGAAGCGGCATCTTTGAGAAAAGAAAACATAGATGTTTCCGTTGATTTTGACTTTCTAAATCCATGTTGGCAATCTGAAAGCGCAATAATTGTAGAGTTATCGAATGCGCTATTCAGGTGAAGTTCAAATTTCAGTGTCACTGTGGGTGCCTTCAAGATCCATTTTCTGTTGAATAGTAAACGCGAAATGCCACGAAAAATTCGAGTACGTCAATGTCGAGGTTCCGTACATGAACCTGCCAAATCATTCACTTGTCTACCGCGCTTCAAAAAAAGAGCAAATTACAAAGAAAATGCAAATCTGGATTCTGAATTCAAGGAATGTGATCGATTGACCGGCCCTGGATTCCAAAGTGGAATCCACGGAGTGTGCAATCGATGTCATTCGTCAATTAAATGTTCAACAGGAATACGCTATTATTAAATGGTCGTGGAGAAAGAGTATGCTGATACACAATCGTAAGTAGAATATTCGTTTTTTAAAATCCTAAATAGAATGTTCCTTTTTTAACATGTTTTCATCTTGGAAAATAATAAAACCTGTACGTTGTAGATATAAATGAAAGTCACTACTTACTAAATTACTTGGCAAAGTTAATATAAACTGATATTAATTAGGAAATGAATTTGATTGTTTATTCGAATTTCCGTAGTTCTTTATTTTCTGAGAACAATGCCGTCATGAAGACGGCTAGGAGGCGTCCGGACGTGGCCTCTTATACACCAAAAGCTACTCCGCTAATGGTCGCATCATGTTGGAAATATTTATTTATTTAATTAGTTAGTTATATCCACCATGGGTCGCATATTTTACTTACTAAGTAGAGAGAAAGTTATGTAATGCTGCGCGAGAAAACGGCGAATTTCTGGCTGACAAATTCTTATTACAGGGCCCTGGTAACAAAAAAGTGGATAAATCCAGTTGCTAAATTTAGAAAAAATCTTCTAACACGTGGTAAAGCCAGATCTATTTCATGGGTCCTTGATACCGAAAAATCGAATGACGTCAAAACATCTGTCGATCCGTCCATCCGTCTGGCCGTCCGAAAGAACATAGTGTAATATTTCCAGTAAGTGAATAGTTAATAACACAGTCATTAAGTGCCAATGTATTTTCTCTCTGATTTTTATTTAGTAACAGAATATTTGGTAATTAAAAGCATTAGATTGAATAGAAAAACATTTTTGAATGTAATTATATTTAGAAAGAACTGGATAATTGTTATTGAAGTGAATAATCTTGTGTCTTGTATACATTTTAAACTTTAATTAAATAGTAAGCAATTTCTTTTTAAAATGCATTTCATTTGAAATCAATATAATTACACCAGTGAGTTATATAAATGAGAGAGATTTTGGAATCATTCAGAAATATAATGTAAATATGAATTTTACTACTTTTCAATGGCAAGGTTTTCGGAAGGCAAGGAAGACTTTCGTTTAAATCCAGAAAGTGGTTAATTGTAGATTGAAAGAGTTCTTTTTTAACAATTCGAGTACATTTGTGTTTTTCTTTTTAGGATGGTTTCCAATTTATACGTGTTTTGTATTTCTGTATTTTCCTTATTTTTGAATATATGTTTTTTTGGTTCATGAATTCTTGCCATGTTCAATTTTCGTAAATCGAGTACGTTTCCAATTGCCCTGAGATCAAAATAGAAAGAATCCTGAAAAAATATTTTAAGCTACTAGAGATAAAACTCTGGCCAAGACAAAACAATTTGTCTGCCAATTTTTCTTATCTGATCCGCAGCGGGCAGCTGCAAACAGCGTGTTTCTCTGTGTCAGGTGCGGCTACGTTCTTAGGGGGAAGTGAGTACTAAGGGAAAGGTCATGAACCTTCGGACTTCCTGTTATCGGCCATGGAGGGTACAGGATAGAAACTGGGTTGGCACACCAGTCCACTGATTAGAATGGAGGCCCGAACCTTGCATTATGTAGTGAAGGATGCTGCCTTCAGCAGTCTGTGGTTTAGTAATGCCGATTGGTGATCGAAGGGACAATGCTGAACCCTATGAGGGGTGCGCAGAGGCCAGTGTGGGATAATAGGAAATAATTTTCTGTATGCGTTGATTAACAGGAAATAACTCATGGGTTAAGTGTGTACTGTGAACTCGAACTTTGCTTCCTGCGAAACATCCCTTCAAACCAATGAGCAAAATGGATAGAAAAAGAAACGTAATTAATCTTAACGTGCCTGGTTCTACCAATGCCCCATATCAGCTCAGAAACCGAGCTAATGTCACATTGTCGACGTCGGGCCATCCCACGGATGTTAGACTCAGGGACTCCGAGCCGGCAGAAGCTCGACGCCATCGTCGGAGATGGACTCGGGATGAATTGATGGAGATGACGTGGTCCTTTTACTATGCAAAAGCGAAAACTGGCAGCTCAGAGATAGAAGTTTTCGAGAGATTGGAACCCAGATACGAGACCTACCTTAGATTCAAAGAAGCTTGCCAGTCAACGTCGATACATACTTAGTAGTGGAAAATTCACAGCAGGACAATTTGCTGATATGGAGGGAAATGTGAAGTATGTTCTTCGATAGAACTATGTGTACATAGGGAGGAGCAAATGGGCTTTGTAGGGAGAGGTTGCGGTGGCGGACTGAACAGGTCCGTTCTTTTTTTTTTAGCAGCTTTATTCTCTATCTGTTCAATCCACTGATTTTACAGAGATACGCATGACGTTTACTATAACTGAATTAGGGCATAGGCAGGCGGGGAGTTCATTTAGCCGAAGTTCCCTCTTACTTTGTAACTGTTCTCTTAATTTAATGTTCGGATTTTTTAATATTTATTTTCAAATTGTGACATACTATTGTTTAATTTTATGTTTGTATGTTTAATAATTTATTCTATTCGATTTACATTCTATTGAAGCGTTTATGGTGGGCGTAATTTATCCTTGGGGTATCTTGAAATAATTCTAATGTCTTTTGCTGACAGTCCTAGATCAAACTTTTTAACACCTCAAAATTTTTAACACAAGGTCCCTTCTCTGTTCAAAGGAAGTTTTACGCCGCCCCCGGCTGTAAGTTGCCCGGGCAAGAGGAATGGCACTGATTAGAGAAAGAAACGCATTTTCATTGAAGAAACGATGAAAAAATAATAAATAACATTGCACGTAATATTTATTTACTAAACTTTTCCTTTTGTAACAAAGTAATTAGAGTTTGGAACAGTTTACCCGGAGCAACTTTCAAAGCCGTTTCTATGAGTGTCCGAAGTGACAAACTGAGAGTAATAGATGTTAAATGAGTAACTAAGTGCTGTGAAGTGCTGGTCAGTGTAATTCAAAGCAAAATAGTGTAGTGAAGTGCAGTGGAGCGAGGTGTAGTGATCGCGATCAATGCCCTTTTAAAAAAATCTAATTTAATCATTATCTATGTAGCTTGTATTGATTTTTAGTATCACCAACATATAATTATATACCATGTTAGAGTTGAAATAATTGTTATGATGCCTAATATTAGTGATAGTATGATTATTACATTTTCGTATTATTATTATTATTATTGTTATTGTTAATTAACTGCCACTGGGTCATGCCGATTTGCAATTCAGTTAAATGTAATGTTATGTTTAAACTATGAAAACTAAGGTTTCAAATAGAAATTGATTATGATGAAGGCGTTTTAAATAATGTATCTTTTATTCTGGTTAATAGTAATTGCTCCGCTCCTGACATGTGAAAAAAACAGCCGGGTCGATGTCGGAATGCAAGCTCCCACAGGGTCCAGCGATGGCTGAGCGTGCATTCAGCGCCGAAACGAAATCGCAGTACCAGACACGTGCTTGCATACGGCAGCACAAAGGGAAGGCAGCTTCCAACAGTCGGCCGGGAAGGCAAATGCCGTACAACACAGTCCGATGTAGAGTCGGTATACAAGACTAACACACTCGAAAGTGCGTAAATGCACTGCTAAAGCAGACAGAAGATTGTATAGTTTGACTGGAGTCTTCAGTAAAAAGTAACTGAAATACTGACGTAAGAACAGGTAGCAGTAGCTCAGTGCATCAACTGATGTCACTGCAGCGCCTCCAACCGGAAGGTTATATGGCGGCACGATTTTCGACACTAGTTTTTCAGCTAGGTCGAATTCAGTCGCTGTCTGGAGGAGAATTCTAGCGGTCGGCTGCTCTGATCGGTAGTTTTCCGTGGTTTCTCCGATCAACACCAGGCGAATGCCGGAGCAGTACCCTACCAAACGGGCCACGGACCGCACGCGATCTTTCCTTTCTCTTCCTTGTCCTATCCTCTCCCCTTACACACGCGCGCGCGCGCGCACACACACACACACACACACACACTTACACTAACATGCACTACACTGCCACATATTCCGGGAGACCGGTCGGGAGCTTAGAGCTTGTCCCGACTGGGGCGGTGCACCGCTGGTGGGTGAGTCCTGGTTAGGGGGAAAACCCCACTAGCCGACGGTAAGTCGGTGCCGGATCTCGCCATCCAGCGGGGGAAGATCACCGCCATCTCCCGAGAAAAAAACATGCACTACACTAACGGGACTAATGACCGATGCAGTTGACGCGCCCGGAAACACGAAAAAATCAATCAATCAATCAAACTGACGTAAGGAAGTCTGCGGTGGAAGAGCCGTCGAAGGCACTACTGCCTTGTCGAGGATAATATCACGAAGAATTGTAATGAATGAAAGTCCGTCTGCGTGTCGAAGGCAGCAGGACTATCGACCACAGCGTGGTTACTCGTACGCAAAGAAACATCAGAAAGAACGAGCCGGGTTGGGGGAGGAGCTTATAAGCTCGTACGTAGAGATTTTGCCGTCTAACCTATGTTTCGGAGACCTTTGAGGAAATGTTTTGGGGTAGAGACTACTTCGCCGGCGCCTTCCGGCGAACGTGCCAGAGTCGCGGTGGGGGTGGAGGGCGCGGCCATCCGCCGAAGGCGGAGGTGACGTCATGATGGCGAGGACTTTTGTGACGCGGACGGAACACAATCCACATGATGAACATTTAGAACCATCTAATATCCCTGAAAACGATAGTCCTGTTCAAGGTTCATCTCTTCCCAATGAAACTTCCGTCATCCGTGGTTAAAATTCATCTCTCTACCAATCACACGATATAGGCATGATGTGAAATCTCCTTCGACGCGACATACATCGAGTCTACTTTCATTCGAAAATCGTCCACCGTTGAGGAGAATATACGAAAATGCTAAAGCTAAGAGAGTGATAGCGAATTCTGTCTTAAATGGTGTGATACATACCCAGGTAGGGATCTATATATTACTTAAATCAATCACATCATGCAATTGGATCTCTGGTATCTCTCATAATTTTGGGACTAGCCAAGAACACAGACGGCCGACAGCCAAATAGAGTTCCGAAATAGCTTCGTACCTCCATGGACAAAAACAATTATGAAACGGATAGACGTCACTCGGCATGAAATATCAATCTTAGCCGAGGCACTTTCATAACTAACGCACACCTCTAAAAAAATATTTTTGAACAAAAAATCAAATTCAAAATAACACAGCAAGGCTAGTGGTAGCTGAGAAGCTAAAAGAGAAAATCCAAACATGGGCTCAACGCATTAGACTTTACAAGCGTAGAGTAGATTTACATATACAGAATCTGTTGTTTGAAACAGACACGAGAGATTCTATTACACTCTGAATGAAAAACCGATTGTCAATGGTGCCCTTGCTTCAAAAGATGACGTCGAAACGTTTTATACATACATACATATATATATATATATATATATATATATATATATATATATATATATATATATATATATAATTTACATTTGTATTGTATAATTTTAAAACAAAGACTTAATATACCTGTAACAAGTAATAAACTACAGCTTCCGGGTCAATGAACCCCAACTCGATCAGATTTTTGTACTGTTTCCCTGGTCCATTGAGCAGATGCGGAGATGGCCCCTTATTTTGCTTCTAGACCTATATGTAGTTTCATTTTGCGCTTTTATTGTGCGCTCCTTTTGCTTGTAGTGGTAGGAGTAGAGCTGGGGGTGAGTTACCATTTTGTTAGAAATGCAGAGAAATCAAATCTGCAGTTCGTTTACCGATATAAATAAGTTTTCTAATACTCGGGAACGAAAATATCTAGTTTTTCAAATGTTGCTAATCTCGCGCCTTTTTAAATTTTTATTATTATTATTATTATTATTATTATTATTATTATTATTATTATTTGTTTTATGTTTTAAAATTTTATTCATCTTTCAACTATTTATAGTTGAAATGTTGGGAATGGATTCTGGACGTGCGCAGATGATCTCTCTCATATGTCACATACGGTTTTTTACACTTTCTGAGTAAATAAATCTAATTCAGTTAAACATGTATGTATTTTCAGATACTGAAGAGGATCTTACATTTTGAGATTGAAATGTCTATCATTAAATTAAAAGATCTTTAAATTATGACTGGAATAATCGCTTATTGAACATGTTCGATATAAATCCAGTGATCTCTGTTTTTTTAGTTTTTATTACACTGGAGCGAATATTTTCTTATCATTTTTGTCAAAAACGTCATTTCTATCTTTATTCAGAATTCAACTTGAATGTGGGTCAGGGTAGGGATTCCAGAATTTAAGAAAACGTGCACAGAATACACATCTCTCTATAGTACAACACAAGTTTTTAACTTTTTTACGTTAAATAAATAAAATAAATGCTAAAAAACTTACTGAAAGAAATTCTTACGCACATACGAACATGCCACTTTATACTTTCCCGCCAAATGTTCTGACGTAATTCTGGACAGTCTATGCGTGCTTTTTACTGAATACTAGCGCTACCCATATGCGATTTGTACAACTAAGCAGTAGTAAGCGACCTGGCGTAATTCGATATATCTTCTCGATTCTCGAAAAACTTTCATCTTTTTACACGCTAGCGACGTTGCCAATCTGTACATGAGCTGTAACTTCACGTAATGATTGTATACACCTTATTCTCGTTTTGGCAACATGGTTATGTTTCCATGACATCGCGATGCTCTTGCGTTTTGCGTGGACTCACAGTTGCTCACAGTGGTTCTTGTTATTGGTTAGTAGTGGTATTGGCTGGTCTCAAGGAGGGACGGAAAAGTTCTGTTTGTCGGTCGAATCGGTTGTGCGTTGCACCATATCGTTATCTGATGTACCTTTGTTATTGTATTGCGAAGAACATCGTAAAAACGTCGTGACAAAAAGTTTGCGGAAAAACATCATCAGATGTTTTCCATTGGGTTTTCATCGCACAGTGCTTTAAGGAACAGCTGAAATTCCGTATTGGTTTATACTCGGGTTTTTATCTTCGTGGAATACGAAATTCAACAGCAACATGATAGATAAAATCCTTAAATTCCTATCCTACTGGTACCTCCAGTATGAATTAGTGACTTGTTTATATGTATTTGAGCCCTGGGAGAAGAAACTTTTAAGTATCCTTTCAAACGTATGTGTTTGGTAAGATGACGTGTCTTGAGGCTTCTTTTAATTAGTTACGAAGTTGTTCAAATGTACGTTGTGTCTTCAGAAATTGACAGGATTATGATATTTTATTCTTGCACTCTAAAATTCTTTAGGGTAATAATTTTGTTTCGGCGCTCCACTCTAACCCAGTATTATTTGGAAACACATTTGCGGATACAAAAGGGGGGTATGTAATCATGAGAATAATATATTTTTGTTTTAAAAGCCCTAAAAGAATGTGTTGTAATAATATTAATTAGTGACAATGTAAATAGCCCGTCCTATATCTGAGTAATCAGTACAATTCTTTGTGAAAGGTGCAGAAATAACAGAAAATAATATAAATAAATTTAAGGGTAAGTACAAATAAATCTCTCTTCAAGATGAAAGTATATTCCCCATTGTAGATAAAATAATGCATACTAATCCTTTAGTGCTGTGTAGAAGTTTCCAGAAGATACTTATGTCATATACATAAGAATATTTAATTCTGTACATTTGCCACCCTCAAGGTAAAATCATTTCATTCTTGAAAGAATGTCAAATGAGTCTGGTATGTTGTATAACGAATCGCCAGATAATTAAATTTTATTTTCAAAATATTTATGTTATTATGGTTGTATTTACTTTGGGACATACATAGGAATGCTGTCCAAAACTGATGATGCAATATTGAATTGAATCTTCCTTAAGTCGAAAACTTTAAGAAAGATTTAATTAACATTTCAAAACTTGAGTTTTTTTGTTTATATTTATTTTTAGTATTTTATATTATTTTTTCATGAAATGTTATTTTTACTATCATAATGTATGTAAGAAATAGTTAAATTCCATCATTATTTGTAGTTAAACCTTGTGTACTGCAGTTTAAGTAAATTGGAATCATGTTACAATTATTGAAGCATTTTTATTTAATCAAGGTTGATAATTTCCTTAATAATGCATTACAGATGCATTATTGTTATCATAATTGCTCTGGTTTCTTACTCTACTTATGCCTACCTTCCACACTATACAGTTTCACTGCTGAGTCATTTCAATTTACTAAATCCTGAAACTGGAGACTATCAGCATCAAATAGCTCATGTGCATGGTTCCTCACCAAGAGCATATTGAATGTTTTGTTGCATTTTGTGAAAATATAGTTATTTTAATTTTTTAAGATTTTTTAAAAGGAAATCTTGTATAAATGTATATATTTTTGTAGTTCTTTATGGATAACTTGCTAAGCATCTTCCAGAGTTAAAAACTACCTTGTTCACTGGTTTTCTTTAGCACTTTAAGTGTTAAAGTTGCTTCAAATTCTGTGAAACAGGATTTTTATTTTTACGTAGTCAGTACTAAATATGTGCAAGAGAAATAACCAAGGAGAAAGGAGTGAAAGTGTACTACCAATCCGGAAGAGAGTGCTGCTGTATTGAGGGCATCACACTTTCATTTTTGTCTCAAGCTCTAAAGTCTTTGTACAGGCGATAATTTCTTTCAGCAAGATCCCCCTCACATACTGAATATTATCTTTTAAAATTTACTGTAGACAACCTCTGAACTGGAATTTCATAAGCATGTATCATTTAGGCCAAGTATTAAATATTGTTTCCAGGGGATACTGGTCTATTGAGAAAATCTGCTATTATTGTTGAGCAATTAGGTCCAAATCTAATTGCTCATCATTCCTAATAAATATCACGTTTTTGCTGGTTAATTTGTGAATTTACTTATAATGTAGAGTTTTATGAAAAGTGTCTTTTAGGATGTGGTCCATCACAAATAGTGTAATGTGTGAAAAATGTTTTGATTTTAGAATTCAGGACTTTAGTTCACTGTGAAACTGTATGTTAACTATATTTAGAGTGAAAACACATTAAATGACTTTATGTCAGCATTAATATTTGAAGATTATAAAGGTTATTTATTGTAAAAGAAAATTTAAGATACCCTATAGCAAAATTCCATGATAAATAAATAATTGTATTTAAAACCTTCTCAGAGTTAATTTAGATAATTTTTTGCAGCTATTTTATATTATTAATATAATTTATCTCTGTGATATGCAGTTATAAGGTCTTGTTTTTGCATTTGCGGTTCAAAATCTGTCTTGGTTGTCAGTTTGAATCTGTTATTTATGAACTTACAAGGTCTTGCTGTTTTTTGTTTTGTAAAATATCGAACTGTTGTGGTTGTCAGTTTGAATCTGTTATTTATGCGAATAATGTTTAAAATACTATTTTTAAAATTTGTACTAACATTACTAATCGTACTCTGTCCTGTTCAGAATGTTTCAAACACTAGAAGTGTCTTTATAATTGGTGGTTGTAAGATCAAATGCATCATTTATCAAAACATTAATTATAATGATTGCTTAGGATCTTTTCTTTTTTATACAATTATTAAATTTGATGCGCATTGTTTGGTAATATTGAAAGATTGAATCACAACACAATATAAAGAAGCATTATATACAAATTAGCTTTTGTATATAATTGCAGTGGTCACAGGTGATTTAATACAATAACAAGATTTTGAAAATTTAAAGTAGATGCAAACATGTTATCCAATAAAACACTGTCAGTAGAAATAAAAAGAAGAATTAACTGTTCTGATTTGCAAAGCCATTCATTTCTTATATTGTTTCTTCTGCTTCCATTCTAAAAAGTTGTAGTCTGCAGTGGCTTGAAGTGAATTTAAGTTGCACATTATTCTATTAGTTGGAAAAAAAAATTAAGTTATTATATTATGGAGTATTGGTTAAACAGGGAAACTTTTGTGATTAAATTTTAATATAATTATCTCACTATATTATTAAGGCATTTACAAACAATTGCAAAATTGTGAAAAACGCACTAACTTTTCATAAATGTTTCTTCTTCTTCCTGAATGATGCATACTATAAAACTATCTCCTTAGGTACACATACCATTGTTATGGAACCCCTGTTTATTAATTACAAGCAGTATTATTCAAGCTATAAATAACCCCCTTTGATTAAACTTTTAATTCTATTTATACCATTATAATGAAAATAAAATTTTTAAGAATAATGAATTTTCATGCCTTATTAACTTCATTATTGGGTCAAAATTTTTATATATTCCGGGAAAGAAAAAAAATCAAAATTGGAAGAGAGATAACCTAAATTTTTTTTCTCAGATTAACCTAATGTTTGGATGAAAAAATTCTTTTTAACATCTGTGCTCGTAGGTTAAAAAATGAAATGTGGAAAAAGAAAACCTATTTTAAAAATAATTAATAATAAAATAAAAATAATAATATATATAAATTTGGAAAACTCAGCATCTTGGATTTTGGTATTAAATTAATTTTTATGCTTTATTCTGTGCAAGTATCATACAAACATTTACTTAAACCAACAAAAAATAAAGTTTTTCACATTGATTTGCTAAAGATTTCAAGCCCAACATTTAAAACATTTTCCTGTTGCTAATTCCATATTTCTTATTTCATTAAAACTGAAAGTGAAGGACCTTTTTCAAAAATTTTTGTAAACGTGTTTGAACTTTTCCAAATTTGGATGAAATCACCAAAAAAGGGTGTATTGCAGCATCCAAAAGTTTAAAAACAAACTTACATTCAGGAAATTTAAACTCCTATCTTGGCCCAAATTCCAAATTTTACATTTCCAACTGCCTTTAAATCGACTGTAGTCCCCAAATTTAAAAGATTTAATTATTTGCCGATTCTTTTTCCAAAAGAAATATTGCTCATTTTAAAAATAATTCCTAACACAAGTTCTTTATGTAAAATCAAATAAATTTAATGACATCAGTTAAATTGAATGTAGTGGGAGGATTTTTATTGTCTTTTAATAAGATATTTAACTTGTATTGTAAACATTTGTTTTATTTTTTCTGTAAAAGATTTCAAAATTTCATTTGCATTTTGCATTCCTTTCTTTCTAAAGATTTTTTAAAAATAAACATTCACAGTTCTCTACAAAATGAGTTTTGTGCAAAGAAACATTTTATTAGTATATTTAACAAAGTATGCACATTCTTGTCTGACATACTTTCTTAATCTCTTTTATTTGTCTTATATTTTCTTTTATTTGTCGTAGATTTGTCTTTCAAAGGAGAGAAAGAAGAGCGATGGGTAAAAACAGATGGGTTCTCGTAGACACAAAGACCACACTGGAAGGGGTGTAGTGCAATAGGTGGTGTTTCTCTTTCAGCATCAAGATCTGTAAATGCAAAAATAGATACTCAGGAAATAATTAAATCTTGAAATTACACTTGTAACCAAAGAAAGGTTTCAGGAATCAAGTGTATCTGGTTTCCCCGTGGCATGGGGGATAGGGGAAGTTTTGAATGAGCCCAGGGTGAAAGAGGTTAGTATAATACACTGGAGAAAAGCCCGAAGAGCCGACCAGAAGTCAAATAAGGTGCCAATCGTGTGAAACATTTAAACAGGTTTTGGAGGTCAGAATCCGAATCTGAAGTTAAATTTACAAAATTTTTAAAGTTGAAACAAAAAAGTCCATAATTCTTCCAACAATTTAAATTTTCCCGGTTATAATTTGACATCCCGAAAAAATTTCCTTTTAACCCGGAAAAAAATTAAAATTTAACAATTGATCGGTATTCTCTGCAATTCGTCACTACCAACGACTATACCACAGTCCGGGAGAGCGGTACTTGGACTGACAGCTAGCAAGCGTAGTGTGATGTCAATCTCCCTCAGCACAATCGTTTCGTTCTGAGGCTCAGCTAGGTGGGTCAAGCTGGAACAGCCAAGTCAGCACGCCACAACGAAACATGTGAAATGATTTATTGCTAATTAACTGCCACGTATTTTCGGGGTGAAAATGCGTGTGAGCTGGCTTGATGCGACGCCAGCACACACAAAAGAGTCGATCCATTTTAAAGGGTCCAACATTTAATAAATTGGTGCTCAATTCAAAACAAATTCATAGGAAAAAATTTCATTATGTTTTGGCGGTTCAAAAACATATTTGATTTATTTTTATTGTATC
This sequence comes from Teleogryllus oceanicus, assembly GCA_964035755.1. Taxonomy (NCBI): domain Eukaryota; kingdom Metazoa; phylum Arthropoda; class Insecta; order Orthoptera; family Gryllidae; genus Teleogryllus; species Teleogryllus oceanicus. The sequence goes on along the minus strand of CAXIVR010000001.1, from coordinate 35,762,288 downwards.
TGACTTACAAATGGCAGCCATTTTTGTTTTTCACCGTGCGTCATTTTACGCGTGTGTAGACATTTACTATTTACAAAATTATTCAGCTCTGGGTTGCTCTAGCATTCTAGAATAATGGGTATTGGATTCAGTTCTCTGCCTAAAATCGAAATATTATTTACCTACCTTCTAAGCTTTTTTTTTAAATTTTTTTTTTAGAAATATTTGCAACCAAATCTATGGATCTAATAATAAACGCATAAAAGTGGAGTTCCTTTTTTGCCAAATATCGGTAAGTAACGTACCCCTTGAAAATTACCCCCTTTTAAAAAATTGAATTTTTTATATTTTAATTAATATCTCTGTTGGGGCCCAGAAAAAATCGAAAATTAAACCCTTTAAATTTTGATTTAACTAAAAGTACTATTTAAAAAAATTCTAAACTTATACAAAAAAGTCTTTATTTCCACATTAAGGATACATTGGCATTTGTAAATATTTTTTTTGAACTTTTTAACTAAAACCCTTTTTGTTTAAAAATATTTTATTATACTTCATTATTAACAAACAAAAGTTGCCTAATTATTTTGAATATGAATTTACTTTAAAACAAACTTACATCTTGATATCTACGTTTGTAATTAAAAATAGTTATTTTGATATTAAAAGCTGAACCGAATACTCTAAAAATAGTCCATAAAAGATAAATAAATTAAGCGTTGTTTCTTTTTTCGCGTTTAAATTTGCCCCTCCACTGATTAACGTTTCTTCAAAGATGCAGACAAACAGGGCATATCGTACGGTATGGGAAAAACCTTTATAAATTTATCTTTGGTGCAATAAATTAGTATTGAATGAGTAATTAATTAATAGGTTTTGGTTGTTTTTCCGTTTTATCCTAATTTTCTACTCGAATGTCGTACGTGGTTGCATTTCTATGAAGTTTTTAAAATTATTTGCTTCATAAATGGCAATTAATTAGCGATAAATCATTTGAGGGTTCCGTGGAGTTACGACTCGAATTTAACGTATGTGTGTGCGTCGTGTCAAGTCAGCTTACTTACACCCGTTTTAGGTCCCGAAACGCGCCCCAAATTAATGATTAATTTAATAGAAATAGTTGAATATTTATATTATAATTAAATAATTATTTCTGAGATACCAGAACGCCGTTCCGTCGCGTTCCGCCAGAAATCAAGCCCTGGTCACGACATTTAATAAAACACTCACAAAAGTAGTCGTTACATGAATATGGAATCTGGTGCCAGGATTGCTTCCTCAAGGTCAGTAGCGACATGTAATACAGGTAATTGAATGGGATATTGAAATCAAGAACACAAAAAAAAGGTGTTAAGTAAGAAAACACTGTGTGTTAAGCCCTAAAGCGTTTACTGAGAATGATTAATAAGTAATATATTTCAAAATATAATACACAATAACAATATAAACAAATAATACAATAATAATGTAATAATTGATGGTACTATATTCAAGTCGAAGAAACGTTCAATTATGTCTCAAAATATCATCACCAGTATAGTTTTTCAATGAAATCTCATGGTATGAAAAAATATTTACCGCTGCCAACATTTTGTTTATAATATTTGTTATACTCTTCTTAAGTATTTATAATATTCATAATGTTTCGTTTGATTTCTTAAATGACTGCAGGAAACGTAGGGGACGGACGTCAAAACATTTGTTTTCCGATGTTTTATAACATGAAATTTTGAGTTCCTTATCAAAAAACAAATATTTGGAAAAAGAAACCAGTATTGGACAATTTTACAGATCATATTAATGCTTTGTAGGTTTTGCGTATTTTTTGTTGTGATGTTTGTTGACGTTAACCAAATTCGAGTCATAATCCGACGAGCGAGGTTACGCATCACTTTATACGCACGTTTTCCGTCAAAGGTCGTATGTGCTATATTTTGTTGCTCTACAACCATATCAGCAGCTAATTGTTACAGATTTTTTTTAAAATCTAATTTCCTTTTTAACTGAACGAGTGCTGTAGAAGGCGGAAGTCTTAATTTTTAAGCCATTAAAACATAAAATTGTAATGTAAATAGAAAAGCAACTTTTAAAAGTTAGAACATTTCCAATTGAAAAAAATCAGCGATAATTATTAATAATATGAATCATAACTTGAATAGCAATCATCTCACTCGTAATTATAGATTTATAGGGCAATGCTAAGCCGAGTTTTCCCTTTTGATGCCCCAAAATGTCTTCCGCTGAACATCCATATGTTATTTTGTTTACGTTTTAATAGCATCTATTGTTACGAATATTACTAAAGAACATGTAAATTGACTTTTTTAAAATTAAATACGGTACTAGTACATGAAACTCCTAACTTTTTCTCTGTAAAATAAATTTTTTTATAAGAATACATTAGTTTGTTTTTTCAAAATACAAACTGCTCATGCATGACCAAAACAAACAAATGAAATGGCAATTACTACCTATTTTGAAGTCACTCAAAAGTAATATTTCGACCAGCCCATTGGTTGTACAAAGTTAGTCAATGTTGGGCTAATCTTCGTTGTTAGGGGACAATGACAAAAAGAGTCATTTTACAGATTGATGAAATATATAAGAATCCGCTTTGGATTATAAGTGGGGAACATGATTGATGACGCTATTACGTCAAAAGAAATCCACAAGTCCGTGTGTATTAATGGTTTACAGCTTGCTGTCTTCATAAAAATGTATATATTTTACCAGCGTACAATGCGATTGGTGAACTTTTACACAATTACGCTTCACAAATAGTAATTAGCTTAGAGTACAGAGGTTTTTACGGTTTTGGAGTTATTTCAGAGAATTCCGTCAACAGAAGAGCTGTCATTATCTGTCAGACCAACTTGATTGAATATATGTGTACCCCCAAAACGGCAATAGACTCTCTTTTTATCTTTTTGTTTAAACAATGAAATATGTATTGTAGAATAGATGTAAATTGAAGTATCTTTTTTCAAAATAAATTTCCTTTTGAAAATAATTAAAATTCATATATATTAACTTCTGATTCCCATTTTGTTGGCAGAAATGAAAGAAAAAAGTTTGTTTTCTTTCAAGGCAACAATTTTCCTGAAATAAAATGAACAGTCCTGAAAATATAAATCCTTTGATTTTTGTTACAAAAATACTTAAGTAGGAAATCGAATGCCCCGGAGAAATTCATTGTGGAAACTCTCTTGCTATGAACTTCCGATAGAATAGACTGGCATCGTGTGGTGGGGCAGGGTATTGGTGCTATGGCGATTGGAAGATGGCTATGTGCCGGTTTGTTTTACAAGGACTGGGTTTTAATGTAATAGCGACCAATTTCTATTTTAAATATTTTCCCCTTAACTTGTTTTTGAAGAAAACCAAAATTTCAGACCCCCCCTCTCCTTTAACGCTAGGGTGTGGGATGTTTGGGGGGAAATGACTTAGGGGGTTTAAGCCCCCCCATGGAGATTAAAATTTAGTATAGGACCCCCGGGGTTGGGGTTTTTTTTTTTTTTGTTTTGTGTTTGGGCGCGTAATGCTTCGTTGGCGCGTATGTCATGTTTTTTTTGGATGCGGGTTTCCCCCCCGGTAATCCGGCCCGACCGCTCCCTTTGGGGGTTCCCCCAAAATTGGGGGTTGAAAATAACTGACCGGTTGGTTGGTATTTGGGGGGATGATTTTTTGTTGGGGAAAGGGGAAAATGGAAAAAAATGGAAGGAAATCGCGCGGTTGGCCCCCCGGGAATTGTTCGGCATTCGCCCGGGGATCAGAAACCCCGGAAAAAGGACGGACCCCCATTTTCCCGGGATTATTGTATTATTGGTGTGTTGCCGATACTGACCATGGTGGGGGGCTTTTGGCAAAATTTAAAAAGATCATTGATTGGTCTTGGATGGTCCTTTCCCTTGGCCCAAACCCCTAGGGAAATTGCGCGACAGGGGTGGTGTGTCGACCCAAAAGCCAAATTCATCTTTTGGGGGGCCCCCCATGTCTGGCCAGGGAGGGTCCCTGGCATTGGCGCCCGGCCCCAATCGTCTCCGGCGCCCAGTGGGAAGGGCGGGGGGGATGGAAAAAGTGTGGGTCGGTGAAACCTGGGGTTTGGGGATCCAAACCTTTTAATTTGGAAAACCCAAAAATAAAAATTTTTTTATTCTTGGGTATTTAAAAGACAATTTTTTCGTTTTTCAAACAAATTTTTTTGTTTGACTGTTTTAAGTTAAAAAATTATCCTTTGGGTGATCCGGGGGTTTTAACCCGGGTCTTTACGCTAATTTGATCAATAAAAATTTGGGTTTTTGTTATTCTTGCAGGGGTTATCTGTATGGTTTTAATTTCATTTGTTTTTGCTTTGGGCGGGAAAATTTTTATTCAAAAATTGCGATTTCTCGTTGAATTTTTATAATATTTTTTTATTTCACAGGATAAAAGTTAGGACTTTCACGTACTAGCACTTTCATATTTTAAAATATCAACTATTATGTTCCTTAGTGATATTACAATTAGCTGCTAAGATCTGATAATAAAGTTGTGGGGCAATAAAAAACATTTCAAAGCAGATGTTCGGTGGAAGTTACATTGGCGTATCAAAACGCGGCGCCCATCTTAACTTTGTTCCAAGAGTCTATAATTACATCTGGAAATATTATATTATTCTTAAGGATCTGATGGATATTATTAGTAATTATTACAGAATTTGTTTAAATTTATGAGTTAATTGGTATTAAAATTGCTTTCATTTTATTTATATTACAATTTTATGTTCTAAAAGGTACAAATTATGACTACAGCCTTCTACCGCAGTTTTTCAGTGTTTAAAAGATAATTTTTTATATTTTTTAATAGAATTCGTAACAATTACCTGATACTACCTGCTAATACAGTTGTAGAACTACAAATAATATCACAAATAAGATGTTCATCGGAAAACTTGCGTATGGAAACTTCGCAAAGTGTGCAAAGCATTAATATGATTAGTAAAACTTTGTTATAATAATTTATTATATTCATTTATTCTTCCAAATATTTTGGTTTTTGAAAAGTAACTCAAAATTTCATTATTTTACTAGCATAAAACCAAAGTTCTTACGTCCGTCAGTGCCACTGTGTCTGCTACAGCCATATTCAACATTGGATGAAATTGATGATGAATATTCTGAATACTAACGAATGGTATGGCAAATAATATAAATAAAAGTATCTTAATATTATGTTTTTCAAACCATTAGATTTTATTGAATAATTACACATAAAAGGATATTCTTTTGAAGTGTATTTGCAACAAAAGTGTAGGTGCAACCGTTTCAAACATTCTCAGTTTCCTGATACGAGAAATATAAACAAATTAAAACACTAGTCAAAAGAAAAAACATTAGGATTAATAGATTAGTAATAGCACATGGCTATAAAATATATAATTTTAGAAACAGAATTAACATTTTAAAAAACGAAAGAAAGAAAAGGGGCGGAGGGTTAAATCATTAAATATTGTAGTAATTTTGTGAATCTATGAAAGAAATTGAATGAAATGAAATTGAACAATTTTTTTAGAGAAAACATGAAATTAATTGTGCCCTTTCTTTCTTGCTGTTTGGGGTTCAAGCGGGCCAAAGGGCTTAAGTACCGGGCTGCGGGGTGGACGAGGAGGGTTAATGACCAGGATATGGTGCCCTGTCTATTGCGCCGCTCTGCTAGATGCCAGTACTAAGTCTCCCGCACTGTAGTGAAGTCGTTGTTCGTGTCTAAAGTTTTAGAGAGTGCGTTTTACTGCCGTGTGTTGTGGTTTTGTTAAAAATGTAATACAATTGTTCTGGTTATTCACCTACATACACATCATGTTTAACTGAGATGTGAATCATCATTGTTCATTAAATAAAGTGGAAGCTGTTCCTGGTGGTGCGTAAAATACTGATACAATAAAATAAGAATCTAAAAATATACAGAATTATATTCTCCAGGCGTGTCAAAAAAGTATTAGCTAGTTAATTGAAATTAAATAAAAAGAAAAGAGTTATCAGCACGGTTTAGTACGGTATTGTTGTGAAGTGCACTGATCGTCGTTTCAGGATCTCACGATGAAGTAATATTACATACGCAGAAGGAAATATTTCTGTTGCTACTGAGATGTTTAAATTCCAATTTCAATGAACACGTGAATTTCCTCGAAATTGAAATGTCAAAAAAGAATGGTTGACGCGTTAGAATTAGCAGTGTTTCAAAACAGACATTACCCTATGTGAATTCGAGGTGTGAAAAAAAGGTGGCAAGCAGCATCAAAATATACGATTTTGTTTTCTTAAAAAACACGAGACAATGATTTATAAATTAATTTTCTGATGTATTATTGTCTCTATTTATTCCAATTTTTAAATAATTGCATATGTAACTTCAGATTCGGATTCAGCGACCCCCAAAACCCCCAGATAAAATGTTTTATACGCGATTAGCGCCTTATTTGACTTTTGGTCAGCTTTTCGGGCTTTTTTCCCAATGCGCTGTGGCGACACGCCGCCGCTGCCGGTGATCGTCAGAGGGGCTCCTCTCGCATGCACAATGTCGGGCGAGCACCTATTGCACGCTAAGCGTGGACGCCCTCCCTTGCCGGGGCCAATTATCTTCAAAATGTAACCGTAGGCTACATTTAATTAAAGATTGGTTGGTGATTCCGGGCGCGTCAACAGCTTTGGTCATTAGTCCCGTTAGTGTAGTGCATGTTTTTTCGTCGGGAGATAGCGGTTATCTTCCTCCGCTGGATGGCGAGATCTGACGCCGACCTACGTCGACTAGCGGGGTTCTCCCTAACCAGGACTCTCCCACCAGCAGGACACCGCCCCAGCCCACACAAGCTGTAAGCTCCCGACCGGTCTCTCGGAATATGTGGTAGTGTAGTGCATGTTAGTGTAAGTGTGTGTGTGTGTGTGTGTGTGTGTGTGTGTGTAAGGGGAGAGGATAGGACAAGGAAGAGTAAGGAAAGATCGCGCGCGGTCCGGGGCCCGTTTTGTTAGGGTACTGCTCTGGCATTCGGCTGGTGTTGATAGGAGAAACCACGGAAAACTACCGATCAGAGCAGCCGGCCGCTAGACTTCTCCTCCGCACAGCGACTGAATTCGACCTAGCTGAAAACCTAGTGTCGAAAATCCTGCCGCTGTCAGGACTGGGACCTAGGACCTCCCGGTCAGAGGCACTGCATTTAATTTAAGAAATTTATCATATTAATAAGATGTGATTCCATTTTTCTAGAGTAAATTCTTTTCATGCTGTTTAGTGTTTCACTGTTTATGCATGCCACAGCCTGATATCACGCATGAATCCATCCCCCTCTCGTTTCAGAGCAGCTGGGCAAGCTGCGGAGAGCAAAAATACTGGGCAAGTCTGGTTAGTTGGGTACCCCTGGATATTGAATTCACACTCAAAAAAACTGGGTAAATTAGTTCGAACCCACAAGCAAACGGAATATTGCATAAAACTTACTGCTACATTTTATTTCATATGCGTCTTGAAAGAACAAACCCTGCCTGATTTGTACTTTCTTACAGCATCCATCGTTCACGCTAACGCCGTGTGCGCCCCCCCCCCGCGGTATCTGATTACTCCCACACGTGTGCGTTTCGCGAGCGTGACGTTACGCCAATTCGCAAGTAAGAACTTGCAAGCGTTTCTACCAGCCCAAACTTTCGAAATTGTTCTACAAAAAATTGAATACTCATCCATGATGCGTTAATTCTCTTCCCCACCTAGCGCCTCATGCGCAGTCAATATTGTAACTTGTTTGCCCGTTGCAGAAAGTTAAGTTCAGCTTCAAACACCATGTGAGCTACACGCGTGTGTCTCTCGAACTCCGTGAGGAGGCATACTGCAAGTTTCCCCACATAAAAGGACTTTTTAATGTCGCACAGCGAACATCGTAACTTGTTTTAATGTCTCACAGCGAGCATTACTTTCAAACGCGTGGGTATAACATATTAACTTGCCCAGTGTCAGTTCAGTTACAACTCTGCAGAAAGCATAAGGCATACTTTGTTTCTAATTTCAATGTCCCACGGCGAGCATTATAACCTGTTTTGATGTCTCATAGCGAGCATCACTTGTGCCAACTGAAGTGTATTTGGAATGTAACCGAGTCACCTAAAACTGTATTTGTGCCAGTGACGTATTTGCTCAAGAATAAATAATATTTTTGGGCTAAATACGTGACTGCACCTGGAAACAGCCCTGGAACCCGAACTCCATGAGCACTGCCCACGTGAGCTATCTTAGGGCTTCAGACTGTTTTGCACGAACCAGAAAACTACACAGTTCATACAACATCCTAAAAGTGCACAGCGGTCTGAACAATTACAATATTAATACATAATTCAAGTATCGAGAAATTGATCAACCATGTACTCAAATTCGTGGTTGTTAATGATGTGTTAGGTTCGGATAGGAGAAAAGCGCACGTATGATTTGAGATACTGCATATTACCGTAAAAAATATACTTCCATTACAAAAATAGTCGGAAAAACATTTCAATGGAAATGTTTTTCCTTTTTTTTTAATATATTTTGGTTTTATATTTTTATATTGTTTGATCAATCGTAATATGTTTTGCTAAGTTTGCTCCATCTATTTATGTATATTGAACACACGACATATATTTATTCCATATCTGTATTTTTTCGTTATTTCATCTCATTACTGTACAATTTTATTTTTAATACTTTCAAACAAAAATATAACAAAATTTGTTTTCATTTTCAGATAAATGAATTTATATGAACTTTGTTCTCACCTGATAATGCGTAAAACCATTACCGAAACCTATCTGTGAATTTGTGAGAAATACAACTTATGAGAATTTATTTTGATTGTCCAAAAAGAAAGACACCCGAGTGTTAATTAATAACATAATAATAGTATAATATCAGATGTTAATCAATAACATAATTATAGATGTTTCAAATTGGTTAAATAATAGATGTTTCAAATAATAATCAGATTTTCAAATTGGTTCTGATATAACAAATTTATAGTAAACGAAAAGAAAACGGTTTTAATGCAGTTTTCCAATTCAAATAAACAATTCTGTGCTCCATTGAAAATGAACGGTGTAGCATTGACTGATGTTTAGGCAACAAAATTTTCAGGTCTCTCAATTCAGTCAAACCTTAAATGGAATGTCCATTTAAATGAATTGAACACAAAACTAAGTTCTTATTCTACGCGTTCAGAATTCTTGCAAATTCAGTCAGCCTTCATACTGCTCGTTGTGTATATTTCGCGAATGTTCATTCCCGCCTGAGATATGGCATAATATTCTGGGGAAATACATCTTATAGCTCCCAGACTTTTAGATTACAAAAACGAATTGTACGAATAATAACCAAATCCCACCCACGTGATTCATGTAAGCCTCTCTTCATTAATCTACGAATTTTACCATTACCTTGTCTGTTTATTTACCAGTGGTATTTGTCAAAAATTACTTGCTTAAGGGCGGGAATATATTTTCAGAAAATGCCGATGTCTATTACTATAACACTCGACGTAGAAATTATATTCATCAGGTGACAGTAGCAACAGCTCATTACAAAAAATTCACTTGCTCATTACAAAAAACACATTGCCAGATGACATTAAACGATTAATTAAACATTAAATTCGATAGAAAAATTTAAATCCCAAGTGAAATTGTTTCTGCTGCATAACTGTTTCTATACAATTAGAGACGATAGTGAGCATCACAAGAAAAGTAACATTAATTTTAACAATGATACATAATTTAACATTTGAACTGTATAAATGTGTATAAACAACCGGTAACAAGTATTGTATTGCAGCCTCCAGGTCAATGACCCCCATCTCGATCAGGTTTTTCGTCCATTCTCCTTGATCCATTGAGCAAATGCTGAGATGGCCCCTTGTTTTGCTCTGGACATAAATGTAACTTCATTTTCTGTGCACGTCTTCTAGAATTCAGTGGGAAATACAATTATTCAAATTATCGTTTCCATGTCGCGGCAGGAAGTATTATTCCGAAGGACAACATGGATAAGAGCCAAAATTTATTGCCTTTTTATCCTTGAAAATAGATTTTATTACATGGGAGCTTTTTCTCCAAAATTTAAGTAGTATATGACTTAGTGTAGGGATCACAGAGTTTTGAAAATGTGCACAGAATTCACTTCTCCCCATAGCACGTCATACGCAGTTTTTAACTGTTTTTTTTTTACATAAAATAAATAAATAAACACTTACCGGGTCAGCCGAAGCAATTACAACCGATGAACGCAAATCTCAAAATGAGTTAGCTCTACGTGGCAATAGTGTTTCCCGGACATCGGGACCACTCAATCAGGCTTGCCACAACCAAAAATATAATGTACAATTGAAATGAACGAGAATATCGTGAAAATATTTCAACTCTTCACTCGTGGCGAAACAGTTTTTAGGATACTGACAGGAACTACGTAAACGCTTCCACGAACCTTACCCAAATTTATCTCACCTCAAAGAACAAAATATAGCTGACTGTACAGCGTTAATTTAAAAATCGGAACAATACGTTACACAATTTCGAAAAGAAGAAATCAGGACAGAAGTCGAGGCAGATGTGCAATTGCAAAAAGGACGAGAAGAAACGTTCGTGGCTCATAGCGAAGTCGCTTGCCCTTCACCACTGAGGTCCACATTCGATTCTCGTCGAATCCCATGTGAAATTGTTTCCAACTAAACGAATTTGGCTGCTTCACAAGGGCTAGTCCAACCCCTGTGAAGTGTCATAAACCCTGCCCCTGTCCTAATTCCTTCCCAATTCTGGCCGCTGCATAGTGACACAGGGGCGCGTCGAGTAAGAGGCGCGTACGCGGAGGGTACCTCTACCTGGCGGTCCTCTTTCACAACTGACTAAACGAGACGAGACATAAAATGCAGCGCCCTCTGGAATACAGAGGGTGCATGATAGATATTAATGGAGGATTACTCCGCGCTCGACGCTCGACCAGGGGCGAAGACGCGTTGCGTCGATAAGATGCGCACGAATTAAAAAAACGAAGTACACAACGAATTAAAAAAAACAATACAATACGGACATACTTTCTGAGCTACCCGAACCAGACATACCGACACAGCGAACTAATGAATCTCGCGAAGACGTCGAGAACATCATCAAAAACAAACTACTTACACACGTTTATCAGCAAAATTAACTGGCATAACTGATCAAACTGAATACTGGGGTTTCCCATCAAAATAGACCTCAAATTCCAAGGCATCAAGGCTCTAAGAAAATGACGTTACAGATAAAACTGGCAAATGAAGTTATACCTCCCTATGAAATTGAACAAAGTATGCCATCTTGACTAACTCTGTACCGGGAGAGGTGGCTCAGTGCATCAACTGATGTCACTGCAGTGTCTCTGACCGAAAGGTTGGAGTCCCGACGGCGGCAGGATTTTCGGCACTCGCTTGTGAGCTAGGTCGAATTCAGTCGCTGTCTGGAGGAGAATTCTAGCGGCCGGCTGCTCTGATCGGTAGTTTTCCGTGGTTTATCCGATCAACACTAGGCGAATGCCGGAGCTAACCTAACCCTACCTTGACCCTAAGAAACGGACTGCGCGCGATCTATCCTTCCTCTTCCTTGCCCTATCCTCACCCCTTACTTACACACACTTACATGCACTACACTACCACACATGCCGGGAGAACGGTCGGGGACTTAGAACTTGTCGCGGTTGTGGCGATGGCCCGCTGGAAGGAGATACCTGGGTGGGGGAAAACCCCGCTAGTCCACGGTAGGTCGGCGCCCAATCTCGCCATCCAATGGGGGAAGATCTCTACCACCTCCCAATAAAAATATGTACTACATTTACGGGACTAATGACCTCAGTAGTTGACGCGCCCGGAATCATCAATCAATCAACTAACTGTACTGCACAGAAGCAATTGTGAGGGCAAGTGGCTGGTAAATCATCGAAAAATACGTGATCCTCCTTGGAAAATGCGATTGGAGAGAAGTATATAATCACCTCAGATCGGATATTGCTATGCTTGAAGCATAACAGTGGGGAAGTAATATAAACATATGAAAAGAAAAGTAGTGAATATCAAGAAGAGGCACTGCAAGATGCGAAGTACAACCTAAAAAAAGATTTAAAAAAATAGTCACAACAATTACATAAAGATCGTTTACGTATATCGGGCGTTTCGTCCAAACTAACCCAGATTAGATAATCTTTAATAGATTAATGCATTTCCTTGTAGTTTTTCATAAATTAATAGAACATAATGTTTGCGAGGAGTCTATTTATGTGGAATAGTTTGTTTCGTATACGTTTCTAAGAACACGCGTATTTTAGGATGTTCTAATTTATAGAGTGGAATGTGAGCACAAGTAAACACTTCTCCTAGGTCCGTACAAATGGTTGACAAGCCAGAAGGAGAACCTAGAGGCCAAATGGAGGGCCAGAAGTTGAATTAGAGGTTTCGTTTGGAGTATTTACTTTTAGCATCAACTGTTTATCACTTTCTTTACGTGTTTTGCTGTTTTAAAATGTTGTGTCATTTGGAAACGAGTATCCGCACATATACTTTTTTCACACGCAACACAAAACGACACGTTCTCATCAGTAGTTAGCTCACTTTCACGGACGTACAAATTGAGTTGAGTAAATAACATTCTGTTCACTGGTGGCATTTTTGCGAAAAAGCGAGCGGCTTTGTTTAACCACAATACTACCTACGAATCAAGATACGTCGTTTACGTAGAGAGACCGAAACGTAACACCCGAGCACTCCACGTCCACACTCAAAACTGTAATGCAAAATGCTACGGTTAGCATTTTGTAATGCAAAATGCTACTACTTGAAAGTAGTAGTCTGTCCGCCCTCCGGGGCGCGCGAGGAACACAGTGTCCCACGCCATCAAAGTCTCGTCGATCAGTCTGTTTGGAGAGCCATCATTTGAAGATTCAAAAATTTATAATCAGTTCTTAATGGACAGTAACTATTGTTATTAACTTATTATTCATGTTATTTCTAGTAACAAGTAGTAACTACATCAATAAAAAAATTTTTTTTTATTATTCAATATTATTTTTTATTTTTATTTATTTTACGTCAAAAAAACAGTTAAAAACTGCGTATGACGTGCTATGGGGAAAAGTGAATTGTGTGCACATTTTCAAAATTCTGTGATCCCTACACTAAGTCATATACTACTTAAATTTTGAATTTTTGAAAGGGAGAAAAAAAAACTCCCATGTAATAAAATCTATTTTCAAAAAACAAGCAATAAAATTTCCCATGTAATAAAATCTATTTTCAAGATAAAAAGCAATAAATTTTGAATTTTGAAAGGGAGAAAAAAAAACAAAAACTCCCATGTAATAAAATCTATTTTCAAAGATAAATAAGCAATAAATTTTGGTTCTTATTACTTCCTGCCGCGACAACATGGAAACGATAATTTGAATAATTGTCTTTCCCACTGAATTCTAGAAGACGTGCACAGAAAATGAAGTTACATTTATGTCCAGAGCAAAACAAGGGGCCATCTCAGCATTTGCTCAATGGATCAGGGAAACTGGACGAAAAACCTGATCGAGATGGGGGTCATTGACCCGGAATCTGTAGTACAATAGTTGTTACAGGTTGTTTATACTCATTTATACAGTCCAAATGGTAAATAATGCATTATGTATCATTGTTAAAATTAATGCTCCTTTTCTTGTGATGCTCAGTATAGTCTCTAATTGTATAGAAACAGTTATGCAGCAGAAACGATTTCACTTGGGATTTAAACTTTTCTATTGAATTTAATCGTTTAATGTCATCTGGCAAAGTGTTGTAAAATAATGTGCATGTATTGTATGTGAATTTTTTGTAATGAGCTGTTGATACTGTCACCTGATGAATATGATTTCTACGTCGAGTGTTATAGTAATAGACTTCGGCATTTTCTGAAAATATATTCCCGCCCTTGAGCAAATCATTTTTACAAAACCACTGATTCGTAAATAAAAGACACGGTAATGGTAGAATTCCTAGATTAATGAATAGAGGCTTACATGAATCACGTGGGTGGGATTTGGTTATTATTCGTACAATTCGTTTTGTAATCTAAAAGTCAGGAGCTATAAGATGTATTTCCCAGAATATTATGCCATATCTCAGGCGGGAATGAACATTCGCGAAGTATACACAACGAGCAGTATGAAGGCTGACTGAATTTGCAAGAATTCTGAACGCGTAGCATAATGAACTTAATTTTGTGTTCAATTCACTTAAATGGACGTTCCATTTAAGGTTTGACTGAATTGAGAGGCCTAAAAATTTTGTTGCCTTAACATCAGTCAATGGTACACTGTTCATTTTCAATGGAGCACAGAATTGTTTATTTGAAATGGAAAACTGCATTAAAACCGTTTTCTTTTCGTTTACTATTAATTTGTTATTTCGGAACCAATTTGAAACATCTGATATTGTACTATTTACGGTTTCTTTATTGCAAAGGATGTTCGTATCATCCGCAAAGAGAACCGTTCTTCCGTTTCGAATCGTCGAGGGCATATCGTTTACGTAAAGTAGGAACAGAGTAGGGCCTAAAATCGATCCTTGAGGAACTCCACATGCAACGGGCAAAGAGTCGGAAAGGTGCGTACGTAACGTTCCATCATTCCAGTAAGGTATTTCAACTCTCTGAGATCGTTGTTTAAGGTACGAACATAATAAAGTTAAAGTTATAACGTTATAAAGGCTCCCAACATATGTAAACACATGCACTATAAAAGTTGCAGTTTTCACCCGAGAAACATGTTACAATAAGCACATATTTAAATATAATAGAAAAAGTAGTTATTACCTAACTATGAGCCCTAGTTATGAGTTTAATGATCGAGCGGCGACGAAGGCTTTTTGTCGCCCAAGATCATTAGAACCAGTTAACACCCGTGGTATATAAATAATTTTATTTTTTACCTAATATGATTGATTCAGATTTACTTATTTACTAAATAACTAATGCTAACATGACTCGGTTTGTCTTTTCATATTTCCCTCGTAACCACGATCCTTTCGATTCAGGTAAGTTATGTAATGTATAACGAGCTCCGTATCGAAGGCAATAACAAGCTATAATGTATCAATAAAAAAATAATTTTTTTTATTGACGACTGAACGGAAAAATTCGGGTAGATGAGTTGCCAGAAAAATCGGCAGTAGAATTCTGGGGCTGAATATGATCAGGTGAACGATACATTCAAGTCATCGTAGAAGAATCGCATTACGAAAGCTGTTGGAGAGATGTTACGAGCTCTGTCGGAGAAATCGAAACTGGTGAAATTTGTATTAACGTCTTAAAGCCCACAATCCGTAAGCTGAACCCCGGTCCAGCTGGACTTCACAACATTTGGTTTAAGAGATTTACTTACCTTCATGGGGAAAGTCTCAATCTTATAACCACTATCTGAAATACCCAGAAGAAATACCTGACATCCTGAGTGAGGGTGTTCAAAACCAAAACAAATAACACATCATATGCAAGCCACTACTGACCAATGCCATGCTTAAATGCATTATATATTATCATAACCGGTTGTTTAAATTTTAAAATCGATCAACATTTCAAACAAAATAATATCCTCTCGAATATACAGAAAGGTTGTTGCAATGGCTCATTGGGATGTAAAGAGCAGCTTCTAATTGACATTGCGAAAATGTCTCGGGCATGCAGCAGAAAGCGTGACCTGTATACCGGCTTTATTGACAACACAAAAAGCTGTCGACATTGTTCTTTATGACTGGTTTATTGACCAGCAAAGGTGCATCAACTGGTGTCTGCAGTGCCTCTGACCGGGATGTCCTAAGGTCGAGTCCCGATGGTGGCAAGATTTCCGACACTCGCTTGTCAGCTAGGTAGAATTCGGTCTGTCTGGAGGAGAATTCTAGCGGCCAGCTGGTCTGCTCGGTAGTTTTTCTTGGTTTCTGCGATCAACACCTGGCGAATGCCGAATCTGTACTGTACCAAATGGGCCAGGGACCGCGATCGATCTTTCCTTCCTCCTCCTTGCTCTTTCCTCACTACCACACATATCAGGAGACCAGTCGGGAGTTTGGAGTAGGGATGCGCCCTTAACAGCTAAACTGTTATTTCTTAACCGTTAACGTTTCGTAACTGTTACGCGAAATAACAGTAATTTCGTTTATCCTGTTATTGGCTGTTATCGGTTGAAATGCATAGAACTGCAACCGTAAGGTAGCTGCACAGGCTTTACGGTGCTACCAACGTTATTCGTTTTGCGTGGTTTAACTCTTAGCAGTCGCTACAACTGATTTAACTCTTAGCAGTCGGCCATGTTAGGTTGCTGGTCATGGACCTGTTATTTTTAACTGTTATTAATAACAGCTATTACGAGTCAGCTGCTTTTGTGATTAAAGTTATTGAAGAAAAGCTGTTAAGCCCATCTCTAGTTTGGAGCTTGTCCCGGCTGGGTGGGGGATATACCTGACGAGGGATCTCTCAGCAAGCCGAAGTAGGTCGGCGGCGGATCTGGCGTCAGCGAGGGACGATCACCGCGACCTCGCGATAAAAGCATGCAATACACGTACGGGACTAATGACCTTGCCAGTTGACGTGCTCTGGATCACGAATCAATCAACTAGCGCAATGGTGTTCTGAGAATATATCGAGTTAATCGTGAAGTTTTAAACTTATTA
This sequence comes from Teleogryllus oceanicus, assembly GCA_964035755.1. Classification (NCBI taxonomy): domain Eukaryota; kingdom Metazoa; phylum Arthropoda; class Insecta; order Orthoptera; family Gryllidae; genus Teleogryllus; species Teleogryllus oceanicus. Next base: position 35,745,616 of record CAXIVR010000001.1, on the reverse strand, counting down.
AAAACTCTTATAAGCCATTGGCGTACGAGTGTACGGACGTATGGGTTCAAAGACTAACAGAATAGTTACAAGGATACTGAAGATCATACGAGGGATATTTCAAGGCGGCAGCCTCAGCGCATTCTGGTTCTGTCTTGTCATAAATCCACTTTCACACATTTTGCAAAGAACGAAAGCAGGATTTGAATTAAACGGCCAAGGGAAATATATGGTCAGCCATCTGGCTTACATGGGCGATCACAAATTGTATTTGGGCACATTACAAGTTCTGAAAAATATAAGACATATCACGAGCAGATACTCTACTGATATAGGTATGCAATTTGGTACAGAAATTAAAAACAGAAAATTAAAAAGGAATAACTATTTTTACCCTTTTCCCGCCTTTAAACCACTTATGGTTTTAAATAAATAGGTACTTTAAAAGTGACTGCAATGGTCCTGTAAATTTATTTTAGTTTTTTATTATACATTTGTATAGTGTTGTAGTACTGAGTAATTTATTGGCCTTGGAATTTAGTTACAAATTATCATATTTTTATTGCTTTAAGGAATGAAGTCGGTTATTGAGAGTTTATAAGAAACCATCGAGGCAAAACGGTAAACCGGCAACTGCGGAGGGTAGAGAATTACACCCCAGTCATTTATACAACAGATTTCAGACGAAAATATAGAAGAGTGCAAATTATGACACAAACAGATTATAACAATACTCGTTAAAATCGCGCATTACTCGGAAATGATGGGTCTTATAAATTTAAAACCAGTTTTGGGCGATCCCATTCGGAAACGGTTATTTTCGGACAGGTGAGTTCAGGCAGTTTGATATTTGGGAGACCGGTGGGGAAACATGCGGGCAGAGATGGGGATATAACAAGGGACAGTTCGGGGACAGGTGAAGGATTGTCTGGAGAAATGAAGAGGGGGAAGTGGGACCAGGATTATATTCTAAGGCAGCATTCCACAAAATAAATCTTTTTGAATTTTCTTTTACAATTTTGAAGATTTAATTCTTTTGAGTGTCCCCACTCCATAGCAGGAAGGTCAGAAAAGTGCAATGCCGAAATCTATGTAAAATTAAATTGAAAAAAAACGAAATAATATTTCGGGGTCAAATTAAAGGCGCTATGCATTTTTCTGTGCATTTTAATCTCAACACAGAGTAGGGACCAAAGAATTATGAAAATGTGCAGATTTCACTTCTCCCCGTATCACGTCACAGTTTTTAATTGTTTTTGACGTAAAATAAATAAACAAACACTCAGCAATATTGGATTGTTTCTCTCGCACAGTACCGGGCCTGTAATGCTGTAACACAGTTTGGGGGATGGACGTTTGAAGTTGAGTTCTACATTTAAATTAATTGTTTTAAAATAATAATTATTTACTAAGTGCAAAATTCTCGCAGATTGTGTATACTTATTTATACGTATACAAGAATTCCGCAAAGGAAATTTTGCAAAGGAAAAATAATTTTTTTCTCGCTTGAAACAGCTACAGATGCCTTAGTTTTTATATTTTTAACTATGATAATAAAAATTCTAAAACAAAGTTCACCAACCGGTGTTTTAAGAGGTGGTTTCGATATTTTTTTCGGGCCTGTTCTCGTCTTCTACGACACAGTAAAAAATATTTTTTGTATTTTTTCTTTCGGCAACAAAATAACATTTTTATAGTATAAATTATATTCCCGTTTTTTGACATTTTCCCATTAGAAAAGTTAATATTGAGACGAAAAAATAAAAGAACACATTTTTGGCTGCAGAGAGGTGGGAGGAAAGCTAAAAAAAACTTACAAAAAATTTATTTTAATGCTAGAATAATAGTTTTACTACTCACTCATTTTTTTTGGGGGGGGAACGTTTTATCGGGTTATCCAGGTACCCTTGCCTGGCATTTTTGAGCGATTTTTTCGCCAGTAGTTTTTATACTTCGCCGGATATATCCAGTATATATTTTTGTTTATCTGGACCTTTCCACATGAGTGTAATGCCAAATCTGAGCATGTGTGGACTCTTGGACATGTCTCTGTCACTGAAGTGCAGTTCCAAACGTGACACACCTTGCAGAGCTCGAGGTAGGAATGAAGTTTGTTCGTTCGAAAAACGTTCGGCTCGACGGGCGATAAGAATCTTGGCTTTGCTCTCGCCTTTGAATACATGAAAGCAGTTGGGTCGAAAATACCACACTTTTAGACAGGTTACGTGAAGTAACTCGGAAATGACTACGCAATAATGATGTAATTGATCATATAATACTAATAGGGTTGTTACAGCTTCAATCACGAGGTCGTCTAGCAATTGCCGTGGAATGGCCAGTTTTAAACCACAAAAATGCAACGCATCTAGACCTTCAATTGAAGGGAAAGGTGGTTCTATGAAGTCCACACACTCAGGGATGCTTCCAACATTTATTCATCCGGTTTCACGCATCTCGTACTTAACCTTCAAGCAATTGCTCCAGCGATTTCGCGAAAACTGCTTGTATATTTGTTGGCACGAAGGTATTCTGATCCCATTTGTTGAGACGTGGAATTTGCCAGGGCCAAATAAATGGTTTTCGGGTGAAGGGGCAAAAGTAATTTTGGCGAGGGTGAAATTATATTGCTTAGAAAATTATGCGACAAAATCTCCCATCTTCGTGATAAGTCTACTACGAAAATGTACAGAATTTAATATTGTTGAAATATTGCATGCTTTACAATGTTCACACTCTTTACTTCAAACCTCAATCCCCTACCTACTTATACAGTAAAGAGAAAGTATTGCAACGCTGCGGCAGAAATCGGCGATTTTCCAACAAATATTCGTAAAATGGGGCCACGGTAAGGAAAAGTGAATAACTCTTTTTCCTAATAGTAAATTACTTCCTCTAACAATGAATCACATCCTCGGTCAATGCATTTTTACGAAACCAGCTAGAATAAAGCGTCATGACGAGATAAAGAACTTTATAGAGGGGAAGATGCTCCGGAAATCGGACACTGTGGTGTCCACGGAAGCCACTTTCTCCGTTGCCGAAGGGGTTAGACTCAAACCTGGCCTGGTAATAAAAAGCCGGGAGGGGGTCCATGTGGTCGATGTAACTGTCCGCCACGAGGATGGGTCTAACCTTCTAAAAGCAGGGGAGGAAAAAGTGATAAAGTATCAACCAGTCATTCCCCTGGCAGCCCAACTTCATGGAGTCCCCAACGCCAGAATCCTGCCTGTGGTGGTTGGAACCTCTGGGGCTATGCCACGATCAACAGTCAGTGCCCTCAAGACGTTGGGGATCATGTCTCGAGGAGATTTACTGACTATCTCGTTAATTGCTCTCAGATGCTCTATTAAGATTTACACGCAATTTGTAAATTACGATGGAGCAATTTAGCATTGCTGGCAGTAAATGCAGAAAATGAACTTCTTGGTCCCGTGGGGAAGTCTAGGGAACCCAGGGGATCCGACAATGCCTAGAATATTTATTTATTTATTTATTTATTTTTTTAATATACTTAGTTACCACGACTTTAAGTGGGAAGTGTATGCTATTTAATGTAGCATATAGAAAATTGTGTAGTCAGAATCCATGTTTTGTGGGTCCGACATCGAAAAACTAGCTAGCGCCTAAGACGATTTTTCCCAAAATGATATTCCCGGATTGATTTAATAGAACTCGGGGCCCTGCGAGTTTAAACAGGATCTTATGATTTTTGGGAGTTCTTCCCATAAAGCCTAAACACAAATTTTCTCAAAAATGGGTCCAATTTTTTTATTAAACTTTTTCCTCGGACAGCATAAAGGAATAAATAAAGGGAGAAAGGCACAGGTATCATTTCAATAAAACTCTGACGAAAATTTTGAAGTTCAATTTTTTTCGTGACTGTCTATAACTGAAGAATATTGAAGATAAAGATTTTTGTTAGAATGAAATCTTCACAGATGGACCTTTAAATAACGCGAATAACGATTTTTCCACAATAGGAGTTTTTTCGCGCAATTGTACGTGAAATTAACCAATTTCCAAACATTTTTTTAAAGGCTTCAAATTTGTTCTTTAATTTTCTCCCCTTTAAAATTTAGCCCTTTTTTTAAAAACAGTCACGTCCAATTTTATTTTAAAAAAACGAGTAATTCTCGTGTAATTTCTGCTTGTAGTTAATGCAATTTATATTTTTACTCAAAAATCGCTGTATTTCTTTTCTTTATTTTTTTCTTGTGATAGAATAAAGCACGCAAAATGTAGTGCAAGTCTCATTTTCGTTGAACTTTCTGGATTTTCGAAAATTACAAGAGTTAAAGTAATGCGAGAATCGCGCATTTCTGCCGCAGCAATACAATACTTTCTCTTCATTACGTAGGTACGTAGTAAGTCGAGAAAGTAAAAGTGGATAAAGCCTGTTCCTATTTGTAGTAAAGTACTAAGTACTTCCTTTAAAACATTGCAAATAAAAGACATTAACAGCACAAAACTGCAATATTGATGATCGAGCGTTTTTCCTTTAATGAATTCCGTACTACAAAACTAGATCTTGAAAGAACATGAATAAAAAAAACTCTGCATTTTTGAAAATTGCAAACACAAATGTTGAACCTTTGGTGGTGGGAAGGTAAAATTTTGTTCACAGGTTGGTGTAGTGGTAAACTGATTGGCGTATTCTCTAAAGGACCTGAGATTCAATGCCAGCGCGGAGAAAAAGTTTTCAGTGGTTGGAAACACATTTGTAAGTTCACGTTGTATTATAATATGTGAAGACGTTACAAATAATACGAGAAGTAAGTGGTGTTGTATCACTAGTTCAAGATGTAACTGCCTTTATCCGAGCACCGTCGAAATAACTTGGAACGCGACGTTACTCTCAATCATAATTAGTTGAGTGCTCTGGCTAGTTTAAGGTTTGTTTTGAAGTTAAGGTAGTTTTAGATTGTTTCGTTAAACGATGAAACTCCATGAAAACACTCACCAATTCATTTAAAATATATTTGGCATTTTAATAAAATAAACAAGAAAATTAGAGATGCATTTTTTCTTCATTATCCTTCTTTCCAGTTGAATTGTTATTTTGACACATTGTATTCTGCACTTGGTAAAATTTAAGGTGTGTGAGAGCTGTTGCAGAAAGCCTGCGTGGCTATTTACGGTCAAATTTGCCGCGCGACTGCTTATGGGAGAAGGGAACAACTTTAATTTTCATGAGGTGAACAAAACCCATTGCGGTACGAGTTTACGCGTACAGACGCTGTCCACCGGAAACTCGTATCGCAAGGGCAATCAGGAACCTATGACTTTTGTTCGTGAGGTGGGGGCCACACGCATTCGTGTTTACCTGAACCAGCAAACCTGTCACGTATTCCGAATGCGTACGGTTCTCTACATTACACGCGCACGTTTTCTTGAGCTCCGGAATTTCTACTACCTCTGCTTTACAGAAGGATTTTTCTAAGGATCAGCCAAAGTGACAGTTCGCTAAACAGTGAACATCGCATGTAATTCAGAGAAGTATTCCTCCGCGGCGACAGCTGTTCAGCCACGCCTCTTCGTAATGTGTTAGGTTATGGCTCCTGTGAAAACATCCCTATGAAGTCGAAGAGTTTCGATGAGGTATATGCATGTACGCGAGTCCGGGAAATATTTAAATTTAATTACGTACGTGAAGAATCTCTTAACATGCTCTCACAAACAGTAAAAGAAAACTGCCACGAATGTAAATAGAAAGCTGTCAATCACAACTCGCTACACAACAGCACAATAGACGGAAACAAGTGCACCAGTACGCGTCTCGGTTTTAAAATAAACATAAAATTTCTCACCACAAAAGGAAATTCAATGTAATGTTTATAGAAAAAACGAATTTTTACAGAAGAGCTCATAACAATGCACTTCCTTATTTCAATTATTTCTCGCGGCGCACTATATTTTTGTCGGACGAGGACATCACAAAACGAAGCGTCGACACCATTTACAAGTTAGCCAACTGCAAACGAACGAATGCAGGAAGGGAGTCGAATGAGTTCGAGGGCACAACGACCACGGAACCTTCAGTTATGTTGCCAGCAATAGCTGTCACTTTGGCTGATCCTTAGAAAAATCGTTCTATACCAACAGGACTGAGTGATCGACAAAAAGATGGGAATGAGCTGTTGGCAGTTGATAAAAGAAATGTTTGCTCTCACACAATACAACGTATTTGCACAGATTGGGCTACAGATTGGGAGCGATCGGAGCGGCGTCTCCACAACGGCTCAGCCCGGGGCGGGCGACGCCTTCTTGCGGTGCGTCTTCTCGTGGTTGCGCAGGTAGCGCTTCTGCTTGAAGGCCAGGTTGCAGAGCGCGCACACGAAGGGCCGCTCGCCCGTGTGGATGCGGCGGTGGTCGTCGCGCGTGGCCTTGGACGCGAAGCAGCGCCCGCACAGGTCGCACGCGAAGCTCTTGACGCGCGCGTGCACGTCGCGCAGGTGGCGGCGCAGCCGCCGCCCGCGCGGAACTGCTTGCCGCACACGTCGCACGTGAAGGGCCGCTCGCCCGTGTGGATGCGCGCGTGCCGCACGCACGACGTCTTGCTGGAGAAGGGCCGGCCGCAGTGCTCGCACGCGTACACGCGCGCCCCTTTCTCGCCCTCCCCGCACGCCCTCTCCGCCGACTTCTCCTCCTCCCCCTCCCTGCTCTCCGCGAGAGGAGACAGACGCTCGCTTCCAGCCACCCCCGAGGTGTGCGTCCTCAAGTGATTCGACAGTTCGCTCTTGTCCTTGTAACGCTTGCCGCACTGCTCGCAATGATGGGCGGGGCCCTCGGCCAGCGCGCCCGATTCCTTCTTTCTGGAATCGAATTCGTCCACGCGCACACGCTCTTGTCCAAACTCCGACGAATACAGCACAACACTCTCGCGTTCTGGTTCGTCTCCACTCTCCTTGCGATCGTTCCATTCCGATTGGCACAGTTCGATGGGCCTGCGAATGCACTGTGGTGGCAGGGGCAACCTGAAACAAACAGTGGAAACTTCTTAGGCTTGGTTCTTTATTCAAGTCGAATTCGAAGAGTTTAGCCACAGATTTTTGACAGACAGTAGTTGAAAAAGCTTTTTGAAATAACTCACAATCGCATAATTTTAAACTTAAAAGGTTTTATTTTTCATTACTCAAAGTTTGTTATGCGACGTTTCGTGGACATTGATTTTTTCCTTTAAGTAATGAACAACTTAAAACAGTTTATGAGATTTTGAGTTAATTCAAAACGTTTTTTAAGACTACTGTTTGTCAAAATATCTGTGGCCATCAAATATGATTGAATGTAATAACGACACATCATTTCCTGTTTTGTTGAAGTCTTCTTAATTTCTAATGAACAAATTAAATATTGCCGTACACTACCACACAACGCACATTACTGGAAAACGTAAAACATACTACATACATTTCTCGAATGACGTCTAAAATGTTGTCCAAAATTATCTTCAATTTTATTGCTGATCACAAATACTTTTTATATGAGCACAAATTCAACGTTCCAAAACAGATATAAAAATATTTACAATACAATCGTATGTACAAGAGAAATATTCCAAATTTGTTTTCGATTTTTTGATGAATCGTTTAAATAAAAATTATTTTCTTGAAATAGACGAGAACTTTTCCTATCGTTTAAAAACTATTGTGAGATGCCTTCACATCCCAAGCATAAGTATCAACGCTACTTTCTCCGATACAGACACTACCATAATTCTGCAGAATAGAATATGGGCATCATGAATAAGAGCCCCAAATGTATTGCTGATTTATCGTTGAAATTAGATTTTATTACATGGGAGCTTTTTTAAAATTCAAAATTCAAGTAGTATATTACTTAGTATAGGGATCAGAAAATTTTGAAAACGTGTACAGAATTCACTTCTCCCATAGCACGCCATACAGTTTTAACTGTTTTTTGACGTAAAAATAAATAAATAAAAAGAAGCAATCACTGCGAATTTTGCGTAGTGGTCTGTGGGGGAACTTCCAGAGAAACATGCCTCACCCTTAAACGGAAATTATTTGTAATTGTACTCAATTTATTCAAAACTACTACATCTTGATCGCATCACACCCCAATGTATATTACCATTACGAATATACCAATTATATTTTAAGCTAACAATAGAAGTGTATTTCACAACTATTTTTTTCTACTCCCATTGTATAATTCTGTGATTTCATGGTTGCAACCTGCTGCATAATGATAATACAGCTCAACACACACACACACACACACAAACACACACAAACACACACAAAGGAAGAAGAAATATTGGCCGCCCGTTAACAAGATCGAGAGATTCACTGTCTTGTTAACGGGCTTTACTGGACTGGGATCATGAAGCAGAAGAAGAGAAGAACAAAACAACTTTTTTTCACTTGCCTAGGATTTTGAAACGAATTTGCAGTAAATCGGTTACGCTGAATCCAGATATGTCCTTAGTTTCAATGAATTGGCTCTAGTTTTCGTTCTACGAGCGTTGTAATGAATGATGCAATCACAAAACGCACAACATTTAACACAAATATTTATCTTTTCATATACACTTTTGGTTTCCGTTTTAAACATTGAATATCGCATTATTTCCAGGATACTCTGATTAAGCTTCGCCGCATTAAGACATCTTTTTGTTACAAAACAATAAGTTCTTCAGGAAGACGTTGTTTGAATGATCCTAATGTATTTTGCTACATTTGTGGAATATACGCAACAAAAACAGAAAGAAATATTACAAACTTTATAGAAGAAACAAATGAAGCATATTTTTCTATAAAACTGGGTGATCAAGATAAGTCGTGGGCTCCCCATATGGTCTGCAAAACTTGTGTGAGTGTCCGTCAGTGGAAAAAAATGAAAACTGAAGAGTTTACAGTTTGGTGTACTGATGGTATGGCGAGAGCCCAAAAATCATCACGATGGTTGTTGTTTTTGTGCTGTTAACATAAAAGGGTTCAATCGTTATAAGAACTGGGATTACTCTGATTTGGAATCAGCAAGGCGACCTGTATCACACGGACCTGATGTTCCCATACCACTGTTCACTACACTCCCTGGAATTTCTGTGTCCGATAGTGAGGATATACAGGTTCTGGGGCGTAATTCAGGAGCTGGCAGTAACAGTGAATACGATGAAGTGTTGCTACATAAGAACAATTTTCCCAAGAAGAGCTCAGTGATTTAATACGTAACCTCAGTTTGCCAAAACAAGCAGCTGAACTTTTAGCATCCAGACTAAAAGAAATGTCTGACACTGGAAGCGAAAATAACATTTTACAGGACAAAAGAGGCAATACCCCTACCATATTTCAGTGAAAATGGAGACTTTGTGTACTATTATAACACTCCTGGACTACTTGTTAATATGGGTGTTTCAGAATATCGAGCCGAAGACACGCGGATTTTCATTGACAGTTGAATTAGAAGTTCAATGTGTGTTTTACTGCACAATGGTAACTGCTATCCATCAATCCCAATTGGTCATCAATCCCATTGCTATCATGACCACCAATGGTATGTGTATGTATGTATGTATGTGTATATATATATATATATATATATATATATATATATATATATATATATATACATACACACACACGTAGATTTCAAAATGGTCAACTTCTTACTTGGATACACAAAGTACCCTTGTTTTTTCTGCGTCTTGAATAGTCGAGCAAAGGAGCAGCACTAGAAAAAAGTGACATGGCCGCCAAGGGAAAATATCACCAAAAGTGCAGCAAATATCGGGAACCCATTGGTTGCCAAAGAAAAGATCATTCTCCCTCCTCTACACATAGAGTTGGGTTTAATGAGGCAATTTGTGAGAGCACAAACAAGGACAGCGATTGCTTCAACTACATTAGCAGATTGTTCCCTGGACTGAGTACGGAAAAATTAAAAGCTGGCATATAGACCTCAAATTCGGAAATTGAAAAATGATCCAAATTTAACAAGTTCCATGACCCATACTGAATATTCTGCCTGGCACAGCTTTGTCATTGTTGTCAATAACTTTTTGGTTAATCATAAAGCAGCAAATTATGCAGAACTGGTGCAAGACTTGTGTTTAAACTTTCAAAATTTCGATGCAACTATGAGCATTGAGGTGCACTATCTCCATAGCCATCTTGAAAAAATTCCCGAAAATCTTGGCAAATGAGTGAGGAACAAGTCGAGCGATTCCATCAAGAAATAAAGATGATGGCAGACTACTACTAGAGATTGTCCTGATTTGCTACATAAAAGGAAATCATACAAAAAAATGTTTTATAAACAATTACTTGTAATTTGTTTCGAGCTGTAAAAGTAAATACAATGAATATCTTACTAATACGTATTTCAAGGGTTTGATGTTTTATAAATAGGCACATTTAGTTTCATTTACTTCAAGCTTTATGAATAGCCTGTGCTCAATAAAATAAAATATTTTTTCGATGTGATTTTCATATTCTCAGAAACTAGAGCCAATCTACCAAAACCAATGCCATATTTTGAATCTGTGCATCAGCATACGCTAAAATGACTTCAACTTGTTTGGCAAGAAAATGTGTTGACCAGTGTAATCACTATGAAAAAAAAAATCATTATGATACAGGTTCTCCACCCATCACAGAGAAGTTTACAAAACAAGTATTGACGCTTAATCATTGAGAATCGTTCTAGTAAATATTTCGCTGGATTGCGTATTAACATTACATTTAATATTATAGTATGCTTGCCAGATTTAATTTCTTTTATTAGTAGTACTTTTTACGAGGAATATTATTTCAAATAAATTGGATCGTAATTTCACATTTGATTGTATTTGACTAGCGCAATAAACCAAAGGCACTTGCGGTAAAGTAGCGAGGGAGCTGTCCGCTCGGTGGCCTTGGCTGAATCCTGCATGTCAAATGCGCATGATTAAATGTAAAAGTTTAACTTATAAAAGCCGTAGAAAAAGCACCGTATGAAACTCGATGTAATGGGTACACTCGTGTGAAGTTTACGATATTCACTCGTATCGTAATATCACACTCGTGTATTAATATCCATTATTACATCGTTTCATAATGTACTATTGATGAAGGTGTCCAAACTAAAATTGCCGCCACCCTTAAAATATCAATTTCCTGGATGCCGATACTAGTTAATACCTCATTAACAGCAGTCACTCACTCAGGAGGTGGAGGCGGCCCTCTTCGAGTGACATCATTGTAAGTACAACTCAATTGAAAATGTTAATTTAAAATTATATTTGAATGTTAATAAAATTAAATAAAATAAAAAACTAAAAAACAGAAGAATCCTATCATTTCTAGTAAGTAGGTCAAAAGATTTGATTAAATAGGTCTTTATAGGGAGCAATTACGTTAGTAATTAATTATATTTTATTTCATTTACTTTTTTCATCAAATTTAATAAATGGATTATTTTACATTAACCACACCCATGAACTGTGTAGCATCTCCCTACTATTAATTTACCATTGAATCTTAATACTGAACAGGGCATCTGTAATTTGGCTATCATATGACTATTATAAATTTACGTTTCTTAAACCCAGAACACTAATACATTGTAATTTTGAAGGTTCCCATGAGCGAAATGGGGTCAATAGGGTTTTGATTCCCATATTCAATGAAAGTGGATCTTGTCATACTATAACGTGTGAATCTTACCATATATAGTTTGTTTTTTATTATTTGTAGGAAGAAAGTAGTATAATAATTCTCAAATATTACTGACGTATTGAATACCTTGGAAGAAAATAAATTGGGTAAGGAGAAGATTTGTATTTCTCACATTCTTTCTGCACTTGCTCCTGTAATACTTTCATATTTAAATTCACATATGTACTTCATTTCTCTTTTACATATTTTTCATAAGAATACTAGTATTAATACGTAAATATATGAGAACTGTGTGCATAGTTCCATACTAATTTTATTATCAAATGTTATATCGCCTCCTCTATTATTTCAGAAGTATACATACCTTTTGCGGCTCTCACAGGCAACCGATCTTTATATATGAGGTCTCTAAAGAAAGAGAATTTCACGGAGGCCTGACGAATTGCATTTTGACTTCAAAAATGTGAAGGATTTCTTGGAGAAAAAAAAATGGAAAAAAAAAAAGAAGCAAAATTCATTTCTAACCCGCAACACTTTCGAAATCTATATAGCTAAATAACTTCTAAACGAAGCGTTCTAGGGCCTTAAAACTTATATTTGTGAGGCCAAAGGCCTCCGAGAAATAGTGATCAGACCACAATCTACAGGATAAGGTATTCTTAGACCTATTACATTTTCGCTGGTTCGGCTCTTCCAATACCAACTATATTACTCGGCGACTTCTTCGCTGGCCGGGTGACGCCGCGTAGTGGGCTGAGAGGCCGACGTTTCGCCTGACATGTCGCAGGCTTCATCAGGGCATTGACATCGCGATGTTGTCACCACCTCTCCAGTCAGCCGGTGTCTACGAAGTTCCCTGCAGCTGTGGCAGGACGTACATCGGTGAGACCGGGCGCACTGTGTCGGAACGCCTTAGGGAGCACATCTCCCATTACAATAAGAACAATACCAACCGTTCCGCTATAGCACACCACTCGGAGGTTTCGGGACATGCCATCGAGTTCGACAAGACTCGGCTCCTGCACAAAGAAAATAGGTACTGGCCCAGGCGCTTCAAAGAAGCTTTAGAGATCAATAGACGGCCGCAAAACATCAACGCGGACGCCGGGCTCAACCTTAACCCGGCCTGGAAATCGCTGCTCCCGCCAATCCGCGACTGCGAGGGAGCTGCCACACGCCGTCCGACCTCGAGGGCGCCCGGCGCGAGGCGCGGGTTGGCACAGACCGCCAGCCAATCAGAGCGACCCCTCCGCCAATCACGGCGCACCCACCCCACCCGGCCGCCCAGGCCGGACAATATTTAATACCCGACGCACAACATCGCGATGTCAATGCCCTGATGAAGCCTGCGACAAGTCAGGCGAAACGTCGGCCTCTCAGCCCACTACGCGGCGTCACCCGGACAGCGAAGAAGTCATCGACTCAAGCCGCGGAAGCCTACGCGTATATATTACTCGGCGATCTTCCTTTGTGACGTCGCGCTCAGAGGCTTACATTTCTCCATCTTATATATATGCTTTTTGTGTGCAGCGTGGTTTGCGGCGACTGATGAGATTTATTTGCGTAAATATTAATTCAAGATAATGCAAATAAACTGAAATGCTCTCGCTGCAACAATTAGAAGTATTTATAGTTGCTTAATATCGGTGAAGATTGCTTTTTGTGTGTATAGTGCAACCGTTTATTTTCTTGTTTCTGTGAAAATTTTGTGATAACCTACAGTACTCGTGCACTTGGTATGGCACCACATGATATCTACTAATACTAAACGCCATTTTATTCTTATTCAACATTTTTTGTTAATTTTATCGCTCACCCCTCTCATTTTATACTCTGCTAATTGAAGTCAATATACATCATGGATATGGCAGTTCAAGAGGGGAAAATATATTTTTTGAAAACATTAATTAAAATTGATATTTGACGAAGGCAGAGGCCTATTTTTCTTTCACAATGTTGTTTACTTTTTCTGGTGTGATTTATTTTAAAGACCTAACGTAAGTCATTGCAGAGAAATAATTGTTTACCTTGTTTATTCGATCTCATTTCTTTGAAGGTAGATGCACTTTACTTTGATAAACGAAAAATTCGCTGCAAGTCCTCATGCTATGATGTTAAGTCACAGTCTTTCTCGGTCGTACTCGACTTTGCTAGAGTCGCTTGATCTGCAGCACTGCTCGATACGGTCGCGATCATGCGACATTTTGCGGCAGGACTGAGAAAGATGGAAAAAGTCGTGCCATATTCACCGGGAGCGGTAGCTCAGTGCATCAACTGATATCACTGTAGTGCCTCTAACCGGGAGGTCCTAGTTTCGAGTCCTGACAGCGGACAGATTTGCGACACTAGCTTTTCAGATACTTTCGAATTCAGTCGCTGTCTGGAGGAGAATTCTAGCAACTGGCTGCTCTGATCGGTAGTTTTCCGTGGTTTCTCCGATCAACACCGGGCGAATGCCGGAGCAGTACCCTAACACAGACCACGGACCACACGCGATCTGTCCTTCCTCATCCTTGTCCTATCCTCTCCCCTTACACACACACACACACACACACACACTTACACTAACATGCACTACACTACCACATATTCCGGGAGACCGGTCGGGAGCTTAGAGCTTGTCCCGGCTGGGGCGGTGCCCCGCTGGTGGTAGATTCCTGGTTAGTGGGAAACCCCACTAGCCAACGGTAGGTTGGCGCCGGATCTCGCCATCCGGGAAAGATCACCATCTCCCGAAAGAAAAACATGCGCTACACTAACGGGACTAATGACCAAAGCAGTTGACGTGCCCGGAAACACGAAAAATCAATCAATCGTGCCATATTCCATCGTGGAGATACTACCCCTCAGATGCCTCGTTCAGTTGCAAGTCATATGCAAAGTTCAGTGCATATGAACAAAATCTTAAATTCTGAGGGATACGGGAAATTAATAAATTTGTAAAAAGAGTTTTCCCGAAGTAGATCGGGATGTTGTGTCTAAAAAAATTCAGTCAGCGTGGGGCTTTCCGTAAAGAATTGAGGAAGGTGAAAGAGAAGTGGTGCCGCGGCAGATGTATGCAAGGGCATATACACCAAATTTATGCTTTTCCTTCAATTCGTTTAATAATGGCATATGGTAATTCTTTCTCGATAATTCTGCATTCAAATAGTGCATTTTTCGTGCAATTTACTTCCTCTTCGTTCATTGGTGTGGCACAAATACCACACATTCATTTTGCGTTTACAGTCATCGTGGACGGTCAAGATTTCTGATTTAACAAAATGGTAAAAACTCGAATTAACAAATCTAGGTTCACTAAAATACAGTATATTATACACACGGTCATCCAACTACAGCATGCAACACTATCAGCACAGAGTAGCAGCAGCGAGGACCGTGGAACCGACGAGCGGGACCGTGGGATCTCCGAAATTCCACGCGCCGCACAAAAGAGGCTCTAGAACCGGCTGTTCCAACTCGGCCTCTCACGGGCGCCCGCGTGCCCTCCCGACCAACTGAGGAGGAGGTTGTAGCGGGGAAAGCGCTCTTATCACTATCCCTTTGCTTTTCGTGGAAGCAATATGAGTAATGCGATGGCTGACTGAGGAAGCCACAACCCTTTTACCTGTCTCACCATCGTGATACAGTTGGAGATAGCAGATTTGCCGAACGCCGTACTTCTAAAGGACAGACATTTTAATACTCTTTATTGGTCGCGATGATATCAAAATTTACATGTGGAAGTCTTCCCCAAGCTTCATAAAATGCAGCGGAAATTATATCTTTATTTGGGTCGACATATTGTTGTGACCAGCTTTTCTCTGCATGAAAAAAATAAAAAACAAAGAAAAAACCCAACTTCAGAACAAGACATTGAAGAGCGTTTGTATTCATCGCAACAGCCCAAGGACTGACACAAGATATTACTTCACTTGTTTTGAAAAAAATGTCTAAAATTAATTTCTAAAATATGGTTGCTATATTGAATCGAATTGTACGTTTCCCGATAAACTCGAAGGCTTCTTTCTGAGTATGAGCCCTAGTGTGCCCTCCGTGCTTCGGCTATCAGCGACGAATTGTCGCCAAAGGCCAAAGCCAACTCGCACCCCCATTGCTTATATTTCGCCAGGCGCTGGTAGCGAGTGTTGACAGCAAGCTGTGTTTGCCGGTTTCCGCCAGTGAGTGTTGACAGCAGTTAGTGCACGTCGGTCTCCGTCAGGGCCCGCGGTGGTTCGCGCTGGCTCGCGCTGGCTCGCGCTGGCTCGCGGTGGCTCGCGGTGGCTCGCGGTGGCTCGCGGTGACTCGCGGTGGCTCGCGGTGGCTCGCGGGCGCCCGCGTGCAGCTGAGATGGAACAGCCCATTCTAGAACGCTGCTGGAATATTTACATGGACGATTTTATTGGAATCGTTCTCGAGCTCCCGCCGAGTGGCGCGAAGGAGCGAGGCAGTTCTGAGAAGCACGGTCCTGCCCGCGCACTTGCTCGCGCTGTAGCTCGTGGTCAGAAACGTCCCGCTCAGACGCGCGGCTAAGAATGGTCGTGGATTGGTTTGGTTTGGTTTTTTCGTGTATCCGGGCACGTCCACTGCTTTGGTCATTAGTCCGTTAGTATAGTGCATGTTTTTTCTCGGGATATGGCGGTTATCTTCCCTCGCCGGATGGCGAGATTCGGCGCCGACCTACCGTCGGCTAGTGGGGTTTCCCCCTAACCAGGACTCTCCAACAGCGGGGCACCGCCCCAGCCGGGACAACCTCTAAGCTCCCGACCGGTCTCCTGGAATATGTGATAGTGTAGTGCATGTTAGTGTAAGTGTGTGTGTGTAAGGGGAAAGGATAGGACAAGGAAGAGGAAGGACAGATCGCGCGCGGTCCGTGACCCGTTTGGTAGGGTACTGCTCCGGTTTTCGCCTGGTGTTGATCGGAGAAACCACGGAAAACTACTGATCAGAGCAGCCGGCCGCTACAATTCTCCTCCAGGCAGCGACTGAATTCGACCTAGCTGAAAAGTTGGTGTCGAAAATCCTGCCGCCGTCAGGACTCGAACCTCGGACCTCCCGGTCAGAGGCGCTGCAGTGGCATCAGTTGATGCACTGAGCTACCGCTCCCGGTAATGGTCGTGGAAAGGGCCCTATTCTCCCTCGAATTTGAAATGCAGTACAGCCTTACCACTAAGCTTCACGCCCAGATGGAAGGTCAAATGTGACTCGCGCATGCAGTTTCGTGCTGGAAAGTTCAGCGAAGGCAAAACGGATACATGATCCGATTGGAAAGAAGACCCCGAACATCCAGGTACCGTGCCCGAACATAGCGTTGGCTGAGCAGCCGGGCTATGTTCTGCAAAGGGCCGAAGACCGAATTCGTGGCATCACCTCATATGCCGCTTCTTCCAAATGCAATTCCCCCGAAATTTTAATTAATACAATAGGCATCATGGAAGGTATAGACGCTCAGTTCACAGAGCAACAAAATACAAAATTGATACACGTTAAACGGCACTCGGGTATCAAAGACCACCAGAATGCACAGCCAGGTTAAGTCATTAAAACTTTTTTCTTAAACGAAACCTGTAAAAAAGGTAAATTAAAAGAGGTTGATAATTTAAGAATTAAAATTTATGTAATGAAACTGTAAATCTTACAAATTCGTCCAGTAAAACCCCAAAATGTACTATTTTCAGGCAAAATTACACATAACGTGCAATTTCGTGCAAAATTAAACAAGTACAAAAATAAGGTCTGTTTCATGGTTCAAATTTCTCTCGAGATTTCACCAATTTTTAAGTTAGCAAAGAAAATGTGTAGTAACATGGGAATCCGGCCTTTATAGATAAGTAAACACATTGATGACTCTGCTTCTAAAGAAAAAACACACACGACTGTTTTAGAATTTTTCAAAGTAAACCCCAGCGGCGTGCTTATTAATGACGGGTAAATAAATCTGACGGCCTATTTGATTCCAGTTATTCAATCGCGCGCTCTGGCGAGTACCAACCGCTTGATTCCTACACTCCACAAATTATACATCCAAAAGTCGCTAATAGAGAAGAATTAACAATGTGTTGTAGAAGTTTTTTTTTTTATTCAAAACAACTTGAAAAGTAACATTTTTTAAGTTTCGTCGCTTCCTCACCGGACACCCGGTATACACGCACCAATATAAGAATGTATATTATGGTTCACCTGTTCAACAAGGTTCTTAACAACTTAATGGTCTGTTGCAAGGCGCTGTGAGAGGAAGGGTAAGGGGGGGGTAAGGAGAGAGGGGGTTTGGTAACGGGCTGTGAAGAGGGAAGGAGAGTTAGGTTACAACAAAGTTCTTTGATTGACATAGAAAGTCTTCGTGGAGTTTTTAGGAAGAGAATTTTTCACAGATATTACCGTAATCCCAAAATAAGACTATTGTAAAGATTAATAAAAGAATTTCATTCTACGATTGAGTTCTTTGTTTGGTGCATTTTTATTTGTAGAGGTTCAATATTTATTCCGTCACTACGTTTCTTCTCAATTACAATTATTTTGAGGTAATTCAAATCAATGTGGTGGTCGAGATCCAGTCTGAATCTCGATAAGGAATTTTGTCTATATGCTTCTTCTTAAACATTATGTTCTTTAATCCTACCTTTGAGCTTTCGTTTTGTTTGTCCTATATACTGGAGGTAACAGTCTTAACACTGGAGGCCATATACCACATTTTGTTTTCCAACCAATGGAACTTTATCTTTCACATGTTTTATAGAATTGTTTCGTTTTAAGAGATTGTTTGGGAGTTCAAACACCATATCACGGTGAAAGTTGCTCTTGATTTTATTATTAACACTTGATACATAAGGCAGAACTAAATATTGTTTAATAATGATGAAAAATAATGAACTAAATATTGTTGAATAAGTTTCCTATCATTCGAGGGCGAAAATGTCTCATTTTCAGATATTAACCTCGCTTTGTTGGTGTTTTTATATATCACTCAACTATTGATGGTCAAGGATGGGGGAAGAGATTTCGGAGCAGAAGAAAACGTGCGCAGATATGTACTTCCCCCATCCCACATACGTCACCTACAGATTTTACTTTTCTTTGACGAAAATAAATCAAATCGAACTACGATGAGTTTCTGGACAAGATTGTCACATGCGATGAAATGTGGGTGGTACACTTTACCCTCAAAACCAAACAGCAGTCAATACTTTGGTGTCACTCTGCATCTCCGACGAAAAAGAAATTCAGACTCAGTCGGAGAGGAAAGTGACGTGCATGATCTTTTGGGACAGAAAGAGCATCGTGCTCATGGAGTTCCTGGCCAGAGGAGAACGTTACTGTGCGACCAGCGTTGAGCAAATCCCCCCTCCAAAACCTGTTTAAAATCCACGTAAAAAAAGTTTAAACAATTAGACACTTAAATGTTTCAAAATTATTACAAATAAATTAACAACAATATAATTTTATGTAACGAAATATTAATTAAAACTAATATTTCATCACAACAAATCCATACAAACAAGTATACAAATTACACATAAACAAAATATAATAAAAATACAAACTTCAGTTGTTACTATTCAAAACTTCAATTATTACAACAAACAAGTACACAACACACAGGCAAAATAAACTTCACAATGAAATGCAAACTTAAATCAAACTGCGCGAACGCAGAGGGATAAAACATTCAATACACTAATGGGACTAATGACCATAAAAGCTGACGTGGCCGGAAACATGACACAAAAACCCATACAAAATACAATTACAGTAAAATTTAAACTTGTTTGAACTGTGCTACATATTACGCGCTTGCCAAGTTACTACCTAAACATAATAACATTAATGGAAATGTACGTTAAAGGCTATGACTATATGAGATTGAAATCTTAAAACGGGAGGGAGGTAGTATTTACAGGTACCAAATATATGCTTAATAAATGTACTTCAATTTGACTAATGAATGATCAGTATTTTCAATACATTAATACTAATAATAACTACATTTAACTAGTGGAGCTACCACAACATACTTTCCCAATTGTTTTTAACGGCTACACAATATTATAATACTACATAAACCTACAAAAGTGTTTCAAACCAGCATTTTTTTTCCTCCGCAACGAGATTCCAACTGAGATTCTTACAGTAAGTACTCCATTCGCATTACTCCAACACCACCAGTATCACGGCTTAAGTCCACCTTCCCAACATTAAAAAAACAGTTGAACATTTGCATTAGTAATTTTAAAAAATTCAGAGATTTTCATACATATTATTTCCAGATTTACCGTTAAAGAAGAGATTTCATGAAGGAAACAAATCTCTATCGTTATTGTAGTTTTGCAATGTTAATTTTTGGTTCGCAATTTTCCAGAATACAGGCAGTTTGCCGAACTTGCGCAATTTTTAAGCGTCCTTTGCTCTAGCCTATGATGTTTTTTTAAATTCTCAGCCCTATTTGAGATATTGTCTCATATTATTTCAGTAGGATACATACCTTTTGCTTTTACATATATTTTCGTTCTCACAGGCAACGAACTTTTATAAATGAGGTCTCTAAAGAAAAAGAATTTCACGGAGACGTGATGAATTGCATTTCGACTTTAAAAATATGAAGGATTTGTTGAAAGACGTATCTAAATATTCGTGTGAAATGCAACCCGCAACGCTTTTTTGCGTTCTTTAAAAAAATACATCGTTAAATAACTCCCAAAGGAAGCATTTTAGGGCCTTAATACTACAATATTTTAAGGCCAAAGGCCTCAAATAAATGTTCCTAATACCGTAATTTACATGGCGAGATCTTGAACATTCTATTACATTTTTGTTGGTTCGACGCTTCTCGATTCCACCCCACCTGTTCAGAGCCTGTAGAATCTGCAACTGTATGTGATATTAAACTAATTACTTGACATTCTATGCGACTGAATTACACAGCTGTACCTCTCTGCTGGGTAATAGCATTAAATAAGAATAGTTTGTATTGTCAAGGGTGTATTTTATTGTTATCAATTACAAGACGTATAGAACAAGTCACGGAGGATAAGAAGGTCTTGAAGAAAAATATATATTACAGGCTTCATGTGGAAATGGAAAAGTAGGAAAGAGGGTGGGGGTTTAACATGCGAGAGTTTTCGCACGGGTCGGCTAGTTCTTATAATTGGCATTAACTTCAAAGAAAAATTACGTAAAAAAATATCTTTCCAAAAAAAATTGTTCATGGCCTTATTTAAAAATGGATTATTTCAGAACAGATGCCACTCAGGAAAACATCTCTATCATTCATATTGTTCTTCTGCAATTTTTGAAATTACAGAGAATTCGCCGAATATGGGTTCTGCTACACTTTTTAAGCGACCTTTACTCTATCCAGGAAGAGTTTTTTTCAAAATTACAGAAGCTTTTAAAAAAAAGTTGCTTGAAAAATTGGCTATATTTCACACAAAATTATGCGAAAACTTCTCATATTTTGGAGAAACGATACATAAATTCATTTTAAAACGTTTTTGAAGAACGAACAATTTAGGAAAATCTAACTTCAAAATTGCAACTGATGGAAGACTCACAAAATTACTGCAATTTTCTAAAATTTAGAGATTTCATCCAAAATGAGACGCGTCATTGTGGATTTATTTTTATTTATTTTACGTCAAAAACAGTTAAAAACTGCGTATGACTGCAGATTTTGCTACTTTTTCAGAGCAACGTACTTTTGACACGCAGGATGAAGGTAAAAATGTCCAATGCAAAATGTCCCAACAACATAAACGTCCATTTAAATAAATGTCCAGGGTAAGCAATGTACAATGTATTATATGTCCATACAGTTTTTACAAAAATGTCAACAGTACTAGAATGTCCACCAATGAAGTTCTTCCTGCTGAACTTCTGGCTGTAAATTACGTTTAAATTACATGATATACCACGCAGATAGACTTTAACACTTTTATTGTTTTCGTACTCATCGTACCTCTGCACTACGTCTTCTATTCTTTTGTTTGCTTATTTATTTCCTGTTTATAGGAGGCCGAATGCTTAAATGACCTGCTTCCATTTGAACCGCAATACATTCTTTGTCATTTTGTTCTTCTCTTGCATATGATAATACATTTGAGACCATCTCCACTTTTAAAAGTGGGAGTGGTACATATTTACATTATTAATATGTTCTTTTCAGAAATAATAATTTGAGCCATTTTACTACTGAATGGTTTTACAATGTAATTATCTCATTTTCTTACAGTGTCAATACATCTTAATATCATAGAAACATTTTTGGACATTTTTGTTTGTTTGACAATTTTGTTGGCGGACCTTTCTGACCCTGGACGATCTGTAGTAGACAAAATGCATTGGACATTTCTACCTGGAACCGACACGTAAGCGCAATTAAATTATTGAACAAAATTTCGAAAGCTATTTTCTCAGAACAGCATTTTCCAGCATATGCCCTTTTCCTTTCATCGCCTACATCTTATTTTAATTACTTCGAAAATAAATTTTCTAAGGAAATAAAGAACTCACAGATGTTTTTCAGTTATTAACATATTTCCAGACAATTTCCGGTTTTGCACGTCTGTCGTCATCCTGAATAAGCCTATTAATATTTTCGAAATATTTTCAAAAAGTGGAGGAGGATGTAACCCAATGTTAGAGGGATGAACATCTACAATAATTTGCCACCTCTTTTCTAACAAAAGCCTAAACGAAAGAAAAGAAATATTAAATACTGAACTACAATAAATTAAAATAACATCGAAATTGTATGAAAAAAAAACCTTTTTTCTGGCGCACGATTACATAACTTTCTCTTCGTATGTAATACGAATGATGCTCTAGGTCTATGCCATCGATGTAACATTAACTGGGTACCTACACTATGGGTAAACATCTAAATGTCGAATTGTCTAAAAAAGAGCCGGCAAGATATTTTAAAATTGTTCACTGTCATCTCCTGGCCTTTCAGTTCACCCGCTTCTGGAGGAAGATAAGTAATCCTGCGCAAATGCCACATCTGTTACATAAAACTAATTGATGAGAATTACAAACTACTAGTATGTATTATTTTTGCAGACAAGGACATGGGCCTACAACCTTACACAATATTGAAGTGTTTTTACATTACTGAAGCCATTTACACATTTGTTCAGCAACATTCTTAGTGTTGTAATATATTTTCATATTTTTAAAGTTTGGAAATCAATTGAGGTTCTACAGTTTTGTTACAAATAATTTCCCTGATATTTAGATTGATCTTTCCGGTCACGTCACCTGCTATGCTTATTAGTCTTGTTTGTGCAGTGAATGTATATTCAGGGAGATGATGGCGATTCTTTCCCCGCTAGTGAGATCAGGCGCTGACATACACGTCGGCTTGTGGGGGGGGGGATTTCCCGTCCAGGTACCTCCCAAGCGGGGCACCGCCCCAATCGAGATTAGCTCTAAGTTCCTGACTGGTCTCCTGACATATGTGATAGTGTATTGCCTGTACGTGTAACTTATGTTTAGGGGGAGAGCATAGGACAAGGAACAGGATCGTATCGCGCGCAGTCCATGGTCCGTTCGTTAACGTGCTGCTTCGGGATTCTTCTGATACTGACCGGAGACACCAAGGAAAACTACCGATCTGAGCATCCGGCTGCTAGAATTCTCCTCCGGCCAGCCCTAGCTGTGTAGCTAATGTCGAAAATACGCCCCCGTCGGGATCGATTTCTAGGACGAGAGTCGCTTCAGAGGTAACAGTAATGAGTTTCAAGTCTGAGGAGATCATTATAAAATCACTTCCTCAGAGCAGTAAAAGCTTGATTTTGCAAAAAATGAATGGCCGAGATGTACAAAGCCTTTCAAGAAACTACCTTTAATTTCATACTATTAATTTTCACATATAGAATGAATTTTAGTGAAGTACTTCAGAAAGTTTCAAAATCTACATTAATCTCTTTAAATTACTAATATTTTCATCTAAAAGCAGCATTCCAAAATATCAATTTTTGAAATTTTGAGAAAGGAATGTGCTGTATTCTCAGTAAAGACAATTTACATCTCCCCTCTGCTTTGGGCATGATTTAGTGACAAGATCATACATCAAGTAGTAAGTGACAAGATCAAGAATTTAGTGATCAAGATCAACATAGATCATTGTTTACTCAGCTATATAACATAATTACTTCACATGAGACTAATTGCTTCATCAGAATTAACATTTCTTATGTTTACCTGGCAATGATAATTGGTGGTAGATTCAGAATGTAGGCATTTCATTATACTTGATGGTATCATGTACATACTTATTTGAATAAGTAGTATTACATTCTACTTTCTTCATATAATACAGTAAAACTTGCTCAATGTGAAAGGCATATAATGTGGAAATATGAACAATGTGAACACAAACCATAGACCTGGCAAACTTAAATTCTACAGTATTTCATTGTACAATGTGGAATTTTGTCTAATGCAAAAGAATAACTGATCCCATGTATGGAACCCATTTTACTATATTTTGTTTTGTACTGTATTTTGTTTTGCTTCGCAAAAAGCTCAGGTACTCAAGAAAAAGAAAAATAATAATAAAAAGTAAAACAAATTCCCATGTATAATTGGATTTCAACACATTATTCAAGAAGTAGGAGCCTTTATTGCTTTAAAATAAAATATCCACTTGGTTCACAGTTTCTACTATTTTCATAAGAAAAAGCTGGGGAGGTTCGAGTATACTTCAGATTTTGTTTGTTTGAAAATTGTATAATTTAAAACAAGATCAAGCAATACATAGCAAATAATTATACAGTAAAACTTGTTCAATGCAGAACCTCAAGGGACCAGTATGAAGTTTCCTCTTTCGTACTAGATTTCCTTCCACACTGAGCAAGTTTTACTGTAATACATTTAATAGTTTTTTGAATTGAATTGAGGTATTCCATAAACCACCTTTTGTTGAAGCCTAAATGGCCTCCTATATTTAAAGAGCCCTTGACACATAGTTACGAAAGTTACAAATAGTTTTGTATCTCCATCAACCCAAAACATGCAAGAATTGAGGCACATTTATAATATTCAAATACATTCAATTTCACAACAAAATTGATTTCATATAAGAGCAGAAAACATTTTACATGAAGTTTAAATACTAATTATTTTCAATAAACAAAAATTAAGTTTTTTTTAACAACAAAAGAAACCAGAATTTTCTGGCCAGGTTCACTGAGATTTAAAATGAACAGGTCCTGGCGAGGGTGGAAAATTCTACTCTGAAAGCCACCCTGAGAAGGCAAGGTACTACACCTGAAAATACAATAATTGAACTGCAAAATCTTGTTACCAAACTGCATGGACATGTTGACAACTGTGAAAACAACATCAATACTTTGTCTCAAGATCTGACAGAGTTGTGGTTGAAACTGAATCAAAATAAAGTTGATAAACAAAAACTGAAACTTGTGTTTAAACACTGTAGCCGAAAAATTACTCAGGGAAATGCTATCTAAAGTTGAAAGAGCAGGAAGAACAATAACTAGTCTTAAATGTACATCAGAGGTGAATGGATGAAAAGGATGCAAGAAGTCTTGAATAAGAGATATTCCTCTGCTCAGAGTTCCAGTGCAGCACTGTCTGCCATTCAGCCATCAGTGAATAGTGGTTACTCCTTGGCATAAAACAGTGATTGTGAAATGCATTTACTTCAGTTGGTTATCTGTACAGTGCTGGAAAGTAGTCTCACACTCCCAGAAGTTATCCCAGTAGTTTTGCTACTCACTCCTAATCGTTGCACTCAATCATCTTGCAGAGACATTTGGTTTGACACTGTATCAACATGCTCATGCCACTGAACACTCTTGCGGCGAAAATGAAAAAGTATAAGTCTCGAGTTGGAGACAACTTTACAAGGCTGATTTATTTCCTTCACTACCATCCACCATTCATGACAAGGTTTCTTACCCGGGAACCTCCCAAAGATGATTTCAATAAAACAATAATTAACCCCAAAAGTTGGATATAGAACAGAACATGCTGAAAATTGTAAATATTAGTCTACTATATTCAAAATATTATTATTATTATTAACAACAACAACATCATAGCCCATATGCTGAAAAGATTTTGACAAAATGTTTACTTCTTTTACTTGACACTTGAAACTCTCTTCTAGTTCAAAAATGCTTCAACCAAACTACAATAAACTTCAAAGAATTGAATTGCACTGCAGTTAGTAATAATATGGAACCAATTCAGCATATTAAACGTACTAAATGCATCAGATCATATATTCATGAAAAATTATTTAGTATTAATATGTGTATCCATTTAATTGATGTACAAATTCTATCTATGACTATTCATATGTTTTTTCCTGTCACTGCGCTGAGCAAAACCCCGACCACACATTTGGCAAACATATGGTTTCTCACCCGTGTGTGTTCGAGTATGCACAACCAAGTTCAATTTTCTTCTAAATTTCTTAGGACAATATTCACACTGAAAAGGGAATATGTCTGAATGAATTCTTTCATGCAATTTTTGCTGTTGTCGTATCCTAAACAACTTCCCACACGTTGAGCACTGATGTGGCCTTTCACCAGTATGAATCCGCAAGTGATTCACTAATGTAGCTTTAGCAGAGAATTTTTTGTTGCATTCTTTACAGGCAAAATCTCTTGCTTTATTATGAACAGTATGCTTGTGACGAATCACACCATTAGGCTGAGCAAATAGTTTTCCACATTCATCACATTCGTGCTTCTCTTTCTTGTGTGTCATTATGTGTGCTCTATGACTTCTCCATGTCCTAGACTCTTTACCACATTCCTCACAGTTTAAATTCTTACCATGAACCTCATCCCTATTGACTCTTTTTTTAAGCCTTTTATTGTTTTCATGAGTTAAAAGATGCCTTGTCATATGAGACTTTCTTTTGTATGACACACCACATATGCTACATGAATAAGGACGTAAAGCAGAGTGACTGATTAGATGAGTCTGCAAATCTTTCTCATTAAGAACAATTTTGTCACACAGTTCACAAACTAAATAATCACCATGATTCTTTAAATGTTCCAAAAGTTCAGCCTTTGTTAAAAATTTGGCAAAACATTTTTCACACTTTAATTTACGACTTCCTTTGCCCAAATGATGCATTAGATGTTCTTTCAAAGTACTTTTTAATTTGTAATTCTTTCCACAGAGTTCACAACAGTATTCACCCTCAGTTCTTTCAGCAGAATGATAAGAATTATTTAAATGACTGGAATTAGCTGAATTATTGAAATAATTTTGATCAGAATAATCTGAAGCATGAAGATCAAATGAGTGATGTGAAGAATACGATGCGCGATTGGCAATTTCTAAACATCTTTTTGATTTAATGCATTGTTTAATATGATATTTCAGTGATCCATTAAGCATGAAACTTTTACCACAATATTTGCAATAGAATGGGGCTAGTTGTGTGTGAAATCTAGTATGAGTTGCTAAAACTGTGGAAACATGAAAACTACAGTTACAATATTTACATTTCAAAGCTCCATTATTTTTCATTTTTTCCCATTGTACAACAATATACATCATCTTTTGAAATCCATTTCTTATCATCCTTAATCTATATTTATAACGACATGTCTTCAACATACTTTGTGAATGTTGATCAGAGTATTCACTGTAGAGAGCTGAAGATTCAGTTTCATTAACTGTGTTTGAATCATTACTATCAGGTAAAATATTATATAATTCAATTTGAGAATCTGCAGTATCACATGAACTTTCAGCAATCACATTTAGAACTTCCCTACTTAACACTGTTGTGGCACAAGTGTCATCAGTCTTTGGATAATGTGATGCATTAAAAGGAGTCCCTGGTTTAATCATCTGTGTGGCCTGTGCAGGAGTATGAGCTGCATGATCTGTTCCCTGTTGATTGCTGGAATGAACAGAATGGACAAGTGTGATTGCTGCATCCGATTTGCTAACAGGTTGGCCATCAATAATGCCATTCTCCAAATCATCTAGTAGAGCACTTGCATCAGAGTGTTCATATACAGAGAACAAGGCATTGTCTATTCTGCTTTCCAGCTTGTTCTGGGAGACGAACTCCCTGTCATGTGGCCGAGACCTGCAACAGAGTGTGCAAGTGCAATGAGCTAAGTTCGGATCTCATCCACCTGCTCACTCAGTATTATGTTTGATGCACAGAATGAGTTGAAGTCAAAGAAAATAACTGCAAATTAATAGTCTTGGAAGCCAAATATAAATAAAATGTTTGTATTTATTATTTATGTTTAAAAAATTCAGTAGGGATCCTAAAATTCTAAACTCAAAGTTATTTATGAACATTATAACGTTAACCCATTATGCACTAAAACAATTCAATTCTTCAGACTCAGTTCCTGGAATAATTTATACTTGAAATGAAATTTCAAAAAGCTAAAAACACTACATATTTTTTTAAAAAATTATAAAAAAAAATTGATGGATAATTTGTTTCAATAGATACACCACCTCAAGCGAGATAACTTTACTAAATATATGCATGCTCCAGGTCACATATTTGATACAAATATATGAAATAATTCCTCAAGAATCAGTCAATAAATTACAAAGTTTTATTGCGCTTAGACACCCATCATAATGCCTAGCCCTCTCTCATCCAATCCATATAATGATTCCCATCAAATTTCGCTATACCTTGTGATTACAAAATATGGAAATTTAATGAAGGCAATATTTTTAATTTCTCTTTGTAGTGTTAGATATTGTTTTACAAAGAACCAGTATTAATTCTATGATTGTATCTTCACTGCCATGTGCATTTCTTCTTTTCATATTTTAAACAATTGAGAGAGGATGCAGAATCGCTTGTGCAGCTGTGTTAAAGCAAAAATTTGTTATTTGAGAAATTCTGCGTAACTAGATGGCAAAAAGTGTTTATTGATATTTATTCTGTTGTCTGTAACGAACAATGCAAAATCCAATATATATAATAATAATAAGTAAGTAGCTGATTTTAATGAAATGTCATTTTCTTTCTTTTCCCTTTAGAACAATGCTGTTTACTATATATTTTCTACTTTTATAATAATTTTTTCACATTTTTGTAAATTTCGAACAATAAGAAAATTTTTACAATTTTCCGTCATTTTAATGATTTTTCACTGATTCCATCAATTTTAACATCATTTTAACAGTATTTGCTTCATATAATATTTACGAGATACAACAAATGTTCTCCACAGAATTCCTGAGTTGCCTATTCCCATTTACATATACTTTCCATAGAACATATTTGACTTTTTCACTCACAAATTGTAACGTCTGCCATTGTAGGTAATCTAAGGTTCCTGCGATTCCTATCAATGCCATTGTCGGTTCTGCCAATTTTGAGATAACTAAAGACAGAGATTAGCTGGTAAAGAACAGTCCAAACCAAAAGTTTGCCAGCTAAGTGAACTTTAATCAACAGAAGGAGCTTTGATTACATGAGTAAAGTAATCCAGTTTGAGTTCTTCATCTGAAGTGGTTTTGATCGTATTTTTACATCATTTTCCTGTTTTTAGGGCATTTTAAAAACATTTTAAGAGCATTTTATTGATCATTTTTGGCAATATATCATAAAAATACGCCCCCTAATAATAATACACATTGAAATAAAAAAGAAATTAAAAAAGCACTCTATTTACATAATTCCATTGCTTTTTTGTTTCTGTGTTAATTTTTCTTGGCGAACAAAAATATTCATTTCTTTTGTAAATAATAAACAATTGACATGTTTCTGGAGTGTTTATATCTTTCTGCAATGCAAATATTTGCATAGAAAGTATTTTTCAAACCAACCTTTGAGTGCTTATTGCAGCTCAGCCATTTGGAACATACAAGGAGTTTATTAGATAAAATATGCTTAAAATTGACTTAAGAGCTTATTTTCAAAGTTTCGTTGTTTCCTCACTGGACATCCTGTAAGTGAGAGTGAGAGTCAGGGAGTGAGAGAGAGTGAGAGTGGGAGAGAGTGGGAGAGAGAGAGAGTGAGAGAGAGTGAGTGTGTGTGTGTGTGTGTGTGTGTGCGCGCGCGCGTGTGCGTGCGAGTGCGTGTGTGTGTGCGGGCGTGTGTTGTGTGTGTGCGTGCGCGTGCGTGTGTGTGTGTGCGCGCGTGCGTGTGCGTGCGCGGCGTGTGTGTGTGTGGCGGGTGTGTATGTATGTATGATGTATGCATATAGGTATATGCGCACACACACACACACACACACACACACACACACACAACAAATACATTACACACAGGACGTCCAGTGAAGGAACAACGTAATTTTCAAAATAAGCTCTTAAGTCAATTTTAAGCATCTTTTGTCTAATAAACTCCTTCGATATTTCGAATTGTTGAGCTACAATAAGCACTCAAAAAAGTTGGTTTAGAAAAAATGTTTTCTATGGCAAATTTCCATTTCAGAAACATATAAACACTTCAGAAACATGTAAATTGTTTACTATTTACAAAGGAAATGAACAAATTTGTTTACAAAGTAAAGTTAAACAAATAAGAAAAAGCAATTGAATTGTGTAAATTGGGTACTTTTTTATTTGTGTTCATTCTTTTTTGTGATCACACACAAAATAGGAAAAAAAAGCAGAAGCCACTTAGCAACTTTGATTCATCACCTTTCGTAAACTCAAAATTAACAATTTTTCAGTTTAACTGTATTATTTCCACAAATATAATAAAATTATTGGTAAAAAACAATAAAATATCATTATAAGCTTTTACCACTGATGTTGATATTATTAAGAATGATTTATAAGTATTAAATTATATTATAAATATCACACTATTTATATTAAATTAATTAATTGAGGCCACACACCCACACGCACACGCGCACGGGCGCGCGCGCGCACACACACACGCGCACACACCCACACACACACGAACACACTTCATCGAAAAATATAAAATTCAATGGCTTAGCAAAAAAAGTTGAGTTTTCGATGCAAGAATAACATCAGCACCAATAAAACTGTTCTTAAAACGGGTTTACAGGTGCTACAACCCCATTAACACTTTATTTCGCTACATTTTAGAAAAAGAATAAATATTATTTATTGGTATTTTTATTAACGGATTTTGGGCTGAGGTGGTGCCCACATTATCCCGCAACAATTTTATAATCATCAAGTACAACTTACTTGATTCAAACAGTGTGCTATATTAGTCCAAATTTGACCAATTTTAAGTTGAAACCATAGAAATAGACACTTTTCAAATGCCCATAGTTCCGTAACTTTTGATCCAAAATACTTCTAATTTACATAAAATTGAAGCTTGAAACCTCTTCTTTAAGAACCTTGTTTCGGACAATTTAAGTATTTCACTGCAATCAGCAAAATTGCGCCCCGTGCTATCATTGTTAACGGTTCACTTTTGAGCAGTACTTCAGTATCTGATGTCTTTATTCGCTATTAGGCTGCATTGAACATATACGTGGAGACAATGAAAGGGCTTGTAATTTGCCAGACTTTAAAGAACACTATATGGAATTTGGAAGCCTATGGCTATTTTTTCCTCTTGTTTCGGTGCATGCACAGTGCCCATGTCATCGCTAAAAATATTACATTTTTGTAATAAGAAAAATAGTAAAATGGCGTCTCTGTCATCTTATAGAGTGCATTTAGCACTATCCTTATCAAAAGTTTAGATAAATAATTTGGAGCCGTTTTCAAGAAAATCTTGTTTTACATAATTTTTTAAAATTGCAAATATTGCAAGCACAATTTCAAGAAAACTACTAAAATTTTCAAAACAATTTACATGACCTTAATGAAAGAACTAATTATGGACAACAAATTTCATTTGAAGGAAAACCCCTTAATTTTAACCAAAAAATTTTAAATTATCAAAAATCCTGAGCAAACCCTGAAAATCAGACCTACACCACCCTTAAAAGTGTATTTTATTCTCTTCTTACAAGAAATTTAAAGAAAAGATTTGGTTTTTTTTATAAAATGTTGAAAATGTCCCAGAGGGCTTCATGTAAAGTACCCCCAAAAATTAATGAAAGTTTTTCAAAATCGCAGAGCTTGAACTCTGGCCAGATCGACAGGGGATTATTCATTACATAACTTTCTCTGTACTACGTATATTACTCCTTATATATGTACGTTTACGAGAAAGTAAAAATAACTCCGGGGCATCCAGTGTTCTTTATAATCTAGTTACTTCCAAACTCATTTGATGTCTCCACAAATATGTTCAATGCAGCCCAAAAGTGAATAAAGACATCAGACACAGCAGTGCGGCTTCAGTGTGGGTCGTTAACACTGATGGCGCAGGGAGCAATTGTAGCCGAGTGCATGGAAATACTAAAATTGTTCAAAGCATTGCTCTTAAAGCAAAGATTTCAAGATTTCATTCTGCCTAAATCATTAATTTAATTAATAATTCATTATTAAATTAAATTCAATTTAATTATTTACTTAATCCTTTCGAATTTGCCTACATTCTCATAAGAAACACCGAAGTGGACAAAGTCACCCAAAATGACTATTTCTATATAAAGTCGACACCGGTTATAGTGAACTTCTGAGCACTTATCGTGCGATACTTATAAGTATCGTAAAGCAGTCGTGACACCCTTCAATACCTCTTGCACTTTTGGAATACCCCGAAGGCCCTTTCACTCGCCTAATAACATATGAGATGCTTTCGGTAACGAGCGGCTGATTTTCCGTGCGATATCGCCAAGCTATGGCAGTCGCGTGTTTCCTGTCGCCTACGTAGAACTTAACGCGCTTTGTCCCGGGGAATATCAGATAACACCAAGATTGAAGCTGAAGCAGGCTATCGCGCGTCGCCGCCGCCAGTTGTAGCCCACGAGGGCACGGCCTTTGTTTCCAGGCATAAGGTCATAGTAAGGTGCCCATTCCCGGTCCCGGTCCCGGTCCCTACCTTCACCTCAGGGGAGACTTCTATTATAACCTTTGGCCGACGATATTTTATCAAGCTGCCTAGAGTTGGAATTTGTGGCACTGAAGCGATATATTCTTTTCCCAGAGGGAATTAATTTCCAAGTGCGTATTTCCTACGTTCACTATAACCGAATCTTCTTATGCTTATTTGTAACGTAGGTGAAACGGGACCAGTGACATAAGTTCACTATAACCGAGGGTTCACTTTATTCGAGTTCACTATATCCGGAGACGACTGTATACTCCCTGACAAAAAAGTGATATACCTAGACGGAGTGGTTGGAAATGAATGAAATTATATGTTGAAAGGCTCTGTACCTTTATTGAACTGATTACAATATGAGATGAAACAGAAGGCCGTTGGCAGTTACAGGTGGAAAGTTGGCGCTTGGCCAGTAACTGCCAACGGCCGTCGGCCAACAGGGTGCCAACGTGCCAACAGGGTGTCGCACCTCACGGGCTGCAATGCATGCCCTTAGGCGGTTCGGAATGGTGTCAAACAGCGTTTGGATCCTCTCTTGAGACAAGTTCGTCCACAGTCGTTGCAGCTGTTTCTTCAAATCCTGCAGGTTGTTACTGCGACGGAGTCCCCTTCAAATGTCATCCCACACCAGTTCAATGATGGAGAGGTTCGGGGATCTTGCTGGCCAAGGGAGGACCTCAGTATGCTGTAGGCAGTCTATAGACATGTGCTATGTATGGGCGTGCATTATCTTGTTGGAACACTGTCCCAGAGTGCCCCCATAAGGGGTAGGACGTGCCCTGTGCAGGGTATCGCTGTGCCGTCAATGTCTGCCGCAGCACTATTAGACGTGATTTGAACGCATACCCGTTGGCTCCCCACACCATGATGCGAAGAAGATTTGAGAATACAAATTTTCCAGGTTCTTTTTCGCACATTACAACTCGTTCTTACCTTCTACCGCTTAAGCACTACTAAACAGAAAGATAAGTAAGCGGCGAATTTTCGGCCGAAAAACTTATTGCCGGGCCCTGGAAACGAAAAAGTGGATAAATCTAGTTGTTAAATTCAGGAAAAAATCGTCTAACACGTGGTGTAGAATCAATGGTTTGTGGGTCCTTGATATCTGAAACTCAGTTGACGGCAAAACGTCCGTCCGTTTGTCCTGTGAACAATGCTAGCGGCTAAACCGTTCAGCCGATTTCTTCAAATGTATTCCGTAATCGATCTGGCAATGTCGCGGCCCCTTAAATTTGAAATCGTTCTTTTAATTTGGGGGGAGAGGGAACTTGTACCCCCTGGGACGTTTTCAAAATTTTCAAAGAAATGGCTCCAACTTTTTTAATTAAACTTTGTTTTTGTATAGTGTGAAGACAGTTTGTGAGAATGGTGTAGATCTCATATTCGTTGAGGACTATGATTTTTTCGAAAATTGCAAAAAAATATTTTTTGGCGTCTTCCAACAATTACAATTATGAGGATAAGAAATTTTTTCTTTAACCAAATCTGTTCCTTAAAGCAAGATTTTGAAATAAGATCACGTACAAGCTTTCGAAAATTTGAGTAGTTTTCGCGTAATTTTGTGTAAATAGAGTCAATTTTTTTAAACAATTTTTTCTCAAAAAACGGCATAAACAATTATTATTTAATTTTCACCTCAGCGTATAGAACGTTGAAGAGTGCAGAACTCACGTTCGTTGAAAATTTTGACTTTTGAAAATTGTAAAAATTCTCGTCTTTGTACACTTACAATTATGATGAATTTTACTTTGTCGCGCTATTTTTCGAAAATATGAGTATTTTATGCGAAATTTTGTGTGAATCATTGACATTTTTAAACAATTTTTCTTAAAAAACGGTAAATTTGTTTGATTAAATGTTGATCTTAAATAGCGTAAAGGGCGCTTGAGAGAATGATACAGGTCTCTTGTTTGTTGATATCTTGAATGATGAAAATGAAAAAATTTAAACTTTTTCTGGCTCTTCTTATAACTTTAATTATGAAGATACAATTGTTTTCGTAATGAATTATGTTCATCAAAAAGAATTTTCGAATAAGGTCATGATGAATTTTTTGAAAATACGAGTATTTTTGTGTAATTTGGCATCAAACATAGTCGCGCATTTCGAATTACCTAGGCTTCGTAAACAAAATGAGGTTTTTGCAAACTATTGTTATTCTTATAAAAGAAAGTAAATTGATTGGAAGGTCATACAATTAACTTCAAACTAACACATTACTTCTTTACTTCAAATGACTACTGTTCCTGGCTATCAAAATGAACGTTGGCATGCACCACAGGCGCTTGAATCGATTGGGTTTGGATTAAATTGGCAGTACTTCTAAAACTTTACATGAAAGAAAAATTGAAAACATTGAGTACCATAAATGTGTAGCAACATTTTAACTTCAATTTCAT
Organism: Teleogryllus oceanicus; assembly: GCA_964035755.1. NCBI lineage: Eukaryota > Metazoa > Arthropoda > Insecta > Orthoptera > Gryllidae > Teleogryllus > Teleogryllus oceanicus. The sequence goes on along the minus strand of CAXIVR010000001.1, from coordinate 35,710,730 downwards.
ATTACTACCTGCGCTGCCTTGAACAATACAGTGAAGGAAATAGGCTCTACTTATATTTCCTGGCGCGCAACCCGGTCAAGATTACCTCATGTTCATTTTCTTCGTGGTCCTTGTCAATTCCGGCACTGTCCCTCTTAATCGCCTTGTAGGTAGGCTATGAGCAAAGATAGCTTTGGCTGCACTCTTCTAGAAAATAAGTTAAAATTCCCTTTGAATATCATGGACGAGATAACATGGTCGTTTAGATCGAAAAAATAGCAATGTGATACCGCCCATGTCATAAAAAAAAGCGCGACACTAATCGAAACTCGGCGATTGAGTTCCCAGTGAGACGTTTGTTCCGCAAACCTCTCGTCCACGCACGTGCAACCCACAGGCAACCATAGAGGTGCTCTGAGGTGCTTCACCAATGTTGCACATACACAAGGGGCAGGGTTTGAAATAGTCTTATGCGTGAACTTCGCGATCCTCCAGCAAACATGTGACACTTCTCATATATACTTAGATTTAAACACTCGCCGTTATCATGAACTGAGTTGAATTCTGCACTTTACTGAACACGATGACGTATCTGAATTTGTGCTAAATGTTGGAAAAAATCTGAAAATAACGAAAAATCCCGGTTTTCAAATTAAATTCCCGTTTTTTTTCGGTTCTTCCTGGCTCTTTCAAATTCCCTTTTTTTTTCGGTTTTCAAGGATTCCAGGTTCGCTGGCCACCCTGTTTAATAACATCCATAATGCGTCTTGGTAAGCTCTTGACACATCGTACCACGAATTCCGCAATAGCCGCATCATGTTGCCGTAGTCGTTCCACATGCGTTTTAAGTTCAGGATTATGACTGATCATTAGACTACTGACCTTATTCACAATATTCCATATACCTTCTATGGGATTTAGGTTTGGGCTGCTCCCTGGCCAGTCCAATATTATGAGGCATAACAACTGCAGATGTCTCAAATTTTGAAGTATGCAGGATGCCCCATCCTGAATGACAATTCCACCATTTTCTGGATATCACTCATTTGAGGAATTTGGCAAGTATACAGGGTAAGTTTGTATTGTTCCTTCCTCATGGTACCCTCAACAAAATACAATGGTTCAGTGCCATGTAGAGATATCACACTCCATACCATACGTTTACCGGAATATTAAATACTTTCGTCAATGCATTCTTACTTAAAATGCTCTCCAGATAATTTACATACTTGCTGCTATCAATCTTGCATAATTTCCACTATCGACTCGTCTGAGAAGCAAACTAGCAACAAGGAAATGAAGGAGTAAAAAATTTAAAATCAGTAGCAGAAAATATTTTTAAATTTGGATAAAGCCTGCAACAGAGGGTGGTCAATGAACAATTAATTCATAAAGCATAAGAAATAATCTACCTATGATCGATCACTTGCAGTCCAGTCTCTATGTCTCGAAGCCCAAGATAACGCTTTCTCGTCATGGTTGAGTTTAACTTTGGCATTTTTATTGGTCGATGGCATCGCAAACCACACCCGTGAAGGCGCTTACGAACTGTCTTTATGCTTAAATTACAACCTGTATTACTTAAAAGATTACGCATGTACTGAACAGTAGCCTTTGGGTTAGCCAAAGCAATTTTTTTCAACATTCCTTCCTGCCTTGGCGAGGTCTTTCTCAGTTCCCTACAGTTTTCCCGCTTTGTTAGTGAAAGTGGTTTACCTAACTGTTCTTTTAATTAATCCAATACTTTGTGTACATTACATTTCCTGGCTATTTCACACGCTCTCAAGTTCGAAAACTTCAACAAAATCTGAACTTCTCCTTTTTCCTTTCGACTCGACTCAGGTCTTTTCTTTTACAATTGATATTATTTCCTTATTAATCACAAATGTAAAGTTGCTAAAAAAAATCCTGAAATGGGATCAAAAATAGATATTGCTAATTCGTTGTCTAGTAACTATAAGTTCCCCTAAATCAAAATATCTTGCTCAAACAAGCAAAACCTTGAGTTCGTTCAGACTGATCGGAGAATATCAATTTTGGAGAAAATTGTCAAAATGGTTTAGGGGCTAGCGTTGACCGCGGGCGGGCGGGCACAAGGACGGACGGTCAAACGTAGGCACACACATACCGTATGTACAGACGGATGTAGTAAAGCGAGAGAAATAGCGCGTATGGTAAAATTGCGTCGGAGATCAGTGATTTTCCAACAAAACAATAGAAATTTCTGGTTCTGGTAACGAAAAAGGGGGGAAATCCTGTTTATATATGTAGTAAATTACTTCTAACAAGCTATGTAGTCAGAATCCACTAATTGAATTCCTTCATACCGAAATATTCATTCACGGCAAAACGCACCCCTGGTCAACGCTAGTGCCTATACCGTTCAGTCGATTTTCAGCCTTTCAATTTTTTTCGCGATATATCCGAACGATCGAGTTAGAGGACATTTTGTTTTAGGAGTACTTTTCATGAAGCTTCAACATTTTCGAAATTTTCTCAAAAATGTACGACTATCCAATTTTTTTTTTAAAACTTTGTTCTCGAATAGCGTAAAGAACTCTTAAAAATGGCGCAGCTCTATTATCCGTAAATAACAGTGAATTTTTGAAAATTGAAATAGTTAAACATTTTTTCCTACAACTACAATATGGAAGATAGATATTTTTCTTGCATGAAGATTATTCTTCAAAGACAGATCCTGAGATAAGGTCATGAACAATATTCAGGAAAGAACACTTTTCGCGCCATTGTGCGTAAGATATAGCAATTTTGAAGGAATTGTTTTCCCAAAAAGGTCTCCACGGTGTTTTAATTTTTTCGTCATATCACGACGAAAAAGATTTTTACTGTCAAACGACAGTAAAAAATGGCGCTGGTCCAATTTTCTGGGCATTCGTTTTTTCTTTCGAAAATTGGGGAAAATTAACATTGCCAAAGTACAATATTGACGATAGAGATTCTTAAATAAAACCTAAAGTAAAATATTAGATCTTTAAATAAGGTAATGCACAACGTTAAAAAAAAAGCAGTTTTCGCGTAATTTCTGATTGGTGTTAATGCAAATTATAAAAGAATCTCAAAAATGGCTCAACATTTTTTCTTTAAACTTTTTCACCGTATTGAGTACTGAACGGTGAAAAATGGCGCAATCGCATTTCCGTTGATCTCTCTTTATCTTCGAAACTTGTGTAGGTAATGCGAGCAACCCCCAGATTTTAAAGGGTCAGGAATGTTGAAATGAGCGTGCGACTGACGTTGCGGCTGTATCGTGCTTCGCGTCTTGACCTGAGAAACCTGGGTTCGAACCTCGGCCCGGAGAAAAAAAGCGCTGGTTGGAAACACTTTTGCAGGCAGGCAGTAGTTAGCACAGGTAAATCATATCTGGAGACTATGGCTGAATATCGTACCAACCCATCCCCTTTTAATGTTGTAATATATCATAGCATTATAAAGAATTGGACTGAAGTGTTGAAGCCTCTATCCTGGGAATAAACAAAATCAAAGAATAATATTTTCCAGATCCAGAAATATGTCCAAATTAAGTACACAAAAAAGCGTTATTTTCTATGTTCTACAACTTAACTAACATTTACATTATATTCCAAATATGTTTGACAAGGAATCCAAATCTAACTATTACCTGGAATCAGGACCCGTATAATTGCATTAAACCAGCAAAAGTGAAAGATGTTACCGATCTTCTTGTCTTAATGACACCCGCAAACACGAATTGTCGTGAATGTTTCATGAGTAGATTCAAATACATTCCTTTTAAATGTGTTTTGCACCCACAGATTTCTTTTCTTTGAATTTATTTTCCTACACATTGTACTATTATTTTTTACTGTTTGTGCAGAGCATTATGTTTTCGTTGGATGAAGGTAACTTTTGTACTATTATAAATTATGATGTAATGTGTTGAATTATGTCACAAGAATGACTTAATACATACTTTGTGGAGGTATTCATAAAATCAGCATTTACTTCAGTTTGATGTTTAACTTTACAATGATATTGAATAAAAGTTGTACAAACGTTCAACTCACGGGTAGCTCAGCCCGCACGGGTCAGCGTGCTCGCTTTCCATGACGGAACCCCCGGTTCGATTCCCAGTCGGGTAGATTATGGTGTGCACTTTCCTTGCAATGTCCCAGTATATGTTGCTGTATGACGATGAGGAAGCTTATTCACAGGTTGAAATGACCAGAGTACGGTGTAGGAATGTTTATGTGCTAGCCTCACGTAACATATGGCCGCAAGGCCGGGACGCCGCTGGTAGGCCTTGGCCCCGTCAGAGGTCTATTTATTTATTTATTTATTTATTTTACGTCAAAAAACAGTTAAAAACTGCGTATGACGTGCTATGGGGAAAAGTGAATTGTGTGCACATTTTCAAAATTCTGTGATCCCTACACTAAGTCATATACTACTTAAATTTTGAATTTTTGAAAGGGAGAAAAAAAAACAAAAACTCCCATGTAATAAAGTCAATTTTCAAGGATAAACAAGCAATAAATTTTGAATTGATTTTTTGAATTTTGAATTGACTGAAATTTTGAGGTGGTTGTGCCAGACAGACACATGTTCAACTGCGGGTTTTTTTTGTTGTTTTTTTTGTCGTTGTTGCAAAAAGGCCCTTTGTCAGGAGATCGCCTCATAGGAAGTAATACGTAATTCTAGTAAAGGGTATAGCCAAATAAGGTGGTGAAAAGTGCCCCCAAACCAAATCGATAATCGCGATGCTCATATGAAAGAGAATATACAATGACGTAGTCACAAAAAATCAGCTTCCTAGGGCATTGTGTTGCAGAAATACGAAAAACGTGTTTTGTATGTTTTATTTTTTTCTCAGCACCTATTGCGTGTATCAGACTGAAAAAGATTGCAGAAACGGGGTAACATAGTTCAATTTGAAGGTATTTTTGTCAACGAATTTTGACGCCAAATTCGTTTAGGAAAAAATTTAAATTCATGTTCGACGTGATAACGTTGGAGTATTATCTCAATTATCCCCCCTAAAATGAGTCTTATAACATATATATTTTTTCAGATTTTTAAACAATGTAGGCGGAAGTGAAAAAAATTAAAACCAATTTTTTTAGTTTAAACATTTGAAATTCTCGCCTAAATGTGATTGAAAAAAAAAAACTTTTTAACCAATATTTAAACACAAATTTAAACACGACATATGAACTCTAAATCTTTACATCGATTATGTATCAAACTCAATCGGAAATTCCTTGGTGGAAATACATGGTGCAAAGAGATGGGTGGCCTCTTGCGCATCCGACTTCAGGCAATGAGCTTCAGGCACCGGTGTGCGCCATAATATTAGCGTGAATTTTAAATGCCAAAAAATATCACAGTTACAAGTCATTGAAACAGAAACATATAAGCGCTTTTTTTTTAATATTACAACTTTTATTGTAATTACCCTTTCATCATTTTATTTTTGGTCGGTCACCGTTGAAAATTGTCCATTTATGCCACTTAAAAAATGTTTCTCAACGCTTCTTACACTCCATGAAACATGGCGGCCGACGTCTGGTCTCGCTTTTCAAACGAAGTTTTCACATGGTTCGTGGCGGAAACTGGTGCTGTACAGAACGAGCAAAAATCGGCGCATCCGAGGGGCCCACCCATCTATTTCCACCTTGGGAATATCGGGAGGGAAGCGATGTTATCAACATGCCAACGCAAGTAGCACCCTCGCATGCTGCTTCCACATAGCTGCGATCATTTAAACACACATGTGGAACACGCGAGTAACTTGGCGAAAATTTTTAGACTGGTATTTTTAAATAGAAATGTCGAAGAAAACAGAGCAAAAAAGTAGTCGGTTTATAAACAAATGCGTGATCCCAGTTATTGAAGAAAGTGACAATGATTATCTATGTCTTATTATCAATGATTAATAAATCTACAACTAATTTGATTTATATTACAAGTATAAACATAAATGATTAATATACCTAAAACCGAGTTATTTGATTTATATTAGAAACAATAGATAAATTTAAAAACAAAAGGGGTTTGATAATTTTATGTCGATAATATGTCTCACATTAAACAAACATTTGTCAGTAAAAAGTTCCAAATCATCCTGGAAAGCAAGACCTTTCAATAATTTTAATATAAACTATCTCAACATTGAGGAACAATTTTTCCAATTACATTTTGGCGCGAATTTCAAATATTTCAACTGACAAAATTGGTTTTATTTATTTTTCACTCCCGTCCACATTGTTTAAAAATTGCAAACAAATGTTATAGAATGTAGATTATGTTATAGATTATAGAAGACCCATTTTAGGAGGGGAAATGAAGACAGTGCTCCAACGTTATCACCTCGAAAATGAATTTTAATTTTTTTTTCTATATGAATTTGGCGTCAAAAGTCGTTTACAAAACTTTTCTCAAATTGAACTATGTTTCCCCGTTTCTGCAATTTTTTTTTCAGCCTGATACACGCAATAGATGTCAAGAAAAAAATAAAACGTGCAAAACACGTTTCTCGTTGTATCTCTGCAACATATAGGCTGGTTTTTTGTGAATCTATCACATTTGGTATTCTCTATCACATGAACATCGCGATCATCGATTTGGTTCGGTGGCATTATTCGCCATCTTATTCGGCTATACCCTTTAAGGTCAGCCAGAGGATGAATGCACACAAAACATGCGAAACTTCGCAAAACTCTTTGCAATGAGAAGGGCAGAATAAATAATAATGGCCTTTTGAATACAACAAAAATTAAACTACATATTACAAGTTCACACGGCAGACAGTTATGGAAATGAGATAGGAATGACCACTTTCTGGCAAGTCTTCCTGGCTTTACCTGTGAACAACATACTGCGTTTCGTGAGATCTACATTTATTTCATTTAAATTTCGTTCAAATAGTTTTTCTTCTTTCCCCTGCTTTTCACTTGAGAATTGCTCACAAAATCTTGGTTCAAGTTTCGCCCAAAACGTTTTCTTGTCAGATTCTTTTTCAACTTTAGGTTGCTTCGGTTAATAAACATTAAAATCAGCTCATACAATGAACACCGATTGTCGTTTCTCAAATAACGACACTACCGACGAGGCCAATAAGAGCAGCATATTTTGGAAGCTAATCGGCTTTATTACACTACATGTGTCTGCACCTCGCCGCTTTAGATAGCCAGGTTGGCTGACTAGTCTCTTCCTGCCGGCAGAGTTTCGAAATAAGCGAGAATTATCTCAAGACACACTACTTTCACACAAAGAACGTTCATAAGACACTGTTCTTTCATCTTCCCGGATGTAATAGAATCCACTGCCGATATTAAAAGGCTGTCACAACAATACAATTCAAAATGTTAGGAAACACACTTTACCTATTCGACAGCTCGTTAAGAGAAAGTGAAATATTCGCCCAACAAATAAGAATCGTGCCATCGATTATATGTCGATGTTATTTATATAATTTTATCTAGTACTACAATCGTCACACAAATTTCTCTAACTTTTTAAGAACAACGAATTTTTCTGGCTTTTCCTGGTTTTCGAGAGGGTGACCAATCGGCAATACCATTAACAAGCACAAACCGAGCAACACTTAGTAACTCTCTGCGAAAAAAGTTACTGGAAAAAAGGCTTCCTGACTATTTTGGTACACAATTTTAAATTTATGATCTAAATACATAAATACATACAGGACTGTGATCTCAGATACAATTTCGTTTTTGAGACTTCAATACGTATGTTATAGTATCTAAAGAAGTACTTAATAACTGAAACAATACAAATGCAGAGAAAAAGGAATATGTCATGCACATGCTGGAGACTACCACCGCATTTTCTACAGAGCAGTAGCACTGGCATAGGAAGGGAAATTGCTCACCTGTCAATCTCACCCTTCACTGACACAACTCTCACGCCCGGTTTAATTGATGAGAGTGGTTTTCTGTTTTCAATACTGTGAAGGCCGTACTCTGTACCCTTAAACAATAAGGAAGAATGAGCATTAAAACGAATCTCAAAAGCTACTAACTTTCACTAATTCTGAGAAAATACATGTTTACAAGCAATGTCACGAAAATGTAACATAACTAATAATAAACAAGAGATGAACATAGGATCTGTAAAGGTTAAAAAAACTAAGTTGTTTAATGAGCGAATAAGATTTAATTAGTTTCCAGAATACTTGTATCACAAAACATCAGCGAGTAAGCCATAAACCTCATCGACAAGTAAAAGCAAGAGTTCTCATTCATGTACTAAACATGTCACAGAACCTAATCAAGAATATACTACTTTCAATTCGTGTGAAAATTGAAGGGTCCAACGAATATACAGACGTGGATGAATTATTAACAAAATGGTATTTAATAGAAACATCTCTTAATTGTCTCAAAACATTAGAACTAAACTATAGAAGTGAAGAAGCTACAAACTTATTAATGCGTGGTGCAAGCACCTCCAACCAGAATTAAAGCATTAATTTGCCGGGGCATGCCTTGAACGAGTTTTTTGCATAATTCGGCAATTTCGACGTCTTCATTCCAAATGGTAATGAGTACTCCACGAGTTGTTCCCTAGTCGTAGGATGTTTTGCTTTCACTTTCATTTTAACAACACATCATAGTGATTCTACTGGATTCATATCCGTGCAATTTCGTGACCAGTAGAGCATACAAAAATCAATGGAATCCAATTCACTCTTCATAGTTTTGATAGGTAGCAAGGAGCACCATCGTGGATTAATAATGTATCCCCTGTTGGAAACTGACATTCATTGCTGGAACAAGGTGTCTCTAATGATCTCTTTATACTGTTCGCTATTCATATTGCCTTTTACCAGGTGATTTTGCCCGGTCCATTCCCAGAAATAACCCACCATATCATCACCTTAGAAACTTCGGTAGTTGAACTATATATTATTTCTTGAAGGCTTCCCCTGGCCGTCTTCTAACATATTGGGTGCTATCATCCATAGCACAGAAGATGTTTTCATCCTGAATAAAACCTGAAGAAAATTTAGTAAAAACTATTTTATTTATCTAGACATTAAAACAGACGTAGTCACGGACTCTCATATTGTGAGCAATTATGATGCCTGCCCCCACCCCTCTTTCACAGTTGGGGGCGCGTTTGGGATAGGGCCTAGATCTGGAATGTGGATTGACGAATTGCATTACAAACGTACAAACGCTGAGAAAAAAATTACGACACCCAAAGACTCCTACAAGAAAACATAAAAATATTGTTAAAATGTCATGGTTTTCAGTGATATATGTGTTATAAAACTTATTTTACTTAAATGATCATTTCAATCGAAGGATTTTCGAGTGTGCACTCAACCCATTACAGAAATATATCGACCCCCCCCCGTCCAACTACTACGCTTTTACACTTAAAACCATAATTTAGGGAATGGGGAGTGATTTTGCAAATAATTTGCCCACGTCTGTAATTGGTGTCTGGATTACGGTGTGATGTTGGGAGCTGGTGAAAGGAACTTCTACGTAATGTATGTGCGGAGATAGGGATGTCTTTGGGAGAGGAGTAACAGTGACCGATAATGAGTGATAGAAAGGAAACTGAGAAGTTACGAGAGAAGTTAATGGTTGGAGACGATGGGAAAATGATGGTATAAATAAAATGATTGGATCTGTTACGGAGGGCACTTGATAAATTGTATACCTAGCCGAGTTACCGAATACTGAGCGGGACGCGCGGGTTGTTGCAAATTCAGACATGCCTGCATATGATTTATTCAAATATTCAGGCCATTTCGTTCACAAATCGCAGAGAAATAGGTAGCCAACAGTGGAACTGTGCAAATAGTCATGGATCGGCCGAAGTTGGAGAACAGTTATCAAACTCACGAATCACCCAAAGAAATCCATTTTCTGGTGCCGACAGTATTCGGTGATAGTGCACCACAATTACTGGAAAATCCTATTCAAATTCTCTTCTCAATTTAAAGGCTGCCATAAAGGAGAAGCGTCGTGGGAAGCTGTCTAGAGGTATGCTCCTTCACGACAACACTTCCGTGCACGAGTCCCGGAAATCAATTGCTGCAAATTAAGGACTGTTGCTTTGACGAATTACACTATCTACCTCATAGCTCAGATTTACCCCCAAGAGATTACTTTATGTTGAGAATTATGAAATAACAAAAATTACACTGATTTGTGTCCAATAAACGAAGAATGCTGAAAATGAGTACTTTGAAGGGCACGAAAACAATTTTTAGCTAGTTGGCTGCCTGGGACACGCCGCATCCTAGTTAGGCATATGTGCCAACGTTTCGGCCGCAATTCTGCGACCCCCTCAGGGCAAAATGCGCGAAGATGGTCAGCGCACGAGTGAATATAGGGCTAGATTCCCCCCCCCCCTCCGTCACTCGTGTGATCGGCTACATATGATAGATGAGCAAAATGAGGATTAGTAATGGTTTGCAGGAAATTACACAGAGATATACCTAGAAACCAGGTGTTGGGTATAGGCAAGAAATAAAATAACTTAACTTTCTCGTACACGTAAGTATATACGGGGTAATACACGTAGTATAAAAAAAGTTATGTAATGCTGCACCAAAAAACCGGCAGATTTTCGGCAGAAAAACTCTCATTAGCGGGTTATAATAACGAAAAAGTGGATAAATGAAGTTCCTATATTAATAAAAAATCCTTTAACACGTGATGTAGCCAGAATCCCTTTTGTAAGTTCGTGATACCGAAAAATCAATTGACGGCAGAATGTCCGTCCGTGAACACTATCTAGCGCCTAAACCATGCCTAGGATTTTTTCCAAATTAAAGAAACCTCTGTCGATCTGGCTCGAGTTGAAGCTTTAAGTTTTTGAAAAGCATTCTTTGAAATTTGGAGGTACTTTTCGTGAAGCTCCTGGTACATTTTCAAAATTTTCTAAAAAAGGCTCAACATTTTTCTTTAAATTTCTTGTCAGAATAAAGTACAATACACTTGTAAAGGTGGCATAGATCCCATTTTTACGTTTAGCTTTGAATTTTCGAAAATTGCAAATGTTTGAATTTTTCAGCGTCTTCCTACTACTACTACAAAATCAAAGATAAGATATTTTTTCTTCATAATTAGTTTTTTAGTTCATGTACATTTTTTTACTTTCAGTTTTTTTTTTTTTAAATAAAAATATTTTTGACTACTTCACATAATATTTATATTAGCAACGATTTGTAAGAGTACATGTGCTTTAAATAATTACCTAAAAATTTCTCGAAAAAATCAATAATTTTCTGTGGAAACGAGCTCAAAATTCTGCATTTTCACAAAAGCTCAAACGCCATTTCCTCAAAAAAAAAAAAACTGTTCCAAATGTTTTCTTTAAAGTTTTGGTAGAGAGAGTGCTAATTGCACTGTTTAAGATGACCTAACATTAATTACACTGTATTCTTTTGTTTTTTAAAAAAAAATACCCAACTATAATTTTTGAATTCTCTCTCATGCCTTTAGAACGCACATTTCTAGCAATCTGTATACGTTATTGCATTTGTGAGTAGAAGCGCTTCAAATAACTTCCAATAATTATGGAAGGATGGGTAGAATGTTAATGTTCAATTCAATAAATATTTTTAAATCTACAAATAGATTTTTGAACAGTATGAGAGAATATCATTTAAAAGACTTCGCTTGAAAGGAAATTTATTGTGGATTTTTTTTGTATATTTTATTCTATAAATGCTATGTAAATTAATTGTAATTGAGTGATTGCCTGTACTATATGTGAAAATAAATAAATAAAAATATAATAATCTAATTTACAAAATATTGTTACATTAGAATTTAATATTTAATAAATGTGTATTATACATATTTAGAACATAAATTGTAAGCTTTTTGATCTACAACAAGGTTTTTTAAAAAATTTACTCCTTTTTAAAGGATTTCACCCAGTTTCTATTTGATCTTGTAATATTGTTTATGTATCTAATACTGCATATTAAAGCATATTATAATCTGATTGTATGTATCTAAATACATTATAATGTACTCATAGTTTCAAAAATAAAAAAAAAAATCATTTCCTTTATTTACACCATTTTACCTAGGGTTCCATTAAAAATGTAAAAGAGGGGTTTTACTGTATAGAGTATTCTGAAAAAATTCATTTTAATCAAAATATTGTCCTTTTCTATGTCAATACAAAGATATGACATGAAACACAAAAAACATGTTCTAACCGATTTACTTGTGCCACTTGTTTAACCCACCAAAATGTTCTGAATCGTTTTGAAAGAACCATTAATATTACATATCATATGTCATCATCCAGCTTCTACGTTTACAGACGATAAATATACATTACACATTTAAGTAATTTAAATATTTTATTTAAGAAATTTTTAGAAAATATTAGAAACAAACAATATGAAACAAATCATGATACAACTCCAAAGTGGACACAATGTTTAACATCCCATAAACAAGATATATGTCCCAAATCAAAGATGAATTGAAGAAATAGTAAGCAGATACCAAGATTACAAGAATAACAACCACATGAAATAATGTGCAAGTGCCCTAACATACCACATAATAATAGATTAAATTACACATTTTCATACACAATAATTTAAACAGTCAATAACGATGCCTTAGGTTTTTGTCAATGAAACGTCCTTGCCCATATCATTCCTCTTGAACGTTAATTACAGTGGAAATTGTATGCTACTGGACATTTCTGGAATGGACATATAAGTAACTTGGACGAGACAGTATTGAATCTATAACAAAGTGAGCATTTATACAAATCATCAGGAGTGGATTTTTAAGAACCGTCTTTATTTTTCTTTTCACTTCAGAACAATGCTGTATTGATGGGAAATTAACTTTATGTTATGACAAAAGGAAATGACCCATTTCTATATGGCATTATTTGTCGATTTGAATAAGGAGTCATTTTTTTTAACTTTTCTCGTCATTTTTAATGCATTTTTTGCTGTTTTTATCTATTTCAATATCCTTTTAATGGTTCTTGCTTCAAATAATATTTACGTCATGCAACAAATGTTCTCCACAGAATGCCTCAGTAGCCTATTCGATTTGTTGGCTCAAAAATTGTAATCTCAGCCATTGTTTGTAATCTAAGGCTCCTGGGACGCCTACCTGCATCAATTCAGCCTATTTCAGGATAACTAAAGACAGAAATTTCCTGGTAAAGAACAGTCCAATGTAAAAGTTTTCCAGCTGAGTGTACTTGAACAAATAGAACTAGCCTTGATTACATCAGCAACGTATCCAGCTTGAGTTGTTCATCTGAAGTGGTTTGATCAAATTTTTCACGTCATTTTTCTCTGCATTAAGGGCATTTTAAAAACATTTTTAAAGCATTTTATTGATAATTTCTGGCAATGTTTTAGGTCATCAAAATCTGCCCCTACTAATACACGAGTGAACATTTTTGCAGTTGACTTTTACCTGTGGTCCAATTGACTGATTACCTGTCTTTCTCACAATGTATCAGAGCAAATCAATTGTACCAAAAGGAAAGCCTGAAAAATTTGAATTTTATAAATGTTTAATATTATGCAAAATGGCCTGCAAGTAAAATATTTTATAGTAGTAATGTAGACACTTGAATACAGGACATCATCATTAGGAAGAGGATTTTTGTGCCCTAAAAAATCTTGAAATATGCTATTAAAATATGCATTTATGACTTAAAAATTCTGAAATATGCACTTTAATAAAAATTAAAATTTATTTCCTGTATAAATCTTTCTTGCTAAAATTTAGAAGAATACTTGGAATGAGAAAATATATTTTTGTGCAAACATAACTCAATCTGCTTTGGGAAACTTAAATTAAGTCTTGTTGCATTTCTTCTGGCTGTTTAACAATTATATCAAGAAATATCCAACATTTGCACAAGTGTTTTATCATCTATACAAAAGAAATAAGGGAAAAAAAAAGCAGTGACAAGCTCATACTAATCAATAAACGCTCACAAATAATCAGTAGATTATATGAAAAGATGAAATGTTTTAGAGACCAGTTTCTATTTTAACGAAATATGGAAAAATGTGCACCTATAATTACATGAATATGCACCAACAGGAAAAATTGGCAAAATATGCACAAACATGTTAAGTCTACTTAGCATCCAATACTAACCAAATGTCAAGAAATTTCACATATCTATGCCCTGAAATAACGGACAAAAATATGCAAAATCATAAAAATCTGCTCCCTGATCATCCTCATCATCATAATTATGATACAGCATTAATATAAGAGAACTATTTTAGAAAAATTTTGACAACATTACAATACTACTCACATAGTAAGTCTGAATCTTGAAAATCAAAGGCACAATTGACTAATACTACTACCAAAGCCACATGTTACAAACATAAGCAAATAACTGCTTAATATAAATCATAAATCAATGAAATACAGAAAAAAAAAAAATTAAACATTCTCATTCATGGTCATAAATTGAAACTGTAACAAAACAGTTAGATTAAACATTAAATTAATGTTTAATATTAGTTATTTACATTCCCTTTCAGAACTCACCTTGTTTCTGTTGGCACAAACTCCTTGTTTTGAAGGCAATTCATTTTTCAATATCCTGAGGAAATTTTCTTCAACCTTCAAAATACTTTCATAAATATCACTGAAAGACAACACAGTGCTGGCACAGAAGTAGCACACCCTTTGTGGAAGACCGTCATTTTCCCTTAGCTACAAAATCAGGAAAACTAACTTAGTACCAAAATATTAAGCTCGTTCCCCAAATCTTTAAACATAAATGTTATAAAACTAGAATGTTTAACATACGCGAATAGGAAGATGCATTTCTATTTTCTTCCTCAAGTCATTATCAATATTGCTTCCAAATAGGGGCAAAAAATTACTGTTTTCATTGCCACAGAGTCTGCATAGTTCAGAGACTGAATGTTTGTTTTCCCCTTCTGCTGAGATCTTTTTATCCCAGTCACTGATAACTTCTGAAATTTCCATATTGTATTGGAAGGAATGTATTGCATACTTAATACATTCCAAGAATTTATTATAGATGTATTATACCTGAAATCACAAAACAGAATATTCCGTTGTATACAATTATTCAACATTTTAATATTAAAGTATTTGAAAATGTTACTTTGTTGTCACTTTCATGAGAAATCGTTTAATATCATTAATTATAAAATCAATACAGGTAGAAAATAGGGGCTATGTTAAGACAGTGAAGAATAACACGATAATTCCAATTGTTTGGCGAACTGACAACTGTTCCTTTCGTAAGTACTTACATTAGTTCTACCGATAAGCAACGTAGAAGTTATTGTTTGTTGGTAAATGTTGATAATAACAATAGTGAACAATAGACAATATATGCAAACTTCGTACCACAAACAGCATCACTTCAGCACCAACATAGAACAACAAGCTGAACTCGACTTTCCGGGCTGCTGAGGGCAGCACTATCGCCTCTGAGTGACAAACGTCAAATGTTATAGAAACCGCGCGTTAATGGTTGAAATACAACATACGTGTTGATTTTCTTTCAGTACGTTGAGATCTCCCTCCATTGGAAGTTTTCCTCTTTCTACAGGAAATTCAGAAGGTTTTTTTATGTGAGTATAGTTTCTACAAGTGAGACTTTTAACTTTTATCGACAATAAAGTCGTATTTTGAACAGTCGTGTGTATTACTGGGACAGAAGGGGACGGGAGAGTCAGTAACATTTTTTGAATTTTTTAAAATCTTTTTTATTTACTTACTGTTCCCAGAAATTAGGAAAGAAAATTACAACACCCTCAGAACAAAGACGAACACATTGGAATTATCTTTTGAAGCGAGAAAATGTAGAAGATGGTTTATTTGAGGTCTTACTAGAGGTCGACAGTGGTCAATTTACACACCGGCGTATCCGAGGGGGGGGGGGGTTCGGGTCATGCCCCCCAAAAGAAGATATAGTTTTTGTTTACCTTCCTTTACTTGAAAAAATTGATTAAAATATATATTTATGTTCGAATCACGTAAATAACACATTATTGAAACAATAATATTGTATGGTATCATACGAGTATATACAGTAATATAAATAATATTCAATATAATAACATATGTTTATTATTGAACAAAAATCTACGATCCCCCCTCCCCAATGATTGGCTGGATCCGCCCCTGACTCTATAGGTACTACCATATTCGCGAATCGCAGTCCAAATATCTAAACATTTTCCTGTTACTTCACGTGCAAACGAATACTTATTTTCCAAATTTTTGCCATAATATAAACAACCAATTAAGAAGAACTTTCGACTTAGCTCCAGTGGCGAAGTTGAAGGGTAATCTGAGAGCCTTAGAATACCCTAATTATTTTTCAACAAAATCTGTTGTTGTGTGTGCCTTTTTTCATAGTTTTTTACTGAATCGTTAAAGAAAATTATACGTTTTAGACTTCTTTTCCCTCGATTACGCGGGAGGGAAACAGCGGGGTCGCCAGATGAGCGGGGAGTCTGCTTGTGAACAGGCACCTACTGGCTTCGCGCATCCGCACAAGGGGGCGCGCACTCTCTCCTCTCTCGCACTCGCTGGGCAGGGAGCCTAGGCCATAGAGTAAAGATGTCTTTAGTCTATGCCTAGGCTCCCAGCACGCACAGACTTGTGCCACATTACACGCCCATGCCCCGGCCCCCAAAGCAAATTCATCTCATCGCCCTAACGTTGTGGAAAATAGGGAGTTGTTTGTGTGCCGTTTGTGTGATTTTTGTTGTTCGTGTTTTCTTTATTAAACAATTAATGAAGCTACAGATTTAGAGTTACAGAGAATGTCCCATCAACTCTAGGCCACTCCCATGACATCTAAACGGTTCACGATATCGAAATGTTTTCGCTCAACAATGCGGAATCATGAGACAAGGAGTATGCCAAAGAGAGAGAAATAGAGGATATACGCAGTAATATGCCATGCTGGATATGAAGAGACCATAGAAAACTACACCAAAGCAGACATGACGATGAATGAAACTTCAGGATCAGAATTATTTGAAAGATAAAATTTTTTTTTTTGTCTTAAATTAAATTAACATTAATTAAAAGCGAGTGCGAGAGAGGAGATAGCGCGCGTCCCCTTGTGCGCATGCACGACAGAGCCAGCCGGTGTTTGTTTATAAGCTCAGTTGGCGACCCTGCTAATTTCTTTTAACATTTTTGACATAGAAGTGATCGAAATAGAATATCAATGGTTGAAATTTTTTGAAAATTTTAATTGTATTAAATTTCTTGACAAAAAGTAGTTTTGCACCTACCAAGCGCCCTTTATTTATTTTATTTATTTATTTATTTGTTCGTTTGTTTTTTTGTTCGTTCGTTTGTTTGTTTGTTTATTTATTTGTTTATTATTTTTATTTTATGTCAAAATACTTAAAAGCTGTGACGTGCAACTGGGAGAAGATATTCTGTGCACGTTTTCATAATTCGCTGATCCCTACCCTAAGCCATATTCTATTTGAATTTTGAATACAGGAAGAAATGAGCGTTTATTGCAAGGATTGTCAACAAACTTTTCGCTCCGATGTAATGAAATCTATTTTCAAGGGTAAATCAGCTGGTAACTTCCAAAACTACTCGAACACCCGGGATATTTCTTTCACCTTCCTTAGAATCCTTTCTTCTGTATTAGAAAACTTGGGGCCCCCCTCGAGGGTGTAGCTAGATTCTGTTTTCTTTAGTGAACCCTCATATGATGTCACTCATCGTATTATTCTTCATCATTAACATTTGAGCAATTTTTTGGCAGCTCTTACTGTTCATTTAGTGAAATACAATCAGATGGCATTTTTCGAAAGCACTGTTTCTCCCTCTGCGACTCATGTTACTCCTTCGCAGTGGTTTCCACGATCCATACTCTTCGGTGACGAGAGCAAACTGTCACTGGCTCATGGATGACCTTCAGCTTTCGACATCCGTTGATGTCAACGGTTTCTAAATTTAAAGGACTGATATTTCAGTTCAGTCGCGTTCTATTCGAATAGTTTTGAGGCCCACAGATTTGTATAACTGATGATCAAAATGTTATTTTACTTCTTAGTGCTACTTTTTTAAGTAGTCGTTTTAGTTATTTTCGTAGCTAATTCCAATTTACCTAAATTATTAATGATTAGTGTAAAAAACTTTGAACGAAAGTTCTTGAAATTATAGGTGTTCGAATAGTTTTGGGAGTGACTGTATAAATTTGGGCTCTTATCCCTCATCATGTCCTTCGTGAAGGAATAATACTTCCTGCCACGACAACATGGAGAACTATAACTTGAATATTTCCCCCTAAATTCTAGAAGACATGCACGGATAACGTAACACGTTTATGCCCAGAAGCAAAACAAGGGGTCATCTCAGTATTTGCTCAAAAGATCAGAGAAACTTCACGGAAACTTTTCGACGGAATTTTCCTCCAAAAAAGTTACCTTTCCTAATAAAATAATAGATCAATTCTTTAACAGTGAGCAGTTTCGACATTTACGGACAAATGTATTGCAATGATAATGTAAAATTCATGTCTGCAGATTTGTAGCTGATGTATTTCTTGGACAACGGTCTAGAAAAGAAATATCACGAAACTGTTCGGATGCCAATCATAAGTGCATTTTTTGCTAAAACAAATGGCCACAAATGCTCATTAAAACGTAGGGAGCAAAATATAATCGGAAAATAAAAAATGGTACGAAAATCTTAACATTTTTATTTTTGTCTGACACATAGCAATTTTTGACTGTCCTGTAAAAATACTATAATATTTGTTAAAAATACATCTTTGATTTTAAAATTTTTAAACCTTGAAATCCCAAACTTTAAATTGTCATCTCTCATTTTCAAGTAAAATAGCAGTTTGCGGTAGCATTAATCTATGGAAAGGAAAAGGGAAGGTGTATTGCCTCATCCGCGTCGTAAAAGTCCTCGGCGTCGTGACGTCACTCCCGCCTTCACTTGCGCGTCTCACCCTTCACCCCCACCCCCACCTGGATTCCGGCCCGGCTGCCGGAAAGCACCTGCAAAGTAGCCTCAACCCGAAAATACATCCTTCTACGTCCCCACAACACAGTCTCGAAAGACCGGGAGCGGTAGCTCAGTGCATCAACTGATGTCAAACTGATGTCACTGCAGCGCCTCTGACCGGGAGGTCCTAGGTTCGAGTCCGGACGGCGGCAGGATTTTCGACACTAGCTTTTCAGCTAGGTCGAATTCAGATGCGGCCTGGAGGAGAATTTGGTTTCTCCGATCAACACCAGGCGAATGCCGGAACAGTATCATACCAAACGGGCCACGGACCGCGCGGGATCTGGCCTTCCCATTCCTTGTCCTATCCTCTCCCCTTACACACATACTTACACTAACATGCATTACACTACCACATATTCCGGGAGACCGGTCAGGAGCTTAGAGCTTGTCCCTGCTGGGGCGGTGACACGCTGGTGGGAGAGTCCTGGTTAGGTGTAAACCCCACTAGCCGACGGTAGGTCGGCGCCGGATCTCGCCATTCAGCGGGGGAAGACCACCGTCACCTCCCGAAAACAAACATGCACTACAGTAACGGGACTAATGACCAAAGCAGTTGACGCGCCCGGAAACACGAAAAAACAAACCAAACCTAACCGGTCTCGAAAGCGAAATGCTGCCCACGAACATATGAGCTTCTCTCCTGACCCGGCTCGTTCTTCTTCATATCCTCCTCGGCGAAGCACCAGTGCCTTCGGTAGCTCTTCAACATCGTTACGTCGGTACTCAGTTTCTTTTCTACTTAAGACTCCAGTCAAACTATCATCTTCGGGAATCGTAAGACTGTGCTCCAGCAGTGCATTTATACACTTTCGAGTGTGTCAATATCGCATACCGTCTTAACATATGTACGTGTTGAGTGGCATTCGCCTTCTCCCCAGCTGCTGGTAAGTTGCCTCGTTGAGCCACAGCCTTATACACCGGCAGCCGCCTGTACAGCATTGAGGTTCAGTTTCGACGCCTCATACCAAAAAGTTTCAGCGCTTTATATCACACAAAAACCGTTGGATTTTGTAGAAATTTTGAATTCCAACATCGACTCAGCGGTGCAACGCAGAGGTCGACACGTCGCATCAACCTGCGTATGTTACGGTATATTCTCCACTATGTTAACTTATGCAAATCATGAGAAAACGGACGGCAACCGGAGACGACCTAGGCAAAGGAAATGGATAATGAATATTGGAACATGGAATACTTAAGGTCTGGGAAATAAGGTAGAGGTAATTAAGAAAGTTCAAGATTTAAATATGGATATTGCAAGTTTAAGTGAGACAAAGAAAAAGGGCTCGGGTATAAAAGAGATTGGACCTTATGTTCATATATGGATCGGAGTACCATAAGATCAGAGAGGTAGTCAAGGGATTTTCATAGTCATAAAAAATAAGTTCAGAAACCATATTAAAAGTTGGGAAGCTATAGATGAGAGGCTGATTAAAGTAAATTTAGAAAGTTTTAGTTATAAAATGACGATTCTTGGAGTGTATACGCCGAATAAAAATGAAGATACTAGTATTTTAGAGGAATTTTATTAAAAAATAGATGGGGTAATCAGTGAATGTGGGGTAAATAGAGAACTTATTTTATTGGGCGACTTTAATGCTAGAGTGGGAAAACTGAGAGCTCAAAGTCGTTGGACAACATGAAGAAGAGGTGGAAAATTCGAATGGAAGAAGATTGATTCAACTATGTGAACAGCATGAACTTACAATTAGAAACAGTCACTTCCAACATAAGATAAGCATATGTCTACTTGGGAAGATAAGGTAACAGGAAGGAGGTCTGTGATCGATTACGTAATCACTAGACAGTATTTAACTGGTAAAGTAATATGTGTCAGGACACACAGAGACCCAGAATATAGATCCAACCATTATCTAGTGAAGACCAACATTATGTTTCCACCCATAAGACAAAAAGAAATGGAGGTCAGAGAAAATAAGGAAGAGAAAAAAGTAAGTAGTGAAAGTAGAAAATATAATATAGCGGGTCTATCACGACCCAGTATAAGATATTTATTTCAAAACAGATTGGATAATTTACTGAATGAAGATATAGTTGGATCAAATGAGGAGATATATGTACACCTCAAAGATAGTCTGCATCAAGCGGCTAAAGAAGTACTTGGAGCACCTGTAAATAATAAAAGCGGCTAAAGAAGCACCTGTAATTAAAAAAAAAGAGAGGAAGGAGCTATTGGATTACTCAAGACCTGGAGCGGGAAATAGAGGTGAAGAAGATGAAGTATGAAAAATGGTTGAGTACCAAGAAAGCGGAAAGTATGGAGGAATTTAAAATCCAACGAAATAGAGTTAGAAACATGATAATCAAAGAAAAACAACAATCATGGGGGCGTAAATGTCAAGATGTAGGCATGTACATAGGTGAAACTAAAACAAGCGAAATTTGGAAGTTCATAAAACAGGTCAAATATCCCCAAATGGAAAAAGTCCGCATACAAAGTATATCTGTAAGTAAATGGAAAGAGAACTTTACAAAATTATTAAATGAAGGAAGATAAGATTTTTTTGTAACTGCAGACAGGGAAAAATATATCCTGCTAGAGAAATTGCAGTAACAGAAAAGAGAATTAAGAGATGTATCAAAGAAATGAAAGGCGGTTAGGCTCCGGGTCTAGGAGAAATCCCAAGCGAATTGATCAAGAATGGAACACCAAAGCTAGTGGGGATAATGACGAAGCTAATTAATAGGTGTTTAAATAAATCCAAAAAAGTATTAAAAAAAAAAGGTGGAAAATGTTAAAAATTAATAGAAGAGGAATACAAGGAGGACGAAGAAGAAGAACAAAGTAATTTTAGAGCGGGTCGATCGTGTATAGATAACCATTTTTTTCTGTCGCAGGTGGTGCAAAAGAAATGGCAAACAGGGAGAGAACTTCATATGGTCTTCCTTGATATGGCAAAGGCCTATGATAGTGTGCCAATCATAAAGTTATGGGACGTTATGAATAATAGTAAAATAAATAAAATCTTAATAAATGCGGTGAAGGAACTGTATATGGATCAAAAAGAAAAAGTGAATGTTGGAAAACAGATGACCGAAACATTTCCTATATCAAAAGGGCTGCTGGCAAGGATGCTGTTTGTCACCTTTTAAAATTAATGGGTGTTACAGGTATGGATAAGAAAATGTGCTGGGATGGGAATACAACTTGATGATATCACAACACTCTATACCCTACAATTCGCTGGTGATCAGGTGCTGATGGCGCAAGAACAGGAAGATATTGAACATATGACTAGGAAGATAAAAGAAAAGAATGAGAAATGGGGACTTAGCCTTAACCTAGAAAAAACAGAATACTGGAGACTAGGCAATACACATGACGTTTTGACTATGGAAATCGGAGAAATAATAAGAACAGCAGAGGACATAAAGTGCTTGGGAACGACAATAGGGAAACATGTTTTTTATATAAGGAAATGTGAAACCCGACTCATTAACAAATTTAGGAGCCTAAATCCAGTGATCTGGGATCCAAATATAAGCAAGAAAACGAAAATTAAATATATAAATGTATGATTGAAAGTGTACATTGTATGGAGAGAAATATGGCAACTTCCAGAACAACAGAAAAGAAAATTGAGAGCCCTGGAAATGACTTTCCTCAGAAGAGCGGCAACAATATCTAGAAGGGGAAGAATTAGAAATGAACGGGTTTAGGAGATAATAAATTTGCAACCTGATATTATAGAGGAAATTGAAAAGAAACAACTCACTTGGTATGGTCATGTACCACGAATGGATGAGAAAAGACTCCCCAAAAATTGCAATGGCAACCAAGTGAAAGGAGAAAACGAGAAAGACTAAGTCCATAGTGGAACGACCAGATCAGAAAGATAATCGAGAAGTGGAAATTACCTCCAGATTCCTGGAAGAACAGAGAAGACTGGAAAAGCAGATAAGGCGCCGGAAGATCGAGTAGCGGTTAAGAAATCGGCAAGAAGAAGAAGAAGAAGAAAAGGAAGAAGAAGAAGAAGAAGAAGGAGAAGGAGAAGGAGAAATGTTGGGCTTATCGTGAGGAGCATAAACATTCAAATGATGGAGGTTGTCTGCTTATGCAGCAATGTGAATTAACTACATTGTGAATATGGACTCAGGCGGTAAAATACTGAAATACATTTAACGTAAATTGTTATAAAACTGATCTTCTCTGATAAGTGTTGATTCAAATGATTGTTTCTAATATTATTGTGTGTGCGCTCACGTGCACATAATTTTTAAAAATTGCAATGGCATCTTTTTTTTGTCAACTTCTCTTAATTGTTTGCAATGGTATTGTTGTGTAACATTGCAATGATCAGTTTATGTGTGAGAATCTGTTATCGGAAGCCTCCCGAATAATACGAGTACTTCTACTTAATCTGTTTCAAGTTTAGTTTTTACAGTGTAGTTGCTTGATGTAACATTTTTAAATACAGAATTAAATTAATTTTATCTTCTATTTAGAACTATCAATGAATCCCTCGCTTTCAAATTCAATCCACAATCCTGCATTATTACGTAATCGTTAGGGCTATTGTAAGAAAAGGTGTGTGTGTGTGTTCCCGTCCCTTTTCTAACCAGCTCAATCCCTCTCCCTCCGTACAACACATGGCCGCGGTGTTAAATTCTTGTGTACAGAGACGAGTCCTGTATATACCCTTCCATGACCTCTTCTTTCCACGGGCTACTCGACCTCCTCTCTGCACATTTATTACGCAAAAAAGGCATTAGGAATAACATAATATTTTAAATACGTATCTTATAGGCTATCAAAATGTAAACACCTCACAGAGAATCTCAAAACATGTTTTAATAGAAACAAAATGTACGTCGAATAACATTTATTACCATTTTTTAAGTAATCATATACCGGGTGTACCTTTTGTCTTTAGCCGAAGATGATGCGCTGCATGCCTCAGCCGAGCGAGGCCTCGGTGCCCCGGTTTTGTAAACTAGAGATTCGTTCATCCGGCGCGTCGTCGTTCGGCGCGATCGGCCGATACACCAGTGTCCCGAGAGCGTACAACTGTGCATTACACAACTTCAGCGTTGTGCTGTGGGAATGAATGAGTAGAATTAATGGTTATGTATATAATGCAGAATGATGCGTGAATGAAAATAAATTTAAAAAAGAATCACCTAGTGAACCATACATAAACATTATTTAGAATTAAGAAATAATAATAATAATAATAATAATAATAATAATAATAATAAGGCGTAGGGTAGGCGTAATATAAAGGCGTAGGGTAGTAGCGACCTCATCGCCCGCAGGGCCCAGCCAGAGGGCAGGGACTGCGCAGTCAGCCCGGTTTCCTCTACCTACAAAGAGGCGCTGACCGCTGTCCTAACCTAGACATCCTCCTTTCATATTCCCCCCTCCCATTCCACCGGGAGTAAGTGGTGGATCGAGTAGCCACTTTCTTCCGCTACCTAAACCTTAAGCATTTTCCATCTGGAAAGGCTCCTAAACCCTAGTTTCCTTTCCTTCCTTACCCTCGTCTCCCAAAGTCCAACCCTACGTCACAGCTCACGTCATCTCGCCACGGGGGAGCCGGGATATGTCGATTAAAAGCGACGAACAGGGCAATGGCACATAATACCTGGCCGTAGGTATAAAGGCGCACCCATCTGTGATGGAAAAAAGAAACTTGAGAAGCCTCGAAAAGAGCCGCTGCCTGGGGAGCGCCAGGCACCTCTGGAGCCATCGCTGAGGTGACAGTATGCGAACCGATGGTGGCAGGATGCTGACAGGGCGGCACCTGCCGGGAACCCGAAGAACCTACAGCCTACCATCGAAGGAGAACCCAACACTCACCATCTCCAGCAGAACTGGCAATTGATGTTTCAATGGAAACTCAACCACTGACCACTCTTGCTGGCAAGCTAAGGCAGAAAACGAAATGGACTGAAGAAATGAATGAATACATCGTTTACTGCTACCTCAAAATAACTAAACTGGAATCCGACTTAACAGCATATAGAGAACCATTGTACCAAATGGTTATTAGCAAATACCCAGAACTTTCCACAAAGACAGTTCAAAACATTGTCGATCAAAAACGTTCTATACTAGTCAACAAGCGACTCCGAGAATCGCAAATATACACAATTAAGGAAAAAATAAAAAGAGTTGGGACTGCATCAATTGATGGGAACGGAAGAAAATGAAAATCTAACAGATTTAACTTGTTCTAGTAATGGAACGTTAGAATCAACCTCAGCGAAACCCCACCATCTGACAACAAAATGAACTGAGAACTTAGTAAAACAACACTGGGAGGAATCGTATGCCGAATTTTATGGATCTGACCTTTCCAAAGACCGAAACTGCAAAACTTCAATTAAGGGCTAAAACAAATCTCATTTTGAGCGAAGTCGATAGAATTCTTCAGTATGAAACAAAGAATATGCACAATATAGAATTACTGCATAACTTTGTGTTCATTGGTGCTGTCACAGTACTTAAAGCTAATGGCCAGAAGCAATTTTAATGAGTGATAGAAAGCAAGTTCAGCCTGTGCAGCCTCCTTGGGAACGGCGACTTCAACACTAAATTGAAACACTGCGTAAGAGCATTGGTAGAGTTTCTCAAACACTCAAAGACAACTGCAGTGCCAAGATTAAAAGAGAAGCAGAGAAAATTATGTTCAAATATAAAAATGAAGGAAACCAGACAATCATCACGGTACTTGATCATCTCAAACAAACTCTTTCTGTTAAAAGTAACAGGCTAAGAAGATACCGCGAAAGCAACCTTCGTAAGAAACAAAATAAACTCTTCCAAATAAATGAAAAACAGTTCTACCGCTCTATCCAGATGGATAATGCTCAAGGATTGAACCAAGGTGAAATGCCAGACGCGCAAGAAGTGAATAGGTATTGGGAGACATATGGACACAAAGTAAGCAGCACAATTTTAATGCTGAATGGATCCAAACTTTAAAGATGAGTGCGAAGACATACCCATGATGAATGACCATAGTATACACATTGAAGATGTTAAAAGAGCTGTAAAGAAAGCTTTGCATTTGAAGGGAACCGGGAGAGATAACATACATAATTTCTGGTTTAAGAACTTTCCCAGCATTCACGAAACAATGGCAGGGTTATTCACAAAAGCCCTGAATAATCAAGAAGCCCTACCATCATTTTTAACTTATGGATTAACTTATCTTATCCCAAAATCCAAAATACCCAGCTCTGATCCGGAAATATAGGCCTATTACATGCTTACCAACTTTATACAAACTACTAACTTCCATAATAACAGATAAGATATGTAAGCACCTTGAAGACAATAACATCCTGGCTGAAGAGCAAAAGGGCTGCAAGAGGGGTGCACAAGGCTGCAAGGAACAGCTCATTATAGATGCGGCAGTCTCTGGACATGTGAAGAAAACAGGAGGGACGTTATATACAGCTTATATTGATTATCAAAAGCCTTCGACAGCTTACCTCACTCCTGGCTAATTGATGTGCTTGATATGTACAAAATAGACCCATTGGTTGTATCGTTTCTAAAGGCACAGATGCAAAGGTGGACAACCAGATTGCACATTTGCACGCAAAATAATCATGTCAATGCAGGAGACATACATATTAAACAAGGAATCTTCCAAGGAGACTCTCTTAGCGCTCTGTGGTTCTGCCTTTCTATGAATCCCTATCGACTTTGTTAAATAAAGATCAAATGGGCTACAAAATCAACAGCAAAATCGATCATGTACGCTTATCCCACCTGCTGTACATGGACGACTTAAAATTATTCAGCACCACAAGAGAAAAGCTTAATCATTTGCTTGACACTACTGCAAAATTTAGAATGATATTGGAATGCATTTTGGCGTCGAGAAATGTAAACTAAATGCACTGCGGAAAGGAAAGTGGCAACATCAGATGGATTACACCTTGGGGAAGGAAATGCTAAACACGAACGAATTCATGCCATGAATCCTGAGGAATATTACAAATATCTTGGATATTTACAAAGATTTAATGTTGACCAAAAAATTACAAAATCTAACATTACCCAGGAATTTAATACACGTCTGAGAAAAATTCTGAAAACTAAACTCAGTGCTGGCATGAAAATTAAGGCTATAAATACCTATGTAATTCCAGTGCTTACTTACAGCTTTGGTATTGTCAGATGGACACAAACCGAACTAGAGGCATTTAATACAAACTGCAGAGTACTTTGCACCAGATTTAGATGTCACCACCCTAAAAGCGCAGTTGAGAGATTCCACCTACCTAGGTCTTTAGGAGGAAGAGGTGTCATAGATATTGTGAATCTCCATCACCAACAACTGAGAGACTGCGTCAGTACTTCCAGGAAAAGGCTAATGGAAGCAAGATACATCGGATTGTAACATACATTGACCGGAAAATTACACCATTGAATTTGTCTGATGAAACAATGAACCTACAAAAGCAAATACAGACCAATGAGATGAAAATCAGCAACTGGAAAGAGAAGCAACTTCACGGACGCTACCCATACCAGATAGAGGGAGAACTGATGGACCGTAAGTCGTCAATTAAATGGCTGTGCTTGGGAGAACTTTTGCTGAAACAGAGGGTTTCATGGTAGCTATTCAGGGCCAAGTAGTATCAACTAAAAAATACCGTAAATTTATCCTGAAAGACAATAACGTTCGTGATGACAAATGTCTTCTATGTGTAGAACATGGAGAAAATATAGACTACATTATCAGTGTATGCAGCTCTCTAGTATCCTCAGAATATACAAAACGACATGACTACGTTTGTAAAGTGGTTTATCTAGCAATTTTGTCACAATAATAACCTTTGACGGGTAACCGAACACCATACTATAAGTACACACCGAACCAGTCATTGACACAAATAATCACAAAATGTACTGGGAACAGGTCCATAATAACAGATAGGTCTGTATCATGTAATAAACCGGACATTGTATGGCATGACAAGAAAAATAAAAAGGTGTATCTGATTGATGTCGCAGTCCCGCTAGCTCACAACATCCCAAAGAAAAGAAGTGAAAAATTCTAAAATATCAACCTCTGGCAAATGAGATAAAGGAAATGTGGAGCGACGTGGAAATGGTGACGATTGTACCAATAATTCTAGGCGCCACTGGTGAAATTCCTAAGTTCCTACATGAATCCCTAGCTGAACTGCAACTGAAGAAGGGGTTATACATCCAGATGCAAAAGATTGTCATACTGGACACATGTAACATCGTGAGGAAGTTTCTGAACATTGATGGTTGATCCAGTGCTGATTATGACAGTTGGAACGTGTATCTCTTGTTCATGGTAACCGAGATGCACGAGTGGAAACAAGTTAAATTGTGATGATAGTAATAATAATAATAATAATAATAATAATAATAATAATAATAATAATAATAATAATAATACATTTTTGTGTAAGTTAAATATGCCAAAGTGCTACTAAATAACTATTAAATTAGATTTAAGCTAGAATTAAGTTAGCTTTAGTTAGTATTAGCGTTTTATTATCTCTCCCTCTTAGCTGCTTAAGCCGCAAGGTAACAGCGCAATTGTATGCCACTATGTGACTAAATTCCCGCCTCTTCAGGGTTACTGTGGAGGGGAAATAAGAAAAAAACAACTGTGCATGATGAACTTTTCTTTGGAGCAGAGAATATTTCTTTATGACAGCTTCGTTCGATTTAAACCTGTAAGTGCCCCAAGAGGTTTATTAAGAAAATTCCGAGCATGGATATTCCACATCGGTCGACAATTTTGAAGATTGTCAAGAAATTTGGACTGTTAGAATTTTAACTGATAAACAAGTGTCGAAAGTGCCATGTCCTGATAGAAGAGAAGGAAAACGAAATCTCTGCTAGGTTACAACAAACTCCAAGAAAATCTTTGAGGCGTCTCGCACAACAGGCATGTGTGTCCAAGAGCTCAGCCAGAACAGCCATTGAACTTATAAAGCTCCGACCATACAAAACCACCGTTGTTCATGTGTTGGGTGGACAATAGAGGAGAAATGGTCGCTTCCATACGACCTTCTAATATTGCCCACTGCATTGCAGTAGCGAGTGAAGGGCTGCAAAGGGCTGCAATACCCATGCTCCAAAATCGTAGCTATGGCCAAATGCGATGCTGTGCCAGTATTAAGAATCACCCGATTAGTGGTGTCGATGATCTATTCCAAAACGGCGCCCCTTTGACAAGTAGGGGAAGAACCCCAAAGAAAGCTGTGCATCACCAACGATCAAGAAAGATGTGGGCAGTTGGTTTATTAGGCCTAGGAAATCATCGAGTGACATCGTTTGCCAGGGGGATAGATATTACATACAATAAGAGGGATTAGAGGTACCTGTACACACATTGTTTGACGGTCGGTCGGAACAGGAACCTCTGCGGAAAGCAGCGAGACGTGAACCAAAGTAGCAACTCCGTCATGAGCGCGGAAGCCCTCATCCCTATGTGGGGTAAACCCGCGAAAGGATAGAGGGCGTGGTGGAACAAGATGCCGCTCCTGTAAACAAAGAATTGAAGACGTATGACAGGACAACAAGAGTTTTAGTTCGTTCCGTCGGAAAGAAAATCCATTAAGATTCCAGGATAAGAGATTAAGGGCCGAATTCATAGTCGCCACTTAAGGAATAAGAGAATCCTTAAGTGATAAGTGCTTTCTCAAAATAAGTGTTCACTTATAGGCGCTTGTATTTCATAGACGTTCCTTACAACCGCGGAATGAGTGTTCCCTTAAGCGAAAGGGAAATGTGGCAACATGGCTTTGGCGGCAGCTGATTCGAAGTTCTTAATAACCGAGTTTACACACACACACACTCATTTTTGTACAAAGAGAGTCCAATTTGACAGGAGAGCGAACACTCCAACGTTGAGTTGACGTGCACAGCAAAATTAAAAATTTTGGAAACATAGCTGAAAGGATGAAGTTGCATACAATCTTAATGCAACGAGAACTTTTAATAAAGGTGAAATCGGAAGTCCTTTTTACGTCATTGGGACTTTCTCGATCATCGGCACAAGTAAATCCACTACTGTGGTTTTATTAAAATGAAACCGCTTTCGGAACTGTTCATCATTATACATTTCCAATGGATTGCTTCCATCTCCAATCCATATATCTATTTGTATTTCACAGGATGTGTTGAGTATAAAACTCAAAATATTCAGCGAAGTCGTTATCCATAACACGCTTTACAAATGAATTGTTTTAATTGACTACTAATAACACAAATTTTTAACTGTATAACCAACAAAACGAATTCAACAGTAGGTGAACGCTACATGAAAATGTAACCTAAACTGGTAACGGCTGACGAGACGAGACAACCATAAGAGCCACTTAAGGGAGCAAGTTGCCTCGCTTATACGAATGAGTGCGCGCTTAAGTCTTCACTGAAGGGCTGTTTATGAATATGATTCATTCACTGAAGGGAACACTGAGTTTAAGTGTCGACTATGAATTCGGCTCTAAGAGTTTAAGACGTCGTTAAGAGGACTTTTCCTTTCCCTTTTTCCATTTCCGCCTCTGGTGCCCGAAGGGGCGAGTGTCCGCCCCGGCTGAAGTTTCCTCCGGCGCAAATTCCTCTTGAGCACTGCTCGACAGGCTCAGCGCTCAAAGCGAGTCTCAGGAATCAGGGTAGATGATCGGAGCTTGGGAGATCGATCACTTTGAAGCGAGTCCGGACCGGATAGCCGATCAATCTCTATGTGATGCTGCAGAGGCGGGATTTCGAATCTCTTATTGGGGGGGGGCAAAGGATCCTCCTGCATAAGATAGTAAAAAGTTGCCCTGCCTAAAACCAAATGAGTATGTGGAGTAGTATATGAGTAGTTACACTACAACACAAATATAAAAAAAGATTTTTGAAAGGTTCCTTGGCCACCGTCTCACCGTGTTTTTTAATTCTTTTCGTCAAATTAAAAAGTTTTATTTAATTGAAAAAATATGAAAAATAAGAAAATAATTTACACTGTCAAAAAACATGTTTTGATAATTTCTCAGCGCCGTATTCAAACGCAATATATATTTTAGAAAAAAATAACAAATAATTATAACTCTCTTAGAACACTAGAACAGGCTTGAAAAAATCTCAAAAGTTCCTGTAAAAACACAAATCGTTGTGATTTTTTTATATATTTACTTTCTCGCTACCACTTACGCAGTAGAGAAAGCTGTGTAGAGTAAGCAGTAGAGAAAGATGATTTATTTATACGTGATATTCCCAGTAACGCTGAAAATCATCCCGCGCGTTTTATAATACTGTTACGTTTCTAGGTAGTGAATTAAAAGTCTCCGTATTCTAACAAAAACGTTTATTTTCTTTCTTAACACAATCACTGAAAACACTTGATTATTTATTTACACTACACTTCTCTTGATTATTTATTTACACTACTCTTCTCTTACACACTCGCACAGTCCTAAGCACTGGCCACAGTTCACTGCACTGATCACAGTTCGATGCACTGGTCACAGTTCACGTCACTGAGCACAATCACTGCACGCTATTCACCGCGATGCACACCTTCACAGTTCAGCTTCCACTGCGGACTTAAGACTGACTCGCGGTCGCCGGTCGCCGCGTATTTATATTCGGCGAGACAATCGAGAACTTTCCGGACACCGCGCACGTTCTGGAATAATCCGCCGGCGGATAACGCAACCCTCGCTCACTAGCAGCTCGTGGTTGCGCCGGCAGATGACGCAACCCGCGATCACAAGCAGCTCGTGGTGGCGCCGGCAGATGACGCAATCCGCGCGTACAGGTAGTTCGTGGGGGTGCCGGCCGGTGACGCAATATTCGTTACAATACGGAACTAAAGTTCACCAATTTATTCATCTTATTAATTTATTATCTTATTAGCTCAGCTTAATAAAATTATTATTCGCTTAGTTATTATTAAATGTCCTCTCAAAATACCGAAAACACTAAATCGTTAATGATATAAATTTGAAGGTCCACGAAATGAAATGTTAAAAAAAATTGCCCCAACATAGAGGGGGCAGTTGCCCCCCTTGCCCCCTTGAATCCCGCCTCTGTGGTGCTGAGAAGTGGATGCTTGATTCGAATTCGTCTGAGTAGCTTTCTATGGGAATTTTTACACTCTCGTAGATATACGTATGTAGCACGGGAGTAATATACGAAATATAGAGGAAGTTATGTAATGCTGCGGAAAATCAATTTCGAGATTTCAACGGAAATACACGTTTTCGGTTTTTTTTAAACGTCCGTCCGTGTGTCCGTTTGTCTGTCTGTCGGTCTGTCGTATGTGAACAAATCAAGCACCCAAACCACACGTACGATCTTTTTCAAATTAAAGAGACTTCTGTGCCACCAGCGCTAATGCCGGATATATCCGGCGCGGGTCGGTTGTGCCATGAGCGCTAATGCCGGATATTTCCGACGCGCGATGTTTCGCCTGCTTTCTGATTTTATTCCTAGGGGGCAGTACAAGCTATTGGCTTGGCACGACATCTACAGCTTCCTAAAAGTACTAAGTAGCTTTAGTATTTTTTTCTGATCAATAGAGGGAGCATAAGGAGTGTTTAAGCCGAATTCATCTGCCCGTCGTGCGTGGCGGAGGCGGCCGGCCGGCCGGCGTTGACTGACAAAGGAGTCGCTCGGTACTTGGACCGCGCGCAGATGAAAACATGCAAAATTATATGGCTCCAGCACCCTCCACCAAGGAGGGTGCTGGGGCAATAAAAATCTCTGTGCAAAATCTACCCATCCTGGTTTTTGTGCCTCACTTTGTGTTGAGGCAAAAGGTCGGAAGATACACCGATTCGCCTGACAGCGACATTTTCCGACTATCGTCCCATCAGAAACGCAAAAAAAAAAAGAGCTCAGCGAAGATGCGTCATTTGTTCTAATAACAAGCTACGTCTTGAATCCAACTACATGTGTGCGCAATGTGACGTAGGATTATGTGTGCATCGATGTTCCATGATTTACCATACCAAAAAAACATAGTAAACCACTTACTACCTTAAAAATTAAAAAAAATGAAATAATTTTTTAAAAAAATAAAAAAAATAAAAAATACATTTAAAAAATATTTCTAACTTCGCCAGTGCCGGTCCAAAGCCCGGATCAAAAAGAAGGATGGGAAGAAACTTTCCATCCCAGTTTTCTCCCCGCGCCGCGCCGCGCCCGAAAAGAATGCAGGCCACAGGCGACCCAAGCGGGCCGGTGACTCAGGGCCCAGGTACGCGCTGATGCTACAACATCGTAGCGCTTAAAGGGTTAAACTTTGGGGGTTCTATACATGAAGACCCACGGACATTTTCAAAATTTTCTTAATAACGGCTCCAAGTATTTTCTTTTAATTTCTTGTAACAATAGAGTGAAATATACTTATAAAGGTGGCGTAGGTCTCATTTTGACGGTTAACTCTGAATTTTCGAAAATTGCAAAAGTTTGATTTTCGGGGGGTTTTCCTATAACTATAAAATTGAAGACAGATTTTTTCCTTCAAATGAAATTTGTTACCCGTAAATAGTTCTTTCATTAAGGTCATGTAGACTTTTTTGAAAACTTTAGAACTTTTTGTGCAATTGAGCGTGCAATATTTGCAATTTTAAAAAAATTACAAAACTATGATTTTCTCCAAATGTTTTCTTTAAATGTTTGGTAGGGATAGTGCCAAACAAACCCTGTAACATGACATAAACGTCATATTGCTCTATTCTTTTGTTTTTTAATTACAAAAATATTTTTTTTACTTCTCTCACGTTGATAATATTTAGCTTAGCGGCGATTTCTTCACACCATTAGATTTATTAGTACATGTGCTTTAAATAATGCACATGAAGTTTCTCGAAAACTCAAAAGTTTTCTGTGAAAACGAGCTCATATTTCCGCATTTTTGGAAACGTTCAAACGCCATTCTCGCAAAAACAACTCCAAATTTTTTCTTCTACGTTTACGGGTGGTTAGTGTTAGTTATACTGTTTAAGATGACAGAAAATTAATTTTACTGTATTCCTTTTTTTTCTCAAAAATTACACAAATGCATTTTTTAATATCTCTAATGCCGTTAATTTACACACTTCCAGTGATTTATATACATTACTGTATTTGTGATTCAAAGTGCTTCAAATAAAGATTTCCGAAAAACAATTAATTCCTGTAAGAAAGAGCTTCAAATTTCGAATTTACACATACTTCAAAAAATACTTCGTTACGTTACGTTAAAATATACGTACTTCGAATTTACACAGAAAACTTCAAAAAATGGTTTATGGGCGACGATAGATGGCAGCTGGCAAGAGAATGGGCAAGACCGTAAAGCAAGCCCACATCAAGGAAATTGGAAATGTTTACTACGACAAAGTTTGTGCCATTCTGTAGCCCCACTAGTTTATATTTGGAGGGAGTTATTATTTTTCCACTTGGAAGAGGCGATGTCTGGCAATTCGCTTTCAGGTCACGTCAGGGAAGTCTGGCAATTCGCTTTCACGTCACGTCAAGTCGCTGCTTTCACAGTCTTGGCCAGAGTACCAGAGAATGAACGAGTGACATCTACTGAGTTCTTCGCCAGGTATCGGGTGTCGCATCAGGAAAGGACAGTTTCTCCGTCAGTCAGATCTTTTGAATCTCCCTCCTCCTCAGGAAGGTTGGGCACCTGTTAGGATTGGCCACATGGTCTCCTTCACAATTAATACAGCGTAATGGTGATGCACAGGTTTCTGGATCGTGTGTGGATTTGCCGGGCTTTGCGCAAATCGGGATTTCGTCCATGCACCGTTGTTGTGTGTGACCAAACATCTGACACTTGAAGCAGCGCAGTGGGTTAGGCACATACTGCACATACGCGGAGGTTATAAAACCCAACACTATCTCCATCTGGGGGAGATTGAACCAGGGTCAGAGTGGGAGTGTGGATCTCTCTCCCATGCTCCTTTCTCTTGATCCTAAACACTTCCTATACATCCTAACTCTTAAGGAAAGAGACAAGTTCCTCCGCACATTCAGTTGCAAAATCATGATTCACCATTCCATTACATAGGCTATGGGTAGGTTCAGTGGTGACTTCCACTTGCAAGACGACAATCTGCTAAGGTCGTTTATATGGCAGCTATGGTATTCGAGGGCAAGGTGTTGGTTTTTTGATCCGTAAAAAGGAAGCGGTTTCATATCCGTGCTCCCCACCCACCATGACGTTCAAGAAGGGGACACCCCATTGGGAGTGCCAGGGTTGACACGCAGATATAGTGGGGTGATTCCATAGCGCTGCCCCGCCGTAGATCCTTTCGTTCACCCTCGAGTTCAGTACAAGACTTAGTCCGAGACGATTGATCGGGAGTGGGTTATCTCCCGACTGCCCGTCTAGAAGAGGCCGCGGCCAAAGAAAGTGTAACGTATTCGGGTGGCAATAATTAGTAGTACATTAAAGTGGCTTTTAGTGAGGCACTGGCTATGAACGTAAGTGGTGAATATCGCCTAAGTTCACATAAGGTTTTTGCAGCTAACACGTAAAAGAAACCCCACGATCATGCCTCTCACTAGGAAGGCTACATTTTGGGTATGTTATAACAAAAATGGGGGATCAAAAAGGCTAAATATGAGCCAAACAATATTAACAAAATTTTAATTACTCTTTACGGTGGCCATAGGCGGTACCTTCATCCTATACTGCACTCTAAAAAAAACTAAACGCTGTATCTCCGTTTAGCATACACTCTACTACCCGTATGTAGGGTCTTGGGGAGGGCGTCCCCACTCCATCACCATTTTCCCTCTATCTAGTCCACCAGAACAAGATCGATAATCAACTGAGATAGCCGTGGCTCTTCTCTGCTAGCTCCTCGGTCATCGCCTACGCGCCGCTGTGATTCGATGATCTTTAGCGGAATAACTGTCAATGATATGATAAGGAATGATTGTTGGAGCGATCCGGTGGAAAACATAGTGGCAGGGGAAAATAAGCGTACCCCTGAAAACCTGCCGTAAACTTGCTTTGTCGACCACAAATTCCACTGTGGCGCCGTTGCAACCATTTCTAGCCAGTCGTGCCGGAGGAAACCGTTGCACCCGCACACTTGAGCCGGACGCTGTCGGGGATGGGGGCGGTTTATATGCTCTTCCCATATTTGCGTGCCTGGCGCCGTGGAGGCGACGCCGGGGGCGCACCTGGGCTGAATAGATGAATGCCAAGGGGTTGGGGCGTCAGGAAAGCCGTGCTCTAAAATAACTTATTGAGAAAGGTTAGTGGCGAGTCTGGGATGATTGTGCAAGACCCATGGAGAAGGTTGATCGTCGAGCATTCGGGACGGCCGATAGCATGGAAAGACCGATGGGAGGGGCGAGCCGCCATGGTACTGAAGGCAGCGTCGACTGTGCCTACTGTTGAGAGTCGAAAGACTGGGCGATATCTCCTGTGTTCTCATGCATGCGGTCTGCCAGGCGTAGACCGGCTCGGCATCAGGCCGTGTAATAACTGGGTTTATAATGGACTTAGCGCCCGAGAGCATCGCACCACGCGTTGCTCACCTGCGTTAGAGCAGTGGCACTGGGCTGTAGGCGTAGGGACGGTAGCGGCATTTTCGCGGCTAAGGGGAAAAAAAGTTTTTTTCTGAATGTTTGTAAATTTAACTTGTTTTTAAGTAAATATATGTAAATATTTTCTCTCAGGCACAGTTGTCTGTGTTCTTGAATTCCAGTACGTCACACCACTTCCAACCGTCTGGCATCACACCCAGGCACCAACGGTAGAAGCCGTGCAGATGGAACACTACGCCACGAGTCCCCGTACCTCCATCCTATACGTTTCACCTACTTTTCAGGTAATTTCTATAATGGAGATAATGTCATTTGTTTATGTTCAAGTATGTCGCCAAAATTGCAAAGGCTCTGTGAAAGGGTGAATTTTTTGCCCAATGTGAGTTTTGGCACGCGAGGAAAGTATTATTATTATTATTATTATTATTATTATTATTATTATTATTATTATTATTATTATTATTATACATTTATAATTTTTATTTTTTAAATACAAAAGATGTCGGGGTTATCCTGCCCACGAAAAAATCTGTCTGTCCAATGTTTATGGAGATACAATAAAAATAAAGTCTACAGAACAAACACTTCACAATTATTCTCAATTTTTAATCCTGCACACTATTTCACAATCTTCTAGAAATGCATTAACTTGTCTGTTTATTTATCCCTCAATCAAGACTCAAAAATTTCCTGACAATGTTCACTGTACCAAGTAAAGCAGCTTTCTGCATAGTTCTCAGATTTTTTTCTTGTAATTGTATAATTTCTCCAGTTTTCTGTCAGTTCTTTGTGGCTACACCAATTACGGACACGACCACAGGAACTATCTCTACTCTTCGCAGTCTGTACATATCCTTTAATTCCGGGCGGCTTTTAGCGCCGGCGGCGCTAGCCGAATTCGTTTACTACGCTCCGTGAAGTCACGAAGGTTAAGCGAATTCGAGACTCGTGGGTTGCTGGTTGAATGACCGGCAAGGAACCCCGGGATCTAACGGCGTCGAGCCCCTGGCCGAAGGGATAAAAGGCACTGACTGACTCCGACGTGACTTGACTCGACAAACACAGTAATTAGTAATTACACAACAACAGTTAAGTAATGATAGTAATACCTTGGTAACGGAGGATTACTCCAACAAAAGCGCTCAACGCCCAACAAGAGTTTAGAGATGTGTTGCGTGAACAACGACGCAACAAATTTTTAAAAAAATTCGACAGCCTGTGGTTGATATTTTCGTTTTTTCTCTACTAATGTTGATATTAGCTTTTCATCTAAAGGAACTGCTACATCGACAATCATCGCTGTTTTATCAAACATCACAATATCAGGTCTGTTTGCTTCAACCGTTGTGTCAGTTATAATTGTCGTGTCCCACAACATTCGTTCCTCATGGTTACTGATGATTTGCTCATGCTTACATTTATAATATGGCGGTTCCTGTTCAACTACGTGGTATTTCTTTGCAAAGCTTGGTGAACTTTTTCGCTACATTATCATGCCGTTGCAAATATTCAGTCTGAGTCAAGTATGGGCAACCACTGCATATATGCTGGATAGACTCATTGGTACTTTTGCATAATCGGCATTTGCTATCTATCTGTTGGCCCAAGATATATTTCCGATATGCTCCGGTCTTTATCACTTGGTCCTAAGTGGAGAAGAGGAAACCCTCAGTTTCACCATAGAGTCCCGCTGTTCGCAGCCATTCTGTGGATCACCTCAGATCAATTTCATCAGATGTTAACGTTGTTTTAAACCGGCCATGCAGTTTCCCTCGTCTTCCAAATATCAATTCTATCATCCCTTGTCAAGTGAAGGAACTCTCTGTTCTCTTGGGCTGATGGACTGATATGGACTTAATGGACTGACATTTTAATCTTGCATGCAAATTGCATTATGGATTCGGTTGTCCATTGAAAGAAAATACTAACGGAGTTTTTCTTCCTGTTGACGACATAGTGTTTGTAAACTAAGCAATCCTCTGCCTGCATCGTTTCGAGATAGATATAACCTTTGTGTCAAACTATGAGGATGGTGATGTCGATGCTTGGTGAGTGTCGTTCTCAGTTTTCTGTCAAAAGCTTAAAGAGAGGTATCCGTCCATTTTATCACTCCAAAGGAGTAAGTAGCTACAGGGGTAGCCCATGCGTTGATTGCAGAAATTTTGTTTCTTGAGTTGATATTCGTCTCACAGATCTTATTAACTCTGGCTACCGCTTTCTTTTGTATCCTGTTTCTGGCATTTGAGTCAGATATATCCAATTGTTGCAACAACCCTAAATATTTGTAAGAGTCTTCGTTTCCAACGTTTGAATGATGGTGTCCCTGGAGAGTTGTAATTCTCCTTTCTGATTTTGGATTTTTCACGTTTTATTTGCAACATAGCACATTCATCCAAACCAAATTCCATGCAGATATCTTTGCTGAAGTTTTGGACAATCACCATTTCACTCTGTAGCTGATATTTATTAGATGCATATAGCTTAAGGTCATTCATATAAAACTGGTGTGATATGCGAACATTTGGGTTTCTCTTCATACAATATCCATATCCAGTTTCTCTCACTATTCTACTCAGCGGAATCAGAGAGATGCAGAACCAAAGAGGGCTCAGGCTGTCGCCCTGAAACATACCTCGCCGAATCCTAATTTACGTGGTTACATAGGAGTAATGATCTTGCCTAACATGTAAAGAAGTCTTCCATTCAGACATACACACAGAGAGAAAATTTATTATTGCCGGGTCAATCTTATAGATATCAAGGTTACGCAGAAGCCATGATGAGACAAATAATCAAATGCCTTTTTATAGTCCACCCAACCCACAGATATACCATGAAGTCTTTTGCAGACTTATGTAACCAAAATATTTATAACCAATTGTTCTTTGCATCCTCTGGTTCCCTTTGTACAACCATTTTGCTCAGGAGGGAAAAGATTTTGGTCTAAGAGGTGCTCATTAATTTTAGAAGATATAGCAGTCAAAATTTTGTAAAACGTTCACAAGCATGTAATTGGCCGGTAGTTCTTGGGTTGAAAACTGTCTCCTGATTTGGCCATCATAAATGTTTTACCCATCAACAAATATTTAGGGAAATTGGATAGATATTTCAAGGTATTAAAAAGTCTAGCTATGTGTGGATGGAGAGCCGTAAAGTTTTTCCACCAAACATGAATTCCATCCAGACCAGGAGCTTTCCAATTCTGTGTCTTCTTTATGACTGCTCTCACATCGTCTTCGGTAATCATTACTGTTAGCATTTCATTTACATATCGCCACGCTTCGATTTCACTATGAAGCCAGTATGCTTTTTCATTGTGTTGGCGAGGTACTCGTATATCTCGGACCAGAATTGAACCAAATCATTCTCACTCGGTGGTTGACCCCTCAGTTCTTCCCCATCGCAAACATTTATTATTATTTTCATTAATAATAATAATAATAATAATAATAATAATAATAATAATAATAATAATATTACAAAGGCACACAAAAAAGTTGTCAGATTCATAGACTAGATACATGTTGTATGTCGATGTATGTCGATGCGATGAATCTGAAGCCAGAATTTCGTCACCGCCATTTTTTTAATCGCAAGAAACCCCCGTGAAATTGTAGATTGTAAATTTCACGGAGCTTTTTTGCGATTTAAAAAACTGGAGGATGGTGGCGCAATTCTGGCTTCAGATTCGGTTTCAGCCAGTCGACGAACACAGAAAAATATGTGTCAAGAAATACGATCATTGATACAGTAAATAATACACATATGACTAGATTGTTTACAAAAAGTAAAATAAAATTATTTATTGATTATTTGATGCAAGAGTCATGGGAAGCAGTTTGTAATACTGTTGATAGAAACGAAATACATAATTCTTCTTTTCAACTCTTTCATTTCATTCTAACACTTGCTTTCCACTTCAAAAAAGAAAATTAAAAATTTCACGGAAAAGCAATTCTTGGATAACACAAGGTATTAGGACATCTTGTAAAAACAAGCGAATTCTTTCTTTTATTTCTAAACGTCATAACGTATCTCAAGATTTACTTATCTACTTTAAAAAATTGTCATTGTTAAGAAAAGTCATAAGGCAGGCTAAAGTCATGAAACAAGGTCATAATATTTTGAACTCAAATAACAAAACAAAAGCAATGTGGAATATAATAATAAAAAATTCGACCAAATCAACTAGAAACCTTGTAGATAATGTTTTAAAATATAACGTTATAAATGTGAACGGTCCGGCAACAGTGGCTGGTCTCTTTAACCAATACTTTTCTAGAATTGCTGCCGATCTTACTAAGGGTCTTCAGCCACAAAATCCAATAACAGACAGTTCACCCAAACTTTTAGACACGATGTTCGTTTCCGAAACTTCTTCCTATGAAATTCTCAAAAATAATCGGTAAAGTAAAAAATAAATATTCGTCAGGTTTCGATGAATTCCCGGGTTCTTTGTTAAAGACCTGTGCATATGCCATTATACACCCGTTAACTCACATATTTAATTCATCGCTATGCACCGGAACGTTTCCAGATATTTTCAAGAGAGCTAAAATTAAGACGCTCTTCAAAAAAGGCAACAAAAATGAAATTCAAAATTATGGCCCATTTCTCTTCTATCAGTTTTTTAAAAAATATTAGAGAGACTTTTTACGTACTAATGGAAACCTTTCTCAGTAAACACGATGCGCTTTCAGATTGTCAACATGGATTTAGAAAATCAAAATCAACGGAAACAGCTATATTTTCCTTTCCTAAAGATGTCGCTTTATCATTGGTTCAAAACGAGGCACCTATTGGATTTTTTTTTAGATCTCTCAAAAGATTTTGACGTCATTGATCATGACATTTTACTTTCAAAACTACCTTCATATGGAATCCGTGGTATTCCTCTAGATTGGTTATGTTCGTACCTTAAACAACATTCTCAGAGAGTGGAAATATCTTACCGGAATGATGGAACATTACGTACGCACTTTTCCGACTCTTTGCCCATTGCATGTGGAGATCCTCAAGAATCGATTTTAGGTTCTATTCTGTTCCTACTTTACTTAAACGATATGCCCTCGACGATTCGAAACGGATGATACGAATATCCTTTGCAGTAAAGAAACCATAAATAGTACAATATCAGCTGTTTCAAATTGGTTCCGAAATAGCAAATTAATAGTAAACGAAAAGAAAACGGTTGTAATGCAGTTTTCCATTTCAAATAAACCATTCTGTGCTCCATTAAAAATGAACGGTGTAGCATTGACTGATGTTTAGGCAACAACTTTTTTAGGTCTCTCAATTCAATCAAACCTTAAATGGAACGTCCATTTAAATGAATTGAACACAAACCTAAGTTCATTATTCTACGCGTTCAGAATTCTTGCAAATTCAGTCAGCCTTCATACTGCTCGTTGTGTATATTTCGCGAATGTTCATTCCCGCCTGAGATATGGCATAATATTCTGGGGAAATACATAGCTCCCAGACTTTTAGATTACAAAAACGAATTGTACGAATAATAACAAATCCCACCCACGTGATTCTTGTAAGCCTCTCTTTATTAATCTAGGAATTTTACCATTACCTTGTCTGTTGATTTACGAATCAGTGTTTTTGTCAAAAAGACTTGCTTAAGGGCGAGAATGTATTTTCAGAAAACGCCTATGTCTATTACTATAACACTCGATGTAGAAATCATATTCATCAGGTGACAGTACCAAGAGCTCATTATAAAACAATTTTAAATCTCAAGTAAAATCATTTCCGCTGTATAACTGTTTCTATACAATCAGAGACAATACTGAGCATCGCAAGGAAAATAACATTAATTTTAACACTGATATTTAATACATTATTTACCATTTGGACTGTATAAATGTAAACAACCTTTAACAAGTATGGTACCGCAGCCTCCGGGTCAATCACGCCCATCTCGATCAGGTTTTTCATCCAGTTTCCCTGATCCATTGAGCAAATGCTGAGATGGCCCCTTGTTTAGCTGGTGGACATAAATGTAACCATTATCTAAGAACGTCTTCTAGAATTCAGTGGGAGCGGCAGGAAGTATTATTCCTTGACGAAGGACATGATGAATAAGAAACCAAAATTTTTGCTTATTTATCCTTGAAAATATATTTTATTACATCGGAGCGTTTTTTTTCCTTCATTCAAAATTGAAGTAGTATATGACTTATTTATGAATTATTTTATTGCTTTTAATATATTTGTAACATGTATTATACATACATTTTAGCTTTATGCACTTTTTCTTCATATAAACTTAAACTAGTAATACATTTTTGTGGTACACTTGAGTTTTTCTAACGTTTCTAAATTTTTCTAACAAAAGGAAAATGTATATTCCTTACATATTATAATATCTTTTTCGATTATCTAGGAATTGTGCAACCTAAGCACGAGCCGCCATTGGTGGTCACGTTGTTTGAGCAGAGAGTTGGTGGACGAGGCAAATAGAATTGTCTTTCAACTCCAAATGTGTTAAATATTGGGAATCTAAAATTACAATGCGATACTAAATTAAAGGACTACCAACAAACTGTGACTTCCATTCCCTATTAACTCTTCCGGATGTCTTCACCGGTATGAAGTTTGAATTCTTAGTTTGTATGGTTTTACAAACACTTAACCTAATGAACAATTCTTCTCGTGGATAAAATTGAGTAACACACGGCCGACAAGCTTCATAACCGATAATTATCTGAGATGGGTTTCGACACTGATTTGAGGTCAATCATTCGTCCCAACATCAAGAACCTTTAGATGCAAAGGATAGAGAAGTCATGTAATAGTCTGTAGAAATTTTCTAGCTCGATCATTTATTTAGTATTTGAATATATTCATTTTCGCTCTTTCATTTATTTGTTCCTAGTCTAATTAACACTTATAATCCTATTTTCTAATATAATTTATAAAGAAGCATCAAAATCTTTAATAACTGTTGCCGAAAGTTACACTTTATTAATTACGTTTTAGGAAAACAAGTTGGTCATCGAGTAATTCATTTGTGTATTGCAAATTTTGTTTCATGCCACATCGCAACATTTTCTATAAGTGAACAATGCCGATTTCGATTACACGGCTTTAGGCCCAGTGTAGGATCCACGCCACACATAGCGATACGTGCATCCGCTCGCAGGCTGCGCGAGTCCGGAAATACTGAACTGCTTGTCGGGGCGGAAACGTTTCATCAGACTGAAAGTTCCTGTTTTCTCGTCAGCGTATTTTTGCGTACTTTTTGCCTCTTTGAATGACTGTAGGCGAGACAAGATTCCGTTTTTCTGCTCTTGGCAAACAAGGATAAGATCACGATTACTTGACATTTCGATGTATACATTTGGTAAATCTATGAACAATGATAAACGATGGTTTTCGTTTCTTCTTGCTGCTTTATTTAATTATTTTATATTATTTTTATCCTATGTCAAGTGAAGCAATAGCTTTGGTTGTGTTTTATAAATATATTTTTCCATGTACAAACAAAATACTACGAAGTATTCTGTAACTTATTTTCACGTGATTACAGTTTCATTACTACGTTGTCTTACAAAGCCAAGCTGCACCAGTATGAAACACAAGAAATAAAAACAAAAGGCGGTAGTCGTGACTAACCGCGACTATCACAGCTACT
Source organism: Teleogryllus oceanicus (assembly GCA_964035755.1). Lineage (NCBI taxonomy): Eukaryota > Metazoa > Arthropoda > Insecta > Orthoptera > Gryllidae > Teleogryllus > Teleogryllus oceanicus. Next base: position 35,666,572 of record CAXIVR010000001.1, on the reverse strand, counting down.
AACCACGTGACTAACCGCGACTATCAGACTATCAAGACCATTCGCAAGTTCCTTCGGAGAGCGACGCAAGTAGTTACGTCATGACGCATGAGGTCACCACAAAAACACAGGTTTTCCGCGCGAATTCAAATTTCACGGTATTAAAGACTTGAAACTCCTAAAACTATTTATAACAACTTTCAGTAAATTGTTCGGCTAGTCTTTTTCTATATTTAAACTTAGTCTAGCGCCTAAACCGTTCGTCTGACAGAAAATACCTAATAGTATATATAATATAGTATTAATATAATATATAGTATATATAATAATACGTAGCAAATTCAATGTAATTTATTTTCATGTTGAACACATTTCTCCAAGAACATATGGTTTTGAAGTTAGAGCCTATGCGAAAGACCTATAAAATGGGCTGTTTTTTGTAATTCATAGAACGCACAACTTTTATGAGATGGCAAGCTTGAAATATGGACCAGCATTCCACAAAAAAAAAAAAAAAAAAAAAAAGTAATGACAGAGGAGAAACATCTGTATTATTCCCCGTCAAACTACAATTTGGACTATTAGGGCGTCTGGCAATAAAAGGCCTACAAGTCCAGAGCCTACAATGTCTCAATTAGTTCTATGAAGGAGAAAATCACTACCCAGAGTATTATATTGCCCAAACCGACGGATACAATTTTTCCCTACTTCTAAGTTGGAGTATGACGTATTATCCGGGACCTTCCTATCTCGCATGTAAATTAAATAACGAGTTTGCCAGCACGCTGGCTTGACGCTCGGGGACTCAAGCAAGTTATCTCTCCCTCCACTTCATATAACGTGGGTACGACATCACCTCATCCAACTCCGGTTCTGGGATCGCTAATCTTATATAGGACGGCACCCGCACTCCAACGGGGGAAGGGGGCAAGGGCATTGCTTTTGACCGATTGTCTCCTGGTTTAAATTTGTTGTCATCCTCCCCCCCCCCAAAAAAATCAACGAGCATTGGTTGATTTGAGGATCTTGACAGGACTGGCCATGGGTCAATAACTTCTACCAGTTCACTTGTACGGTCTGCGACGTTTCCAACGTCCGGTGCAACGTAAGTTGGCATGGCCCTCTTGTGTTCGGCGGAGCTGAATACTACCCGGTGTAACATTTTTTTAAAAATTAATAATATCTTGTGATTTTCTACCAGGCGAAATTTTGTACTTATTCTATAAATAGCACAATTGCCATCTTTAAAGTCCTGTTCAAAATAATTCCACACTTCACTCATTTTGTTTATGGAATGCACTAATGAAGTCGTCCTTCACTTTAAAATACAGAACTGAACTCAAGATCTCCGTCAAATGCGGTGGCTGAAGAAGGGAGAAGTATCCCGGGAAGAAACACCGTCATCGGGCTTTGGATATCGTGCCTGTGGGGAGACATGCTAGATTGCCGGGAGCTCACAAGGCTAAATTGGTCGGGGCATAGGGCGTTGGCTAATTTCAACGATTGTAATGAATCCGAGTGTAGTGAATGTAATGTAGTGTATCCGTAGTAATCCGAGTGTAGTGAAATGAATCCGAACAGATGGGCACTTCCTTGTTGCCGACAGAAGATAAAAAGGAGAGAGATGAATGTTAAGAAGACAATTATTCTCCAAAAGCAGAAACGGGGAATGACAAAAAATTGAAAGGATCGAAAAAGCATCGAGTCATTTTCTGGAAGTATCGATCGCTATCGATACCACCCGAGTATCGAGGACCCCATCCCTTAGAGAATTTTTAGCAAATGCCGATGGTTATAGCAATCGACATAGTAATCATATTCATCAGGCGACAGTATCCACGGCTCACTACAAAACAATTCACATTAGTTTACAACACTGCAAGGTGAATTTAAACGATTCGATAAAAAAGTTTGTCACAAGTAAAATCTTTTCTGCTGTAAAACTTTCTCTACAATTTGAGACTATACTGAGCATCAAAAAGAAAAGTAATATTAATTTTACAATGATATTCAATTTATTATGTACCATTTGGCCTGCTCAACTCTAAACAACACGTAACAAGGATTGAACCTTAGCTTTTCGGTCAATAATCACCATCTCCATCAGGTTTTTCGTCCTTTCCCTGATCTTTTGAGCAAATGCTGAGATGACTCCTTGTTTTGCTTCTGGACATAATGTAACGTCATTATCTGTGTACGTCTTCTAGAATTGTGGGAAATATAGGTGTTCAAATTATCGTTCTCCGTGTTGTCGCAGGAAGTATTATTCCTTCATGAAGGGCACTATGAGAGATAAGAGCCCAAATCTATAGCCGATTTACCCTTGAAAATAGGTTTTATCGAAGCGAATATTTAGTCAACTATTCTTGACAAAACGCTCATTTCTGCCTGAATTCAGAATTCAACTTGGGGGATCCCAAAATTAAGAAATCGTGCACAGAATACACTTCTCATAGCACGTCACAGCTTTTAACAAAATAGAAAAAAAATTGAAAACTCAATGACAGCGAATATATACACAAACTTGAGAGAAAACGTTTTAATAGGATACTTGACAACCATGTCCAACCAATTTTTGAAGAGCGTGGCATAAAACACGATTAACAATCACGTGACCAGTAGCGTGTGAAGTGTAATACACTGCAATAGGGAAGCATTGTCAGGTACACTAGTTGTAAATAAAAATCTGAATCATGGTGATCCTTTGAAAAAAAGACCTGAAAAAAATACGTTTTTTGACACATTGAATTCTGCATTAGTACAAGTATAGGAGAAATGCAATATTCAACATCCTAGAAAAGTAAAAAAAAACAAAACAAAATCATTTGAAGTTCGGTGGAGCCTTGTGCATCGCTAAGAAAATAAAAATGGATTTCTAATTTTCTTAGTATTCCAATTGGAGAAAATTTTATCAGGAAATGGGGGTGGGGGCACAAATAAAACTGTTATATCTGACTCGTCATACACAATTGAAATTGTATATGTGACTCAATAAATATTATTATTATTGTTGTTTTTGTGTTAGCAAAGACTCTGTATCAATCTCTATAATCAGAAGTGCATTAAAAAATAGTTTTTTCAGTTCTGAAAATGCACTTGTATTAAATGAATTCAGTTCAAGTAGTAAAAATTGCACTACATTAATCAATAATCTCACTCAATTTTGCACCCAACTTTTTTCAGTTTTGGCCATTCCCTTAAGTATCGCCTTCCTTTTCAACCATACTTCCTGTATTTATCTTTCAACCGAGTTTTTTACATGGATAACACGTATATATTCTAGGTACAGAGAAGGAATTTCATAAAATATGAATGAGCTCCTCTGCCTGAGAAAGATAAATACGAATAAAATCACTGAGAATGCATGAAAATTCAACAGTACTTTGGAATTGCGGTTAAGGTATGATAAATGCCAAACTGACACAAGATGTAGAAATCTATTTTATTTATATACACAATATATCAAAAACTTACATTTGAGGCGCAGTTACATCTGTTCAAGCTGTCTAGCTTATCTATTCCTCAGGCTCTTTTAATGAGGGATTCTGGTACTAGATAATAAACCTTGCTTTGTCATATTATGGAACAAATATATAACTGAACTTTTGTAATGAGCATCTCTTTAATCATTCATTACATCAATACACAAGAAGAAATTATGTAAGATGGGATGCTCAAAAATATCCATAACATGAAGCTGATATCGTGAAGGCAATCTCAAATTAACTTCTTGAATATATAAAAACACCAACTGGAAGTAATAACATAATCCAATTCTCTCTAAGAAGTTTTCCTTGTTGATATGGAGAAAAAGTATGTTTCCTGAACACCAACTGAATTTTCATACTTCTATCTCAACCCAACTGAAGTCAGTGCAATTAAATGAAATAGATTTAGAGTGGCCAGAACTCAATTTCAAAGGGGAATGCAAATAAACTATCTCTGGCTCATCAACCAGCTTCGAACAAGTACCGGAACTATCACCTCAATTAATGTAGAAGCCTAGCAGTTAGGGTGCCTTACCTGAAGAATACCAAATATACCTCCAGAGTTGTATAAATTTACATAAAACTATTGCAGTACATCATAATTACTTTACAAATATATCATACTTACAAGGTTTATACTCAAAATTAAGGAATCATTTGTGTATTAAATTAGTACTGGACACATGAAAAAGGTGCAATTTCAGACCCTTCCTCATCATCTATTGAAATACCACATAAAAAAACAAACTCAATAACAAAGAAACAAAAACCATAAAGATGTAAACAATCAAATGACTGCTTAAAAAAATAATTTGATTTGTTTAATTTATAAAAATGAGGAGCAATTTAGCAGTCCAAACCATTTTCCCAATCTTTGTTGTCCCCAAATGTTTTAAAACAAATGTACATTCTGAATATTCTATGTCTAAACAAATTTAAAGACACAAAGATAATCATCTCTCCTTTTATTTATTTTATATGCAAACAGTTCATTTCTACAATATCCGGCACACGCATAATAAATAAAATCTGCATCAATTCAAATAACAAAAGTGCTGCATACATGTCTAGCAATAATCCATAGCGGCAACACCCATACATTTCTCTTAAAACTATTCAAGAATATTAAAGGAATTCTTTCAGTGGCACCTTTGTGGCTCCCAGCGAGGAGTACTAGTGAACAGGGTAGTAACCATCTTTGCGAACTTTTGTTCAAAGCAATTATAATACAACTTGTAGCCATTTGCTCAAACTGTGTCACTTAGGCATTGTACACCCAAATATACTATACAAACCATTAGCATACTGGATTACAAAATATACAAATCAATGGAAAATAAGATAAAGTTGTATGTATAACAAAATGAAATGATTAAACTGAAAATAACAAATGCAGTAACAAGAATAAATACTACTAATAGAGAATACCCATGTTGATTTTGGAAGTTTTGCTCTTCTGAAGCACTAGAAATTTTGCACAAATAATGTGTAACTTATCACCTGAGTCAGAAGGCTGGGGAGAATGAAATTTCCATGAGTCACAGGCGAACCTATGGACAAGAACTATTTAATCTTTACATGTCATCTTACACTTGAAATTCACTTGAAATTACTAATATTACAAGTACCTTATTTCATTATATACAATGTTTGAAGTGAAAGAAATTTTTGACAATCAATATCAAGTATTTTATTTCCCATTTCCCCAAACAGAACGCTTTTAACTTTAATGTTTCTCTCAAGAATTAAAAATGGAATTCTATTATCCATCCTTGTGCTCGACGTTCAAAAATTTAAAAAGGTTATGCAACATGTATTCTCCTCTAGTCTACTTTGTGAAAGCTGCAAACACAGCCCACACTGTCTCATTGGTGTTGGGCTTCATACTTTCTGCCTCGAAGTCCAAGTCAAGGAGCTCTCGCACTCTCTTCATTGCTAGCTCATAATCATCATCGTTGAGAGGAGCAAAAGCATTCTCAAGGACATCTGATGCATGAGCCAAAAAAATAAGTGATAAAAGACGTTTGTCCATACGATGAGGATCATTAACCCACTTGCCGAGGACAGCATCTTGGACCTTGAACAAAAATCAACACATAGAACAGCTTTGGTACTTTAATGTACACAGTGCAACTGAATTTTAAGATTCATATCTTATAATTATTAATCAATATTACTGACCCAAGGTTAGTTTTCTCGCTACAACTTAGAAGTATTGAATAAAAACTATCATGTTTATAATTTAGAAGCAGCCTACACACATCAACGGAGCCAGAAGTAAATCAAATAAAGAAAAGATAACATTGATACCTTTCCATGCAAGTAAATGAACTAACATTGATTGATTGATTGATTTTTTCATGTTTCCGGACGTGTCAACTGCTCTGGTCATTAGTCCTGTTAGTGTAGTGCATGTTTTTCTCTCGGGAGATGGCGGTGGTCTTCCCCCGCTGGATGGCGAGATCCGGCGCCGACCTACCGTCGGCTAGTGGGCTTTCCCCCTCACCAGGACTCTTCCACCAGCGGGGCACCACCCCAGCCGGGACAACCTCTAAGCTCCCGACCGGTCTCCCAGGATATGTGGTAGTGTAGTGCGTGTGCGTGCGTGTGCGTGCGTGTGCGTGCGTGTGCGTGCGTGTGCGTGTGTGCGTGTGCGTGTGTGCGCGTGCGTGCGTGTAAGAGAAGAGGATAGGACAAGGAATGGGAAGGACAGATCCCGCGCGGTCCGTGGCCAGTTTGGTAGGGTACTGCTCCGGCATTCGCCTGGTGTTGATCGGAGAAACCACGGAAAACTACCAATCAGAATAATAGCCACTAGAATTCTCCTCCAGACAGCGACTGAATTCGACCTAGCTGAAAAGCTAATGTCGATAATCCTGCCGCCGTCAGGACTTGAACCTAAGACCTCCCGGTCAGAGGTGCTGCAGAAATGAACTAACAATAATCAGGAATTTATAAGGAATTTACAATACCATAAACTAAAATTTAACTGACAAGTTTTTCAACGATATTATGATCAATTTCATTATGAAAAGGCCATCAGTCACAGCTGTGGAAATGAAATTCCTACGCAGGATAGTAGGGAAAACAAGAAGAGATTGAATCAGGAATAATACAATCAGAGAGGAACTAAAAGTTACCCTGCTACTCAAAGAAATGGAAAATAAGGCTCTGAAGTGGTACGGACATGTTGCTAGAATGGCAGAGGATAGAAAACTGAAACACATTATCGAAGCCAGGTCAGAGGGAAAGAGACCACCTGGAAGGCCAAGAGAAACATGGGACACCTATATACAGGATATATGCCAAAGGAGCGGGGCTACACTAGGAGAGATGAAGCACAAGGCACAAGACAAAAAGGAGTATGTCGAATGGCTAACCCAACACTGAGAGGCATCAGGGGAAGAAGAAGAAGAAAAGGTCATCTAACAATCAATTTTCACACAACAAAACGCAAAGTACAAGATGAAATAGAATAAGACAATCTCAGGAATCTAGTAGTCCAAAATATAAATGTTCACCAATACTTAATATGAAAACAATATTATAAATGGTGTGAAAAAAAGTTAATTAACAAAATATCATTAACTGTAACAGAAATTCAGTGAGGCAGCTACATAGAAAATTTGGCGTAAGGTTGAAAGCTAAATGGCAGAAACGTTTATTAGAATTGCAGATATGCAGAATGGCTGGTCAACGAGTCAAGAATTAATGGAATACTTTCAGAGTTGTATGTATTGCAATACTAACATTTTGTCATATGAAATGCAACAAATATATTATGTAAATGTCCAGAAAACAAAAATAAGAATGTTGAAAAAAAAAAAAAAATGAATGGAGAACTATAGCAAAAAACAGTCACGAAGTTTTATTTATCGAGTAAAATCACAGATCCTGTTCATAAATCAAATGGGGAATGACACTGAAAAACCAAATTTTCTAAATTACAAGAAATTTATTAACATAAGAAAATGCAGTTTTAGGAACAAAGGAAAAGTAGTAAAAATATTTATACGAAGTACCTTTATGTCAGGAAGAGACAATTCAACTTGGGAAAACAAGAAACCATCTGTCCAGAGGCAGCCAAAATGTGGATATGGAGAGGATTGTTAAGGACCAGCTGGGCTGAAAAGAAATTAAACCAGGAAAATTTTAGGTCATTCTGGAAGGGAAGGAGGAAGAGGAAGACAGAAGAGTATACTTAGGTTTTAAAAACTTTGTTATGGGATTCTAAAGCTACCTTGGAATGAAATAAGCAGCAGAAAGAACATTATATAACTTCAAAAAATACCTTAAAATGGCCATATAATAGAATATCCTTGAAAAAACTTTCAATTTGGAACCTCAAAAAAAAAAAAAAAAAGAATTTTAAAAAATATAAGCGAAGAGTTTTGAAAAGGCAATAAAGAACTGAAATATTAATGAAAATGCATGATTGCAGAAATGATATTGTTTGATAATTTCACAAAAGGGGAATTACAGGAAAAATTTAGCTTGCGCTCCCAAATTGTCTCCATATCAACATGGTTCACAGCAGTGAAATTGTTGGTAAAGAAGCAAACTAAAATCACTATTTAATTATCATTAAATGTTAGTTATTTTTATTCTTTTTTTTCTGTTGTTCTTGGGGCTTGAGATGAGAGATTTTTCTCCACATCTTTTCGATCAGCAACAAGAATGTTTTTGATATTACTCCAAATTTAGCTTGTCAACCATAGTACAAAATACAGTTCAAGAATCAACTATCGACCTCAATGAAAAAGTAAAAACACTATTTTTCAACAGGAGTTGAGACACAGCATGAAAAACTTAAAATATCTTAAATACAATTCACTAATATTTAACAAAAACAAGAAATAGAATTACAAGAACATATTAAGCAAATCTACATTATAGACATCCAATATACCACGTGAACATAGTCATATTCTTAGAATGTGCCTGTACCATGAAAAGTGAAAATTATCTATTAACAATAATACTTATCCCACTTGTTCATTAGCAAAATCATAAAAACAGCATAGTTCACCAAGCATTAGCCATAGTCTCCTACAATGAAGTTTAATAAATAGGATTGACACATTCAATTAATGAAAAGGATCTCCTGGTTTTAAGACTTCCTATTTCAGTTTCATGAATAAAGAACAAAAGAAACCATATTTGGTTGACAGATTTACAATTAATCACTTAAAAATTTTATCACTACATAATATTTTTCTTGCAGTTTAATACAATTTTAATATGGGTACAAGCCAATGAAGATCTTAGAATATGTAACAATTTTTTTAATGCAAAATGATAAATTTTCAGGACACACAAACGCTTCTGCCTTGGCCATCTTCACTGCATGAATGAAATCAACGTGAAAAATTAATATTTCATCTAAAACAGTGTCCTGTCATTCAGCTCATTCGCCTTTACTAACAATCAACTTATTGTACTAGTAAGGAATGAGTAATATACATGAGAACACTTTACAACTTTTTAAAAGAATAGAATTTCACTTGTAATACAAGTAAAATTTTCATGAAGTTTATAAATCACAAACAGAAGTTGATAAAAATTACCATTCTCATATTAATAAATTATGACCCAGCAGTAAACATGACAATAACATTCATTCATGTTCACTATTGCCATCACTTTTCAACTCCCCATTTCCCACTACAGTAACTTATCATACCATGTTATCAAACTGGCAAAACAATATCACTGCTTTTCTATCACAGTACACTCTGTCCTCACTAAAACAAGTTTTAACAAATCGGTGCTTAATTAATACCGAAATCTCAAAAATTTTGAAATGTTTTATAGCTCGCTGTCAATCACAAATATACTTATTTGAAAACAAACATTTTAATAATAATTATTATAAAAACTCCTCTGAATAAAGTTTCAATGAGTGTGTTCATAGAGAATTTTCATCTAATACTGAATAGAAATGTAAACCTAAATGCAATTCCACTACAAAATCTTATCATTCATGTCCTAGAAGATATCACTTGTGAATTCATATCTACAGAGTATGCACAAGAAATCTTATCTTCATTACAGCCAGATGGCAACACTAAATACTGTTTCATACACTGAAAGTATATATATAAAAAAAGGAAATAAATGCTTTAAACATAAAACTTATAATTATCAAACAATAAAATAAGCACGGCTATTACCTTCAAGCAACAATCCAGATTTTTATAGTTAAGAATATTACTTTACATAACTATAAGAACCAATTGAGATTAGTTCTCAATATTTAATATACACACATTTTGTAAAATAATTCTGTGCAAGAGAACAACCGGCAAAATAAAAGAATCATTTCCACTAAGCTATATTTTCTGTGCACAAGTTTCAATGGTGCAAACGAATAGCAGATATTATGGGGGAAAAAAATAATTTCTTAAGATGAAGCCTTGGGAAATGGTCCAGAGCTGATTAATTATTGGCCAACAAGGAATTTCCTTTCACATTCAAAAGTTCTGAATTGAACAACAGTTTGTGACAACACTATCACCATCACCTCACAGTCACCACCACCACACAACTAGTTTAAAACTTCAATCAAGACTTGCACCTGCTGGCATTTATACAATTATTTTTATTACCTTTTTGACTAATCGGGATTTAGCTACATTGTCTGTGAGAGGATGTGTTGTCATGTCGAATAAAAGGAAATTTTGCTTTTCTGTTGTTAGCACACCCTTTTCAACCAAATTTTTTGCTAGCCTTTCTCTCACATTCTTCAACTGATAGCGGAGCTTTAAAGGATTCCAAGTTTCACCTGAAATTAAAAAAACAATAATTTCCAGCTCTTTCATGTCACAGCATCCTGACAATACTTCAACTCACCACTCAGGTACTCAATCCAACTCTGCACAGTCTCAGGTGGGTCTGTCTCTTTCATGTGTTTTAACGCTTCATCTAACAAAACATCCCCTGTAGGGGTATCATTTTTCAACAACAGTTTGCGGTTTAATAAACTTTTCCGCCTCATGCCAGCTTTTTCTAATTCAATACGGCCACGAATGCCCAATTCGATCAAGATGCAACCTCTCAAACCACTTGAAATGCAATCATTCCAGAAGGAAGTGTAGCCCTAAAATGCAATGGTGAATGATTCATTAATACACATTTTATTTCACACATACTATCCAAAGGCTTCACAAATACAATCAGTTTTCAAGGTTGGGTTTTGACACATTCAATTTATGTTGCTTAATACCTCTTTATCTTTCAACCCTAACAGAAGAACCTCTTCCATGAGGGTAAGTCTTGTTTCTTTTGAATCTCCATCTTCCAAATCATCGTCACGATCATTTTTCTTCTCGTCCAAATCCAAGGTATCTTTTGACACTCCTTCCCCGTTTTCCCGAGAAACATTTCGTCTCTGCACTAAACCATCACTCCGATTCATTGTAATAATGTAATCGGTTTTCTAAGTTACTAACCTATGGTTACGATAATATAACGAACATTACCGACGTTAAAACCCTGTTGACATTTGACGTAATCTAGACTACACCTACGTGCTTGAAATTCACCAATATGGCGTTTGCTGATGTTACATACTCTCAAACCCAAAAGAGATAAATACGCACGGCCACAAGGAGAAAAAAGCTAATCGTGCAGTAAATACAAACAGCTGTGACATCTCGAAAATCTGTGACTACCTCTTTTACTAAATATTATCTCTTTGACATTTTGCATTTGCTCTTCTTATTCACATATCATTTTAAATCTATCGAATATGATGGTAGCACCCAACACATTTAACATTTTAACCCATATCCGTATTTACGAATTATATACGTACCATTTCATTTAATAAAGTAAAATTTTTACTCACACAGTGAAAGAATTTACTGTTGGACGTGTATTTTATCCTCCTTCTTCATTTTCAAAAATAAAATTTTTCGTCTTTACACTAATAAGAAAAGCCAGCTATTCAAATTTGCCAACTGCTTTCAGCACCATCTGTAGGTGACAATTATCTAACCTGAAGTAGATTCCAATCAGATCGTCATGGGGATATTGTTATAAATAAAAATAATAAATATTTCACAATTAAAATTTAATTCGAGTTCTATTACAGATTCATACACTGAATTTGCTCACTATGCATTGATTTTAAAAAATCCATCTTTAATTACTTCAGGCTTGAACAATCGCTATGTTTTAGACTGTGACTATACCACCATTATTGCTAGTATATTTTATTATCTCCATACCTTTTGAATTTGTCAGGACCAGATCAGGACATTCGAAGTTCACTGAAGTAGGTTTCATCGAAGTAATAAAACACATAGAATATCAAAAGTGCCTCATATAGTTGAATTAAAGGCGCGTTTAACCACGATGACACAATGGAAGCACATTGTTACACACACTAAGGAAAAAAACAACGAAAATGAGATATAGCGTATTTCCCAAAGTAGGTAGCGCCTACATCATTACGCCGTTCTTTTGTATCATGATCGTAACACGCAGGATCTAATTAATACCTGAAAGAACCGTGAACATTATTTAATAGAAAATTCTGCAATATCAAATGTAATATAATACCAAACTATGGATCTCCCTAATAATATTGAAATTTAAAGAAAAAATGATTATGGAATGGAATAAAATTAATAATGAAATGTATTGAAAATGAATATGAAAATAAACTTATAATGTTTCAATTTAAAAAATATTAATTGGTTTTAAATATTCATAAACTAATATAAGTTTGCTTCAAAAATATTGGGGACCCTTGTCTAGCACATGCTTAATGTGACTGTTAACCTACAACAAGCGAACACGAAAAACATTAAAAATCCGAAACATTTCTTGAATGCTAAGAAACGTTTTAAGAGACAAAAGAATAAATTGAAAATAATCACAATTTTACTAATCAAGAAGTAAATGCTCTAGAACTATTACTACACAACCAGGGCTAATTTTATCTTTTGCCTGTTGTAAAAATTTCGTGCTTTTACAGCCGTAATTCTCAGCTATTACCTTTGGCTTCGACATGAATTCTTAATGTATAGCATTCTACGACGTATACATTTTAAAAGTGTTTCTTGAAACTTCTGTTTGGATTCTTGTCGTACGTACTTTTGGTTTTTGCTTCCCTGGTCTTCTTAATTTAGTCTAATGATGAACTCCAAAGAAATATAATAAGCAAGACCCAGACTTTTATGACCTAAAATATTTGAAAAATTATACATAATATGACAAAAGGAATAAAAGAACCTAAAAATAGTATTAAAAAAGAACCTAAAAAATAGAGTAAGAATCTTACCTCGTTCTACAATGTGGTCCGTTCAGGTCACAAGACATTTTTTTACCAGTTCTACAACAATTGAGCATCGCCGAAGACTGCATCGTTCTGCGAAATGAGTTTTTCCGACAGCTGATATTGTTTCAGTGTCAATTTTTGCGTGAGGTTGGAGGTCACGGATAGTTTGCCACTCGAAGTAGTATTGTATACAAATCATGTCGAAATTGATACAAATCATGTCGAAAAGCAGGTAAGAAGTGTATACATGAATAGCCATGTAAACACACAGACGACAAATAGTACCGTATTTCAGAGCCAGTGCCGTTTACTTTCAGCACCAATTTAATTAAAGTTGCAACAGACCAGATTTTATTTACAAAATTATGTATGTAAATAATATTTCTTAAAAGAAAAGTTTTAAAGTGTACATTTCTTGCATTGTAGCTACATAAATGCATTGTTATCATACATTTTCCAGTTGGCGGAATGACAAGAATAATATGAAGTAAAATGGCTCAAGCACAAGTTTGTAAAATACATTTGAATAATTTCACCGGTCACGCCCCCAATTTGGTTTGGCCTTAATGAAGGTAATGAAGGTAATATACTCACACGACTGTACAGAAAATAGAATTGACTACGCAAGATACGCTAGTTTTCGAAGGAAAAATGTGTCGGTAGTTAGGAAAGTATTATAGAACTCTTTGGTTGTACAGTACTCTGTGATTGTTGGTCAGTATGTTTTTGAACATGAAAAGTCTGCTTTCAATTTCTACAAATAGTGCAGTCGGTAAGTCATTTTGCCTCGCAAAAGGTGATGTAGAAGGTTTCGTTGTCTTGTTTTGTTTATATTGTTATTAGTAAGAAAACCCTAAGTTTTCCACCTCGAAATACTTCGGGAAAAGTGTTGGTATTCATAAAAACAAAAAATTCGGGCATTTGTTTTTCGTTTTTGCGAAATAACGTTTTAATGGTTGATCTGACTGTAAAATGGTAAGGTACAATTTTAAAGGTTATAAAATTCTCTACAAATTTGCTTGATAAATTATTTTTCTCAAGCAATGGTAACAGAGCTACGATATTTTAAAATGTTGCCAAATTTTCCGCTTTATTCTGAAGTTGCCCAAAATTACTAATGGTCTCTCTAATGTAGTATTTTTGAATTCCTAAGGTCATTATAAATAAAAAGCGATTAAATACTAATGTTTTTAATACTTACTGAGGTTAACTCGCGTTTGAAAGTTCTGTTAAGAATGGTAGTTCGTCTATATGCCTATACTCTGGGAACTAACACGATTTATTTACATCAAAAGCATTTCAATAGAATAAAATGACGTTCGTTTCTTGTTTTTATAATAATAATAATAATAATAATAATAATAATAATAATAATAATAATAATAAAATAGTTTTATTACTTGAAGAATGCTTATGTTCAACATGACTGACTTAGCCTTCTTGGAAGAAGGGAAAACCATATTTAGTGGTAAATATAAGGTAACGAGGTAACACTGCCACATCTTTGTTTCTTTTAATGTTCTACTTTGTTGGATCAATCTTCACAATATTTTTTTGACAATTTAATCCTTCACAATAGTTTAATGTTTCTCCAAAATATTGAAAACAGCTTCCGTAATTTGAAAGATTTTATTATTTTTTTAAAAGCAAGAAAATTGGCAATGTTGCCTTGCATGGGGTCAAACCTTGTCACCTCAATTTATTTCCAAGTCTCCAGAAACGTTTAAATGTTTGAGAGGAAACAGAAACACATAAATACGCATCCGAACAAATTTTATGATTATTAGTCTTTGGTTTTTGAAAGTTAAAAAACTAAAACCTGCTACCTCACCTTTTTGCTATGCAGACATCCTTATGGTTTCCTATTGTCTACCCTAACATGCAATGGAAGAAAATTTAACCGTTTATAGGAAAAAGTTACATTTTTACAATAAAAGTTGTGTCAAATTGGAATGAGATGAATCTCTTGCTTAAAAGAAGATACAAAATATATTAAATTTTTTCTTGAATCTTTTTATAGTTACGTGTTTTTGAAAGGTGTTTGTATAATGGCCACTATCCATTTAGGGTGATCTTATTTCTATTGTGGATGGTGGACATTATTGCAGTCACCACTTTGCTTAACACAAATAAAAAATAAAATATTATTTCACAATTTATTTTTATTTAAATATTAATTTATTAAGGACTTACATTTTAACAATAAGCAAAAGGACACACGGGAAAACTTCAACATTTACTTATCATGAAATGATGCAAAGCACTGAATGCTTAGAGCTACTTTCCATTCTTTACTTAATGTTTTTGTTCTTTTGGGTTTCTTTTTCGTATTGCAGAATGCACACCACCTGAATGTTCCTTTTTGGGATGTTTCCCGGTCTGTGGCAACCATGGAGATGACAGGCACCTTCCAGAAAGTGCATGAAATAATATGAAGTAAAAACGGAACAGGGAGATATACTTGAATAGAAAAATATATTTCACAAAAATTTTAAAAGAGCTGAAAAAATTGGAGATGCGACACATCCCTCACAACAATTAAGCATACATCACACGCTATAGAAATGCCCAGAATGACGTCACAACTTTTGGCGGGAAAATGTTGGGTGGCAACCTCTGCTGTGCGCGTAAGAGATTCTAGAGAATTTGTAAATTTTTGGCTGTATTATGCGGTTGCCGAGGTGTGTGTGTCATATCGGGTTTTAATGAAATGTCATTTTTTCTTTTCTCTTTAGAAAAATGCCGTTTATTATAGAAATTCATTTATGTTATAATAGAAGAAAATGATCCGTTTTTTATTCTGTTTTTGCATCTTTCGTCGATTTTGACTAATAAGTAAGTTTTTACATTTTTCCGTAGTTTTTAATTCATTTTTCGTTGATATAATTGATTTTAATGTCATTTTAATGGAACTCGCTTCAAATAATATTTATGTGATACAACAAATGTTCTCCATAGAATTGCCGAGTACCTATACCTGGTAGCCTTTTCGATTTCTTCACTAGAAGTTGTAATGTCAGCCATTGTGAGTACGTAATCTAATATTCCTCTGACGCCTGTCAGCGCATTGTTGGCTGAGGAGATTTCGGGATAATTAAAGACAGATTTTCTGGTAAAGAACAGTCCAAACCAAAAATTTGAAAGCTGAGTTTCAGTGGGTGCTGGTGCTTAGGTTACACGGTTCACAACCCCCAGAAAATGAAAAATATCTCCAAATATCATAGGAATATACATTTTCCTTTCAAAATATTAATTATTCAAGATATTACAGCATTATCGATGCATATGAAATTATTTTGAAACCAAAGAGCGTCCAACTGGCGCTCTCTGCTGTCTGGTGCTTTGCAAGGAATTGCACTGCGCTCTTGGCTTTTGACTGTATTAATGGATTTACTGTCTTACTCTTTGGCCTTTCGCTTTAACACGGGGAACATACGGCCTTCTCGTTCGGCAACCAAACAGGTGGCGCTTTCGCGCTGCGCGGCGACGGAGGGAATCTCAGGGGATAACCTATGTTACCTAACTTCGTCTAACTCTATGCAGCGGGGATTACCTATCTTCGTCTAACTGCAACGTAGTTTTATGATTCTATCTTGTTATTGAAAGTACCCAAGTTCAATTATTGGCTATATTCAATGCATTGTTTATGATATTCGGATAATTTGTTTTCATTTGATATTAGGTTTGTTGATTTAAAACGTAAATTTGATGAGTTCTTTGTGTGGCCGTGCTGGATGGAAGTCCCTTGTGTCTCGCGGAAGCCAGTATGGCTGCAGCTGGCCAGCGTTTGCGAACGTTCTTGTGAATTCGAATGAGTGTCGAAGATCTTTCATTATTGCCAAATATAACAGGGTAGTGAAGTTTTTGAAATATAATTTTATTTGTGTGAAAGGTGTAGAAGCAATAGTGCTTGTTGCGATATGCTGGAGTGGAATTTAAGAGCACAGTGGAAATCAAAGACAGAACCACGTGCGCGGGAGGTGTACATGCTAGGTGGACCCAACGCAACAAATTATGTAAGTAGTGTTTCAATATAGACTTTTATTTCACTTAGTTTCACTTAGTAGTCACCTATACATTCGTATTTTGAATTTTGGAAATTATATTTCCGTCATTCGATGGAGATGCAACCTCCAGTCTGTTGGTGCACCAGCCGTCACTGCTGAATTCTCTTGAACGAATAGAGGAAACCTCGATTACATCGGTAACGTGTCCAACAGCTTGAGTTGTTTGTCTGAACTGGTTTTGACTATATTTTTTACGTCAGTTTTCTTTTTTTAGGTCATTTTAAAAATATTTTCAGAACATTTTATTAATCATTTTTGGCAACGTTTTAGGTGATCAAAATCTGCCTACTACTTACCACATTTGTTATTTACACTGACATTTGTTTTCTTTCGGTTTATTTAGGTTCTGGCAACAATTTTCATGTTTTATTTTTCATTAATTTATTTACGTCAGAAGCTGTTAAAAACTGTGTGACGTGCTACGGGGAGAGGTGAATTCTGTACACGTTTTCTTAATTCTGAGATCCTTGTACCACATACAACCACATATCACGTGAATTTTGAATACAGAAAGAAATGAGCGTTTTTTGCAGGGATTTATTACAAAATATTCGCTCTAATGTAATAAAATCTATTTTCAAGGGTAAATCAGCTATAGATTATGGTTCTTATCCCTCATCATGTCCTTCGTGAAGAAATAATACTTTCTACCGCGATATGGAGAACGATAATTTTAATATTTCCCACTGAATTCTAGAAGACGTGCACAGATAATGAAATTACATTTATGTCCGGAAGCAAAACGAGAAACAAGTAGCCATTTCAGCACTTGCTCACAGATCAGGGAAACTGGACAAAAAACCTGATCGAGATGGAGGTTATTGACCCAGAAGTTGAAGTACAATACTTGTTACAGTTTTTTTTAGAATTATACAATTCAAATAGTAAGTAATACATTAAATATCATTGTTTATGTTGAAGTATAGTCTCTAGTTGTAGAGACAGTTTTGCAGCAGAAAAAAAATATACTTGGGATTTAAACTTTTCTATCGAATTTAATCGTCTAATGTCATCTGGCAAAGTGTTGTAAACAAAGTTAAATTTTTTTTTTTTTTAATTTTAAAAATTTAAAATTTCAAACAATCAAGTTACTACCTTTTCTTTTTGAAAACGGTTTGAAATAAATATTACCAAGACTCTAGCGTTGATGCTAAGTTGCTGCTTTATAAGAAAATAAAATACACGAGATATTCTGTTCCACGTGCCCTTTCGTCGGTTATGGAAAGTGACCACGAATTTCAAGCCCCTGTGCTAATAGAAGTGACAGCTTTCGTATATTTTTATAAACTGACGGCTTTTTAAATATGTATTTCCGACATTTGTGTTATCATCGAGAGAAATATACCTACGTGAATCTTTAATAATTATTTCGAAAAAATCCACAATATTCATACACACTTTAAAATGTTTCGCAATTTTCCAGGGAGTGGAGGAACTTTCAACACTAAGTTATCCTGAATTTAATATAATTTACCTATAATTTTGTCAATGTATTCATTGCAATAAGTATATGATTATTTAAGAATAAAAATAATATTCTACTCTTTATCATATTTTTTAAAAATTGCAATTTCCTGTGCTGAATTCAGATTTTGTTGTTTGAATTTCAAAACTCAGGGCAAGTGCTTAAAATATTACTTGTTGCCCCAAAGATTTTAATGTTAATGTTTTAAACATTTTGAAATATTTTAATTTTTTGCAATAAAATTCCAATTTTAGCTATAAATTCTTTATATTTTTATAATTTTAGCTCAAAATATTAGCAATTTTTACAATTTTACGTGTTTTGAGGCGTTGAGGTCTATAGAGAACCCTAGACCTCATAATTTCAATTTTCATATTATCTCGTTTTTACGCATTTAAGATACATCATATTCTCATTTTCACGCAATTCTGATACGTAAACTACATTCAACGTTGAATTTTCTCTCTCTCTCTCTCTCTCTCTCTCTCTCTCTCTCTCCACTGTAAAACTAATCTATGAATTTTTTATCAATAGTAGGAACACTGTAAAACTGATTTAAGTATAATTTGTACACTGTAAAACTGATATAAACTTTTTTGATCTATAATACTACGATTAGATACACTGTACAACTGATCTAAGTATTTTTGACCTACAATTCTATCTTCCCAACCGCGCCGACAAACTTGGACACCCCGCGGCCAGGGGGAGGGACGCGTTGACCAATCGCTAGAAGGTAGAACCAAGTTGTCTGCGATTGGTGCAACATCCCAAAGGATATAAAGGACGCTGTCTGAGCGGGAGGGGACTAGTTCGTTTATGTACGAGGCAGAAATATCGTCATATTTCCCTGCCGAAGAAGAGATATTGCCTCAGCGTACGCCACGACGAAAAAATATTTCTGAGCGGGGTTTTCCGTTCAGATTTATTGTCCATAGACCAGTAAATATCTATCATTTTAGCAAGAATTTTTCTAACTTTTAGTAATCGATTTGTAACTTCTGTCAAACTGCTATTTTCAGATGTTCATTTCAGGCAGAATTTGTGGAACTTTCTCGGCCGTTCTAACGCATATTATAATTTGTTTATAAAATTATAAATTGTTGCAAAATTGTCAATTCGCGGTGTTCGGTTCTGGGACATCAGCAGACTCTCCGTCATTTAGATTTGCAAAATTTGGAAATTGTTTATAAATTTGCAATTATTGCAATTTGGTCTTGTCTTATCTGAATGGTGTTTAAACGCGATACAAAATTCCGCAATCCAGTCGGTGCTATCATATTTCGTTCTCGAGATGTGTAATTGTTTATAAGAAATTAACATCTTACACAGACCCCATTTGTTTGCGTTTAATTCTTTCGCTCTGTACAAGCATACTGAAAAAAAAACAGTTCTCCAATGTCGCGCTTTTGCCTGCCACGTACGCTTCAAATGCACTTGCTTGTAAACAAATTATTTGGCCAATTTAATTATGCTAAATTCGTCTTTTTACGGCGAGTATTAGAATTACTTTTATTTTGTTTTATATTCTTTTTTAAGTCCTGCCACTTGTAAGTTAAAATATTTATCAAATAGGAAGGAAATTTATTATAAACAAATTATTTTTCAAGGTGCATTACGCCCAAACGATTGTTTCTGCTTTTCTATCAAAGGGATGTTGAGCAACCAAATAACTGTATTATTTTTTTTAAGTCTCCTGTTAAAACCGAGAGTCAGAAACTATTTGTTCCTCTTGTTTACCATTACCATTAAAAAATAGGGAAACATACTATTAGCTGTTTGCTGTAAAGTGCATTTGATTGGATAAATGTAGTGTTAAGGTTTTCAAATACAGAAATATTCAATTTTGTGTTTTGAAAGATCAGGTGAGCAGAATCACACATCACGAAATACTAGGTAACAGACGAGGACAGCAAGCGCTCGTTGTTCTCAAGTATTTCGAGTAGCGAGCTGCACGAATTATGGCAGAAACCTAGTCCATATGAACCAGTGTAGAGTCTGAAGTTTAGTGAGATCATCGATAAGCTTAGGAAATTTTATATTAGTGAGCCGCACGTAATAGCTGCCTGGTAAAAATTTTATCAGAACATAATGTAGCCGGGGCAGACACATGCACAATGGGTAGTCCATTTGAAAGGTGTAGCCAGAGATTGCAGGTTCAATTGTGAATGCGGAAGGACATATGCAGGAAGCCTAATTAGGGACATGTTAGTTGTGCATACGCCAAAGGAGAAAGTTAGACACAAAGCATTGCAGAGGAATAATCCGCTTTTAGATGAAGGATGGAACTTGGCATCGGTTCACGAGGTCACTTCATCGACAGCGCAGCAGATGGAGGTAGGTCGCATCGTTATGCAAGTACGGGGAGGCATTGAACAGAATGCCGAGGTCAGGGATAACGCCGCAGTAAGACAGACTGAACGCAGTAGCAAGTTGAAATCATGCCGAGGATGTTTCGTATCGCATGATAGGAAGGAGTGTGAATTTTTCAAATCCAAATGCTTAAGATGCGATAAAGTGGGACACATACAGTCGATGAAAAGGAAGGAAAGAGCACGTAAATCAGTAGAGATGGATTGTAATGAAGTATGCCAGGTTAATGAAGTATTAAACGATAGTGAAGATAGCAGGATTAGTACAAGCCTGGTGATTAACAAATCGGCGTTGGAATTTCAGATAGATTCCGGGTCACCCGTGACGCTTATGAATTTAGTAATCTATCAGAGGATTGATGCGCGGAAAACCTCTAAAGCAGCTATACAGCTTAGAACGTTCGACAAAAAGTCGGTATCAGTAACAGGAGTGATAGAGGTAGCGGCAACTTATAACGAAGTAGTGAGAAAAATCAAGATTTGTGTTGTAAATACGTACGACACAACTAACATTCTAGGATTAGATACATTCAATAAATTCGGTTTCAAGATACAAGATCAGGTGAACATGTTATCAGAAGAGATACCCTTCAGCAAGATCGAGGAATTAACTGAAAAGCATGGCGATCTTTTCGCACCCCGGCTAGGGAAAGCGCAAATTTTGAGGCACACGTGCACCTGAAGCCGGAAACGCGCCCAAAGTTCTGCATCGCGCGTGCAGTTCCGTTGGCACTCCGGGAGGAGGTCAGTTGGCAGCTTAAGAAAATGGTAGAAGATGAGATAGCTTTAGTGATTAGGCGACACCATTAGTGCTCGTTAAGAAGGCAGATGGAAGCATCCGTTTGTGTGGGGACTTTAAGACGACAGTAAATGCCCAACTGCAGATTGAGAAGTACCCAATACCAAAGACAGATGATTTATTTCAGAGGCTTTCGGGTGGTAAGTATTTCTGTAAGATCTGAAAGAAGCGTATTTACTGCTGCCCCAGGATGAAGAGTGAAAGTGCTTAACAACAATCGGGTTGTTGCAGAACCAGCGGTTCCCGTTTGGTGTGGCGTCAACGGCAGCAATTTCTAACGCTACATCGAGCAGATAATAGCCCAGGTCCCAGGATGTATTAGCTACCTCGACGACATCGTCGTAAGGGGTGCATCGAACGAAGAACACTTGCAGAATCTGGAACACCTATTTTGTAAGTTACAGCAGGAGGGCTTGTAGGCAAAACTGTCGAAATGTTAATTTATTAAGAAGCAGATAAAATACCTTGGACATGTGATAGATAGCGAAAGAGTGAGACCTACAGTAGAAAATGGCCAAGCAATCGCGTAGCTACCAGCTCCAGTGAACATTAAGCAGCTGCAGTCATTCATGGGTTAGGTCAACTATTATTCTAAGTTTGCTACAGTAGCTGCCTCCCTAACGCGCTGAGGAAGAAAGGAGTGCGTTTCGTTTGATCGGAGGTATGTCAGCAATTGTTCGACAGAATTAAGAGGCATCTTACGGAAGCAGTGAAGCTCACGCATTTTAACCCGGACAAGATCGTAACCTTGGCAAAGGACGCATCCAAGTATGCAATCGTGGCAATTGTTTGTCCCAGAAGAATGAAAGAGGAGAGGGGGCACCGATAGCGTTTGCTTCTAAAACGCTTAATATGCATCAGAGGTGGTACTCTCAAGTTGAAAAGGAGGCGCTAGCTGTGATGTATGGTGTTAGTAAGTTTAATTATTATTTGTTAGGTAATAAATTTATTATAATTACAGATCACAAACCGTTGGTGGCTTTGTTTCATCCTTCGAAGAGAGTACCGGACAATACGGTAAGGAAACTGCAGAGATGGTCATTGTTCTTATCAGATTATAATTATGAGATCGTTTTCAGAAGCACGGCACAACATGCGAATGCTGACGCGTTGTCGCGCTTAGTCGCGTTGACGCGTTGTCGTGAGGATGCGGAATTTGACAGTCTGGAGATCCTTTGCAGATAGAGAGCAGGACCAGGCAGTACAGCAGTTTCCATTGGACGCATGACGCATCGCGCGGGCCACCGACCATGATCCTGTCTTGAAGAGAACACGGGAGTACGTCGGCACAAATTGGCCGATAAGAGGGAAGAATGTATAATTCTTCAAGCTTCGAGAGCGCTTATCGACGAAAGCAGGTATTTTGCTCCTGAGCACAGACGACAGCGTTAGAGTGGTAGTGACAGCTAGCCTTCGAAGTGAGGTGTTAAGAACATTGCATAGAGGGCACTGGGGAATTGTATTAACAAAGCAATTAGCCAGGAAGAACTGCTATTGGCCAGGTATAGAACGCGACATCGAAAATATGGTCTGAACGTGTCAGAGCTGCCAATCTTACCAAAAGAATCCCAGACAGCAATGGGTTTCGTGGCCGGAACCGGAAGGGCTGTGGGATAGACTGCATTAAGACTTCGCGGGCCCCTTCCAGGAATCGACTTGGCTCATTGTCACTGATGCGCAGACAAACATCCCGTATGTGACGGAAATAGCGAACCCGACGGCACAAGCTACGGTGAGGGTTCTGCAGAGAATTTGCAGTGTAGACGGATCGCTCAGGGCGATAGTGTCAAACAACGGCCCCCAGCTTACGTCGGAGTTATTCAAGATATTTTGGGACAGCAATGGAATAATGCACATTTTAGCACCTCCGTACCACCCCTGCTCGAACGGCGAAGCAGAGCGTTTTGTTCAGACATTTAAATCAGCCATGGCAAAAGCAAGGTATGAAGGAATTAGTAGGGAGCAGGCAGCAATCCCACAGGGCCATGCGAGAGAGAGACGGGATGAGCCCAACACAAATGTTACACGGACGGCAACTGAGGACGCCGTTCGTCGTTCATAGTTGCTGCATCCAACAAATGAAAGCAGGAAGGGGCAGTCAGAGCCGAAGTACATAGAAGGTTGACCAGTGTTCTTCAGAAGTTTCAGGGATGACCCAAAATGCGTACCGGGCAGAATACTCAGAGTAGAAGGAGCCAGATTGTACGTAGTCCATACGCAATACAAGGTAGTGAGAAGACACCAGGAATATATCAGACATCGACCTTTCGAGATTCCGGAAATAGACGAGTCATAACAGGCAACGGGAGCAGAACCGGATCAAAACTCAGAGACTGTTTAGTTTTCAGAGAGGTGGTCTCGTGGTCACGCTGCCGCCACAGAACCAGCAACCGCCGAGCAAGCAGCAGCAACAGCAGTAGCAGCAGCATCACGGGAAGCGGTGTGCCAGCAGGGGCAAGCGGATCCGCGGCTAATAGGACGGGCCCGTCTCCACGACTGCTTCAACGAGATAAGCAAGGCAACCCCGGAAACAGAGTAAATTGCATCACATGCACAACATCACATGCAGCATCAGCAGCCACCGCTGCCGGACGGCAATGACTAAAATCTTCGAAAAAACCACCTAGTAATCTCAATGGATATAGAACCTCATCCTCTTTTGATTGTAATTTTGGATTAGGAATAATACCAGCAATATCTAATGGAATTAATTCATTTATTGAAAAAGTACTTTTTTGTAAAAGTGGACGTAATACCAGAATTATCTAACCTAAATATATCTGTCCTCTTTTTAACACTAATAGATGATAATAAATAAGCAACAAAATTACCGATGAATTTTACATTTGATTTACCTCTATATTCTGTACAATCAGATCCATTTGTACGTATAATTTGATAATTGATGCATAATTCTGCTCTTTCGATATGCATTCAACCGTGTCCTACATTCATATAAATATCTGTCTTTTTATTAGTTTGACCAATATTATTCTTACTATGATCAGTAGCAGGAAACGATTGCCATTGATAACGCGAAAGGAACACTTCTCTTTCAAACGTCGAGGAAGTAAGACAGATACTTCTCTTTCAAAAGTCGTTGAAGTAGGACGAATTCTTTTCACTATATGAGTATGCGAGAAGAATTTTCTATTAGGAAAGTCTAGCCAGACAGTGCTATAGAATTCGTAAGTGGCGAGGAAGGTTTGCAATTCGTGAAGATAACTAGTCTTCCCGAGAGCTGTGCAGTTAAATGTTGTTTGTGCGTTACGACGAGTTGAACTGTAATTGTCGCACGAAGGCCGACCCAAACAGTGAATATTACATTCAGTAGGCTCGAGACGGAGCGGAGAGAAAACTCGTTGTCGAAAGATGCTTGATTTGTTAATAATTGCGAAAACGTGTGCTGCACACTAAAAAGAAGGCCAGATCGCCAGTACAAACCGCACGCCGCCAAGAAATGCCCCCGTAAATACATTCAAGAAAAAAGTCGATCAACGCTATAATTTGTCACGGACAATCTGAACGTGAGTGGAACTCGACTCTGTGCCCATCCGAGAAGGTGGTATGAGAATTGGGGCATCGTGAGGAGGAGAGCTGCATCAGGGGAACGCCACGAGCCGTACGAGCCCACCGCCGACACTGTCGCTTCAGTACGAGCTGAACGGATTGCTGCCTTTCGCCCCGGAGCGACCTGCGAGGCCATCGACCACGACCACGACCCTGACTCCGACTCCGACCCTCCGAGCACGCCGCCTGAAATAGTAGCGGAATCCCGAGTTGCACGCCGCCGAGATACGCCTGACGAGAGTAAGTACCCCTGAAATTAACGAGAACTGTCAGAAAGTTTGTTTTTCAGTTAGAATCAAAGGAAATTTTCTTAAAATTTATCTTGAAATTGTCTTAAAATTTTCATTTGTGTGGGAAGGCATTCCTAGCCTCCCATGATCCATGTTAAATTTACGAAAGAAAATGTAAGATAAAATTAAACAGGTTAAGATTGTAAGAAGTGAGTAAGAATGTGGCGATAGCCGATGTTACTATTAATTCCGCACCACCTTACCAGTTTAGGTGCTTACCAGCGTAGGAGTTTATGGTATGATTATTTAATGATGATTAAAATTGGTTGCGTCAGGACTTAAATTCTGATCGCTTAATTAGTGTTAAAATTATTGTATGACTATTTGATATTTCCCTGTAGGAAAGAAATATTGCTTGTGGCATTTAAATAATAGTGCAAAGCAGAGGTTTGCATATTAAATTTTGTAAATTTGTATCATTGAATATTTGCCTAATGAATTGTTTTTCAAAGCACATCGTAGCGCCTATCATTGAATGTGTGTGAGTTTCCTAAGCCACGTTCGAAGTAGGGTTTCCTGGGAGAGAAAAACTTATACTAAGAGTGAACAACTGGTAGGGCCCGGCGACGGAGCGGCGGAGAGGACGTCGCCCGTTGCTGGTCACACCCACGCTAGAATCTTTCTCGTGAGGTATAACCACCCTTACCCATCAGAAGTTGATGAATGCCGCGGCGTCGCGGGAGACGTGTTCCGTTGCAATATATATATATATATATATATATATATATATATATATATATATATATATATATTGTAACACGTCCACTTACTACCTTTCAGCCGGTGGCGATAAAGCGTTAACAATGAATGCTCGTGAAGCGAGATTTGAATTCTAAGGAAGCAGGATCTTTCGGGTATGAGAAAGGTCTGAACCCTTCACACAATGAATTAGGTAAAATTCTTGTAAAATGAGCGTATATTCAGTAAAAAAACAAATTACACAGTGGCACAAATATACAATAAAGTATGCACTTTGCGTAGATAGTCACTGCAAAGAAAAGCAGAAAACAAAAAAAAAAGAAAACACAACCACAAAATGCATAGGCGTCACCTCGACTGCCTGAATACTTCAATAGTTTCTATTCACATATCTTTTGCTTCTACCTCTTTCTGAATTATTTTCGTGTACCTTATTCAGCTATTGCTATTCTTAAATGTTCTCCGTGCACGGCCCTTTAAATGATTCTCTACAATTATTCTATCATAGACTGTTCACAGGTGTCAGCCTTAAGCTGCACATTTATTACAATGCTGTGAACTCAAACACAAGAACAAACGTGCCACACACGTTACTTCAATTGGATCCTTTACAAATTATAGCAACTAATTATCCCTGACATAATACAATGAAAGCATGACATTCAAACAAGATCACTTTTACACTACATGAAAAATCATAATTCACTCTAGAAAAATTGTACAAGGTATGGCATTCGAACGAATTTACTGGTGCGTACAGCGAATGAAATCTAAACTGCCGCTCATACGTTCGGAATATTTCTCCCAGTAATTATCTGGAACTTTCACCTATTTTAGAACCTTCGCCTGGTATTTTAAAGCTACACGATTTCCCAACAGATTGCCGCATAGAAGTTGCCAGTTCTTTACCTCGACATCTTCCCGCTCGCCATCAGTTAACCTTGGGGTTTTCGGTCGCTCGCAGTCCTCGCCGCGTCACTTGACTGGTTCGATGTTCCACGGTTATACCACTTCCTTCTCTCGATCTCAGGATTCCGCCACTCGTCCAAATTCCAGACCCTTCTCTCTCGATCTCTGGCTCGTATCATCCACGTATTTGGTCCAAGTCCTTCTCGCCTACGCTTGGGTCTTCACTGGAGTCGTCCTTCTTCCGCGGGCCGCGTACCCGTTGTTCGCGCTTCCAGCTTTGAATAACTAACGTTATTGAATTGAATACTTCTAGCACTCGGCCGACATACTACACTTCGAGCGTCGAGCGTGGTCGTGGCGTACAAAATTAAATGCTGGATTTCGTTGAGAGTCCTTCTGCGCGAATTTATTTCAATTATGAAACTAATTCAGATTCAAGCAATCACATCGCTTGCTTTCTCGCGTAATGTTAGTGCTAACACTGTACATGCACTTCACTTCTGAATTCTATCACACTTATTACCGCGTTTCTCAAATCAGCTTTAACTAAGTTAAAATATACTCCTGCGCTAACCAGTGACTATCGCCGAAGAATTAGGTTGAGTCGCCGTCGCTGTCGAAGTCGAAAGAGAGCTCTCCCGAAGCGCGTCGCGGTATTTATGTGACTCCGTCTGGGGAAATTTCTGGAGGGGTGAATTTTCTCCTCCTTCGCGTCCTCTCAAGAAAAATATTATCCGTAACTTCGGACATCGGAGTGCGAAAACCTGCGGGTAGATGTCGCTTCCTCGGACCATCGCTCCGCCGCGTACCCTATTTCTCCGTGTTCTGGACTTTTCTCGTGGCTTATGGTGGCGTTACGGGTTCGTATACTCCCGTGACGTCACTATATATATATATATATATATATATATATATATATATATATATATATATATATATGAATCTTTAAGCATGCAATATCCTGTAGATATAACAAAATCGAATACCAAAATATATCAAGAATATTTAAAAGTATATATTTGGTATATTCTTTATATCTGAATAAACGCTATATCAATATCAAATTAAAGATTCTGTAATCGAATTAAAAATAAAATAATATTAATTATGTATAAAATGTAATAAAACTATGGTAATGAAGAGGATTTGATTCAAGTATAGATTGACACATTGATCAAAGTATAGATAATAAATGAGTTGAAATGCCCAAACAACTTATAAAATCTGTTGGTGTTGAACAAATTCATCCTATGTGGTATTGTATGATTTTGAATGTGCATTAAAGAAACAAAAAGTCATGAATTCAGAATGTATTCATGAACATTCATCTAATAGTTTTTGTTTTACATCTGATTTAGAAGGTGATGCAGATGATTTAATGTAGAACGGGTTGGAATATATTTAAACTGATGTGAAAATATTGATTAATTAATGCATGCATTTAATGAAGAACTTATGAGATTAGGTAAATATTATACTGAGGAATATTTACATCTAAATATAAAAATACGATGGACCACAGAAATAATTAAAACTTATTATATACTGGCTACAACGTGTAATAGAAATTTCGAGGAACATGGATTAAAGAAAGTGGTTGATCATAATCATTTTACTGGTGAAGTAAGAGGTGCAGCATATAATGAAAATAATATACATTTGCGCCTTACAAAATTTGCTCCCGTTCTATTTCATAATTTAAAATATGATTCTATATAATCCTCTGGAATGGCTCATAGGCAGCGTACTAGCTTCCCGTACTGTAGTCCCGGGTTCGACTCGAGGTCGACGCAAAAATCGAGTTGTAGCTTTACTTTAAAATCGTCCCAGATTCTGTAGATGCAAGACGAAGAAAAGTGCTCAAGAAGGAGGATATTGCTCGTTACTGTGAAGAGAATATGTCATGTTCGCCTCATTTTCTGTTACTCCCAAACATGGGAATTTAACTAGGCCCAGGTATGGAGGACACCGGTATCTAGCCGTCGAAGTCCAAGTACCGACGACTATACGCCTTTCGAACTACCGACCCAATAACGCCAAATATACACATGCATTCTTTATTACTTTTACGATGGTTATTAAAACTAACTAACGTTTATTCAGATATAAAGAATATACCAAATACATCAGAAAAATATTTAACGTGTTCAACGTGCTTAACGTTGGTCAATCGCCCGCTCCATGCAATATCTATATATGTGCAAATAGTGAATGTAAAAAACTATATTATCACTTTATTGAAGTCAAATGAGACTGAGAAACAAATGTAATGTGGAAAGGAGATCTTCTACGTGATGTTATTGAAATTAGATTTATTGATACATGTACATTATTAAGTACGAGTTTGGATCAAGCTGTTAAAAACGTGGCTGGAGTGAACAATCCATATTGCGGTCATTGTAAATCTAAACAAGCCATAAAATATGTAAAATTTCTACCTATCGATGAAAATGATGTATTAAAAGCTGATGCATCAAGCAAAATGGGTAATCATAAAGTTTCTAAACGCGTTGTGTATAAAAAATTCGTTAATCACGTATTAAAAAAAGATGTTCATTTAGTATTACAAAAAGGGTATTATCCATATGAATGAGTTGATAATTTTGATAAATTGCAACAAGATATAAAATTTGGTTTTAATTTTAAATTTAAAAAAAAAATTTAAAAAAAATAGATATGAAATACAAATTATTAATATAATTAAACGATGTATTTTTTTAATTTTCCAAACATGTTATAAGCATTATAGATTAGATCCAGATATTATATATCAGCACCACAATCAGGCATCTTTAAAACTCACAGGACAAAAACTAGATTTTATTGCTGTTCAAGATTTATATGAATATTATAAAAAAAAAGGCCTTAAAATTGTTATTTTATGATCAAAAAGATAAAAAAACTAAAATTTTCAAAAGGAAAGGCTGGAAGCCTAGGTATCTACAATAATAAAAACATTTACGTTATATTATGTACTTAGATTGTAATAATTTGTATGGCGATTCATAAAGTCAACCATTACCCATTGGAAACTTTAAAAAAGAAACAAATCTGTTTACATTCGATGATGGATGTAAAGGGTGTACATTTGAAGTAGATTTAAGCATTTCAGATTATTTACATGATAGTATTTAAAGATTTCCCGTTATGTCATTATTATATTCCAAATATCAATGAATTATCAAACTATCAACAAGATCTTATTAACAAAGGTATAGGGAATAAATCAAAAGATATGAAGCTCACGAATAGATTTGAAGAGAAATTGAATTATATTATTGATTATAGAATGTTAAAATATGTAATAAAACAAGGTATTATTGTCAATAAAAGTAAGTTATATCCGCTGATCAAAAAACCATGTTAAACCATATATTGATAAAAATACAACACTAAGACAAGAAGCGATTAATGATTTTTGAAAATGATTTCTTTAAATTTACGAATAATGCAGTATATAGTAAACAAATGGAAAACTTACGAAAATGATGTGATGTAAAACTTCTAGCTAGTTATCAATTTAAAAATTATCAGCAATATGATACAAGAACCATTTATGATGATCATGTTTTATTGTATAGAAAAACGAATAATATTAAATAAGCATATTTATTGTGGGTTCGTTGTACTTAAATTATCGAAATTATTAATGTAAAAATTTTATTGTGATACTCAAACCGAAATATGGATATCATATTAAACTTCCTGCAACCGATACTGATTCATTTATGATCCACGTTGAAACGGATAATATATATGAAATTATAGAAAATATTGAGCATTTTGATACTTCTGGATTTCTTTTGGACACCATACCATAAGCAAACAATAAAATACCAGGCAAATTTGAAGATGAATATTTAGATAAACCTATTCGCAGATTTGTAGGATTAAGATAAAAATGTATACTATGAGAACAGATTATGTAGAAGAAAGGTTTGTAAAGGTATTAGAAAAATATTGAGAAAATGAAATTCGATATTATAAACACACATTATTTAATGATGTAGAGACGTATGAAGATGTGTATATTACATCAAGCGAATATAAACTATATGCAATGAAAAGTAAAAAAAAGCTGAATCACCATATGCTCATAAGAGATATTTTGTCGATTATAGTACTACACTACCATATTGATAAAAATAGAATAATCATTGTAACATAGTATATTTCTTTTCAAATGATTATTCAAATAAAAACTAACATAAATATTAACATAAAAATAAACATTGAATTTTTGTTCTCAAGCATTCTTTACATTCATAAGTATGACTATCACTCTATTGCTATGCTTTTTATGAAAACATTTACTTCTTTTTTATTTACAGACAACACTTTTTTAATTTATTTAATCTTCTTCTGTAAATATCTGTTTGTTGATGACGTGATAAATAAATTTTGGGATTTATTATATAATATATTATATAAAAATACATTTATATAATACATTTAATAATAATTCTTCATTATTCATCGAATAATCTTGTGGATAAAAGAATTTCTTACGGGCCGAACTCAAGCAGTCAGAATAGGTGACACTCATCGAAAGCCGATGTAACCTCTGGGGTCCCCCAGGGGACTGTGTTAGGGCCATTGTTATTCTTAGCGTTTATAAACGATATTGCAACTGGAATAAAATCGAAAGTTAGACTTCGCCGATGATTGCATAATATATAGGAGTATTGGCGCGTCTTCGGATGAAAATGTTTTACAGAACGATCTTAACTGTTTATGGAACTGGGCGTGCAGAAATAAGATGGAATTAAATCCGGAAAAGAGTAAATTCATTTGTTTTACCAAATCTCGCTCGAATGTACACTCGAATTACAAGTTAGGAACTAAACGATATACCGCGTGTAAAAAGTGTAAGTACTTGGGTTTGGTCCTGCGTAGCGACTTGGGTTGGTCGGATCATATTAACAATACGGTCAAAAAATCATGGAGGGCGCTGCACTTTGTAATGCGCATTCTAAAAAAACAGTAGTTCGAATGCCCGATCCTTGGCATATACTTCACTTGTTCGTCCTATTTTAGAGTACGGAGCGGCCTGCTGGAACCCGTACAGAAAAGGGCAAATCGAGGCATTAGATAAAATTCAAAAACGGGCCGGAAAGTTTGTAAATCATGGACGCGTTGATGGACGAGATGAATGGGAACCCTTATCTAAGAGACGGGAACGGGCGTGTTTATGCGTAATGTACAAGACATACAAAGGGGACTCAGCATGGGCAGACATCAGTAAAAGATTACAGAAACCTGATTATATAAGTAGAGGAGACCATCCCTGGAAAATACGATGTAGAAAGCAAAGAACTGATGTAGGCAAGTTCTCCTTTGTGAATCGTACTATAGTAGATTGGAACAAACTACCTGCAAAAGCACTAGAGACTCTTCCTTCTAATGTAGTGAAATTGAAAAATATACTTAATTCTATGTAGGTCATCATTAATAATACTGGGACTTTTATTATTATTATTATTATTATTATTATTAGTTTCATTATTATAATCGTTAGTATTATTAATAATATGGTCATGTCTCTTATACAGTGAAGTGAAGTGAAGTGTAGTGAAGTGAAGTGAAGTGAAGTGAGGTGAAGTGGAGTGAAGTGTTAGAAAAGCTGTAAGTCAACATATAGATAACTCAAAATTAATTATAACTAGGATATTAATCTCTTCTAATTGTAATTATATTTGTAAATATTCGTAATAGTTTTGTAATTGTCGTATATCTAGTTCTAATAATGTTTGCCACCGATCATTAGCTCAAAGCGAACTTTAATAAATCTATCTATCTATTTATAGAGGAAAAAATATTTAGCGTGTATACGTCATAATGTGTTTAAAATTTCAGTTTCTAGCGATTTGCGATATTGTAGAATTGGTTTTACTATAATCAATATTCAAAACAAATAATTAAATTTTTCAGCTTTTACTATAGTATTCAAAAATTCATTATATTCTTAATATATATTATCTTTAAAGAAATAAATTTGACCATTCATATATCTAAATGCTGCATCCATTGATGGTATACATGAAAATCTCTTGATACCTTATCAAAATTCTTCTTTTTGAGAGTACATTCATCAATTTCACCATACTAGATATCATTATAAAATAAATATGTTTTACCTGAATATCGTATGAAATGAATGAAAATAAATATCGTATGAATTTTTGATTGTTGTGGTTAACCCATTTTTCTTTAATATATTTTGGGTACCCAGTTACTAAATTAAAACTTGAATAATCGATCATACAAGACATAATATCTATAAAAAATAAAATTTCTCTATATGGTGTTTGATAAATAGTGTTATTTCCCCCAAAATGTGGTGGTAAAAACGATAACCAATCTCGGATAAATTGTGTATGATTAATTTGATTCGTATTTGATTTATGATCCAAATTCATTCTTCATGTAATATATACAATATATAGTGTATAATCAAAAAGTTCTGAATATTTATAGTATCACATAAAGATGTAATGTTTTTTGGTGATGGTGGTAGTATAGGAGATTTATGATCGTATAAATTTTGAATAGCTAAAACATCGTCCCTATGAACATCTAATAATCCACGATAATAGAGATACATAATCACGTTTCTATTATATGCGAATGAGAATTATTTGCGTTAGGAAATTTAGCATGTCCTAATATACTACCCTTTTCATCAAATTTATCAGAACATATTC
The DNA here is from genome assembly GCA_964035755.1 of Teleogryllus oceanicus. Taxonomy (NCBI): domain Eukaryota; kingdom Metazoa; phylum Arthropoda; class Insecta; order Orthoptera; family Gryllidae; genus Teleogryllus; species Teleogryllus oceanicus. The sequence goes on along the minus strand of CAXIVR010000001.1, from coordinate 35,632,944 downwards.
AAGTTGGCGTCGATGTTCACCACGTTTATTCGATATAATTATATCAAGATGTAAAATATCTCTCTCAAAATTTAAATGCGTATGTGATGCCCATATTTCAAACGCTGAATCAGTTAAACTTAATATTGCCTGATTGACATGACTATAATGCCATTTTATTGTATTCTTATTCCATTTTTGTGAAGATGTGTTAAAATGCACACCACATTGCGGTTAATTTAATAATTCTAATGCATCACTATTTATCTCTCCATCTAACCGTAATTGATAATATTCTTGAATTTATGAATTGCATATCTACCTTCACCAATTTCAGAATTATATCCATTCTTTGCTAATTTTTGCATCGCTAATTCACTAGTTGCTACTACCATATGAACAAAACACGATACGAATTGTAATAGGTTTACTACATTCATTATATTTAAACCAGATATTAATTCAATACATCTCTAGACCAGATTTTAATTCAATAATTACTAGACCAAAGTTTAAATCAATAATTTCTAGACCAGATTTTAAATCAATAATTTCAAGACCACATTTTTTTAATCCTAAATAAAATCTTTTTAACCATTAGCATTTCGAATAGGTAAAATACACTAAAAATGGGCCTTGTTTATCGGGCTTTAGGTCCATAACAACTTGATTTCCATATTTTGTGACAATGTTTCTTATATTAAGAATATGATATTCATATCCTTTTTTTTAAGTCTAATATTTTCTTTGAAATCTTAATTTGTTGCTTGCTTCAGTTTCAATACAAACGTCCATTTAGAAGGAAATTATTTTATTAAGAAAATATTTACTCAGTAAAATAATTACCCCTTAAAATTTAATTAATTAAAAATGTGGTCTAGGTATTATTGTTATTGTTATTGTTATTATTATTATTATTGTAATTATGAGGTCTAGGCTTCTCAATAGACCTCAAGGCCTCAAGACATGTAAAATTGTAAAAATATCTAACATTTGAAGTTAATGATGAAAATGTAGAGAATTTATATTTAAAATTTGAGTTTTTTGCAAAAATGAAAATATTTCAAAATGGGGTGTTTCTTTCATGACGCCATGTTAGTAGGGTGTTGACCATTTTTTCCAAGACTTTTCCTTGAAAGCGCGTCAATGATACCGTACGATAATTTTCAGGTTTCAATGGGTCCTTTACAGCCTTTAAACGTGGAATTATTATTGCTTTTTTTTAGACTTTGTGGTAATTACGGTGTCCAAATGTTATATGTTTAACAATGTGGAGAGTATTTTCTTCGATAATCGACGTAGTATGCTATAGCGGACGTTGTCTGGTCCTTCTGCGGTGTCCCCAGCTGCATTTATGGCGTCTTCTAGTTCTCTCCATGTGAAGAGAGCTTTATATGGCTTATCTATATCGATTGTAAAGTCTAGTATTTGGTCTTGCTTTTTCTCGAAACCCAGGATAGTTGTTTGTGTTGTTGGCTTTGGAGTATTGAGTCGCTAAAGAGTTGGCCATTTTGTCGGGGTTGCAGATTAGTTGTCTTCCATGTTCTATGCATGTGATATTACTGAAAACATTTTCCCCCCGGTTTTTTGCATTATTTCCGTGACTTTGGCGTCCGCGTTATGGTTGTTACGTACTTTTCCCAGCTTGATCGTTTTGTTGTTAGTATTTTTCTGTGAGCGAGTGCACGCAGACGCTTGAAATAAATAAGATTGTCTTGGGTTGGTGTTCGCCTGTATCTATTGAGGGCTCTTTTTTCCCTTATTGCTTCTTTGGTCTCCGTATCCATGGTACTGGAATCCTAGATGAGAGGCCACTAGTCTGTGGAATCCATTTTCTATCAGAAGAAATTACAGTCTTACTCTGTTTTTCTACTGACATTGATTGGTGTTATATGTCTGGTCGGTACACGAACGTTTTGGCAAATATACGGCGTTCTTTGGTATGTTTGATGATACCAATAGGAAAGTGATCGCGCTGATGAAGATCTGGACGTGGTTTCTACATCAAGCGTGTTACAAGATTTGGACTGCATATTGAAAGATCCATTTAAAGTGAGTGCTTGCTCGTCTGTTTAAAAGGATATATTCGTTGTTGAGTAACAGGTCATCGATTCTGCGACCGGCGTCATTTGTTCTAGAGCAGCCCCATGTGGTACTCTGATAATTGAAGTCGCCTAGTATTAGAAATAATGGCTGTAGTTGATCGATCAGATATTGTAGTTCTTCATTTTGCCATGTGGCACCTGGTAAGTATACGCAACATAACGTTATCTTCAATGGTGGTTTAATGGTACGGCTACCACTTGTAGAGGTGTATTGAGATGCAGACGACTAACAGGATGTGTATTGCTAATGAATATGGCAACGCCAAATTCTACGTCACTGCGGAAGTTATTATAACCTCTTAAATTGAATAGGTCTTCGGGTTTGAAATGAGTTTCTTGTAAGCAACCCCGCATTGACGTGTGATTGTCCAGTAGAAATTTTCGCTGGCAATAATGCGAGATACAGCCGTTTATATTCCATGGAATAACATTTTCCATAATTGGGAGAAGTTCTGCTGCTATGCGATGGGTGTGACCTGCTTATTTTCTTGGTTTTTCTCTTGATCATCCTTTGTTCCCTTTCTTCTGGCACGGAATTTTGCTTGGATCGTAGGACCGGTAATCGTTGTTATATTCCGCACTTACCATAGAGCTTGTCTCTGAGCCAGTGGTCGTGTCGTGATCATTGGTGGCGGATAATTTCGTTTTTTGTTTCAGGAAGTCATCCTTGATGTGTTTTGGAGGATGAGGCAATCGACTTCGGCAGTTCTCTCCAGATTTGTTTTTACTGGACGTGGCAGCGGGAGCAGACACCGAATTTACTTCTGCCTCTTTTGGAGGGGTTCTGAAGATTGCTTACTATTTCACTTTGAGTGTCTTTGTTTAATTCTTCTGTGTTGATTTTGTTGTAAATTTCATTGAAATACTTTTATATGCAGCGAGTTATTGTAGGCATTAGTTCTCTCACTACTAATGAAGGCAGAGGTAATTGTTTAAGTAACTCTTTCTGCGTATGTGGCTTTTCCTTTATTTTCAGGGCACACAAGTTTTTTCCTTCTGAATAGCTGATTTTTTTATCTGGCTATTACTTTTTGTATTGCTGCCTTCTGTTTGCTAGACAGTCCCTTGACCTTGATGAATGTTGTCCGCTGCAGTTGATGCGTTTGATGGATCTATGCCTGGATTACCACAATGAAATGGCTCTCCACACTGACATACTTTGATTTTGGCCCATCTAATTGCCGGGTGGGGGCCTCGGTGAGTGCGGGATTAGTTTACTGGCCTCTGAACCCCCTCTGCGCGGTTTCGATCCCAGCCGAGGAGCCCGGATTTATGATGGACAGAAAATCCTCCGTCACACTTGTGGCATGTAAAAGAACCCTGGCAAAATTAAATCCCTGCGACGTTCGCCCTAACGAGATCTCTTTCCCCCTGACAGTTCGTATATAGTAACTGAGACCGACATCTGGCGGAAAAAGTGAGTCATATCCCAGGCGCATTAGGGTATCGCCTGCGAGGCGCGCCAGGTCGATAATGTCCCCAGACCCCTGTCGGAGGTAGACTTTTAAGAAGAAGTCTGGGTTGAAAACTCAGGGAAGGCAAATCCAACACAGATTGTAATACACATTGCTATTACAAATGGGATCTTTTTAAAAATGTCGTTTTCTTTTAAATGTAAGGTATTTTGGACCCATTGCTGTGTTCTTGAACAAGCCAACAGGGTTTACGGATCTTCCAGTTTTCATTCGTTCCACTCTGAAGTCAGGACTTTTTTCTGGACGATGGTTCTTAAGAGATCCTTCAACCATGGGATCGCAAACTTCCATCCCGCGAAGTTTGCTCTCACTCGTAGCAATATGGACCCGCACCCGAGTGACCCGCACCCTTGGCATTGCAGGCGCTGAGTGAGCACAATACATCTATTTTTTCTAAAAAACGAATTTATAATACATTGTTTCCCATGAATTTCCCATTGAATTATTCAATTTATTCAAATTTATTCATTCAATTTTATTATATTATATTATTATTATTATTATTATTATTATTATTATTATTATTATTATTATTATTATTATTATTATTATTGGGGTTGGTAGGCATGGTCTGCGCTGTTAGCACGCGCCCCGTGTTTGTTCCTGCGTTTTTTGTAGATTCCAACGGCTAAACATTGCTGTTGGAACGCCAGGGACGTGGAATTGATAGTTTAATATCTGGCGATTTCAGAGTTATAAACGCCAAACCTAAAACGGTGACTAAGATAGACGGCAAGGACAAATGATAATTCGCTCGTGTAATAACGTGTCCTTGACGTGGAGATTAGGTGGCTCTGGGCTGCTGCCACGCGATCGACGCCTGGGACGCTTCCTAGTGGAGGCCCTGCGAGCCCGGGCGCAATGCAGCGCCACCTAGCGGAATGGATACCAACAGGTCGCAGCATACAGCACTTCCTAGCATATCGGCTGCGAACCCGTTTGTGCGGGCAGCGCCACCGGCGACCGGACCGACAATGCACCCATGGCGGGAAATTTGAATCAGCAAGACCGCCTTGAACGAGAAGCCGTGATGACGGATGACACGAATACTGAGTCCATCTCTTCGAGTGATCCACTCATTCGAGAGCAAGTGAACAGCGAGGATCAGAAAGAAGAAGCACTTCTGAAGTAGTTTGAATCGCAACCGATTCAAACTGCTTCAGAAGTGCTTCTTCTTTCTGATCCACTCAAATGGAGCGGGCCACCAAAAAGCAGACGGATGTCAGAATGGACAAGAAAAGCGGAATCGTCCAACTGTGAAAGATAATAGACTCCATGCAGGAGAGCGGAAAAGCCAGGAAACGCACGGAGAAAATACGGGATGCAGAAAAAGGGAAAAAAAAACCAACAACAACCCAACAACCTAGATTTCTACACGGACAGCGAGGAGGTGGGGGAAAGGCTCTCTAAATAAATAGACGCAGTCACGCCCCAGATGAAAATTGTGGTGCTTAGCTCATACAAATGGGGGCAAAAGATTGAAGTTTTCGATATGGACGAGGAGACGAACAAATTTCTTCTAAAAACCGAAAATCAGAGTGACGTGAGTGGGCTGACGTGTGAGGAGGCGCACAGTCGTCACTCGATGCTACAGGTGTCTTGGATACGGGCACTTTTCAGGAGACTGCAGAGGCCCGAATCGAAAGACCACCTGCCACAGATGCGGTGAAGCAGAGCACCAGTGTCGCGCCAGGTCGCAACATTCAGCTCGAAGCTGCGCGAGTGTGTTACTAGACTGTGCAGGAAGGTGGTGCCACATGATAGTCTCCCAACTTTCCCCCCACGCACAACCGTGACCAGGTGCGGATGAACAGACTGTCATTAACAGGGTTCGGATTCTGATGACATGCAATCTTTTCACTGGTGCATTCTATATGTAAATGAATGTTTATTATGTTCTAACTTGTAAATGAATGTTTATTACGTAATGTAGGTGATAAAAACGTATTGTTATTGGGTCTTTTTTGCAATTTTTCCATTTTAGGCCTTTTATTACAGGGGGAATTTTGCGTAATTTTTGTCACTTTTACGCACTTTGTTATCTTTTCCGGGTTTTTGTTAGTGAATGTTTCATGAATTTAGACTGACAAACTAAAACCATTTTTATATTGTATCATCAATTCATGACAAAATTCACTACTGCAGCGGGCTCTGTTTTTCGAAATCTCAAAATTACACTTGCCAACTTCGGTAACGTCTTCGACCTTTCAAAACTGATAGTTGGAAGTTCGGAGCTAAGAATTGCGTTTCCTCCTAAAATAAAAACTATACATTAAATATAATTTTATACAAATGTAAAATTCATTGAATAAAAAAGTTTCTTACAAATCTTTGAGAATTTTTTAAAACCTTAGGTCATTTCCCCATTTTTAAGTCGTTTTATAGGTTATTTTCAAAGATTTTTAGGTCATCAGAATCCGAGCCCCGGTTGTTAAATCGGCCGACTCGCTCGCGCCGGCAAGTTTTGATTTTGAAGACCTCGAACTCTGCGCCAAACTTACGCCCTGGCTGGTGCGTGTTCCTGCGTTGCACGGGTGGCGAGTTACATGAATGGCGCGCTAGAAACTTGCAGTCCAGACGCATGGCCTCTCTTGCAAATGTGATGTATCCATAGGGGCGTGCGATCTCGGCACGCCATCGGGAAATGCAAGAACGGGAGTAGAGTAAATTGTGTACATTTTTTTGTAAATAAACTTGTACATACTGCTCTTGTCAGTCATTTAGTTCCACGTCGCTACACGCTTATCGGATGTTTACAAAACAATTCGAAACCATCACTATATGTAATTACTTCGTGGAAACTCCATCGTTATCCGACAGCCAGTAGAGAACAATTGTACTCTTGGAGCAACAGTGTGATTGTTGAACTAATTCTTCGAAACAAGAAGGCTATCTGTGTCTCCGCGGAAAGGACCGCAAGGCAGAAAATGTTCCAAATAATACATATCCTTGCCGTACCTCTGGAACTAATAATACTTTAATACGGAATTGCTGAAAATTATTTTAATATATTACAAATTACATGTAACGTTGGTTATTAAGGTACTCGTTTAAGAGTCTGAGTTTTAAAATTGTTATTTATGGCATATACCTGAATTTAATCACGATTACTCGTTGAATTAGGTATTAACAGTGAAAATTTTTTAAAAATTTATTTTAATTACTTCATCCAATGTGCCCATTTTTCTTTCCCAAAATAGTGTATAATTTGAAACGTCATAACTCATGAACCGTTAAACATTTTTTGATGATTCCTTTTTAAGATTGTTAGTTGGATTATTCTTTAGTGACTGGACATAAATTTGAAAATTCATAGGGAAAATGTATGTCCTTTGGATTAGAACTTTTAAAAATGAATGGTAACAATAACAGTGTAGTCTATTATGACTAATTAGCATTGTCTATAACAATTTCAAGTTTAGGAATAATAATTGACTTTATGCTATTAAATAAAAAAATAATAATAATAAAGATACCTTTATAATTATAAGAGTTACGTTTCGAATCGGGCCAAACAAGAGAAAAAGTAACTTTTCGGAAAAGCCAGACTAAGAATCATTAACTCTAAAGTGGTCGCCTATGAACACTAGTTTCCTAACTACAAAAAATTATTTGTTCATAAGGATATTCCTCTTTTGATGTGACGATATAAGAACTTTACACTAGATCAAATTGAATTTTTAAAATTCCTCACGAAATCTTAATTTTTCTTTCATTTTTGGGATCATGGTCGCTTGAACTGCAAATGGCTGTGAAATGTGGCATACGCGCGCGCATTCCGAAGAGTACAAATTAAAAAGAAAAGTAACAAACTTTGAAACAAACTGTTTTACGCATTGAAAAATACACATCTCTATACATGACAAACAATGAAAATGAAAAATTCTATTTCTTTCATAGAAAAACGTTATTTTGAGGTACATGAGTACCTTAAAATATACACAATTTTCCTTCAATTTTATTGCAATTTATTCTGGGGTCCGCCGTCGACCTCTCAACTCCCCCTTTTGGTGTTGCCCGGTATCGGACTTTTGCTATGCTTTGAAGAATCTCTTCTCCCATGCATACTAACAAATTAACCAATGTAAAATATTTCATTGTCCAAACAGAACAACTCTAAGTCATCTCAAAGATTCTTGATTTTTTTTACCAATACCAACAGAATTTACATTTTACAAATACCTATATCAAAATCAAATTGATAGAAATGAACTAGTGGTGCTATAACGGCGCATTCTTCTCGCATTATTTCTAACTTTTTAGCAATTTTCTAACATACAGAAAGTTCAATGACAGAATTAGACCTGCCCCATTTCTTTTAACGTCCTTTGCTTTAAAGAGGAAAAAATTAAAGAAAAAAATTGGAGCCGCTTTTGAGACACTTTAAATAATTGTATTAATTCAAGCAGAAATTACACGAAAAAATACGTTTAAAAAAATTGTACATGAACGTATTTAAAGTTAATTTTTTATGACAGGTTTCATTTAAGAAAAAGTCAATCATCAATATTATATTTTGACAATTTTAATTTTCTGCAATTTTTGAAAGTACAGAGTTTGGAGAAAATGAAACAAGCACCAATTTTTTTTACCGTCCAATGACGAGCAAAAATATTAGAGAAATTTAGAGCAGTTTTTGAAAAAATAATTATTGAAAAATTACAAGTATTTCACCCAAAAACTACTAATATTTTTGAAGAATTGTACATGAGCTTAATTTAAAATCTGTCTTTGACCAAAAGATTTTATTCAAGAAATCTCTTTCTTCAATGTTGTAGTTATAAGACGACGCCGAAAAAAATTTTCAACTTAGGCAACTTTCAGAAATTCTGAGGTTTTAACAAAAATGAGACCTGCGTTACCCTTTCAAGCGTCCTTTATTCTATCCGAAAAGGTTTAATCAAAGTATTTAGAGCCATTAAAAAAATTGAACATGTCGAGGCTTCATGTAAGACATCAGAAAATCAAAATATACTTTTCTCACCAGAAAACTCGCAGGGCCCCGAACCCGTTTACATCGATCGGGGAATATCAATTTTGGAATAAATCGTCTTAACGTCGCAACGGCCCCTCTGGCCCCCAAAAGGCAAAAATAAGACAAAATGGCAATAATAGGCTTCAGGAGTTAAAATAGGCAAAATAAAAATCTACTAAAATAACCCCTAGAGGTACAATTAAGTTATTCTTATTATCAAAAGTCATTATTAATAACAATAACAACTAGAGGAGATAAATAAAGGCGAAGACTTTCTCGTAGAAAATTTTTCTAATTTCCTTGGTGTGGACTGCCTTTAAGGTCTTGCTCCATTCTCTGGCCAGCTGCCATCTATCGTCAAAGTTAGTCCAAAATAGAAATTTTCATTTAAAATTTTGAAGCCTTTTTAAGAAAATGGTGATTAAGCATTACTGTAAATGCGAAATATGAAGATGTTTTTCACAGGAATCTATTGTGTTTTCGAAAAACTTCATTCGAAGTCATTTGAAGCACTTTCACTCACAAATGTAATAATGTATACATATTTATGGAAATGTGTATATTAACGGCGTGAGAGATATTTAAAAAAAATTAAATTTGCGTAATTTTTGAAAAAACAAAACAAAAAACAAATAAATGTTCATTCATTATTTCAAATTCATTGAAATAAACAAATAAAAGTTAACTAAAATGAACTTTACGTCATATTAAAGAGGGCAATTAGCACTCTGCATTGAAAAAGTTTGAAGAAAAAATTTGGAGCCATTTTTGAGAAAATGGCGTTTGAGCGTTTCTGAAAATTCGTAATTTGGAGCTCGTTTTTACAGAAAACTGTTGAGTTTTCCAGAAACTTTATTTGACATTGTTTAAAGCACATGTACTCATAAATCTAATAGTGTGAAGAAATCTAATAGTGTAATTTTTTAAAATTGCAAATATTGCATACTCTATTGCACAAAAACTACTAAAATGTTCAAAAAAAGTCTACATGACCTTAAGAAAAACTATTTATGGGTAACAAATTTCATTGAAGGAAAATATGTCTTCAATTTTATATTTTAGGAAGACCCCCAAAAATTCAAACTTTTGCAATTTTCGAAAATTCAGAGTTAACCGTGAAAATGAGACCTACGCCACTTTTATAAGTATATTTTACTCTACTCTTACAAGAAATTTAAAGAAAATACTTGGAGTCGTTTTTGAGAAAATTTTGAAAATGTCCGGGGGGGGGGGCTTCATGTAAAGTACCGATGGACAAGGGTTTCTTCAATTTCAAAAAGATAGTACGTGTGGTTTAGGTGCTAGATTGTTCACATACGACAGAGACAGACGGACGGACGTTTATTTATTTATTTATTTATTTTATTTATTTATTTTACGTCAAAAAAACAGTTAAAAACTGCGTATGACGTGCTATGGGGAAAAGTGAATTGTGTGCACATTTTCAAAATTCTGTGATCCCTACACTAAGTCTAATACTACTTAAATTTTGAATTTAAAAATAAACGTGACGTTAAAAAAATAAAAACACTACTTTTTCGGTGCCAGGAGACCCCAAAACGTATTTCCGTTGAAATCTCGAAATCGATTTTCCGCAGCATTACATAAATTTTTCTTTACTTCGTATATTATTCCCGTATATACGTATGTATACTAGAAAGTAAAAAGGCATTTTTCCAAATTTCCCGGCTCTAGTAATAAAATATATTTTACAACGGTTACAAAAAAAGTACTCACACACACACACACACTTTCAGTACAACTTACTACAACAATGATGTTTATTCGTTTTGTATCATTCGGTCTACAAAACGGTAACAAACTGTACATAAAAATGTTTTGCCGTTCATTAGTCAAAAATGAAACTAGTGATGCTGCGACAGTTAAAAAAGTTAGATATTAAATGAGAAAGTAAACAAGAAAGTATGACATACTTTCTCGTTTAATATCTAACTATTTTAACTTTCGAAAATTCAGCGAAAATACAGCATCCTTTGCTGTATTCAAAGAAAAAAATATGAAAAAAATTGGAGCTGTTTTAAGTTTAAAAACTAAATTTTTCTCTATCATCAATACTGTATTATTGCAATACTAATTTTTCGCAATTTTCGAAAATACAGAGCTCAACGCCATCTTTTTTGCGTCCTGTACTATATTCCAGAAAAAAGTTTAATACAAAAATTTGGAGCCATTTCTGGGCTTCACGTAAAGTACCCCCAAAAAGCAAAATATACGATTCAAATTTGTGGGGCCTCCATTCAGCAAGATCGATGAAGGAATATCAATTTTGTAGAAAATTATCTGAACGGTTTAGGCGGTAGCGTAGGGCATAGACTGACGTTTCGACGACAACCAATTTTTCGGTATGAAGGACGTGGATTCAAACTACATGTGACAAACGAAGTAATTTACCACATACATCGGCAAGATTTATCCACTTTTTTTTCAATATCAGGGCCCCACAATACGAATTTTTGTCTAAAAAATTTTATCGCAGCATTACAATACATTCTCTTTACGAAACAAATACGTAATATAGCGAGAAAGTAAAAACGATTTTAAAAGGAATATTATGAAGCCGACGGCGCTAGCGGAATTCGTTTACTACGCTTCGTGAAATCGAATGGTTAAGCGAATTCGAGAGTGGCGGGTTCCTGGTTGGGTGACCGGCCAGGAACCCCAGGATCTAGCGGCGTCGAGCCCCTGGCCGAAGGTATAAAAGGCACTGACTGGCTGCGACGTGACGAGACTTGACAAATTACTTGAAAGACTTGAAATTACTAAAAAAACTTATTATTCAGTGTAATAATTACATAGTAACGGAGGATTACTCCAGAAAAAAGCGCCAACAAGTGTTAAGAGATGCGTTCCATCAACAATGACGCAACAAATAAAAAAAAGAGAGAAGTTGCTCCAGAACAGGTGAGTAACGTATGGAGTAATGAGGCTGCATTTTCGTATCTAACAACGAGAACTACATTGCTTACCTCACCACCACTGCTCTAATCGTCATCGACTGCAGCTTTTGTAAAGTAATTGTCAGTTAATGTTACTGAACTAGGATTAACCTACCAGAAATTACGGGATGATATTAAACTGTCGTAGTAACAATGAATAAAAAAATTCTGTTTCTACGTGTCTGAAAAGGAATTTCAGCTTTGGAAAAAAATGTATAATACAAGTTTCGTCAAAAGTGATTGTTAACAACAAAATGTAATGCGAATTTTTTTTTCTTTCACGATGTCATTTATTGTAAGTTTTCTCCATGCAATTGCTCTGAGAAACATTCTCATCGACTCTTCATTTGCAGGGGTTATGTGAAGTTACTCCCGGACAATATAGGATCCTTCGAAAACTAAATCCAATGTCGAGAGATTGGTTCCGTGACACGAAATAAATTCAAGGAACCCTATCTGATGTTGCTGTATTTTTGCAAAATCCCAAATTCACTGCAACTATCAATTTGTACCGTCCAAAGTTTCAGCAACACCAAATAGAAATGTTATTTCGTTGCGATCCGGTGAGTTTTTAAATTTTATTGCTAATGGGAACATCGTATCCGAAAAATCTTATTTGACAGTATATCCTTACACTAAAAGTAGTGAGTGCAGAAAAAATAATCTTGCTCCAGGAGCTCAAATTTGACGCTACAATCGCAAGGCCGTAGGAAATTATGTGATAGATTCATGAATAGCTGCATACGCAGTACGCGTGGGGGAGGGAGGAAGTTTGACAATTCATGGCGAGGATATGGTGGTAATAGAAGCACAGCAGCATTACATTTGGTTTGTAAGAAAGATGACTCCGTAACATATATTGCAAACGTGTGTCTGCAATGTTCCGTTTCGACGTATAAAGATATTAGAATGTAGCGAAATATGTCGTAATAGGTAAAATATGTAAAATATGTAATTTATCAAAATTGTAAAATAAAAATAGTTCTAATTCATTCAGAATGTCCTGTAAACTCTAACAAATATAATTGAATACAGGTATCTAGTTCCTGAAAAAACGTAATTACATGGAAATCCGTTCCTAAATATGATAAACCGTTTCACTCAGCATCATTGACCGGGAGCGGTAGCTCAGTGCATCAACTGATGTCACTGCAGCGTCTCTAACCGGGAGGTCCTAGGTTCGAGTTCTGCCGGCGGCAGGATTTTCGACGCTTTTCAGGTAGGTCGAATTCAGTCGGTCTGGAGGAGAATTCTAACAGCCGTCTGCTCTGATCAGTAGTTTTCCGTGGTTTCTCCGATCAACCCCAGGTGAATGCAGGAGCAGTACCCTACCGAACGGGCCATGGACCGCGCGCAATCTTTCCTTGCTCTTCCTTGTCCTATCCTCTCCCCTTACACACACTTACACTAACACGCACTGCACTACCACATATTCAGGGAGACCGGTCGGGACCTTAGAGCTTGTTCCGGCTGAGGCGGTGCCCCGCTGTTGGGAGAGTCCTGGTTAGGGGGAAACCCCGCTAGCCGATGGTAGGTCTCGCCATCCAGCGGGGGAAGATCACCGCCATCTCCCGAGGAAAAAACCCTCACCGGACTAATGACCTGTTGACGCCCGGAATCACCAAGCAATCGACATCATTGGTATATTTTCACTTTTTCAAAAATTGCAAACTCGTAGTTTTTGGTCTCTAACACATTATTTTCACGCTAGAACTGCCGGATTACGAGAAGTTAAAAGTTAGTCAGTCGGCACAGTTTTTTAATCCGTACGTTTCGCAGCGTTGACCAATTTATTGCTTCGAAGTTCTGTTAAATAAAATAGTGTTACATGGACAACGGCCTAAAATTTTCAGTGTGCTCAGTATGCTTCCATAGATTACAATGAACGCTAAAAAAAAAAAAAAAAAAACAGAATTTTTATCGCGCGCAGACCCACGAAACGTTTCTTGAGAATCACGTATTTTTCGGCATTTGAAATATTTAAGAACGCTAGGAAATTTGTAAGGGAAATAATTTATTTAATCATAATATAAGTAAATTCGAGTGTTATGACTCGTGATTTGAGGCATGAAGCTGTTATAATTCGAAATAAATAACGTTAATAGCAATATGAAAGACGATTTATTAATAGGGGATATTCACAGTAACACTTAACATTTCCCCGTTTTCTAATATGGAGCTATATTTCACCAATTTATTAATTATCATATTAGTTCAGCTTCATTATATTATTGTTCGTTAAATTTTTATTAAATTTCTTCTCAAAATACAGAAAAAAGTAAATCAATTATGATATAAATTTGAAAATCTGCGAAATGAATTATCTGAAAACCAACATAGGGGTATATAAATGATATTGGCTGTCCAGGTGACGCCGCGTCGAAGGCTGTGTTGCCGACGTTTCGACCATCTTATCGTGGTCTTCCTCAGGGCTGTTGTGCGACACAACACACTGTGCTGCACAACAGCCCTGAGGAAGACCACGATAAGATGGTCGAACGCCGGCAACACAGCCTTCGACGCGCGTCACCTGGACAGCCAAGATCATTTACATGACTCTGGCCGCGGAAGCCTACGACTTCACTTAATGGGGGGGGGGTAGTTGCCCCTCCTGAATATTTGACAAAGTAATTCTTGCTCTGTCTGTCTGTCTGTCTGTCTCTCTCTCTCTCTCTCTCTCTCTCTCATATATATATATATATATATATATATATATATATATATATATATATATATATATATATAATGAAATAGTGAACAACAAAAAGTCACGATCTCTAAATGACAAGTCGCTGTTCGGTTTTAATCTTCCATGGCGTCGCACCGATTCCAGGCATCGCTGCCATAACCTTCTTTCAGAGTCCTATCGCAGAGCCGCAATATCCGAAAAACAAACACACACACACACAAAAATATCACGAGACTTTTGACATTCATTGCCTAGGGCAGGGCCGCCTAGCGATCTGCTCCATGGGGGAGCCGCTGTTTGCTCCCTGCTCTTTCTAGCAGCTCCATCGGGAAACGGAACAGATTATCATCTTTTATAGATCGGCGGCTTATGGCACAGTGGGTCGCGTCTTTTTTTTTGGGGGGGGGGTATTTTCCATTGCTCGGGAAAATTTTCCACTGCTCTGGGAAAGGATATTCCATCAGAAAAACAGTGAAATATTTTTGTAACATTTACTACTTATACACATTTTTTTGAAAATAAAAAAGCAAAACATTTTCAATGTAGCATGGAAAGAAAAATTTCTTTTTAAATTTTTATTTGAAAAAGAGTGCTCAATCACATTAAGAAATTAAAGTGCTGTGACATTACATTTTATCATGCTGCTGATTATAAAAAAGTATTTAAAGGTTACCGAAAAAATGTTACTAAATAACTAGTAACAGGAAGACCGACAGTAATGGAAATTAAAATTTAAAAATTAAGCTAATTGCGAAATCAACTATTTTTCTTCTTGCATTTCATTGTGATGTGTAACGGTACTTTGTTAGAGATTTACAAATTTTCAAAGAAGAAAATACCGCTCACAATTGTATATTGATCCAAATATACTTAACGAGCAGCATTCCGATGCAGTTTCGGAAAACGATTTTGAGGGACGTTCTCATATAAAATTCTAATTGTAAATAAAATTCTTAAATCGGGTTTCAAATTCCAAACGCAATACCCTCAATACATCTACCCACCCTCCAAAATTCGATGTCTCGTGAATGTTGGACACTGAAGCTAATTTTCAGAAGAATGAGAAGTTCTTTCCCAAAGGGACAGTTTTAAAATAAATGAAACGAGCCCCTTCTATATTATATTATTTTACTGTTAAAACGTGGGAACATCAAAATACATCCAAAACTTACTTCTTGAGACATTGTTTTTTATAGCCAACTTCCTTACGTTCTTTTTTAGAATACTTGTTATATTCAGCAGAATGATTAACGTATAATGTAGTTGCGAAATAAAAAGGCGATTAATTACTTTTTTTTTTTGCAAACTCAACATTTGGCATAGTTGCCGCAATCTACGAAAAGATAAGTTTCTTTCCAAGCTCCATTGAAAATTGTTGTGGGCGCTCTGGTCTGAAAAGTGCTCGCGTCGACTTCCGCGTTTCCGCGACTGGAGTTACCGGGATACTATGACAGACGTTACGGCAAGCCGCGCAACGCCCGGGCTCCGGTGTCGCGCTCTCGTTAGCCAACACGGCTCCGAGCTCCCGATTCGCTCTGCTTGAGCAGCCCTGGCCTAGGGGTGTGTGGGCCGCTTGACCCGCCTCGGTGGCACATCAGCTGTCCACAAGACAGTTATGTTGTAGAATCCTGTGGCCCTGGGAATTTCCGTCGAAGGTTCCGAAAAGGTCGATAGGCGAGGAAGAGCGTGATTCCGTCCGTCATCAAATTCGAATAACAATAAACCTCTTGATGTATTTTATTTTTATTTTTTACGATTAAGGCACAATAATCTTCTGTAATAAATAAAAATCCCGACACTAACAAAACTCCCGTACTTCCCGACTTTTCCACATCACTTAAATTTCCTGAATGTTCCGCTTTCCAATAAGTTGGCATTCTGTAAATTCACTTGGTTTTATGTAGATCCATTTATATGGTTGTCAGTTTTAAATGGTTTGGAGAACCTCTTCCCCAAATGTCTTGTATCAATTCCCAAAATTGTCAGAATAAAACGGGGGAGGGGAGTTAGAAATGTATATTACAGGAAATAAAATGTTTTGTTATGTAGGACTACGCCTTCCCCCTCGAAATTTTTAGGGAGACAGTGCCCCCCTCACCCGTGCGCACGCTCTTTGCAGATTCCAGCGTTAGTAATTTCTGTTCCAAAGACAACCATACTTGATCTTCATTGCAAAAACTCACTTTTAAGTGTAGTCATCACAGTCCGTGAAGAAAAATCGTAGTATTTACTTTTGAAGTTAAGTATAAGCTCAGTTTTATTCACATATTTTTATGCAAAGGCTAGAAAAATTAGTTCTTACTACGAGATTAAATATTTACAAGTAAAAGCTAGTACTCAAGATTTATTTACCGAAACATAAGTATTCAAAAGGTTCTAATAAAAGCATTTACTTAAATTCACATGACCCAATCTCAAGGATGAAACGTATTCTCATAAAAAATGACTTGTTTACCTTAAAATATCAATTTTAGATTTTTAAAATTACAAAAGCATTCCGGGAAAATGACAGCATGTAAAATGAACAAGACTTAGGGCCCAGATTATCCAAAGGATGAAAGACGTTACAATTCACTTATTGAAGATGAAGACCTTGGTGATGCCAATTTTCACCATTAGAGGCGGACTGACTCGTAGACTTCACAAATCGTGGCTGCAGAATACAATATGGAGAGTTGTAGATTGACCAATTTCTCCGACCAGCCGAAACAGACCCATGGTCAGAAGCTCCGACCTACAATTCTCGATTTCTCGGGATTTAAGTTCAACGGTACTTGATGGGTACCGATACCCTTGGTACACATTAAAATCCAAAGGCAAAGGGGTGGTTTGACACTGCTTTCACAAACAAAACCACTTTGATACAAATTTATTATTATTCAGTACACATTCTGTTGCATTCAATACACATCTGAAGCTTCACCAGTGCCTGGATTCCTGGTGCAAGTTCTTACTACACAAACATAGCCACTCACACAATACTATCAGTTCAACAATACAATATGTCCCTACTTGGCCCTCCATTTCAGTGTTAAATTGTGAATTCATATATCCATTTAACAAATAGCACTGTTTCATTTGTTCTTGAGATGCAACCAGAACATAGCAAAATTGAGCAGTTATGTTAATGTAAGCAGCGCTATTAAGCAGTCCAGTGCCTTGTTATAGCTGCTCCACAAAATTCAAAACATAAATAACAATACAGACACGCTTTTGCCCCTTGAACATACTGAAATCAATAACAGTGTATCTCTTTGGTCCAAGAACAGCACCAACGATTTGTTTACACAACTGTGTATAGGATGTTTATTTTTGAGGTGTTGGCAAGTTGAAATGGCACCATACTTTGTGAGTCCTCTTTGTATCCGACTGGAAGCAGGGGACCCAGTAATCATCAGTCACTATTTGCTCGGGGAAGCCGCAACCCTCTGCTTCATAGCCTTGCAAAAGCCTGTGCAGACACGCAAGACGCAGTGCATGAGTGGCTATGCACAGGACTAAAAATCTCAGGTGGAATCAAGGCACTAAAAAATATTTGACCACATGCACGGAACACACCAAGGATTTTAGCAGATAATATGCAAGATGTGTCAAATTCTATGTGCACCAAGTTTGTTTCAATGCTTAAAAATGTTCATACAACTCTCAACTCTCACACAAATATATATATACACACAAATATTAAAATAAGAACTTACCTTATAATATTTGGTGTCAGAGGCCATATTTTCATGCTACCAACATGAATTTGAAATGCAACAACAAAATGTTCAAAGGAATGGATTGTAAATAATTTTTTCCAAAAATAACCAAAAAATATTATATTATATTATAGTATATTATATTCTGGTGTAGCAAATGGAGATTGAGGAACAATAGTTTTGCTTCCCTATCAAATGTCATATTGTGAAGTACAACAGTAGAATAGAATATTCTTTCAGTGTCCTGTAACACATGCAGTGACGCTGAATGAAAATCTGTTGGCCATTTAACATAAAAGTTACGTTACAATGCAAGAAAAATTTTAATGATTGACGATTAAATAATTGTTTTTTGGGATAAATGAAATAAAAATAATGAATGAAAAAGTTTTTCAATGTGCATACAACCCAGCAGGGAATTGAGCAATAATTTTGCATTAAACACTTGCAAAAGGAGATGCAAATTTTTGTACGAAAAAATATTAAAATAGTAATTTATCTTGAAGAGAAGTAGACTATATAAAAAAAAAGGGGGGGGGTGTATTCACACAGTTGTGGTAACTCGCACTGAGAAAGGAAGAATCCCATAAAACATTGAAAATATAAGCTGTGTGTGCTCACAATCATAGCAACATGTACATGCAAAATGTAGCCTATTAATGCAACCTGCATCTTCAAGTGACCGCTCACACAAATGCACAAGAATAGTTTCACAAATATAATTAACACATGAAGATCAAGATGCTTTTGCAAAAGGAGCATAGTTGAGGGTCATTTGCAAAGTAGACATGAGCAGTAAAATAAGAAGAAAATGTGCATTGTCATCTCGGCACTAATTATTTGATAACTTTTCCTTATGATTAATTGCTTCAGTGATCCTAAGCTTGTGATAAGATTTGTATGCCCACATGAATTTTAAGACTATACTTATTCACAGAAGTTACTAATTCATTTCTCCCCTTTTAAGTATAAATCTGCATAAGATGATAAGAGTAACAGGAACTAACAAAACTAATTCTGCATATTAATCCTATATAATAAACTTCCTTTGAACATTACACATTAAGTTAGTTGAAAAATTTGTATAATTTCACTTAGACAAATTGGAATTCATTATACAAACTGTTGCATGCAAAAAATTTAATTTAAAATTAGTATTTCACAATGTGTTCTAAATTTCCTGCCAAATTCTCATAGTATTGCCACAAGATTAAACTCATCTATTTACACACTTCTTCATCTTCAGCCCAAATGAATTTTTGAAATAAAAATTGAGAAAGAAGAAAACAAATATGTTTTCAATTTTCTACATTAAAATGTAATTTGTTTCAATATATTATAATGACATAGCCCCTTTTGAAAGAACACTTTATTTATAGATTAAATAAACTGATTGTATTACCAAAAACAATAAAATGAATAACATGTGAAAATACCAATGCAAACCAGGCAGAACAAAAACAGATTTTACTATGTTATGGATTTGTTAAGATGGGAGAGTAAGGTCATTTTTTAAAAATATTTCCACAAATTAATCAGTTTAAGACTAGAACCCAGATGGAAAATTCAATCGTATTTTCTACACACACTAGAGACTTGCAAAGACATTTTGACCACTACAGAACATGTGCTTCTACATACCTAAGATTTGTAATGAAACATTTTGAAAATTTTTACCTACTGTTGCTGCACATAAGCCTTTCTGAGAAGAGCTTCTTTGAAAATCCTTACTCGCTAGATCTTCTTTCACACAACACAAACCATTCAATGAACTACAAAATGATTTCATGAAGTAGTTGAGCAGTGCAAGGGTTGAGGGTATTCAAATGAAGTGGGAAGCTACATTAAAATGTAGCGTTTTATAAAATGAAATAATGTTCATGATGTAGAGTAATTTTGTATTCCTACATGAAAACAATAAGATACATTTTTCAATTAATTTATTGTGAATTGCCAAAGGGAAACTGAAATAACTAGAGGAAATCACAGGCACCAGTCTTTTCTTAAATGCAAACTCAGTTTCTGTTAAGGGTGCATGACCAAAATCTTTATTTTACCTCTGCTGAAAATTGTTTACCTGTCACAATATTATCTGAGGTTCTCATCTTCAAAATCTGTCCCTCACCAACAGAATTCTTCTGATTTGTGACACAATGCATCTTAAAACAGTCTTCGTAAAGTAGTGGATGACATTGCATTTTATCTACAGTTTCATTTCTTAAAAAATTCTTCTCAAGGTCAAAGCAAAAAAAGAAACATGCATGATGCTCTGTCAGACAAATACACAGATTCTAAACAAAGAGAAATGGTACTGTCCTTGCAAAGAAAGTGAGCAGCATTCTTGCAAAGAATCTCATAAT
Organism: Teleogryllus oceanicus; assembly: GCA_964035755.1. Classification (NCBI taxonomy): domain Eukaryota; kingdom Metazoa; phylum Arthropoda; class Insecta; order Orthoptera; family Gryllidae; genus Teleogryllus; species Teleogryllus oceanicus. Next base: position 35,612,703 of record CAXIVR010000001.1, on the reverse strand, counting down.
TTCCAAAGCTACACTTATAACATGGAACTTCAGCATTTTCACAATTTTCTTTTGTATTTGTGATTTTACAATTGTTTTAAAGTTTTTATTAATGTCTGTCAAACTTGCATAAAAAAAGAACAAAAATTCAGGCTCTAAAGTATTTTATGAGGTCTCAATAAATATGCCAAAACACTGAACATACAAAGCATAGGCAACACACACTGGGAAAAGTACTGTGTAAATTACATATGACAATGCCAAAATTACCATTTTAAGCTGTACATTTTCATGGAACAAATACCACTAACTATCCCATGCACAAATAGGTATGACAGCAGTTCACCTACAACTTGCAAAGAAATTTAAAGATTTCTTCAAGTGAGTAAATGGACCTAACACGTAAGGGCACGTCCAGACATTTTTATGGGCAATTAAGTTCACATTATCAATCTCCAAAACAGAAAGTGGAGGAATGGAACTTAAACAACAAACTCCTTGAGCTATTTTTTGGACTTCTGAAGATATGCTAATGTCTGGTTGACAAGTCTACTTATAATAGCAGACACAATGCCCTACACTGTTCACTGGAAGATTGCAATACCAACCTTGTACCACATACAAAAAAGCATTCCATTTGGCACCAAAAATTATTCTGTACAAGGTAACACATTTATTCATCACACATCTCACATCAACCAATCTCTTTCATTCACAATCTGAAGTCACATATTCACAAGTAATCACATTCACACATCATATAATACATACATATTTATGTTAATTTGAATTAACATAAATATTCATTCATGTAATTATTTTACCTTTCGGTAAAATATGAACATAATGAATAATAGTCCCTAATACACAAAAGCCCCACTACTACATGCTTAGTTTCTGTTTAAATACTCCAGAAGGTCAGCATTCTTAAGAAGCTCTTCCTTCACTATAATATCTTTCCATCCTTCATGACACAAAAGCGTTAATCTGAATCAAAATTGCTCAATATTAAAAAGTTAATAAAAACAGAAAGTTAAAATGCATGGCCAACTTTAATAATAAACCAATAAAGCTGAATTCCATGCAATGTATAATCAAAAATGTTTAAACAAGTGAAATAATGACTGATTCCACAATAAGTAGTAATTATCAGTGTATCAAATATTAATTCAATACAACAGTTTAGAAACATTTAGATGACCACATTATGTTTTGGAAAAAAAAAAGAAGAGGAATTAATTTCATTAGACAAGGAGTTCATGAAGCTTTCAAGTACCCCAATGGTTCACAACATACCTTTTAAGTCTTATATCAAAGAAATTACACATTTTACTATGCTAACAAAAGCATGGAGTAACAAGAAGAGAGAGACATTTCAGAATACATAGCACAGGACAATTAATCACTAAAATAGTAGAGGCAGGCAATCAAGCACTGTAAATAACAGCAACATAATGGCAATTTGCATTTTAAGTCTTCATTTTCACATTTGAGCCTCTCCTCAGAAACTGGGAATAGCATGAGCCCAGTGCAAGCATTCGTTCTGTAAAATGATGCAGGTAAAGAAAATTTTAAAAATATGATTTGACAGCTGCTGGGACTATATTGTCCTCCTCCACATTTTGCTCTAGCAAAACTCTACATGTGTGTTGGCAATTATTGATGTCCACTGGTTAAAATAGGTCATTTGCCACTACTCGCATCTGCAATATTCAAAATAGGGAATGGTGTCCACATAGGTGCATGGATCATGCCAAATTTCTTACTTACCACCAGGTGAAGGTTGATCACAACAATATGTGAGGTGAATCAAGGAAGACTTACCATCCAAAACCACGTGGTTATGTACAAGCTAAAGTACATTTGTGCAAGAAAAATTACATCTGTGCACAACTGAAAATAATGTAATATTAAAGTTCAGTGTTCTCTAATATATTTTAAATTGCATTGAACAAAATTTTCAAGTATGTTTTAAAAACATTTGCATTTTGTTTCATATGAACTTAAAAAAGCATAGAAAAATAAGTTTTCAACAGAAAACTTTGTTAGATGCAATTTAAATATTAACTTCAAAATAATAATAATATACTAGTACTAATAATAATAATAAGAAGCAATACTATTTTAACCAGTGCACATTCAAAACCTCTGAAGTTAAACTTGATCCAATAATGATCATGCCAAAATTAGTACTACAACTGTCAACATATGCAATGTGAAAATGAACTTCCATAAAAAAAATTAACCACATATGTACAGTAAATATGAAATGTATTTGACACGAACTTGATTGGCCGTGAAACAAAATTTTGCAAAGTCTGGACACAAATGTTACTTTGCAAATTTGCCAGTTAACTTCCTATTTTATGCATGCGACACCACAATACATCCTTGTCACACAAAACAACACAGAAAACAACTCTAGCAGTCTCTAAAATCTTAAAGGCATTGTACTTAACTTTAAGTCCACTATAACAAATAGTTTCCAAAGGAAGTATAGTAAAGTGACTTATTAGAGCCATGTCAGAATTTTGTTCGTATACCAGTATACATATAACACAACATGCTTATTGCACAGACACCTTTCTACATGGCAATTCTCCACAGTGCTCATAATTCATTTACAAGACCAGAAAGGTGTAATGTACCAAATTATATCTTTTTTCTCTAAAACAGACATTCACACATTTTCCACTTTCGTACAGTCTTGGACCAGTCATACATTACTGTCATTATTTATATGAAGTTGTCTAGATGAAAATACATGTAGTGAATCAGAAAGTTGAAGTGAAGGAAAACTTAATTGCAAAATTTTTCTTTCAAAACAATCATAATGAAAATAACATTTCAAAAACATTATTTCATAATTTTGAACATACATCTACAAACAATAACATCACTATTTTATAAAATGACTTGCAATAGGCAAGCAATACTAGGATATCACTTTCTGAATCACAAAGTATACTGAATAAAGTTAAAAAAGTAACAGATAAGGAAGATTAACATACATAATAGAAAGTAAACATGAGATGACAATGATAAGAAATTTCAAACACACTGGGAGAAAATGTCACATTATAGCATAATGTGTGAAGAACACATTATTTTATCATTAATTAAAATATGTTCATATTTATTGCTCAATAGAGCTCTGAAGTCAATTAAGCACTATCAACATAAACGTGCAATATTCCCATTTGGTATTCAGTAAATTTACATAACATCTACAAAAAATTCACAAGGGTTGCCCATTGCAATGCGAAAGGACTGTCTACTACCAGAAAGATCTTGCGTCTGCTGGAGTGGGTGCTGTGACTGCTGGCCGGCAGTTGATGTGGTTGCCACAGATTGTTCTGAGCCACTTGAGCGGGACCTAGATCCTCCTGATCTACGGCCACTGCCCGATGGTTTGCTAGCTGCTACACCTTGGGTGGCCAGATCACTTTCACTTGCAGAACTGCCCGATTTGGCCAAGTCAGCACTAGCTTCTTTGCACACATGCTCAGAATCATTGCTACTGCCACCTAAAGCATTAGACCACAGAATGTTTTATTCTAATGAAAAACACAAAACAGATGTGAGACACTGAACACTAAAATGTTCATGTTTAGAGTTAACAAAATCGAAATAAAATATTAAGCTTCATTAATAATAATGTGGAAATTACATTTAGTATTCAATACATTTACATGACCTTCACCTCAAGAATCAGATTTTAACACTATAATGAAACCTACATCTGGAGAGGAAATGTTAAGTGGGTAGTGCTTTCTTTTTCATACGGGGTGCATTGGATTAAAACAAAAGTATTAATTCCATTAGAAACTATGAAGGTTTTTGAGGTGATGCCGAAGGATTTTGATTATACAGTGAAACTCCTATTTTACACTACTCTATGGACTGGTAAAAAAAAAAGAAAAAAAAAGCAGTGTAAAATCAAGGAAATTATGTTCTTGCACAGATTTTGTTCCAAAACACATTGTAATTCTAAAAATAATTAAAATGTAAACTGAAAAGAAATAAATAGAAACTAGTGGTGCTATAAGCTAATAGCACCTACCTTCATGCAAAAATTACATGAAAAGTACTCAAATTTTTGAAAAATTGTGCATGGCCTTATTTCAAAATCTATCTTCAAGCAACAGATACTTTTAAGGGAAAAAATCTCTATCTTCATAAATGTAGTTGTAGGAAGACGCTGATAAAAATTTGAACTTCGCAATTTTCGAAAAATCAGTTTTCAATGAATGTGCAACCTCGACTATTCTCTTAAACGTCCATCACACCATTCAACAACAAAATTTAATAAAAAACAATGGAGTAATTTTTTTGAAAACTTTGAAAATGTCCCAGAGGCTATATGCAAAGTACCCTCAAAAATTACAAATTGGGTTTCAAATTCCAGGGACCGCGACATCAGCCAGATCGATAGGGGAATATCAATTTTGGAGAAAATCAGCTGAACGGTTAGTTACACATTACATATATGAATGTTTTGCCAGGACTACTCATTTATGACAAATTCTGGGAAAACGTAAAATCAGGGATCATAAAATCAAAGTTTCATGTATTTTCTACATTATTTAAATGAACTTAATGTTCTTTGATCTGGCATATCTTTGGTGCAAGTTCAGAAAATTTATAATATATTAAGATAAGAACTTCAAACTAAATTGCAATTGTGGAGTTCATACTTTTCAATCTGTTGCTCCACACATGGTTTCTGTGTTTAAAGAAGAAAGAATAAGAAACCTTATCACGCTATCATCTTCAATCCACTATATACAAGGAGTTAAGTCAACAACGAAATTTCCTTCAATTTCTCTAAAAAATTAAAACATCTCATTTGCTGATGGAAAGGAAAAACCACAGAAAAGAATCTACACAAAGGCTCTAAGAAAATCTCAGGACACAATTTTTTTTTACAGGACTGAACATTACTCACCAGAGCCACTGTGGACACTTTCTTCCCTTGTGTATCCGTACACTGACGGTTCATTTGTGTAATTAAAAGGCATTGGCGCATACCCCGCACTTGTGTGTGGGAGGTAGGTGCCAGAGTAAGGCATGTGGGAACTGCCCCACGTGGGTGGCATAGTGCTTGGGGGAGGCAGTGGACCCACAGTGTCATGGTCCACTGACACACAGTCTTCATGAAGTTTCAAGTTTGACATTGCTGAAAGAAGTAAAGGCACATTTCATCAAAAGGGAGGCCTTCATGACCAGAGACTTGCTCAGAACACTTGGACAGTTACCCTCCACAGGAGTGTTTCTTCAAATAATCATTTTCTTATTGGAACATTCAAACAATAGAGTTAACAAAAAGTAGCAATGTGCAAATTCAATGTGTTCTGAATAGTGACAATTTCTACAAAAACACACCAGTATATTAAAAAAAAATCGTGAGGAAAATTTTCCAATTGAAAATGTAATGAAAAATGTAAAAAACAAAAACCTTACCAGTACAAATATCTCCAAAGACATAGTAGCATTGTTCTGAAAACGTTATTTTATTCACAGTATGCCGAATGTAGCCAGCTTTAAGCATCTGTGAAGCATATTTACGAGCTTCCCGGCGATCCACAAAACCATCAACATGGTTATGCAACCAATCAACTACATCACAGCCTGAAAACATACAATTTCATTTAAAATGGGTTGCTTTCTTAAATCAGTTAAACAAATACAGTAGAATCTTATTATATTCTTATATATTCTTAAACTCCAGTTCCAATGACCTTTAATTACTTGTTTATACATTTAACACTCCCACTTAGCACATTCAAAGTTTGTTGGAAATGTGTTTCGCAAGTGTAGTGTCCAGAAAGCTTTTGGGAATTTTGCATGTTGCCTTATTACAAACAGAGAACTTTTACTGTGAATCCGGGTCCATCTTCCCCCTGTGTTCTGTCATGTTATGTTGAATTTGATACTCAGGATGCTACTCGTTTAGTTTGTTTGTGTTTTCCTATCAAGAGCATTGTTTTTAGCGACTGAGTTTTATTTGCATGTAATTTAGTTTTTCAGTAATGTCATTTCCAGATAAATAACAAGTACAGTATATTTAGTTATCTATACATCTCTTCCTTTTTATAGTGAAATATAGGAAACAGGAAATATAAATTGTGCAGTTTTGAATCAACTATATAAGTTAATAGGTGCAAAATTTTCAATCCCTTGAAAAATGTTCTAAAGAGATTCCACTGAATACACCTTTTTATTCAACACAACATAATTAAGTGAATGCAGGTTCAAAAATCAATTACAGATGAACTGGAAACACGAAGGCTCAAATGGCTTGGTCATAGGAAAAGGCTTCATTGTGGAAGATGGCTTGGAAAGGTTTGGGAGTCGTATCCACTAGTCAGAAGAAAAAGAGGTAGACCCAGAGAGGAATGGCCAAATCCGATTTAAGACCACAAAGAAGAGGTCTAGAAGAGAACGACTGAAATGATAAGTGGGGGTATGGAGATTGAGATGCAAGAGATGCCTGCAAAAGCTGTAAAATACTCACAAGAAGATGATAATGATAAAAATAAAAACCAAAGTCTTATTTATTCATATAACAAGATGTAATAAGACTAATAGAGAAACAAGTAATACTAACAAAGATACATATTAACAGGAAGAGGATTCATCAGGAGTTTTTAGTGAATCAATTGGCTGAAAGCCACCAAGCATTGCTAGTAATACCAATCAGTGGGGTTTTCTTTTGGCATGCAACTCCCAAGGAAATTTTAAAAAATCTTTTGAATTTATTGAGATTTTTTCATTTATTATTCTTTTGTGCAATCGGCATCACAGATTGACACCAGTGCGTCCATATAACGCAGGCAGTGCGTGAGTGCAGCTCAGGCTGTTGGCAAATGTCTCCAATGTCTTCAGGTGAGATCGGGAGGCAGCAACGCATGTGCGTGATGTCCTCCCACGCAAGGAGAAAGCATGCCAAGGTGTTGGATCTCCATTTAACAGCCTGCTGGAGAGCAAGTGTGCGTAATGTGATATTCTTGCATTGCAGCATTTGGCGATACTCATGAAATTACTACTGTTATTTTTTGATAAGAATAGTGAAAAAGTAGAACAATAGTTTTAAATACTAATTGCTTTCCATCCCTTTGAAATGAAGAAACAAGTAATTGAGTAACGGGCGATCATGTCCTAAACTGAAAATATTTCAGAATTTGAAAACTGCTTAAATACCTTTCCTCAACAGCCACAGTGAAATTGATATGTCTTAGAATATTTGAGAAATTATTGAACCGCGTGCGTGCGTGCGTGTGTATGTGTGCGCACTGTACTTCAGGGGATTTGATGAAGGTTTCCCACAGTTGGTTGATGTATCAGCAGTATACCATTTACAATAACAACAACCACAATAATAATAATAATAATAATAATAATAATAATAATAATTATAATAATTATCATCATCATCATGAACTGACCAGAAATTAGGTTTGACAACCTGTTTCTATTGGCTTATTACAGTATACTGCTAGATTATAAGTCTTCCAAGTGTTCCTGCTGTTGCCACTACTGGAGTGGCCTGCTTCTATCCCTGATCCCTCTTGGTTTGTAGTTCCAGATTAATTTTGGTAATCTGTCATCTTTCATTCTCTGTAAATGATCTTTCTATCTCCTTTGAGACTGTTCTAGCTCTTCTACTAAACCTTTGGTTTTCAATTTCTTTCAGATGCCTGTCTGTTTCTTCTTGTAATTCCCATGAGGTGTCTTAGAAATCTCATATGTGCTGCCTGTAGGTTTTGTTAGTCTCTCTTTCCTTACCCATGTTTCAGAGCTATACATGAGTTTAAGTTTAGCAGCAATATTGAAGAGTTTCAGTTTTGTTTCCGGGTCCACGACTCTGCCAAACTGTCTCTTAATTGTTCCACATATTCTATTGTAGTTATTAACTTTGTTTTCTTTGTCTTCCCGAGTTTGGCTGTATAAACTTAGGATATTTCCGAGGTATGAAAATTTATTTACTTGTTCCATTTATTTTCCATTTTTTACCATGTTGGCTCTCCTTTGTTCCTTGCCTTGTATTGCCATAACTTTTGTTTTTGAACTGCTGTCTTCAAGGAATATTCTTGGGCCCCTTTTGTCAATTCAAAAACTGCTCTTTGTCAATTATCTTCAGAATCCATTACAATAGTTTGATCAGCATTCAAGATTGTATCTGTCTTCTTGTCTTTTGTGATGTGTATTCCTTGTCTAACTTTCCTTCTCCAGTTTCTCACTAAGTGGTTAATATATATGTTGAAGAGGTTGGGTAATAATCCACAACCTTGCCTCAAGCCACTGTTGGTTGTTATTGCTGCCGACTTTCTTCCTTCTCTTAACAGTATTTTAACTCTTGAGTTCTTGTATAGACCTTGTAGTAATAGTAGTAATAATAATAATAATAATAATAATAATAATAATAATAATAATAATAATTAAAAATAAAAAAAAACATACAAAACCCCCACTAAAATTAACGATCAGACTCAGATTCAGACTCCACTAAAAGGATTTGATTATCCAGACGAAGCCAAATTGAATTATCAACACTAGACGACAACAAACTCAAGGGTTCACAAGTTATCTTACCTATGAATGCACTGGGAATTAATTCGCCAATTTATCACGGATTTCCAAGCCAGAATCAGGTCTGCCATAGCTCGCACAATGGTTCGCATATCAGTATTGACTGATAATTGTAAGTCTTCAAATGGTCCTATGAACAAACAAGCATCACATGATCAGAAATATTAATTGAATGCAGCAAAAACATAAATATTGAATCAAAATATAAATACAGAGAGAATACAAATTTAAATGCATCTAAATAATTACTTTCTGTGTCAGGAACACTGGAGGTGATTGAAGAACTTGTGGAAGTTAACGTTGTCACAGATGGAGGTCTAACTGGAAAGGATTCACCTGAAATACAAAATTAAAAAAATATAGAAATCAAAAACAAAACATAGTTTTGATGATCAGCCCGAGTTAGTTTCATAAAGTGGGAAAAAGAGCAACAATGCAGTGTAAGCTGAAATTTTTTATAAATTTATTTGATAATTCTTCCTTTCTCAAAATAACAAGAAACACTACACAAATTTTTTGCTGCAACATGTGACTCACTTTATGGATTTAGGTAATATCAACTAACAGCAGTGGTTACATGCAGAATAAAAAGCAATAATGATAAGAAATAAAGTAATAAAGCATAATAATTTACATTTCATTCTGTGCTTAATTAAAAAAATATTTTCAATTATAATATAATAAGAATAGCAATTTGTAGTACCTATTGGAGTACCTTGAATAGCTGCAGTGTGTGCAACCCATGCTCCAGGATCAATAGGTCTCACAGGTTCAGTGCGTGGAATAGTGAAATAACCTTTTGGATTTGGATCCCAGCATTTAGCAACCACCAATTTGATAGGCCTATGAATAAAGCAAAAATGTGGAACTATTAACATGATAAATTACCCTTTTAAAAGAAGTGGGTAAAAAAAAAAGAACATACAAAGACATTACAAAAGATTGCTACCATGAACAAACAACAGTATCTGTAAAAGAAATAAAGTATTAAATAAATTAAATTCTCAAGAGATTGTACATTCATTCAATTATCAAAGACTACATGCTTGAAAACAAGAGCTTCTACCTTGGACAAAATCACAACACAATAAGGATTAAAATACTTTTACTTGTGCTGAGCGATCTTAAAATAATTTCTTCCCATCTTAACATAATGCTCATCTTAAACGCAAATACACAATGAACAACACTCATCAAGCAAGAATTTTTGAAGAAGCCGGTATGTCAACTTGCCAAACCTCACATGAACATCACTCTTGAACATGCACCTAACTACAGAACTCCATGTAACCACTTCAATAATATTGAAGACATCAATTGCCAGTCCTGAATATAATACACAAGTAAATAGGCAAATGATGCCCAATAAGTTAAAAAATTGTGATATATGTTGCTGGCCAATGTGCCATGAATATCAGCCAAACATTTGTAAGGAGTGTCTATAAATCTATTTTTGCAATAATGTTTGTATTTTATTGTTAAATATGCGTATCAGAAAATGATAATACGAAATAATTAATTAAATTTTAAAAATTTATTGGTGAAAATTACAAATTTTCATATTGAAAAGAAAAAAGACATGGGGTCAAAATGGTACCTATAACAAAAACTCACCACGCCAGTTGAGGGTTAAGAAATAAGTGATGTTACTTCTCTTTACGGATTGAAAACTGCTGGTGTAGCGAGTATACACAAATTATTTTTTAATTGTTTTCTGCAATTGTTTTGCATTGTTCCTTACTGCATTACTTTGACTAAATTTTAAGAGTGAATTTCATTTTAGTTTACAATGTAACATCACAACCTTGAAATTTTTTTTTTGTAGGGTAAGGCTTTAGACATATCTCCAAGGAAAATTCGAGAAATACAAACACTATTACTTCCCTCTACATATTGACAGAGAAATATAGCAACTTTGAAAGGTATTTCAGGAACTGTCATTGACAGAATAAAAGTAAAAATTGATCAGATAAAAGCTGTGGAAGCAGATCATATGGGAAAACATGATTACTTTTACTAAATTTTGAGTGAATTTACATTTTAGCTTACAATGTAATGTCACAACATCAAAGTTTTAATTTTTTAGTAAGGTAAGGCTTCAGACACATCTACAGAGAAATTTAGAGATTTACTTAACTCTATAAATTCACATAGCAACTATTGCAAGTGTTTAAAAAAACAGTTAACATAATACAAATAAAAATATATCAGAACAAACCCCTGAAAGCAAGTATTGTGGGTAAATGTGACAGTTTTTGTCCCGATTGTAGAATCAGGAATATCTGCCTCAAAAATCGTGAAAATTTTTTTTTGCCCATCAGACTACGATGATAAATGCTGAGGGAGTAACAGTTTCCCAAAGGACAACTGGAGACGGTTAGCTGAATAGAATCTGATTGGTTTGGTCGTCAGTCCTCTTGCTTGTGAATAATAATAATAATAATAATAATAATAATAATAATAATAATAATAATAATAATAATAATAATAATCATCGACTGTAATGTGACTGTTGCAGACTGAAGTTGAGTAATACAACTTTTTTATATTTTGAAAAGCCCTAGTGCATTTCATCAATAATGATTTTTTTGTAATATTTTACAGGCATGCTTCTCTGGCGTATCAACGTTTCAATTTTGGGTCGACAAGAGTTCATTTGTCTGATGATGGGCGGGGGAATAGTTCTACCCAGACTGCCTAGTGGAGGGGGTTAAACACCTGCTGCCTTACTAACGAAGGTCTGGTGTAAGCCAGGAGTAACATGTTTTCTCCAGAAGTAACTATTCTCAGTGTAAGCCCGGAGTAAGTGAAGCGTAATTTTCTACTATCAATCTCAGAGTAACCGAAGATTAACTACTTGGCCTTTGCTCCGCAGGCAACGGTAGGCAACCTCTAAAAACCCTGTGTCAACTTCTCAAGTCGGATTTTCAATCAATAGTTACGTCTATATATCGATCGTACAGGGTATCGTTAAGAGTCTATTAATAAATTAAATCATTAATAAATCATCGCAAAGGTGTCTTTGCATCAAGTTTTGGCATCCAGCATCTGCCCTTTGGTGTAAACAAGGAGGTTAGAATAATGAATACATGGTGAGAACATACTCCACTGCCGAAAAATAAAGCAAGCCCCTTGCCATATATGTTAGGCGGTAAGACAATTTGACCAACTGCCTGAAATCTATCTTTCCCATCTTATTTTATATTTATTCATATATTGATATTTCGCTAAGAAATGTGTTGCAAATATACTTTGTTTGAATAAATAGACCAAATATTAGCCCTCCCAAGATGTAGCAGGGCAAATTTAAAAAAGGAAAAAAATTGCTTTATTTGTTGTATGAAACTTAACTGAATTTTCCTCATGAGCTTGAAGCCAAGTATTGTTAAAATAGAATTGTACCTTTAATTAAATGTCATTGAGAAATTACAACAGCTTCACAAAAGAAGAAATATGAAAAGATATTTTCACTGTATCTAATGGACTAAAGTGGAATTATGAGTGCATTAGTTAACTCTCATTTGACAACATATTCTAAATCATTTTTACTTGCAAGTAAGCAGGTGAAACAAACAAGTCACATGAAATTGATAACAAAAGGACTTGCTGTTTGTGTTCCACACTTGAAATGAATAATAATTTTGGAATGAGTTTCTTATCCTTTGAAAAATTCTGTAAAGAAATGGAAATGAAATGCTTAAGTGATCTGATTATAAGATTTAATTCCAATTTTTTGAACAGAAGCGTTAATGATGTTTTTTTTAATGGAACTAAGAAGAAGAAATTTGCAAACAAGAATACAATGAAAACTCGTCTATGGTTCTAGTGATACAGTAAACATCAAAATTAAAAACATGAGCGAGGCCACACACATTAGTACAAATTAATCATTGCAGTGTTATTTAGGGAACATGCTTAAAGGAAATCTTCAATAAAAATCTTTTAAACCTTGCATCAACAATATATATGACTTCAAGCTCCCCTACCACTTTATTTATTGTAAAAAATTATGTTTCAGACATGGCACTGAGAGCGACTTCATAAAAGTTGAGTTCCATGAAGGATCGATGTCAACTGAAGACAAAATTAGTTGAGGAAAAATAAGAGAGAGTGCAAGCTAATGTAGCTTGGTTTTCAATGTGAATGGGATCAAGATACTTTAAAATCATCTATCTAAAAACTGGTTTTCATACAAAATTTTTAAATTAAAAAATCCATACATATTTTTGGAATATTATTGTGAAATTGTTACAGTAACCTGCCACATTGAATTAAAGAAAAAAATCTGCTCAAGTGTAACTCTGTTGAAAGCCACATTAATCTGTACATATTTTTTTTTAAATTAATGATATTTTTCTAATACCAATTCAATATTTCTTTTAAAAACCAATGAAGATATGTAACTTATATAAACATTTCTTATATGTCTGAAGAACATGCAATTCAAAGATGGGACACATTTGAAATGTTCTCTATTAGATAAAAATAATACAAAATCTTTTTATGAATGAACTATTCCTTCTATTTCAGTTTTTAAACTTTTGACTTCACTATTGGTACCTACAATCAAAATCACTTCAGGAAAATGTTACTTTTGCTATCCTTACATGTAGTAGCGGATTTACTATTTTTGAGGCTCCAAGTTAAAATATTTTTGAGATCCCCTTTTTAAAGTGAACAATAACATTCTTGAAATTCGACATCTTTACCCTTTTTATTAAAAATTAATTAAACAAATAAAACATGCTTCAAATACTAATTTGATTCAAATATTTACTTTAAAAATTGATAACAATTGTCTATAATATAATATCTATATCAAAATAGCTGCAATATAATATCAACACTGTAACTGACAAAACTTAATAAAATGCCCTTTATGCAATATTTTCTCATAAAATCAGAAATAGTATTCTTGAAAGATAAATCTCAAAGCTTATAATTTTCAATGAAAATTTTTGTGAGAAAATTGAGTTTGTCTTGTCCCATAGTAGCTCAACACTTGTTTTTAGCTCTTTTGAGTTTACTAAATAAAGGACACACTTACACGGACCGAATTGTCTGTCCCATTTTATTATTTTAAAAGGTTTGTACTTAAATAAGCCAAATGTTGGGTACATGAAAAGATACCATTTGAGTCAGCCGCTGTGACGGATTTTGGCAGGACAGATTTTGTCATCCACTCGACAAGTTCGAACCGAAATAGATGGTAATGAATATGCTGGTCTTAGAATAGATTGGTTTTCAACTCAAAAAACACATTTATCAAACTGATTTAATTTTTATTACATACTGCAACTAATTATAAAATTGTTTATTTTCATAATTTTTTTTTAGCAAATTTCCAATTTTTTTAATACATTTTTGAGGCCTCTTTGGTCCTGAGGCCCTATGCTGTAGCTTATGCTAATTCAGCCACTGCCTCTATGGTAAAATCTTTGGTTTATGCCACAAGACTCTTAGAATACTAGTGCTGCAAGAGGAATACTGTTAAAATGTAGTATGTTAATTATGACTAAATATGTCGCTCTAAAAATTTAATGAAAATATAGTCGTTTTATTATGTTCCAGGAACGAGTTTTCACTCATTGACTGGAACAGAATCGGATTTATACAAAATTAGGGCCTACATGTAAAAACAGGTAAAATGCACTAGTATCCCACGTTTGAGAAAAACGTTCCAATTTTGATTATTCTGTTTTGAAGAAAAACGTTAATATCATATGTTAATATAAAACATTTATTCCCAAGACTAAAAATAAATAACCCAAAACGGTTTCGCATTGGCGGCAAAGCCGTAAGCAAGTACAAAGCTTGCGAGTCGGATTAATTGAGATGTTTTGGTCGAAAAAACGATCGTGGCCCAACCACAGTGCCCTCGTCAAAAGGCTTCACTTTCTGAGGACAATGTCATCTCCATATATTCTAACCTCCTTGGCGGTGAATTGGCATGCACTTGCGCTACTTCACGCTTACTCCGAGCTTAAACTAGGGGTTGACTGGGAACAGCGGTTGTCATGGTATCTGCACTGCCCTTACTCCCAGCTTATGCTACACTTCCGTTACTTCATGTTCATTAGTCAAGATTTTGGCTACATTTAGCTTATGCCAGAAGTAAATTTTACTCAGTGTTTATTAGTGAGGCGGCCGGTTTGTGTCACAGTGTGGCCTGTGATCTCAGGGTGTCAATAAATTGTAGAACAGACCATGAAGACCAGTACACACAAGCACTCTAGTACCAAACACTGCTACTGCCACAGCTCGAAGAAAGGTTCTCCAGTGATTAAGAAGACTTTTATGCACTATTCAGCACTCCGACACAAAACCACAAGTATTACTGCATTCCTGGTAGAAAAAGATTACCATTTTGCCTTGGCAGAGGAACCCACAATGAACCCTATAAAGAGCATGTAGAAACTCATCAAATATTGAATCGCCATGGAAGTGATCACCACCAAGAGCCAGTTAATGGAAAGAACGTTTCTCAAGAAAGAATGGCATCACAACATTGAATTGCATCAAAATGCCTATATGGAGAGCATGCCGTGATGCATTGAAGCTATAAATGCATCAAAGGGTAGCGTCACTAAAGAGGCCTACTAGAATTAAATTTTAGCTAAAAATAGTTTTACCTAAATATTGTATTGTTTTTATGATTTCAATAAAACATTCTTCTGAATAAAAAATTCCCAGGAGACCAGAAACTAATAATTTGTTTGAAAAATTCAGTTAAACTCTAAAACCCAAAAATCTGAGTCGTGTCTCTAATAATTTGGTCACCTACTGTAGATTCAAATTCCACCGACATGGTATATTCACAGTTGGAAAACATTTTCCACAACTTTTCGGTTTCCCAGAAAAAAATCCACATCAATTTGCCTACAATGAAATTTAAAAAAATTTAGAACTCTTTTCTCCCCTTACAATTTTATAAAAAACAACCACTTGGATTATTAAAATATTTTTACTCGCATAAAATGTTCTAAAATCATTACAGAATACAATACATTAGTTTTATATAAGAGGGTTGATGCAGAAGTCATGGCAACTATTTTTTTTCTAAAAGAAATGTACTAATGTGTGTTCACAACAACATATGGCTCTCCGAGTGTCTCTATTAGCACAGAAAGCTATGTGAAATCAGATGTCTGACTGCCTTGCAAGACTAATGTAATATATTTCAAGCAGTGCTCATACACTAAGATACTCGTTCTCCATGGGAGAAATGCCTAAGAACTTAATAGGAAATTGGCAGAAGCTCTCGGGAATAATGGTCTTCCATACCGGACAGTTGCAAGATGGGTAGGAGAATTTCCACAAGGACTTGTACCAACCAGTGATCAGCAACTCACGTAATGACTTGTCAGTGTGCAGACAGATGTGGCACATGTGGAAATAGAGCAACTGCCTAATCAGGCCATTAGAACATGAATGTAATGCTTTTAGAAAGTTGTTAACTAGTATATGTTAAAATGCTTTGAAACTTGAAATCAGTACAGTAATTTCAAATACATTAAGAAATATGAGGGCTGATCAAGGCAAGAGGGCTGACGGTCACCTTGGTTTCTGGGAACATTGTCCTAATGAAAACATCTAGGTTTGCCATTCACTACATTTAAAAGTAGTATAATATATTTTTTTAACAATGTTCCCAAGCCTTATTAGGCATTAAACATGGAGTAATTCTCCTTAAATGTATTCAGTCATTAGTCACAAGAAGTAATTCTCCTTGAACATATAGTTGTTTTCTGTTTTGCCAATGCCTTTTATCCTTATCGGCCAAGGGCTTGGTGCAGTAAGCATCCAGGACTGTGACTTCACAGAGCTTGCGTAAGTAGTTCAACAACTGACACCAGCCAGAGGATATTATCTACACTAATACATGCATAAAGTATTCAACACTAAAAATAATTATAAATTTGATAAATTTCTATTTTTCTCATATAGATAAAAAATGATCATAACTATCCACCTAACCATCACCCTCTCAAACAAAACAGGAGTCTCTTACACCAAGTAATACACCTCTTATAATAGAACTTGGGTTAAAGGAGTACCTCTTTATTTTAATATTGTACCACAATATTACAAATTATAATTTTAAAATATATATAATAATTACAATTGAATTATCATAATAAAGGAATTCTCTTCGAAAACCAATTCGGGTTGTTTATTTATCATTTTGCTTACACTAATTGTTAGAATGAGTTTTTTCTTAAAATCTAAGTTTCATCTGCATCAGTCTGCCTGTCTCTGCAGTTGCAAAGAAGACCCACTATTACTACTTCTTCCATGGGAAATTCAACAAATGCTGACTAAATAGAGAAAACAACAAAATTTATTTATTTATTTATTTTATTTATTTATTTTACGTCAAAAAAAAAAAAAAAACAGTTAAAAACTGCGTATGACGTGCTATGGGGAAAGTGAATTGTGTGCACATTTTCAAAATTCTGTGATCCCTACACTAAGTCATATACTACTTAAATTTTGAATTTTTGAAAGGGAGAAAAAAAAAACTCCCATGTAGTAAAATTTTGAATTTTGAAAGGGAGAAAAAAAAAAAAACTCCCATGTAATAAAATCTATTTTCAAAGATAAATAAGCAATAAATTTTGGCTCTTATTACTTCCTGCTGCGACAACATGGAAACGATAATTTGAATAATTGTATTTTCCACTGAATTCTAGAAGACGTGCACAGAAAATGAAGTTACATTTATGTCCAGAAGCAAAACAAGGGGCCGTCTCAGCATTTGCTCAATGGATCAGGAAAACTGGACGAAAAACCTGAACGAGATGGGGGTCATTGACCCGGAAGCTGTAGTACAATAGTTGTTACAGGTTGTTTATAACTCATTTATACAGTCCAAATGGTAAATAATGCATTATGTATCATTGTTAAAATTAATGTTCCTTTTCTTGTGATGCTCAGTATAGTCTCTAATTGTATAGAAACAGTTATGCAGCAGAAACGATTTCACTTGGGATTTAAACTTTTCTATTGAATTTAATCGTTAATTGTCATCTGGCAAAGTGTTGTAAAATAATGTACATGTATTGTATGTGAATTTTTTGTAATGAGCTGTTGATACTGTCACCTGATGAATATGATTTCAACGTCGAGTGTTATAGTAATAGACTTTGGCAGTTTCTGAAAATATATTCCCGCCCTTGAGCAAGTCATTTTTTACAAAACCACTGATTCGTAAATAAAAGACACGGTAATGGTAGAATCCTAGATTAATGAAGAGAGGCTTACATGAATCACGTGGGTGGGATTTGGTTATTATTCGTACAATTCGCTTTTGTAATCTAAAAGTCTGGGAGCTATAAGATGTATTTCCCAGAATATTATGCCATATCTCAGGCGGGAATGAACATTCGCAAGTATACACAACGAGCAGTATGAAGGCTGACTGAATTTGCAAGAATTCTGAACGCGTAGCATAATGAACTTAATTTTGTGTTCAATTCATTTAAATGGACGTTCCGTTTAAGGTTTGACTGAATTGAGAGACCTAAAAATTTTGTTGCCTTAACATCAGTCAATGGTACACTGTTCATTTTCAATGGAGCACAGAATTGTTTATTTGAAATGGAAAACTGCATTAAAACCGTTTTCTTTCGTTACTATTAATTTGTTATTTCGGAACCAATTTGAAACATCTGATATTGTACTATTTACTGTTTCTTATTGCAAAGGATGTTCAGTATCATCCGCAAAGAGAACCGTTCTTCCGTTCAATCGTCGAGGGCATATCGTTTACGTAAAGTAGGAACAGAGTAGGGCCTAAAATCGATCCTTGAGGAACTCCACATGCAACGGGCAAAGAGTCGGAAAGCTGCGTACGTAATGTCATTCCAGTAAGGCATTTCAACTCTCTGAGATCGTTGTTTAAGGTACGAACATAAACAATATAGAGCAATACCACGAATTCCATATGAAGGTAATTTGGAAAGTAAAATGTCATGATCAATGACGTCAAAAGCTTTGAGAGATCTAAAATAATCCAATAGGTGCCTCGTTTTGATCCAATGATGAGGCGACATCTTTAAGAAAAGAAAATATAGCTGTTTCCGTGATTTTGATTTTCTAAATCCATGTTGGCAATCTGAAAGCGCGTCGTGTTTAGTGAGAAAGGTTTCCATTCAGACGTAAAAAGTCTCTCTAATATTTTTGAAAAACTGATAGAAGAGAAATGGGCGATAATTTTGAATTTCATTTTGTTGCCATTTTTGAAAAGCGCTTAATTTTAGCTGTTTTGAAAATATCTGGAAGCGTTCCAGTGCATAAAGATGCATTAAATATGTGAGTTAACGGGTGTATAATGGCATACGCACAAGTCTTTAACAAAGAATCCGGGAATTCATCAAAACCAGTCTAAACAAAATCAAAGTAAAGTTCATTTGAAACCACAAAGTACAAGAGAAACAGATGCCAAAACTCCTACAATGAAGGGGAAGAAAAGAAAAGTAAAGCACACAGTATGTTTGTAAAAAATGTGAAACTAAATGTTCTTGCAAATAAAAAAATTATTTGGAAACTGTTTGTTAGCTGTCTTCATGTAACTAACACTGCTATTGATAAGGCATGAACATGATTATGACTTCTTGTTTAGTATTGAATTTATGTAATATACTGTTTTCTTGTTCTACATCGTTATGTTCAAATAAATTCTCTAAAATACACGATATAAGCTGACATTCATTGCTCATTAAATACCTTTCTAAAACTGCATTCAATGTAAATAATATATTTCGTCCAATATATCCATAGAATGTTAAAAAAAAAGTGTGGTTGCAACTCTTCTAATCAGGTGTTCTTTAGGGCTAGGCCACGACCCACCTTAGAATACTGTGTTGGAGAAGCTAATCCGAACGCTTCCACAAGATTTGTTCTGAAGAGTACATTCTTTCAATGTACTATCGAACGCTTCCACAAGATTTGTTCTGAAGAGTACATTCTTTCAATGTACTATCAGGTAGCTTGTTAAAGAAATCTTGTACATTTGCAAGCTCCTACTCTAGATCATACCGTTCCATTCTTATAGATTTACATTAGAATAGAACCTTGCAGTTCAAATTATCCCATTAGCACTATCATACACGCTATACATAACAAAAATATCCTATGAAAATGGTTAACCTATGGGGTAGCAACACTGACAAATGTTTTCCCTTCAGTGATGCAAGCTCTGCTCCGTGTATTGTAAACAGCATTGTGTAGGTGATACAATATCTAGTGACTTGTCATCCCCTGGGTGCAAGTGGTTTGCACGGCCACCACTAGATGGCAGCGCTAAAACGTGAAAATATTTGGAAATTTCTTAGAATCTTCTGGATGGTTCTGAACACAAATCATAAATTCCCCAACAAAAGTCAGAGGCACATTGAATGGCACTTCTCGTCTTGATTGAAGGACAGGAAGGAAATAACCCTCGGTGGCTCTTGGAAAGATGCAGGTTACTCAAATACTATATATGCAAAGCTTGATTTCTAGTGGAATGGACTTCCGGTACACCACAAATAATTATTCAATTATATCATACAATGTAACTATTTATATTAAATTAATAATTATTTTGGGGTGCATTCCGGAACCTACCATTTTATAAATCAAGCATTGTATAAATGTATTAAGCTTTCTCATTAAAGAATCCAGTCTCTTCATTCCAAGATGCTTGCAATACAATAAATCATTCGCACAGACACACTTTTAATATATTCAGAACGGTTTGTGGTATTATGTAACAAATAGCTCAATTTACTAACAATTATTTACATGTGGAAATATAATTGAAAACTTGAAATAAAAAAGGATATAAGTGCCATTTCTGTTAAATTTACATTTTTACCAGAATAATGATGAATTAATGAAGCCCTATAACATAAATAAGAACAGTAGTCCAGATGCATTTCTTGATAGTGTTATGGGGTGATTATAAAAGGTATGAGTTGTATGTGCCGATATGTTTAATGTGTGTGTGTGTGTGTGTGTATGTATGAAAATGGCACTTACATCCTTATTTCAAGCCTTGAATTGTGAAGTGTAACTGAGAAGTGCCAAAAGAAAAAGTCTTGAGAAAGTCAAGAAAACAATATTACTTTGAAACTAATATTCTTTATTACATTTTGAAGATTTCCAGTTGTTATTTAGTTTAAATAAAAGATACTGATGGTGAGTAGTGTAGTACAGACTCTCTCATAGGCATAAAAGTACAACAAAATTGTGGTTTTTGGAAAAGATGTAAATGCCATGCAAAATGTCTTTAGAAACTGATTAAAGTATAAGGAGCATATAGCATGATAGCTTAAAAAAACAATATTATTTACGATTAAGCATAATTTACAAGGGATGAAATACTGTAGTACACAACTGACAACAGAAAGTAAACGAAGTACATTTTCAAAAATATCTAATATTATTTATTCATAGTTTTATTTTTATTCAAGTTTCCCAGCATTTCTTGCTTACAAAGTCCTTCACAAAGTCATGATACTTTGAATATATATATCCCAGTATTGCCAGAAGAAATTTCTTCTTCTTTGCTGTGATTTTATGATTTTTGTTGTTTTGCTGTAATTGGACTGAGTGATCTTCAAAGTCAAGGGGGGAATAAAGTGCAAGACATTTGTCTTGCACTTTATTCCCCCCTTTCATAGCACTGAATGTGTGCATTGCTTCACTGATACACGTTTCCTCTGCTACCTCCATGACTAACAAAAATATTATTTGATAGTCCTGGGAGAAGTGGATGAAACTGGTATCCATAAAACCTTCCTCTATAATTTTGTAATATTAATTAAATTACTAGCTTCAGATTGCTGCAAAAATCACGCAATACTTTAGCTGAGGGCAGAAGTTTCCCTGATTTTATTTCAGCCACTAACATATGAACATCTGTGAATGGGACATTCTCAGTTAACAATGGGACCATAACCATTTGAAGATTGGATTTTGTTAACCTGGATTTAAATAACGGACCTGTTGGCACGTAAACAGTTCTGCAGAGCGTGCTGATGCTTGTATCGCTCCTTACAGAAAAACTGTTGGATTTGTGTCAATCTTAATCTATTGGAGAGAGTTGGAACTACAAAGAGGTTTGCTTGACTTACACTCTTTTCCATATAACTAGCAAAGGCACATATAGCACTTTAAATGGGAAAAAACATTTTTTCCTCTGTCGGACTTATATCATTTCCCAGTTCCACTTCACAATTTACTGTTGTGGCATGGAGAATGCTTATTTGCTTGAAGTGTAATTATGTTGCCACATACTTACGAATGGAATACATTAATAATTGAAATGTGCTTTTTATGGTTCTAAATAAATTTTTATCTATTATATTCTTGAACAGGGTATGAGCTGTAAAGTCATTGCAACATTTATCAAGTTTGCTGCTGAGAACTATTACTACAAACTTAATTTTGGATAAGGCATAGCTCATTTCACCGATCAAAAAATAGGTTTACTCCCGCAGGTAAAATATCAACTGAAGCTCTAGAAATATTACACTAACTTTTTTTTTCTCAAGAATGCTATCTCTTCTATCATCTATACACATTATTATAACACATCTTTGTATGACTTGAATGAATTAGTTAAAAACTAACATTTTGATATTTTTGTGTTTAACCAGGTCTAGAATTCTGAAGTAAAGTATGAAGCTCATTCTATTTCTTCTTCACACTTTCCAAAAATAAAAATGATCCTGGATTACACTATGTTAATTACTATGGACAGATATTGTTAGGGGAAAAGAAATAAGAAGCACTTTAATTTATAATTCTGACATTTGCTCATACTACCTATGCCAAATCACGTATCTCTCTAAACTGAATACCTCAACTTTTTATATATACATACATATATATATATATATATATATATATATATATATATATATATATATATATATATATATATATATATATATATATATATATAAAAACACAGTTTAACTATTATAATAAATTATAATTGAAATGAACTTCCATTGCTTTTAAGGAAAGCTATCACAACTCGAAAAAAAGTATTTTTCTTTTTATTCATGGTAACACAAAAAGTTTGTACTTCGGATGAGTGAACTATCTAAAGCTTGTTTGCTTCTTACACAATGCCCCACACATCACCACATTTATTTAGAACTGAATGTTTGCAACTCAATTGTTTGTTTGCAAAAAATGTTTTGTTTGTTTGTTTGCAACTCAATTGCAACTCATTGATTCTCCCCAAAATTAACTTTTTTAGAGTTGCAATAGTTTTCTTCAAACCCGACACATGAAAGCAACCTGTCCAAAAACTTAATACAAGTGAGAACTCACCCGGGTTTCTGCACCACTTCTCTCAACACCCGCACTGCTTCATCATTTGACATGTCCTCAAAATTTATGTCATTTACTTGAAGTATCATGTCCCCAGGCTCTATGCGACCATCAATAGCCACTGCTCCCCTAAAAATACGACACAGAACACATTTTGCTGTCAGGTCTACATTCCCATATTTCTAACATAATAATACATTTATTCAATTCATTTTGAGGAATTGGGCAAAAAAAGAAAGAATGAAATAGTACGATATAAATGTAATTATTTTGGATACTTCATTTTTGCCACTTACGACATTCCACTTTAAAATATGCGTAAGACTTCATTGACAGGAAAACACATTCTTCATTTAAAGAAGGACGCTTCAAAATTATGTAAACTATTTCACCACTACATTTTCACAACTTACCCTTTCATGATGGACCCCACATAAATGCCTCCATCCCCTCCTTTGTTGCTCTGACCTACAATACTGATTCCTAAGAAGTTAACCGTGTCCATGTTCAGTGTCACAGTAATTATGTTCAAGGACATGGTGGAATCTGTGATGGATGAGAAAGAAGATGTGCGTGACATGGCAGGGGGAGCACGATGTCTGCGACGACGTTGTGGTCGGCGACGACCCAATTGCAGACGCGACACACTGCTGTGTTCTGTACAAATAAGAAAGAAAATTAGAACAATAATAAATAGTTATTGAGGCTGGTCTTAGTACTTCATGCAAATCATTATTTTCTCCCTTTCTCAGAACCGTTGAATTCTGTTGTATTGTTAACACCTTTACAGAAATACTTATAAATTTTTACTTTTAAACATTTTTTAATAAAAAAAAATATTAAGTATTAAAGTTTGCAAAGTACAAACATTTAAGTTCAACACTGAATTTTATATCTTCAACATGTTACTTTCTATTATTTATGTGAAATTGAATTCAAAAACTTAATGTTCAGTTTTTATACATTAATATCAAGTAAAATACTCACATCATCTTATACTAGTACATTTTATGAGCAGTAATATTATTACCTGTTCCCAATGTTTGTCTGTCCACAGATAAATTTGTTGCTCTCCCAGTGGTAGTGGTAATTCTACTTGAAGCATCATCTTCAGACTCAAGAAAACTTGTAGTTTCCAAATCTGAACTCAACATTGATGAAGATTCATATCCATGACCAGAACGATGTTTTGAATGGCCATTGATGCGTACACCTAAAAGTATTGAAAATAAATAGTATTTTAGTCATTTGAAATAGAAATCTTACAGGTAACACTGAAGTTAGTAGGAACAATAAAAAAGTAGATGTGAACTCAAAGCATCAAGTGTTTAACATACTGAATCTTATACTCTTTTAAAATTCATAGTCTACTGGCATGTACACAATGAAAAGTATAGAACAGTACCCTACTTATGGGGAAAAATATTCAAATTGGAACAGCAACATGTAGAAGGTGATTTCAGTATACATAAAGTAAGAATTCAGATATTCAAGAAGAGACAAGAAATAAAAAAGGATACGGACCAGTCTCCATAATACTAGGGTCAATGTTTTGAATTGAACACATATAAAAGTATTTTTTCAAACAGAGAATCTCTGATAGGAAAAAATAATAAACATAAGATTTTAAAAATAGGAATTAAATAAAAAAAAATACAAATAAAAAAATTGTCAGAGAATTCCATATAAAATTTTAAAAAAAAGAAACCCAACAAAAGCAACCGCATGACGATCCATATTGAAGTCAAAGAATATCTGAGTAGAAATGTCTCAATTACACAAAGAATAGCCAGAATATAAAATGCCCAGAAAACATCATTCCATCACATAAATTTTGTGTATTAAACAAAGGAATTTGCACAACCTTCAATTCAAAAGTAGGTTAACTCTTAACAACATAATATGTACACACAAAATAAGAGTTTTTAATTTTATTTTTATCATTATTTTTTTTCTTTTGGAAAAAAAAAAACAAACTAGCAAATTAGTAAATCTACTTTAAAACTAAGAAAATTAAGGAACACTATCAATTTGTACAAATAATATCGCAGAAAAAAGGCTTGTCTGCATTTCAAATATCATTAATGTGATACCATTTTGATGAGCTTAAAACTTCCATTGAAACTATTTCAAATTTGTTACAGACAATTTCCATTACTCAGACATGTCATGATAAAAAGCATATTCACTCAAAATATATTCTATTTATCTAGCTTAATTTTGTCTGTGTGTGTGTGCGTGCGTGTGTGTGTGTGTGTGTGTGTGTGTGTGTGTGTGTGTGTGTGTGTGTGTGTGTGTGGGGTTGTCAGTCCATCCGTCCGTGTCCGCTCTGCGGGCCTGTCGTGTGTCCGTCTGCGTGTGTGTCTGTCTGTCTGTCTGTCTGTCTGTCAGCCTGTCTGTCTGTCTGTCAGCCTGTCTGTCTGTCTGTCTGTCAGCCTGTCTGTCTGTCTGTCAGCCTGTCTGTCTGTCTGTCTGTCAGCCTGTCTGTCTGTCTGCTGCCTGTCTGTCTGTCCTGCCTGTCTGTCTGTCAGCCTGCCTGTCTGTCAGCCTGCCTGTCTGTTGCCTGTGTGTGTGTGTGTCAGCCGCTGCCGTGTGTGTCAGCCCGTGCCTGTGGTGTGCTGTGTGCAGCCCGCCTGCTCTGTGGTGTGCTCAGCCCGCCTGCCTGTGTGTGTGGTCAGCCCGCCTTGCTGTGTGTGTCAGCCCGCCTGCCTGTGTGGTGTCCAGCCCGCCTGCTGTGTGTGTGTGCTCAGCCCGCCTGTTGTGTGTGTCAGCCTGCCTGTCTGTGTGTGTCAGACCGCCTGCCTGTCTGTCAGCCTGCCTACCTGTCTGTCAGCCGCCTGTCTGTCAGCCTGCCTGTCTGTCAGCCTGCCTGTCTGTCTGTCAGCCTGCCTGTCTGTCAGCCTGCCTGTCTGTCTGTCAGCCTGCCTGTCTGTCTGTCAGCCTGCCTGTCTGCTGTCAGCCTGCCTGTCTGTCTGTCAGCCTGCCTGTCTGTCTTCAGCCTGCCTGTCTGTCTGTCAGCCTGCCTGTCTGTCAGCCTGCCTGTCTGTCAGCCTGCCTGTCTGTCAGCCTGCCTGTCTGTCAGCCTGCCTGTTCGTCGCCTGTCGCTCCGCGTGGCGCGCGTGGCGCCGGCGCGCGTCGCGTCGCGGCGCAGGCGTCCGTCTGTGCGCCTGCCGTGCATCTGTGCGTCCGTCTGTCTGTCTGTGCGCGCGTCTGCCTGTCTGCGTGCGCGTGTGTCACTGCAGAACAATAAACATGGCAGCGAAATAAATGTATACAAAAATGGAAAAGCAGATTAGAGAGTATTGAGCATTTTCTGCCCAAAATATTAAAAAATAAACTGGATCCCAAAAGATTGTAATGAACATATTAAGTGACTGGAAAGAAAAGTGGGGAAAAAACCATAGTGTGAGCAGTAACAAATTTCCATGAAAAATATTTGGGTTTTGGGAAAAGTGAGAATTAGAGGCAAAGAAAAATATGTAAATTTGGTTTTATATAAGGACAAGCAATAGATGAAATTTTAAAAGAAATTGAAAAGAAATCAGGGAAATGGAATACACTGCATTCAAAACAGGAGATGGGAGATCCATTTGCAACACTATTGGATATGTTTATTAGGAAAGATAAATAATGAAAAACAAAATTGTATTTTGTAATTTTAATAAAAAAAAAATTAAAAAAAAAAAATTTAAAAAAAAAAAAATTCCAATTTGGGCCAATTAAAAAAGGTTAAATTTTGGGAAATGTAGAGAATTTATATATTTTAATAACATGAAATATTCTTACAAAACAAAGGAAAAAAGTAATTTTTTCTACTTTCCCCTTCTTTTTTGTTGATTGTACGGGTCAAAACAGGACATAAACACCTGAAAAAATTATTGAAACATGTCTACCATCAATAGACAATCGCAAGGATAATTGAAGTCAATATTCATAGGCATAACATGGTTAAAAAATTAAAACTTATATAAGATGGTAAAAACAATTTTTTTTTACTTCCTCCTGGTAAATTGATTTGAATCTGAGAAACTTTTTTTTTTAAATTTCAATTACTTTTTCAATAGAAAAAATATTTACCTCCTGAGACAAGTTTTGCCCATTTTAATCTACCACCACCCTTTGCGAACAGGAACAATGGGGCAAAAGTAAATTGGGAATCATTAGTTAATGTTAAAAAATTGGGAAAAAAGAGTTGAGAAAAATGCACTTAAGTTTCATAATTTAAAACAATCAGAAAATATCAGGAGAAAAGGGTTGAAGCTGCATAAAATACTTTGTGGTGGGACCCGCTGTGTGTAGCCTCATTGTCAACCTCTGCCGCCAGAGGAACTTTTGTCTTGGTGAGCACAGCAGATGCACTTGGCTCTTGCAACAGTTGTCAAAATTATTGTTGTGAGTGCACCAAATGCTCTTGTCTTTCAATTTAAAATTGTTATTGTGAGCATAGGAAATGCTCTTGCGTCATTGCCAAAATTACTGCCTAGCGGCTAGCGGGTTTTTCCCAAACCATATATCTCCCACCAGTGGGCCACCGCCACAGCCGGAACAAGCTCTAAGCTCCCGACCTGTCTCCAGGCATATGTAGTAGTGTAGTGCATGTTAGTGTAAGTAAAGGGTAGGATAGCACAAGGAATGGGATGGAAAGATGGTGTGCAATCCGTGGCCCTTTAGGGTACTGCTCCAACATTCGCCTTGTGTTGATCAGAGAAACCATAGAAAACTATTGATCAGAGCAACCAGCCACTAGAATTCTCCTCCAGACAGTGACTGAATTCAATCTAGCTGACAAGCTAGTGTCGAAAAGACTGGCAGCATTGGGTCTCCAATGTAGGTCCCCCCAGTCAGGCGGACTGCAGTGACATCCGCTGCCCTAAGCCATCTCTCCTGGTTCGGTCGGTCGGCCAGACAATCGGAAGAAGAGACCAACGCTCAGAAAGCAGAACCGGCAGCTAGATGGAAAGAATTGAAGCCAGACACGACGACGAGTAGACAAAGAGATAAGTAGGTCATACATGCGGAAAGACGACGGATGAACAGGTGAGGATGGACGTGCGGTCAAATGGGGAAAGATGAGTGGACAGATGGCAGGACATATCTTGACAAACAGAGTCTGCAGAATGGGTGGAGAATTGGCAGAACGAGCAGTCTGACAGCATGCCCAGCTGACACTGTTAATGCATGTGGCACATACAAGATTTAATTTTTTCTTCTAATTTTATATTCAGATTAACATCTTTACTAATTAACTAGATGTTACCATGACTTGGTTTGTAACATCTTGTCTTTCACGCCTTTTCATATTTTCCCCACAAGAGAACATATTGAATCATTCAATTGTTTTCTTTCTTTTGTTTTTCTCGTAACCACGATCCTCTTGATCCAGCCATTTACCAAGCACCAAAACGAAGTCGAAAACTAGTAAAATTACTCTGTAAAAACCATGATAGAAAGTCATGGTCGTCTCTTTCCACCACAGTAAAAAACAAATTTTTTTAATGGAGATTGTATGTAGCTATTTTAGAAATTAGAGATAATGAATTAAGTGTCAATGCCATGGAAAAAATTAATACTCGAACATACACCAAGGACTGAGTGGAAAAGAAAGCTTTAACTTCAACAGAGAAAAGCAAGTCTTGTAAAGTAGTGAAAACTAAAAAAGCACAGTAAATAGTGTGTGATCAGAATTCTTTGTTATCTGATGAGTCAGCACCAGGAGGTGTTCCTTACAGTGACATCGATAAATATGAAGATACTGATGATTATTGGAAGTTGATAGGCAAGGCTGCATTATTTGTAGGAAGGGGCAAAGGGAAAATAATAATACTGCAGTTGCAAATCTTGAGCTTGTGCTGCATGTGTTGGGTGGGAAGAGCATCAAGCCAAACAGACACCCCAGACAGAAGGTTTTTGTATATGAATTTTATTAATACCCAACTAATTCAACTTTTGATGCTGCTGTAGCCTTTGTTAAGTTTTTTAGGTAATACAAGCTTACTGTGTATTGTTTCTTGAAAGATTCTTTTGCTGCATTGTACAATGAAATATTATACCTTGTTTAATATGTTGCCTACCTTCTATCTTACTGCCTCGTATGGGAAAGATATCAAAAAAGGCAACTTCATTTTGAATATCTTTTTTCATCAACTAACAGCAGAAGAATCTTGTTCTTTTTCTTATTTGTTATTGTTGTAATTAAGTGAAGAGTTGGAGCAGATCCTCATGTACATTGCAAGTTTTATTTTTGTACATAGGGAGGGAGATTGAATACGATATTTTTTCTTGGAATATTTTACAAAATTTAGAAAATATTAATCCTCCTTAAAATTTTTAAAACAAATTTTCAAAAAAAATGAATAGTAAGACTGCAACCAGATAAACTGTCTTGCATAACAAATTTCAAAAATCTAACTTAAACCACTTTCAAGTAATAATTTTTGTTGTTAAAAAAAATCATTGTTTTTCAAAGCATGCCTAAAATTACAAAAAACTATTATCATTCAAATGGATTTAGTTTGAGACCTGTGGTTTGGACCAATATGTTGCACTTCTAGTACATTCAGTTCCAATACAAAATATGTAGGTTACTGGGAAGTTTAACAAATATTGTTGATTTTGGTAGGTGACCTTAAAAGTCTTTACAGACACTGATACATCCTGTTGAATTTTCTATTGATTTAAATTTATTTAAATAATGTAATATCTTCTTTCTACCTACTGAATCATCAACAAATGAAACATTCTCAATTTATTTTTTATGAGGGAATTAAAAAAAAAAATCAGTTGTAAGATTGAAGAAAGAGGAAAAAAAGAGGGAACAAGAAAATAAAGAGGATTCGGCCCTGTGTCCTCTTACAGCAGAATCTGTCTAAACCGGAACCTGTACAAGCCAGAAACCTGCCTTAAACGGGAAATTTCTCTGGACCATGAAGTTATATGGTATTTTACACAGCATAAAATGGAATCTGTCCAACGCGGAGCATAGTACTCTGAAGGGGTTATGCATTGTGCGTCAGCAAGCAGTCTGATTACAACCATTAGGCAGTGAGGTGGTGTGTATTTTTATGAGTTTCACAATGCAAAAACCATAAAATTCTAACATTAGATGAAAACATCACACTTATGGAAACAAGAGAAACTCTCAGGCTGTCAATGAATGTTTAAAATTCATTTATTGGTTATTTCTTCCGTAAATATATTAGATGTAAATTTAATTTAATAATCATAATAAAATCATGCCATTTATACTTTACTTTAATTATTTCTTAACTTATATTAATTTACTAGTTTCAGGACGGAAACATCAATACCACAAGGGTCATAAAATGAACAAACCTGCATAAAACGGAAACCTCCTTAAACCGGAATTTATTTTAGTCCTGATCGATTCCAGCTTAGACAGATTTTACTGTGTAAGCATACAGGACTCTATTAAAGAAAAAATTTGGAGTAATATAGGAGAAAATTTTCAAAATGTCCTAAGGGTTTCATGAAAGGGACCCAAAATTTAAATATCCAATATGCAGGACCTCTAGTGCAGCCATATCAGCAAGGTAATATCCACAGAAGACATTCCTATGCAGCACACACTTCAGGAATGGTCAGAGAAAGGAACAGACAAACATTTTTGAAAAATACCTTTTGTTCTCAGGGGCCCACAAAATTTGTCTAAAAAGGCACCAGTTTAAGCATACAAGTACAGCATAGAGCATTGCATTTTTAAGAGGCAGAAAAAAGAGGTGGAAGAGGATGAAGAAAAGCAGGGGGAAGAAGATAAGGAGTAGGAGTAAGAGTAGGAACAGAGAGAGTGATAAATTAAGAATAAGGATATGGTAAACATACCATATTTTCTAAAATATGGTATGTTTACCTTCTTGTTTTTCCAAAAATTGGTTACATCAAATAGGGGGAAGACTTTTACTCAAGTATTTCAAAATGAAGCAAAAACATTTTTTTTAAGTTGTCTTATTTCTGAAATTATGTTACAAATGGATATATACTTTTATTTGAGACATCTCGCTTGCAATTTTCTTAGAATCTACAAATCCTCCTACATATCCAATTTTCTTAGAAGCTGCTAAGAGTGAAAATTGCAGGGACTTGCATGAAAATCAACATTAATGCAATGAATAACATACTACCAAATTTTCTTTGAAAGACAAAGAGGACTTTGATGTGAGAGAAAATAGAGAGACCTATAGTCGAGAAAAAACAGTAGTAAACAAATTGTTCTTCTAAGAAGAGAATACAAGAAGACAATGAGGAATTCGCCTTGGTAAGAGATAGTACATTGATTTTTTCTATTCCGTTAAAATTCTCTTTTATTCTCCGCACATCGTTAGGCAAGAAAATTCAGTGCTTTCACTTCTTGCCTGGCTTGCAGTCAACACTTTTCAGAACCTGATAAGACAATTAATGCATACAGCATGCACACTAACTGCTTTAAGCCAGAGCATCACAAGTATGACATATTTGTTTATTAAAAAATACCGGGTCCTCTTTTGACTGAAAAAAGCAATAATCTAGGTGGTAATAAATTTCGAACATGCCATAGCCAAAAGTATAAAATTAAATGTGCAAGTCAACATGCACTTGCTGATATGCTAAAGTATAAAGGCCACTATCTAAAATCACGAAAAAAGTGCAAAATGACAGCCAAGATGGAG
Source organism: Teleogryllus oceanicus (assembly GCA_964035755.1). Classification (NCBI taxonomy): domain Eukaryota; kingdom Metazoa; phylum Arthropoda; class Insecta; order Orthoptera; family Gryllidae; genus Teleogryllus; species Teleogryllus oceanicus. Next base: position 35,581,138 of record CAXIVR010000001.1, on the reverse strand, counting down.
CATCTCAGACAGCCTCCTTGCAAATTGCACAAAATTTGAAGGCACAATCACAAAAAAGGCAGGTCAGTATTAACAGTAATTATCCTGTTCAAATACTTTATTGTAAAAATATCAATTATAATAAACATATGAAACAATAATTGTTCAAGCATACCTATATCGTAAATTAATAAACCATAAACAACTTCCTAAGCATGGATGAGGAAATGCAAAGATATGTTTTACAAGGAATACCCAAATTACAGAAGACATTACAAAGAATAAATAATATGAAGAATTTTGAAATATCTATTCCTAGAAATACACACACACATACATACATACATACATACATCACACACACATGCACACTTTTTTGTCTGTAATTTAAGTCATTTCAGAAACAAAAATAATTTCCTTTTTGCAGAGTGTAAATTATTTTCACAATATCATTTTCAATAAGTTACATTTGTATTTTATTTTTAGTGATTATGCTGTGGTCATGAAACTTTCAACGAACAATGCAAACAAATTAATATACATGAATGGGTAAGCCTTTTTTCTATATCATTAGTATAAATACATTCTGATAAACTCCAACTCACCATTATATTTATTGTACTTTTCATATTTGTCACCATGGTGCCTAGATCCTTTGTGAATATTATGATGGCCTACAATGAAAGGAAATAAACCAAAAAGCAAAACTCAATATTACAAAATATGCCATAATACTGTGAAGATGCGGAATACATCCATAACATAATACATAAAATAATGAAAATACAATTCAAATTTAATTGGAACTCATTAATAAACAAAATGTGCAAATTTTAGAAACATTGTAATTTAAAAAATAAAGCCAATAATAATGCACACTAAAATTCTGAAGCAGAACTAAGCTTGTCAGAATCACACAGTAGTTCACAACATTTTGCAAGTTTTTGTTCACTCCAAAGTGTTCCCAAAGCTCTTTGTAAAGATCTGTATGCAAATTAAGTAATTTTAACACTACTATTTATCCTTGCTAAATACAAAACTTTCAGTATCCACAAGACACTAACTTGTGCATTTATTATTCAGAAAATGACAATCTCAAAATCATCCCAGCAACTAATGACAAACTATTTAAGCAATAAGTTCTAACATATGCATGCATGATAAGCAGCCAAAGCAAGCAGCTATCATGTTTTCCACAATTTTAAAATAAAAGAAATTTTGCAGAACTTACCGTGATTTTACTGTACACCTTATTTTTAATTTATTCTTAAAACTTACCTTGACGAGAACTAATGATGGATTCAGTTTCTGTGCAAGTTGTATCTTCCAAAGTTGTTCTAGGATTGTGAACTGTATTCACAATACTAAAATAGGAAAGACATATTTTAGCAAATCATCTAATCAGTAATACTTAATGACTTCAAATCAAACTAATTTTTGAAGGATAAAATACATCAGTATTCTAGTCAATTTCTATGAATAGGGGACAAAAGAGAGATCATTTTCATTCCCATTTGTGATATTCATAAAATAACAGCTCTTTTGATCATTACTTCTCAAGAAAGATGGATAAAAATATTCAGCTTAAATCCTCCACAAATTTGGCATCAAAATTGAAAAAAAATTTATTTATTAAATGCTTTCATAAATATTATCTTACTGAAACACTTATAAAATACTTACTGCATATCTGCTTGGCGGTCCAAAGGAACTTTCATGTCTGAATGAGTGACACTTTCAGTGCACTGTGATGTACCATCTGATACATTGCTGCCTTCTGCTGACACCAACTATAACAAAAAATTAAACCTAATTTCAAACACTACAACATCCAAAATACAAATTTCATAATACATTTGACACTGGACAGTAAAAAGCTTTCACAAATGTTTCAAGCCACTGCCAAATTATAAAATGCCTTTAGTTTCAATAACCAATCAAATGAGAAAGAACAAATGCATATTGTGTGTCACATTTTACAACTAGAAAGGTCTACAACAATCTCTGATGAATTAATATATGAAGAAACTTATCTCTACACCTTCCCCCTCATACAAATCAACAATGTTGGGGAAAGAAATCATAAATTTGTGAAAACTGGTTTTGTTATTTACATTTCTTTGTTTCCAATCTTTCACAACAGATCATTTATCAGTTCTAGCATTTCAATTAATCCAAGCAACAAGGAATTTACAGTAAATTGATGAAGTGTCACAGCAAATTAATAATTATAGCAAGACATATTACTAACTGTAAGACTAGTTCGACTAAAATATACCGACATTTTCTAAATAATACTAGCAAAATTTCTTTGAATGTAAATATCTGATATTAAGAACATTCATTATGAACCTTTCAAAGTATTAGGACAAAAGTAAAAATCAAGCCATATAATGTGGCTAATATTATAACAAACACAGATTGCTTGATCTTCAAAACATTCATCTAAAAAAGTGAATAAAAAAGGACTTTCAATTTTGGGAGTAGTTTTGCATTCAACACATCATGTTTTCCAAAAGTTACAATTTACTAAATATTTCAGAACAGTATGGTCTAAGAAAAAATTGATTCAACAAACACAGTATGGAAAAAGTATTATAGGGATGTTATGAAGAAATAGGTAACAATGAAAACTTGTATTAAGGAAAGCTAAACTCCTCACACAGTTTTTTCTTAAAAACAAGTAAAAGTTACAATTAATTAGAAGGCATATTTTTGTTAGCCCAAAAGATACATTCCACTCAAATTATATATCCTACAAAACATAATGATCATAAAAGTGCAATTCTAACCTAACCAACACTCTTTTCAGAAAAAACAAAAACAAAAAAACAACAGCAATCACCATTGTATTCCCCGCTTCACAGTGAAATTTGACAGAAAACTTAATACATTCATCAGACATACTATACAACATTCCAAATAGAAGAATGAAGATAATTTGACATTTATCACATTTATTACTAATGTGTATATTCATCACTAATGCACATTCGCACTTATGTGTATTGTGTTCCTTTCTTCACTTATATTCTCTACTTCAGCTAAAATAAAATGTAAAAAGTAATTAGCAAGTAGCCAAAGTTTATTGATGGTTGGCACACATGCTTCTATAACATTTAAGTTTGGTTACACATTTTCACTGTTCTGTATGCTATTTCTAATGTACAACCTATGATTTAAGATATAAATAACATACAGTAATTCATTTGGATAAATTAAACACAACTATGAAGCAAATTCAAAAATTAAAGACGAACAATTAAAGCAAATTCATGACTCTTTACGCCCCTTCGGGATTTGTGAAACACAGCAAAGATATTAACTATCAACAAATTATAACCTTTCAATACATAAATAAGTACATGGAATTTATCAATATATCAATTCCCAAATACAGTAACTATTAACACTATCACAACTTACAGAACTGTCATTTGAAGAAAACAAATTTTCTTGTGGAGATCGTATTCATGAAGAAAATTTTCATATACATTGTATAATTGTAGTAGTGATAAAGTTAATTCAAATGTAGTCTAAATGTAATTGATACACCCAGAAGAATAATAGAAGTTCATTCACCTATGATGTTCAAGGTGATCTATTATTAGATTAATTGACATCTGACCAATTACATTTTGAACAAGCAACATACCCCTCTAACGCACTTCTACATTTTCATTGGGATATTTTAATTTCCATAAAAAGATGCTTAGTAGACAGAAGTTTGTTAACTCTTAGAAATAAGTCAGTTTTCAATATTTTATGTGTTATACTAATATCAGCATGAGCCGTATTGAATTTCAATTTCATAACTTACCAATTCTGGATCTCACTTTAATCTATACTTATATTGTACAAAACTGACTATTATAACGACACACATTCACAGAATTACAATTTTCTCAATTTTGTTTTCGAAAGGAATTGGACATCAAGATGACAGTGACCCTTGTTTAAAAAAAGAGTAATTTTTTTTTTCTTTCCCTTCAAGTCCAAATGCATTACTATATCCAGAGTGTGTATCTGAAGTGTGCAATCCTATACATAAAATTACGTTAATAATACACACTCAAAATCTACAATACCTTGAATATTCGACGCATTCCTTCACTTGAATATTCTTACAAACATGTCCCAGTGATATGTATTATGGAGTAACTCACTGCACAACACAACTTACCCACGAAACAACTCTGCCGTTGAAGCATGGCAAATGGGCATCATCATCAATAATTTCTTCTTTAACAACACTGCAACACACCGTTCACAAATATGATAAGTAACAATTCACAGTACCGCCTACATGCACTCACAAACTCAAATGTCAACAAGTCAACGCACTATAGTGACAGGGGACAAATAGACGTATATTAGAAAAAAATCGTGTAGCCAAGACGAGTTATGAATAAAATACGAGCGAACACATAATTTGCACACCTCGAAACACTTCATATGTCAATTCTACACAATTATCTTACCCAAAATCGTCATCCATGGACTTGAAAAAGAACTTGTAATTGGGCCGATTGAGAACATTTTTGAAGTCCGCTAAAGTAACTCGCTCCGGGGCAATTGTCAACTTCACTAGATACGGTGTTTCTTCGTCGTCTATGTGGTAAATTATTTTCGTTTCTTCCATATCAACTATTGCCGAGAAACCAACCAAATCCCTTCATGAGACTCCAATATGGCAGGCTGCAAACAGGCATGAATCAATGTACTGCTAACATCAAATTTGTAATTTAAACAGTATACTCTTATAATAAACACGAAAAAAATCGTCGTTTGAATTTTAAAATTTTAAAATACTAACAACAGTAAAAATAATATTTTATGTCGTAGAAACGTAAGTCAGGTTTGCCTTCACTGTTGCCGCCTCTGGCACTGCTCTCAATTCATTTTTCATACCAATCAACTCGCCAGCCCCCCAGCCTCAGGGACTTTTGTCATTTCATTTTAATTACTTTGCTGATTCTACAATTGTAATATTATTTATTTTTATATTTATGTGAAGCTCAATAACCTTTAAAAAAGAACCTTTCTCCATCTGTTTAAGGTAGAGACCTTACGGCAGAGCCTTGTTCCACTCAGTGCTCAGTACACGCATTGTACATTGAAATAAATTAGCAAGTATAGCTTGTACATCTTGTTTCGTAATTCACGAAACGATAGTCATTTGGCGATGTAGAGAATACCTCAATATGCTCCATTATATTTTAAATCCGTACTTTATTAAATGAACGGAGGATAAAAACTTGATGGCGAAGTTATTCGGCGGCAATTCAAGTAATTATTCACACTATCATATCTAGACGGACTCTTTTTATATAGCTATAAGTTAAGGAATATCCTTTTTGGGGTGCTGAAATCTCCTGGGCCATAAACTAAATCAGTTTTCAATGTTAATTTATTATTGACCAATATCATAAATCTGTATAACATTTAAGGAATTTAGAAAGTTCATTCTAATTGTCACAGGGATAAACGTACATATTTTTGCACCCGGCTTTGAGGTACAACTTAAGAGACAAAAGTATAAAAGTATAGGAGAACATTGGGCAACAATAGTAAAGTAATAGAGCGGTTAGATTCCACCCCACAAGGAGTTTGGCGATACTAGCGCTATTATGGTGCATTTAGGAACTTGGGTTTTTACAAATAGTTGGTTTTTTCTAACGTGGCGGCTGCGGGTAGTATCTCCAAGATGGAATTCGGCACGACTTTTTGAGTCATACTCAGTCCTGCCGCTAGGGTAGCTTGATTTGCAGCACTGCTTGATGCGGTCGCGATCATGCGACATCTTGCGACAGAACTGAGAATGACTATAAAAGTCGTGCCAACTTCCATCTTGGAGATACTACCCTCAGCCGCCACGATAGAAAAACCCAAGTGTAGGAGCCTAGAGATATCCAGAACACGTGACTTTGAGAGCTGATGAGGGCAGCACTATCGCCTGTGGGTGGTGTCAGATGCTGGATGCCGCGAGCTAATGGTTAAAATAAGGCACATGTGTTCATTTTCTTTTACTATACCGAGATTCTTCGTCAGAGGTTTTCCTATGTCTATAATGATTTTAAAACGTTTTTGTTTTGTGTAGATACACTTTCTCGCAGTGAGATGCTCTTTTTTCTCTAAAATGAAGGTGTATTTCCACGCTAATCAAGTTGTATGTGTCAAAGAGGATATCTCTGATGTGAGTGAACTGAGGCAAAAGAGGCGCGAGAGGACTATATTTGGGTTTTTCTAACATGGCGGTTGAGAGTAGTATCTCCAAGATGGAATTCGACACGACTTTTTTTAGTCATTCTCAGTTCTGCCTCAGTTTCGCCTTTTGTTTTTCTTCTTTGTATTTTGTGTGCACTTAAATTGTTTACTTGTATTGTGTCTTGGCCTTAAGCCGCCATCCTGATTGAGGTTTACCTGGGTTTACTCAATCGCTTAAGGCGCATGCCGGGATGGTCCCTTGCTTGCAGTCCCAGGAATAAAGGTAGAATAAATCGTTGGCTTACGGATGAGAGATGTTGGGTCGGGTTTTTCGGGTCTTGGGAATACTCCAAACGGAAAAAATTTCCTAAGCTCTTAAAATTTTCCAATTTGTTAGTTTGTGGAATATTTTAACTTAACTTTTCCAAAAAGAAATTGATTATATCCACATTTTTAATTAATTAATTTTTTTAACTTTATTTAAAAACCAAATAGTTTTACAACACTATATCATTTAATAATTATTATTATTATTAATATTAGGAAATATACGCAAAATCATTTATCATTATCAATGTTTTCAGTTTCTCTCAGGGCTTGAACTTTTGACTTGATATGCCTTCGCTTGTATGCTGACGAGATTCCCTCCCTTTCTAGTTGTTTTTTTTTAGGGGTAATTCAAGAATACGTACGCAATTTTAGCTTCCTCAAAACCTCAATGAACCAATTAACAGAATTTATTAACATTTCACTGATTCTTTTCTCCTTTTCTTTCTTTTTCCTTTCATTTCTCTCTACCGTTCCATTCATCCCGATTCTTTTACGATTTCCTATCAAACTCGTCCCCTCGCTTTACTCCTGTCACCCATGTGTATATCTTCATCCCAAAATTTCGTGCGTATTTTTCATTGAATGACTCCCTTTATTATGTACTATTGTAATATAAATTCTAAATGTGATCAGGCGGAAGAGCAGGCTAAATGGCCTGAGCCTCGCCACAATAAAGACATTTATTTATTTATTTATTTATTTATTTATTTATTTATTTATTTATTTATTTATTTATTTATTTATTTATTTATTTATTTTTATTTATTTATTTTTTATTTATTTATTTATTTATTTATTTATTTATTTATTTATTTATTTGATTTATTTATTTATTTATTTATTTATTTATTTTTATTTATTTATTTATTTATTTATTTATTTATTTATTTATTTATTTATTTATTTATTTATTTATTTATTTATTTATTTATTTATTTATTTATTTATTTATTTATTTATTTATTTATTTATTTATTTATTTATTTATTTATTTATTTATTTATTTATTTATTTATTTATTTATTTATTATTCTGCCGTAAGATGTCGCTTGATCTGTATCACTGCTAGATGCGGTCGCGATCAAGCGACATCTTGTGGCAGGATTGAGAATGACACAAAGTCGAGCCGAATTCCATCTTGGAGATACTACCCTCAGCCGCCACGTTAGAAAACTCCAAGTATAAAAGCGAGAGAGGGGCTCTTTGGAACTGAAAGATGTAACTCGTAAGTCATTAACCAGAAGTTCAATTATCCCCCGGCAAAGCGCTGCAATCGCTAACACCCGCGATTTTCAAAATAGCTCGTATGTACCCTTAAACATTCACATAATTATTCTAATTGTTTGAGAAGCCTGTTTCCAAAAATTACTATACTTGGGTTTTTCTAACGTGGTGACTGAGGGTAGTATCTCCAAGATGGAATTCGGCACGACTTTTTGAGTCATTCTCAATCCTGTCGCAAGATGTCGCATGATGGCGACCGCATCAAGCAGTGCTGCAGAGCAAGCGACTCTAGCGGGAGGACTGAGAATGACTCAAAAAGTCGTACCGAATTCCATCTAGGAGATATTCAGCCGCCACGTTTGAAAAACCCAAGTATATATCCACGTTTACCCTTACTAATGTTTTCATATACTAGCATTGTTAATTCTATGTTTCTGATATTATTGTATATATTATTTTTAGGTTATATATCAAATATAAATTATCGATTTAAAAATTGATTTACTTTCAAAATGTACTATAAACGCTAAATGTTCGTTTTCAAGAAAATACTATATCCGAATTTACAACAAAAAGTGCTACTGCCAATTATAAATATAACTACAAGATTTGTATCAAAATGAACCACATCATTACTTTATTCCTTTAATTTTTCAAATGATGTAAAAAACAGCAATAACTGAATATTACGTAAAAAATCTACTAAGAGGAAGACTGAATTCTTGGAAACCGTCTGCTGGACAACTCTGTGACTTCTACAGAAAATAGTTTGCTATTATTGCCGTTTCAAGTGGTAGGGCTGTTTGTGGATTGTGTTCTTTTGTATGTAGCATTTTCGCTTTTTTGTTTTCATAAAGTTATATACTCTGGAAGGTTTGATACGTGAATGCGAATAAAATTATGATGCTGTCAGGTGGGCAAGATAAAATAAGTAATCATGATAATTGGGACTTTGCAGTGAAACTCCACCACAATGCAACAGAAGCAAGAAAAGCAATCCTATGCCGTGGAAAAAGAATATTGTTAAGAAATGGAAATGGGATGGTAGAAATAAAGAGTATAGTGAGCCATTCCATGTCAAATTCCACAAGAGTTGATTCGACTTTTTTTGTACATTTTTTAAAAATCTGGACATAAAAAAAGACACCATTTTTTTATTTGCCTGAAAATTGATTATTTGTGTAGTTATGCCTATGCTAAATTTTGTAACTTACGCGTACTTAATAAGATATGATTAATTGTTGCTGCGAATGTATTTAATATAAAAATTCTTGTTTTTTTTCATTTAATACTTTGAAATATGTATTTTATTTTCCTGTAAATACATTTTTCAAAAAATAAATATTTCATTAAAGAAATGTACTTTTCTTAAAAAATAAAAATTGCTGTATGGATCTTATTTCCATACTCCAATTGATCTTTTCCATAAGAGGGCGTTTTTATTTGTCAGCAGAAAGCACCTTTGAGTAAGTAGAAAAACTTTTGAGAAAGAAAAGCCAAATAATTGTTCCAGGAGAATGTTATGAGATTCTGTCATCTGTTGGCATTCTTCATTCTCGAAGAGATGTTATTGTACAAACGTGGAAGGAATGTCAAGCTCGTGGCTCATAGCGAAGTCGCAAGTCTTTAACCACTGAGGTCCGGGTTCGATTCCCGTCGAATTTCATGAGAAATTTGTTCCAACAAAAGGAATTTGGCTGCTTTACAAGAGCTTGTGAAATGTTCTAAACCCTCCCCTTTCCTCATTCCTTCCCATTTGTGGCCGCTGGGTAGTGACGCAGGAGCGCGTGGAAGGACGCGCGTACGCGGAAATGCTACCTGGCGGTCCACTTGACAACCAACAGACGAGACGAGACATGCAGAAAAAAAATACATACGAGATAATAAAGGAGTATAACCCCGCACTCAACGCTCGACAAGGGCGCAATAAAGATATGATTAAAAATTAAGGACGCAACAAATCTTATGAAAAGTTATTTCCTGCAAAAAGAATATCTCAGTAATTTTTTAAAATGATATTCTATCCTTAAAAAAAGTGTAGAAAGAAATAATCTGATTTCATATAATATCGAAATAGGCTGTCTGTTACTAATGATTGGATATAGAAAAGTTCCAAATTTTTGTTTAGAGACAGTCAAAAAGATACAATTTTATTTCATATTAAAACATACATCGAATACATAATTTTTGGCAACGTTTCGGAGGGTAAGGTTTACCTCCATCATCAGGCCTTGGCCTTACATTAGTTTTACATAGAAGTAGTAATAAACAAGTCATAGGTGTTGGTTCAATTAAGAGAAAAAACTGTTGGGGAAATGTTGACTAAAACACTTAAAGAAAAATGTGTTGACACCGTTCTGTAGTCAAATCTAAAAAAAAAATATAAAAGGAAGAAGTTATTAGAATAAGTGTCTAATTTGTTGAACTATTAAAATATTAAATACACAATTTTGCGAAAAATGTTAAAATGCTAAACGTAAATATTTATTGCTTACATATACATACATACATACATACATACGGGGTGAGTCACGAAACTTTAGCACCTCCTGGAGTTTCTGAACGGTTGAAGTTATTGCAATGCAATTTTGACGGAAGTACATGAGGGAATGTGGCTAATTGATGCATGTATTGATTTATTTTTATCACTTGTTCCTTATCACTTGTTTTTTCAAATGCAACCATACATTTTTAGTTTATCATGACGAACGTAAAAAGACGAATCCAGTGATAAACATATTGTTATATGTTAGATAAGCATTTCTTGAGTAATTTTAAGTGGCAGGATTTTCGACACTAGTTGGCCACCTAGGCAACGGACGGTGCGCAAACTTTCCTTCATCTACCTTGTTCTATCCTCAACCCTTACTTACACGCACACTAGCATGCACTACACTACCGTATATGCCGGGAGACCGGTTGGAAACTTAGAGCTAGCCCCGGCTGGGGTGATGCGCAGCTGGTGGGAGATAGCTGGTTGGGAAAAACCCAGCCAGTCGACGGTAGGTTGGCGCCGGATATTGCCATTCAACGGGAGATTACCGCCACCTGACGAGGAAAAAACCTACGCTACACTTACGGACTAATGCTCTTTGTAGTTGATGCGCTCGGAACCACTAATAATCAATCAATCATAACATAATACGATTTTTAAAAACGTGGCTTCAATATTGAAATTCAACCATCAAAATAGTATGCATTTAGCACAGAGAACTTTTAACATTTTGTTTTAAATATAACCCCAGATAGTCGAAAAAGATCTTATAGTGTGTTAGGAATATAGATTTTCTTTTTCATTACATTCAATATTGAAGATATTGCAGCAATATCGATGTATGTGAAATCGTTTTGAAACCAAAGAGCACCCAACGAGCTCTCTGTCCGGCGTCCGGTGCACTCGCGGGCCTTGCACCATGTCACGGTCCTGGCACTGTCACTCCATTTAGAGCAAAAATGTGGAGTGCCCACTGGAAATTAAAGCCAGAAACACGTGCACGTATATATATGACACGACGGTATATATATATATATATATATATATATATATATATATATATATATATATATATATAATATGACATGACGCTATGCATAAAATAATGTAAGTAATATTGCAATATAGACTTTCATTAAACATAGCTTTAATTAATTTACATGAATTGCTTACATTATATTATATATTAATGTTCTTCATTTTGAAAATTACATTTCAATCATTCGATGAAGCTGCAATCTCTCGTTTGTTGAGGCACCAGCCGACACTGTGTCATTACATAAAATCTTGGTTAATTCAATGTTTAAAGTTCCCGCATTATGAGAAACATTACGATCATTTTTGGGATTTATGATCATTCTGGATTTTTCTGAACGATTATTAAAGTTCAATGTAGGCGATATTTCTCTCAATGACAATAATGAATACATTTTTCTAAAATAAACATTTTAAAAGCCGACAGTTTTTATAAAAATATACGCATGGCGTCCCTCCTAGTCTAGAACACGTGACATTCATGGCTTCTGAGGGCACCACCGTCTCCTCTGGATGGCAAGTACCGTAGCAATAGCTGGATGCTGTGAGCTAATAGTTAAATTGCGGTATATGTGTTTGAGTATGATTTTCATTTGACACATCGAGATCATTCTTTATTGGAGGTTTTCCTCTGCATATAACGGTTTTAAAAAGGTTTTTGTTTTGTGTAGGTACACTTTCTCACAGAGAGATTTTTCTTTTCTCTCTAAATAGTTGTAAGAAAACATTACTTGACTATCGTGCGAGTTTATTTGTTATCATAATTATATTGAGGAGAGCTATCATTAACTTTATAGGATGGTGGTCAATTTGTTGACCACATGCCATCATTTCTCAGTTTTTTAGTTTTTATATTGAAAACTACCCCTTGACAACATATTAGGTGTTGCTGAATTGATAGTGGTTGCTTAAGAGTCCACTTTTCGTTATCTGAGTTTGACAGGTTTGACTCAATGAAATGATGGTCTATTAACTGACCACTACCCACGTGGGACGTGTATTCGCTGCCATTTTGAGTAAACGAGCTAAAATCATCACACTGAAGACGATATAATTGAGAAAATTCGTTAAATCTAATACGAAGTTATTTAATTAACAGGTATGTTCTATATTTTCTAACTTATACATAAACTTTATAGAATATAAATAAGAATATAAGCAATAACGCAATGAAAACCGCGAGCATAGTAGCTAAATTGGAGGGTCTCTTATTACGTTTTTGTAAAAGTAATGCTTTAGCAAATATGAATAAGTGTTTATGCAATAATTACGTTATATCTCGATAAGTACGTTATACCAGTTTTGTTTGAGTATATTGAACGTACTTGAGATTTTCGGTTCCTTTTCCCAACCTTTCTTTTTCTGCAAAATCCATTACTCGTCAATTTGTTGCAGGCTGTGCTTCAATTCTAAAAATTACATTTTATATCTCGCTCGTGTCTGAGGTCGCAAACTTCCCTCGCTCCCTTCCACGCAAGTGACGCGATGACAAGCAGTCGATCGGCGCATCGCGCACGGAGCTCTTGCGACAACCTACATTTCTTGTGATACAATCCAAAAAAGGGCAATATTACCAGGAACAACCAGAAACAGGACGTGCAGACGGAAATTTGAAAATTTGAATCGTATTCGCCTTTCGTCTATGTACTGGACGATGGTCGATAATCAAGCTGTTGATTCTGAGTGTGGAGGCGATTCGGATGTCGATGGTGTATTGCCAAATAACAATTAAGAATCCCCTCTGGATAAACTTGTTTTTTTCTATCATATTAAAACATTTGTTGGGAATTCTAATATGTATGCTTGTCACAAAGGTACTGATGTTACGTTACTAAAGTTAGATTCAGTTAATATGTGGACTGCTTTCAACTTGAAACGAATACCATAATATATTTTTTTTTGATTTAAAATTTAACATTTTTCCATTCTATTATTTCTGGTATAAGAAGGTGGTCTTTTAAATGACCACCATGCTCAGTAATTCAAGCCATACCAGAAACGGATAGTGGTCTGTATTCGATCCACATATTTTTCTGCCCACATCCATAGAACATGAAAATATAATAATTGTAACTATAACAAATACTTATGTATGTTATAAGCAATGTAATAAAATGATTTTTCTTAACCTTTTCCCAAAAAAGTTTTGTCCAATAAAGAGTTAATTTGCCTAGAAATGAGCAGAAATTAATTTAATTTTGCGAACAAAGATGATACATCCTTTTCCATTGTGACAGTTACTTAAACGAGAAATGAAGACACACGCGTCAACCAATATTCAATACGCGTCAAAATCAACCAATATTTCATTTAGCCTTTGAATAAAATTGTATTCTCACTTATGACCATGTATTCACCTATGTATTTAGTGAGATATATCCTACAAACATTTTTATTGTTCTACTGTAAAATTGTAGGTTTTGTTAGTATTTTTTTCCGGGTCGGGCACCCCTTCAATTCTAGTTTTTTTCTTTGAGGTTACAAGAGCAAAGTATGCTATCTCAATGTTACTACAATTGATTGAAACAGCTGTGTAACTTGTTTTAAGACCAGAGAGTAATTTTTTTACAAAAAGTTTGCAATCTCATAAGATAATTTTTCATATAATAATTTTAGATAGTACTGTGAACAATTGGAAGGATCCTTAGGGACTTTACATGTTTCACATTTTGTAAATATCTTATTGTGTATTTTTTAAGGGTATTATTTTAGTTGTGTACAATTGCTTTGGCCTATTTTTGGCATGGTTCTGGTTTTGTGTTTCTTTTTAATTGGGAATTAAATTTAAATTAGTCAGGGTACTTTGTTCATGCCTTTCTCCCCTATTATTAGTTTTCCTTTTTAATTTTTTTAAAAAAAATTGGGGTTTATTTATTGTTCTATTTAAGTGTATATTGTGGTCAAGCGAAATGTCAAAGCCACAAGCTATTGTGGGGATGCTACACACTTGTTTGTAGTAAACCACTGTTGTACAGAAGCTCCAACGGCATGCAGTGGATGCTGAGCTCTCATCATTCGGGTCGGTACAGACGTTTCACAGAGGAAAGCGCGTGGGAGCACACAAACCAGAGGGGTCTCACTAGATACCAAAAAATAGATTAACCGCAGAACGTCTGTTTGTCCTTCTATAATCAACGCAAGCGTCTAAATCGTTCTGCAAAATTGATATTCCCCAATCGATCTGAATGGATCTGAATCGAGGCTTTGGGAGTTTGAAACGGATATTTTCATTTTTTATTTTTTTTTACATGTAGCTAGAATTTACGTTTTTTTTTTTTTTTTTTGTTTTACGTCGGTGCAAGTTCGATCCATACGGCGCTTCCGTGGCGACGTAGTATGACGGAAAGTTCACTCTAAGGATTTGAGTTTCGGAGCGGAAAAAAATTGTGTTTGTTGAAAACACTTTTACAGATTTATGTAGTAGTACCGGTATAATATGGTGGAGCAGTTAGAAATGATGCGAGAAAGTATGTGCTTTTGTAGTACCACTAGTTTCGATTGATTAGAAAAGAATCCATCCTGTATCCATAATAGCCATCCTGCATATAAAAAAATCTGTAGTAATGAATTGAGTCAATGAGACCACTAAGTTGTCATCTCCCTCATTCCATCAGTCTAATTTATACAAAATTTCTCAAATGCTGAAGTTGAATAATTACCCTTTCACATTTATTAATAAGTTGATAAAACAGACGTCGAAAAGTATTAACATCCAGGATCAGGGTAATAACTCTAAGTCTTATGAATTTATGTCTGATGAAAGGAAAAAATACTTTTGTTTGGCCTTTATCACTTAAATTCAAAAAAGTTAAAGAGAAAAGTTAAAAGTTAAATTTGATATGAAGTTAAAAGATCGGTGAGAAAAACTTTTACTTGAGAACTTTGTTTAACATCAATTGTCCACAATGTTCGAAATCGTGCACTGGGCACACTAAGAGGGAGTTAAAACACGTGTATCTGATGGACAAAACTCGATTACCACGGGCTGGACTCCCACAGGGGGAAACACGATGGGGGAGGTTGTCGTGGTTTCTGGTGGAATGTCGTAGACGACCACCCGGACCCTGAGTCTCGCGGCGTTGCTCATGTCGTTAGCCGAGCGTCATACGGAGTAAATTTTTGGTAGGGTGCCAAACAAATCCTATCCGATGACATAAACGCCATATTGCTCTATTCTTTGATTTTTTCAAAAATTACAAAAATGTAATTTTTTTAACTTCTTTCACGTCGGTAATATATACATTAGAGGCGATTCTTTACATTATTGTATTCATGAGTACATGTAATTTGATTTTTTCGTGTTTCCGGGCGCGTCAACTGCTTTGGTCCCGTTAGTGCCGTTAGTCCCGTTTAGTGTAGTGCATATTTTTCTCGGGAGATGGCGGTGATCTTCCCCCGCTGGATGGCGAGATCCCGCGCCGACCTACCGCCGACTAGTGGGGATTCCCCCTTACCAGGACTCTCCCACCAGCGGGGAACTGCCCCAGCCAGGACAGGCTCTAAGCTCCCGCCGGTCTCCCGGAATATGTGGTAGTGTAATGCATGTTAGTGCGTGTGTGTAAGGGGAGAGGATAGGACAAGGAAGAGGAAGAAAAGATCGCGAGCGGTCCGTGACCCGTTTTGTACGGTACAGCTGCGGCATTTGCCTGGTGTTGATCGGAGAAACCACGGAAAACTACCGATCAGAGCAGCCGTCCGCTAGAATTATTCTCCAGGCAGCGACTGAATTCGACCTAGCTGAAAAGCTAGTGTCGAAAATCCTGCCGCCGTCAGGACTCGAACCTAGAACCTCCCGGTCAGAGGCGCTGCAGTGACATCGGTTGATGCACTGAACTACCGCTCCAGGTAAGGGTACATGTGCTTTAAATAACGTCAAATAAAGTTTCTCGAAAACTCAAGTTTTCTGTGGAAATGAGCTCAATATTCCGCATTTTCAGAAAAACTCAAACGCTATTTTCTCAAAAATGGCTGCATTTTCAGAAACGTTCAAACGCTGTTTTCTCAAAAATGGCTCCAAATTGTTTCTTCACATTTTTCGAATGGATAGTGGTAATGGCACTGTTTAGTATGACGTAAAGTTCATTTTAGTGTATTTTTTAATTACACAAATGTAATTATTTTAAATATGTCTCACGCCGCTAATATGTACATTTCCATCGATTTGTATACGTTATTTTATTTGTGAGCGGATGTGCTTCAAATGACTTCCAATGAAGTTTTTCGAAAACTCAATAGATTCCTGTGAAAAGTAGCTTCAAATTTCGCATTTACAGTAATGCTTAATCGTCATTTTCTTAGAAACGGCTTCAAATTTTTCAATGCAAATTTCTATTTTGGAGGAAGTTTTACTATTTTATTATTCTTAAAGTGATATTTCGGTTCTATTATACGAAATCGAAAAATTGAGAAAATTGAAAAAAATGTACTTTGGGCGACGATAGATGGCAGCTGGCAGAGAATGGAGCAAGACCTGAAAGCCAGAACACACCAAGGAAATTAGAGGGGAAAATTCCTACGAGAAAGTGTCTGCCATTCTGTAGCACCTCAAGTTATCTATTTAGTTCAATGTCGTAGAGATCTTTTGTTGTTTCAAATTGGCGAGTCTTCACGTGTTATTTTATATAGAGTGCTAGAATTTCTTCGTAATGATATCATTTACTTTAACATCGGTAACTAGTCATTTATATTCTTTAAAAAATAATTGTTTTCTCTTATTATACATTGTAGCCCGAAGACGGGAAAAAATTCACATCCCCGAAACGTCGCGCAGCTATGTTTGACAATAAATTAAAACTTTATAGAATACGATTTTCTGTTTTATAAAAAAAATTACATGGCTATACTCTGGTGTCTGTCAAAGTAAACTTTGTGACCAAAGCTGGTTTAATATGTTTAATATGTTATTAGAAAAGAGATTGCACAGAATATATAACTATAGTTTAATTTTAAATAATATTTTCGCCTTCAGTTGAATGTACATAATATTAAAAATAGTTCATTTTAAGATTTTTACAGCTGCAACGAGATGTTTTGTGATGAGTCCTCTAATTGCACGTAGTTACTACGAAATCAACGTGTCCGAGGTCAAATTTTTTTGTAACTCACGTTATACAGGTTGAGGAAGCTGGGGCA
Source organism: Teleogryllus oceanicus (assembly GCA_964035755.1). Taxonomy (NCBI): domain Eukaryota; kingdom Metazoa; phylum Arthropoda; class Insecta; order Orthoptera; family Gryllidae; genus Teleogryllus; species Teleogryllus oceanicus. The sequence goes on along the minus strand of CAXIVR010000001.1, from coordinate 35,563,737 downwards.
AATGTTCTTTTCTCTTAGAAGTGAAGAAATAACTTTATAATACAATAATATATAAAATATTTTAATTCAAAATAGTTATGCACTGCAGCTTTTCTAAGGTACTTCGGTAGATAATAGTAGCTTTGTTTCTGATCACCCAAATTCAAATCAAGTAATCTGTTGTAGGCATTCGAAAAGTTCCCTGTGTGTGTGGAGCTGATGTTAACAGTTACACATTTACAGTAACAGTTACAACAGTTACGTTAACAGTTGCGCATTGACACGATGGGAACATACAAGTAAGAGTTCCTCAAAAGAGAAATATAGTTATTGCAGAAGAAAGTAAGATCAATTTTCAGAAATTAATAAATTTTCTGACCAAAAGATAATAATCCATCCTACTTAAGTTTATGAGCCTAAAATATCGAGTAACTGTGAACTTTTCGATTGATAATCCTACATATTCAGAACTTCTCTAATGGGGTGGAGGAAAAACCTTTTCTCCCCTTTCTTGATCCAACGGCGGCACACATTTTCAAAGTGATGGATACACGATTATCAAAGACGGAAAACAAAGACGAATGAAAAATATTCATATTTCTGTTTCTGGGAATTTTGGCGATTTTTAAAATATCGTAGTGTTTTTTGCCCACAATATTTGAACCAGTACTGGAAAGAATTTTGTAAAGATGGGCAAAAGTGGTCAAACGATGCAAAAATCCACATAAAACATTTTATAAAAATATTTTTGGGCTTTCCGGTATAAGATAAGGAAGAACTGAAGATGGATGAAAAGTCTTTAGCAGATGGACAAACGAATATAAATTAAAACTTTAAAAACTTCAACTTTTGTTGCTAAAAATATATTCAAAATAGCGCAGAAAACATTTTTTGCTATGTTACTTGAACCAAACATTGGAATACCAAACCGTCGCTATGAAAGTACTACACCGAGTATCAAAAAGGAAATGTAAATATTAATACAACAATATTGATATAAATATTAATATTAATTTTAACAATGATATTTAATGTATTATTTACTATTTGGACTGTATATTTCAAAACAACTTGTAACGAGTATTATATCTCAGCTTTTGGGTCAATGACCCCCTATCTCGATCAAGTTTTTCGTTCAGTTTCCCAGAAATGCGATGATGGTCCCTTGTTTTGCTTCTGGACATAAATGTGACTTCATTATCTGTGCAGTTCTTTTCGAGTTCAGTGTGAAGTATCGTTCTCCATGTTGTCGTGGCAGAGATATACTCCTTCACAAAGGGCATAATATAAGGATAAGAACTCAAATCTATAGCTGATTTGCCTTTGAAAATATACATTACTACATCGGAGCGAATATTTTTGTTAACAATTCTTGCCAAAAACTCATTTCTTTGTGTATTCAGAATTCAACTTTCATATTGTTTAGAGTATGGATCTCGGAATTCAGAAAACGTACACAGAATTCACTTCTCCCCATCACACTGTTTTTGACGTAAAATCAAAATTAAAAATAAAACGTTATACAAGGTTTCTACGTGATCGACGTACGTTTTCCAAAGATTGGGCAATAATTTTTGGACAGTAACTTGTATTAATTTTTCTGAAATGTGGGTAATCGTGGTCAAACGATAAAGAAACAAATCCACAAAAAAATTCTTTTTGAATTTTTTGGGGGCAAAGTTCGTAATTTCTGGATTCAGTGAAGTACGTTTTTCAGCATTTTTTGACAGGGGAAACAAGGTAAAATTAATTTACTTAGTAATTAATAGCGGAGAAAGGATGGAAAAACAGTGCACTTCAAATTTTGGTATTTGCAATATTTCAGGCAAAATCTTGTACATTGGGAAAATGTGTTGTTTGACCGAAAATTTATTTTTGCCCTAATTTGTGAACAGAAGCTGGTAAACATTTTCTGAAGGTTGGGAAAACGTAGTCGAACGATGAAGAAAGGAATGCACAGGACAATTTGAAATGTTCAATTTTCTGGACCAAGTTCACGAGGGTGCATTGAAGGATTAAATAATCGTTCAAATGAATTACTCTATAGAAACAAATTATGCAGAAATAGTATTTCATACACGTCTATGTGGTGAAATTGTATTTTCCTTCCTTTTCATTGGTGATATCATGGCACAGCGAAATACCCTTGAAGCCGAGACCGATCCTAATTATTTCAATTTTCAGCATTACCATCGTCAAATCCATTGATCAGTTTAGCAGTTGAAAGTAACTACCTTTTTCTGTTTAGAGAGTAAAGTATTTTACAGATGTCTGACAACGGAAGATGAAAATGTAAATTATAATGGATATTCAATACTCCACGAAATACAAAGAGGTAAATAGAGGCACCTTCACTCTTTGGTTTGTACTTCCCATAGATAATACTCATATGGGTTAGAAATGGTACTACCTCCGGTTTGGATTGTTGCGTCTCTTATAACCGTAGTTTGTGACCATAAAATTGGATAGGATTTATTGACTACTATTACAGTCTCTTGATGTGCTGAAACCGAAAATGACTTAAGTGTTTCTTTGTACAATGTTTTGGAAACCAATGTGTTGTCATCTAGTTCGCCTGAAGATGAGATGTCTACATGGGCATTTCGATGATGAAAAAAGAAAACTGTTGACTCGATGAGGATAAGCTACTTTACCTCTTATGATAGCGAATGGGATTCAAAACTTAAGTTGAACTCGCGCTATTTGCTGACAAAACTGAGAATGTTTGTTTGGTCACTACACTTTCGGTGGAACTATTGTTCGTATGTTTTAAAGCTGTGATATCAAAATATCAATTTCGTGAATTGGGTCATTTGTGTGCTGGCCGCTTCATACTGTGTGAATTTTCAATAAAAGTATACAATATATTCTCTTTATTTCGCTAGCTACATTATTGTTATCCTATTGTTCTTGACGTCATGGCCATTAAACATGATATATTTGTTATACTATATGTAATGTTAATAGTTCTATGTGAATTTACGCAATTATCAGGAAAAAAAAAAAATTAAATGAAGTATAGTCGTTATTAAAAATCAAAACACTAAAGAAAAAAATTCTTGGTATCTACGATGTTAAATTTTAATTTACTCCCCCCCAAAGCGAGAGCAAAACTGGAAACATACAACTCAAATTTTCTAGAAACTTATTTCTATGACACTAATATTAAGTCCAAATACAGGATTTCTATTAAATATGTATATTTCAGTTTGAAAATATTTTTCATATACGAATAACAATCTTCAGAGATGTCTTACAAGTAATTACAAACAGTAAATAACATAATACATAATAACGTTGAGAAAACACTTTTAGTGTGTAACAGTAAACATTGTACAATTATAAAACAACCTATGTGTATTCAATCATCATTCACTGATTTGTTTCGGATTCTGCAGCAGTTTACTTTCCATCTCTCGATCGGCGCACATCGAATACTTGGAGTCGTCTTGAACTGGCTTGAGAGGAATTTCAGGGCTGTGAAATTCGAGCTGCCACCTAGAACATGTAAATGCTTTTGAGCAGCAAATCTTTTAACAAAAGAGAATTATTGTATCAGCAGAAAATGAAAAAAAAATGTACGAAAAGAATTTATTCTATGACGGTTGCATGAAAGTTATAACTATAGTATGTCGGCAGAGGTGTATGTCACAGAGCTACAAGACTTCCACGGCTCAGAACGGTTGGTCAGACAAGCTACTGGATGAAGTGGATAGAGAAAATTAGAAATGCCGTGAAGAACACACGAGGAGTAACTATATATTTAAGAAAGAACGAAAAAGTGCCCAGACGTTTGATATTGACTTGAAGCATGGTAATGCACAACAGTTTTCAGTTAACTGATGTCAATAGCGAGCGGGAGACAGAGCGGGAGACAGAGCGGGAGACAGAGCGGGAGACAGAGCGGGAGACAGAGCGGGAGACAGAGCGGGAGACAGAGAGACCGTGATTCACACACTATTTGGTGGAAACGTGATCTCAACTGTGTTATAGATGTTGACAAATAATATTTTCCTGGTTCACAGATTGTCTTCTGTAAATCTGAGAAGGAAATCTTTTGCTTCTCTCTTTCTCTCTTATTGAGCTGAGACCTGCAACCAAGTTCTTGATTTTTGTGTATCAGATTTTTTTATTTGAGTTCTCTTGTGACCTCTGCGGCATTAATAAAAATATCTCGGTCTGGGCTGGTTGGCACTTCATCCTGTGTCTCTCAACCATCTTTACAAAACGAACAGATTGTTTTTCTAATATTTTTATTCACACCTACTATCTACCATATTGATAATGTACATTTTTGTATCTTCTGATATATTTTCAAAAGTAGAATCATGTCTGTTCAAAATCTTTTTTTTAGAAATAGGTAATAAAAAATGATTTTAAATCTAATGAAAGGGCTCAAGTTGCAACTCTGTATGCCCAAAATATGATATGCTTGTCCTCGTGTATTGGCGCAAATTAAACATTAAAAATGTTTTTTTGGCAGACATTTCTTTTCACAGAAAAAGGATTCCAATGTACACTGTAAAAAAGTGTAGTGTACCAACCCCAGTGTCTACCTATCCCAAGGCCTGTGCAAAACAATCCCGTTAGAGAAACGTTGCTGCAGAACATTCACGCGTAAAAAATATCATTAGATAACCTATTAGATGTTTTACTGTTTTAGATGTAAAATAAATAAAATAATGTACACACAACCAAACTGGTTATAACTAAACCAGAATTGCGTAAAAAATTGAGAACTATCCACAAGTACAAACCAGTCTCGGCAGTCTCACCAGTCAAGTACTAAAAATAAAATCAAGTTTACCGCTGCAGTCTCTTATTAGATGTTGCCATTAATTCTCATCATTGCAATTCGTTATTGCAAAGTGTTCGCTAAACACTAGCCAATAAGAATTTCAGATGTTAAAAAAGTTCCGCAGATGCAGTAGGGCAGATTACTAATGCTGGATTGTACTTGCGAGTACTACTTTTCTGGTGTTGAATGAGTTGCTACAATAACAAAAATTTGTGAAATAATTGCGATGAAGCAAAATCAGACACTGACAAGGGAGTACCGTTTCCAAATTCGTACTTAAAACTTACCTAATGGTAGGTTTAATCCAATACAGAGCAACAAAAGCAATCATCGTCGCACCAATTGATGCTATTACAGTAGCAATTACTACTCCTCCTGTAGGAAGTAGTAGCAATATCTTCAAAGACATTGCCAACTCAGGTGTGATGGTAACACGTTCTTGGAACCACACCATTGGAAAGTAAATCTTCGGGACATCATTCAGAAACCTGCACAGACATTCACTTTCAATTATACATCGTAAACCACGTCGGCTTAACATTAATTAAACTATGCTCGTTCTTGTCTCTAGAAGAAAATGTACATATTACACTGCAAAATAACCAATAGGACGTAGGAATAAGGTCAATTCACTAACAAATATTTGAATGCTCTAAGAGACATTTTCAGATTTGGTGCGCTTAATTCGCGTATTAGCAGAATGTATGTAACCATGTCTCCATAACGATCATTTCTGACTTAATTCGGCTACTAATTGGTATTAACCACAGAGAAAAAACTAAATAAGACGATTGCTCCGAGTGAGAGGCGTCTTAGGGGACTGAAAGAAGAATTTTGAAACAAAATGTGTTGGAAATTATGGGTGGCATAGGCTCCCATAAATCGTCGAGGCTTTTACATAAATCGCCCAGGCCGGGACCTGGTCGAGCCATCTAAAGCTAGCAGAGCCCAAAAACCAATCTTTTCGCCCGTAAGAACCAATGTTAATTTTTTCTCTTTGAACAGTCCTGAGTTTTCGAATATAAATGCGGGAGTTTTTTTTCCTAGAGCCCATAATTATTCTTAAATTTTGGGTAGGGTTTCAGATTTTTGAATTTATTTTTAGATGGATTTTCAGAGTGGGCCCTGCTGGATTTACTCTAAAGCTAGCAGCGCTCACGATTTTGAGAAATCTAAAAGAGCCTAAAATTTGGGAATAGATTACTTAATTAGCCTATAATTTTGGTTGAGATTGGTTTTTGGGCGCTGCTAGCTTTAGATGGCTGGACACCTGGTCGCCCACACGGAAAAGAATAGGGAAGCGTCAACAGAGGTACATAATGTAACGATACGTCCTATTTACACATAGGCGGATGAAATTAATTCAAATTTGGCATCTAACAACGAATATAAACAATTATAACCATTCTTTGAGATGAATTAACAGCAAAAGTAGTTCAGTTCAAACGTCGCGCGCTCGATTTCCCCAAAATCGCCAACTGCATTGCAGAGAAAAAGAATTAATTAGTCAAAGAAGATACAAACTCTAATTCAAAGATGGCCATGAGAGCGCCCCGGACGGCACCGCGATGGCAAAGTCTTCCATTGTGGACATTCGAAGGGGGAGAATATATTTTAAGAAAACGCCGTTGTCTATAACTATAATACGCGACGTTGTAATCATACTCATCAGATGACAGTATCAACAGCTCACTACAAAAAAAAACAACAACAAAAAAACACATGGAATGCATGTACATTATTTTACAACACTCTGCCGGATGATATTAAGCGATTAAATTCTATAGAAAAGTTTAAATTCCGAATAAAATCGTTTCTGCTGCATAACTGTTTCTATGCAATTAGAGACTATACCGAGCATAAAACTGTCATTAATTTTAACAGTGATATTTAATGTATTATTTAGCATTTAGACTGTATAATTCTAAGCAACCTATCACAAATATTGTACTGCAGCTTCCGTGTCAATGACCTCCATCTCGATCAGGTTTTTCCTCCAGTTTCCCTGATCCTTTGAGCAAATGCTGAGATAGCCCCTTGTCTTGCTTCTGGAGATAAACATAACTTCATTGTCTGTCCACGTTTTCAAGAATTCAGTGGGAAATATAGGTATTCAAATTATCGTTCATGTTATCGCGGCAGGGAATATTATTGCTTCACGGGGACATGATGAGGGACACGAGCCCAAATTTATAGCTGATTTACCCTTGAAAGTGGATTTTATTACGTCGAAGCTAATATTTTTGTTAACAATCCTTGCAAAAAAACGCTCACTTCTTTCTGTATTCAAAATTCAAGAAGTAGGCTTAGGGTAGGGATCACAGAATTATGAAAATGTGCACAGAATTCAATTTTCTCCGTATCACGTCACAAAGAGTTTTGACAGTTTTCTACGTAAAATAAATAAACGACTAAGAAGGTGATATGCTAGATTTTCTCCAATCATCTCTAGAATCTTCCCTTTCATATGCGCGATTATTCCCAAAGGTTGAGTGCATTAGCGCGGAAGTCATCGGCGGCGGCTGTCGCATCACGCCCTAGTGCAAGCCATTCGATCGCATACAAATAATCTATACGATCGCATACAAACATTTCTATAAAGATAATATCATACATTACGACCTAAAGTGTTTAATATATGAATAGAATTAGTAGATTGAGAAAGGTAAATTCCATTGTTTTACATAATCCAGATTTACCTGCAAAATATCAATCGAATATCATTCCCTCTTTTAACGCAAAAAACTTGTATGTGAACAAATATTACGAAACAGAGACGGAGAAATGGAATGTGCGACGGCGGCACGATGGTGGGAAAAATACTTGTGAGAGGACAGGGTTAAATGATTGACTGTTAAAAGATGACTGTTAAAAGATCAGCGTTTACAGGATTCACGATTTTAGCAACAATCAAACTAGGTATTTAGCAATCAATTTGTATCTGTTATCAAAATTGTTATTTTGCAAAGTTGACCTCTGAGACAATTTGGGGAACCTTCCCCGCTGTATATAGCACATTTCTAAATGGTTTATACCGGCAAAAGTGGTTCAGAGCGTCAACACATTTCACTGTAGTGCTTCTGACCAGGAGGTCCTGTGGTTCGAGTCCCTACGGCAGCAGGATTTTCGACACCAGCTTGTCAGATAGGTCGAATTCAGTCGGTGACTAGAGGAGAATCCTTGCGGGCGACTACTCTGAACTCCAGTTTTCTGTTATGGTTTTTTTCATCAACACCAGGCGAACGCCTTAGCAGTACCCTAAGAAACGGGCCACGGACCGCGCGTGATATTCCCTTCTTCTTCCTTGTCCCTCCCTTACTTAATTACACACACACACACACTTACATGCACTACATTACGAGTACAACACATGTCGGGAGCTTAGAGCTTGTCTCAAATAGGGCGATGTCATGCTGGTGGGAAATACTGTTAGAGAAAATCCCCCAAGCCGACGTAGATCTGGGCCCGATGTGATTAGAAGAATAGATTTGAGTTTCAAGTCCGTTTACGTGTTATCTTTCAAAAAATTCTCGTCGAAACCAATTCTTGCACGGCGAATATGAAAAGAATATTAATTGCATATTTTTATATTTTCTATGTAGTCGTGAAAACTCTTTCCGACGATTTTTGTACGTCAAAACTCAGGATTTTGAAATTGTATCCGGTATCTTATAATGTCAACATCTCCAAAAATGTGTTTCAAACTTGTCGGTTTCTTAGAACATCAAATAGAGACGCCGAGTGTCTGCCCCCTCCCCAGAACGTATTTGCATGGTTATATAATACGTATTTGTTACGTATTACGGTTACGTATTTGCACCATATAATAATTTGCCAACAAAAACACTCGAAACCCAGTGTAACATGGTTGACGATTAGTGAAAGTGACAGCAGTACAGTGAACGAATAAAAAAGGACGGTGAAAAACGAACGTACACGAAACTTTGAAATGTTTACTTTCCTTAGCGTCAAATACAGATATATATTTTTTGTTAATTAAACCCCAAAATATCCAAACAATTACTTCAAATTCAAGACAACTGTACAATTTCATTGCCAATAATAAATCATCAGACGTGATTTTCCACAAAACATTAAAAAGAGATATGAGGGGATAAAAGGAGATTGGACGTAGGTGCACTGTTGTATTCCCCTGCCCATGAAAATCAAGTGGTTAAGTTTGTAAAATTATTGGTATTATGTAAAAAATTTGAGTTCAAACTAACATGTAAATTATTGTGAAGTGTTGTATTATTGTAGAATTGTGGTATTTTAACAATATAGTGTTGTATTACAGATTTAAATTTAAACTTGCGTGTTGGATATAGTAATTGGTGTGGTCGCTAATGACCTTGCAGTTGATGTGACCTAAAATAAATAAATAAAAAAAAGATATGAGCTTATTCATCCAAATATTCATTAAAACTAATAATAAATTGTGAAATTGATCAGTCGCTCTCGAGAAAAATCTTGAAAGATGGTACTTCTTGGCTTCATTTAGCCCTTTAATACAAGAATAGTATACGAGTTGCAAATAAAACTAACAAAAAGTACGAGAAAGATTCCACTATATCGTTGTATATTGTTTTCTAACACGAAAACAGTCAATTAATTGGAGAAAACTTCTAAAACATACAGAACAATTTTTGCCAAAAGTTATTTGACATCTTATTTCGTTCCAAAATGAATTCGAAAAACGTTTGTGAGTAGGTTATCTTAATAAACATCCATCCTCTAGAAGGGTTGGTCACATAAAGACACGTCGAATATTCCAGGCTTGGCAAAGGTAAATAACCGAAATGGTATAAATAATGTATTATCCTTTTTACATTTCAGCTCTATAGCTATTTTGAAAGCTATATGGTCATCCAGGTGAAAATACATGCTTCGTTATGTGTGATATGGGTGTCATAAGAGAGTCATGAAGATACACTATTTATACGATCACATTAATAGAGTAACATCGTTCGTCATGTTGCCGCGTGTGAGGGATAAGGAAAGACAACCGGGAGGGACGAAGACGGTAAGCGGGCGAGCATGAATGAATGAATGAATGAATGAATGAATGAATGAATGCATGAAGAAAGGAAGACGGACAGCCGGCCGAGAGGAAGGAAGACGGACAGCCGGCCGAGAGGAAGGAAGACGGATAGTCTGGAGAGAGGAAGGAAGATGAACCGGAGAGAGGAAAGAAACGGACAGCCTGGGTGTGAAAATATAGAAAAGCAGAGAATATAAAGAACGGTAACTCTCTATCTCGTTTTCCTACTCTGAAGCTCTCTCTTTCGCGCTCTTTTTCCTTCTCTCTTTACCGCTCCCCTTATCCTACAGTCGCGCGCCCCCTCGCTCCCTTTTTCCTACACTCGCTCCATCTGTCCCTTTCCCACTCTACCGCTCCCTTTCCCACTCTGTCGCCCCCTCTCCACTCTGTCGCCCCTCTCCACTCTATCGCCCTCTTCCCCACTCTATCTCTCTCTATTTTTCCCACTATCGCTCCTCTCGCTCTCTCTATTTTTCCCACTATCGCTCTCTCCTCTCTCTATTTTTCCCACTATCGCTCCTCTCTCTCTCTATTTTTCCCACTATCGCTCTCTCTCTCTTTTCCCCACTATCGCTCTCTCTATTTTTCCCACTATCGCTCTCTCTATTTTTCCCACTATCGCTCTCTCTATTTTTCCCACTATCGCTCTCTTTATTTTTCCCCACTATCGCTCTCTCTATTTTTCCCCTCCATCGCTCTCTCTATTTTCCCACTATCGCTCTCTCTATTTTTCCCACTATCGCCTCTCTATTTTTCCCACTATCGCTCTCTCTATTTTTCCCACTATCGCTCTCTCTATTTTCCCCTATCCACTCTCTATTTTCCCCACTATCGCACTCTCTATTTTCCCACTATCGCACTCTCTATTTTCCCACTATCGCACTCTCTATTTTTCCCACTATCACTCTCTTTTTCCCACTATCGCACTCTCTATTTTTCCCACTATCGCACTCTCTATTTTTCCCACTATCGCTCTCTATTTTTCACACTATCGCTCTCTATTTTTCACACTATCGCACTCTCTTTTTCCCCACTATCGCTCTCTCTATTTCCCACTATCGCTCTCTCTATTTCCCACTTCCGCTCTCTCTCCCTATTTTTCCCACTTCGCTCTCTCTATTTTTCCCACTATCGCTCTCTCTCTTTTTCCTACACTCTCTTCCTCTTTTTCCATCTCTTCCTCTTTTCCCATCTCTTCCTCTTTTCTCTACTCCTTCTTTCCTCTCTCTTCCTCTCCTACACTCTCTTCCTCTCTTTTCCTACCTCTCTTCCTCTTTTTCCTACACTCTCTTCCTCTTTCCTACCTCTCTTCCTCTTTTTCCTACACTCTCTTCTTCTCTCTTTCTTCCTACACTCTCTTCCTCTTTCCTACCTCTCTTCCTCTTTTTCCTACCTCTCTTCCTCTTTCCTACACTCTTCTCTTTCCTACTCTCTTCCTCTTTCCTACACCTCTTCCTCTTTTTCCTACACCTCTTCCTCTTTTTCCTACACTCTCTTCCTCTTTTTCCTACACTCTCTCGTTTTTCTTCTACTTTTCCTTGTCTACCTTTTTCTTCCTATCTTCTCTTCCTCTCTCTCCCTCTCTCTCCCTCCTCCTCTCTCTCCCTCCTCTCTCTCTCTCCTCCCTCTCTCTCCCTCCTCTCTCTCTCCTCCCTCCTCTCTCTCTCCCTCCCTCCCTCTCTCTCCTCCCTCCCTCCTCTCTCTCCTCCTCCCTCTCTCTCCCTCCCTCTCTCTCTTCTCTCTCTCCCTCTCTATCACTTTCTCTCTCTCTCTCACTTCTCTCTCTCTCTCTATCCTTTCTCTCTCCCTCTCTATCACTTTCTCTCTCTCCCTCTCTATCACTTTCTCTCTCTCCCTCTCTCTCTATCACTTTCTCTATCTCTCTATCACTTTCTCTCTCTCCCTCTCTCTATCACTTTCTCTCTCTCTCCTCTCTCTATCTCTTTCTCTCTCCTCTCTCTATCTCTTTCTCTCTCCCTCTCTATCTCTTTCTCTTCCCTCTCTATCTCTTTCTCTCTCCTCTCTATCTCTTTCTCTCTCCCTCTCTATCTCTTTCTCTCTCCCTCTCTATCTCTTTCTCTCTCCTCTCTCTCTCTCTCTTCTATCTCTTTCTTTCTCTCTCTCCCTCTCTATCTATCTCTTTCTTTCTCTCTCCTCTCTCTCTATCTATCTATCTATCTCTTCTCTCTCTCCCTCTCTATCTCTTTCTCTCTCTCTCTCCTCTCTATCTCTTTCTCTCTCTCTCCTCTCTATCTCTTTCTCTCTATCTCTTTCTCCCTCTCTATCTCTTTCTCTCTATCTCTTTCTCCCTCTCTCTCTTTCTCTCTCTCTTCCTCTCTATCTCTTTCTCTCTCTCTCTCCTCTCTATCTCTTTCTCTCTTCTCTCCCTCTCTATCTCTTTCTCTCTTCTCTCTCTCTCTCTCTTCTCTCTCTCTCTCTCTCTCTCTCTTTCTCTCTCTCTCTCCCTCTCTATCTCTTTCTCTCTCTCTCCCTCTCTATCTTTCTCTCTCCGTATGCGGAGAGTCCAGTCCTCTCAAGTTGCTGGAAAGTTATTGCCACGGAGAGTCTACGCGAACATTTAATGGTTTGCAATAGGGCTGTTTCCCTCAGCAGATATCTGAAATGTTGCAATTGTACACACGGTGCTGATTTTATCTAGTTAGTTAGTGGTCTGTTTTGAATAGCTATTTTTGATAGTATTTTCGCCGACAAAAATGGCATTATTGCAGTTTGAACACGTTTTAATTTTTAATAAATATCCAACTCACCCTATTGAATTATATGTTTGAAGAAGGATGTTGATTTGGAATCTGGCGGCCACATCCAGGGGAATTCCTGTAGTCTGTCACAGAGAAAGAAATATTTTATTTTCCGAATATTTCCAGAGTTATACTGAAAATACAAGGTAGTGGCAAGCACCTAGTAATTTCAGTATGTAACATAATGAAAATATGTACTTTATTTTAAAATTGTTTAGTGAAGATGGCTAAAATATTGCCAATCACTGCAAATTTTAAAATATATGTACTTCATGTTCTTCACAATGAAATGCCGCATCAAATTGGGACAATGCATCATAGGGAAATCTAGCGCTAGTCCTATTCCGAGCTAAATCATATTTGAGATCACTACCCTTCATAAGTCTCACAGAAATCTGGGGTCAGTGGTTTTCTGAAACGTAACCACCATTTGTCACCAACTCAATGTAACATTTGTTGAAGCTAGGTTTGGTTTGGTTTGGTTTTTTCGTGTTTCCGGGCGCGTAAACTGCTTTGGTCATTAGTCCCGTTAGTGTTGTGCATGTTTTTTCTCGGGAGATGGCAGTGATCTTCCCCCGCTGGATGGCGAGATCCGGCGCCGACCTACCGTCGGCTAGTGGGGATTCCCCCTAACCAGGACTCTCCCACCAGGCACCGCCTCAGCCGGGACAAGCTCTAAACTCCCGGTCGGTCTCCCGGAATATGTGATCGTGTAGTGCATGTTAGTGTAAGTGTGTGTGTAAGGGGAGAGGATAGGACAAGGAAGAGGAAGGACAGATCGCGTGCGGTTCGTGGCCCGTTTGGTGAGGTACTTGAGATGGTGTAAAAACGTTGAGATGGTGTAAAAACGTTGAGATGGTGTAAAAACGTTGAGATGGTGTAAAAACGTTGAGATGGGTAAAAAGTTGGGTGTAAAAACGTTGAGATGGTGTAAAAACGTTGAGATGGTGTAAAAACGTTGAGATGGTGTAAAAACGTTGAGATGGTGTAAAAACGTTGAGATGGTGTAAAAACGTTGAGATGGTGTAAAAACGTTGAGATGGTGTAAAAACGTTGAGATGGTGTAACGGTTAGCGTATCGCGCTGTTGTACCCAAGTTCGCGGGAACCATCGAAGCCGTGGATTTTCAAGAGTGAAAAAATCCTTCGTACGCCTTCCTTCGGAGGAGAACTAAAGCCGGGTGTCACATGTTAATAGATTTACTGCATGTAAAAGGTCCTCAAGCCTAAATTCAAATTGCCTGTTTCGTCGCCCAAGTAATCCCTTCTTTCTCCCCTAGTAGGTAAAAGGAGCATAACGAAATTTGCGTGGTCAGATGGAAGAGCAGGTCTCATGGTCCGAGTCTCGCCACGTAAAATAAGGTATTCATTCATTCATCCATTCCATCTGCCACTGGCCGTCACACTTGGCTCACTCGTACATCCTTTCGGACAACATTGGTTTCAAGGAGGAAACTGAAGGAATGGTTGTTTTATTAAGTTCGGTTTGGGAAAGCCCCAACTTCATCATGACAAACGAACAAACGTCCATGCCCGAGGGGGAGTTCGAACCATCGACCCTTCTATTTGAAACTGTTAGGCTTGTCCGCCCTCGCGATCTTCACTATCCAGTCAACAAAAGGGTAATCCATGGAACGAAGAAACTTTGTCCGATCTTCCATTATAATATAAAATAAACGCCTATAAATAATTTATGCATGTGTATTCCCAACACGTTTTAATGTTAGGTGCATGAAATAAACCATAATCCTTCCACGAATTGAAATCTGAACAATGGATATTTACTGAATATAGAACATCGATGATGATCACTGGTAATTTGAACCACTTCCCAATATCTCAGCGAAATCTTACAATGTCACTTTCTAAAGCATTGAAGGCTTTCACGGTCGGAGTCAATATTCATGTTTTCTTCCGGGCTGATGGATCGTGGTCCAATTGGCTTTAAACTGCCAAACGTTTCGCCCACGACTGCGGTGGGTATCTTCAGTGGCGAGGTCTTCCTTCATGTTCGATTCATTTCTTCTCAAAATTGGAGGAAAGGAAAAAGGAAAGGTGAAAGTATTAGGCTATGAGATTTAAGGGCGGAAACGAACTTTGTATTTCGTGGAATAATTAGTTTTCCCCGAAGCAGAGTTAAAAGGTAATTGTCGCACAAAGGCGGACCTAACACTGACTAGTAAATTCGGTAGGCTCGAGTTACAGCGAAGTAAAAACTCACGAGCTAGTTTCATCTACAATTACGTAAACGTGAGCTGCAACAACAAAAAAAAATGTAAAATCGCCGATCCGGGTCGACGCCCCCAGGAAGAGCCGTCTACTAGAACCTGTAGCAAAGAAGTCAATTAAGTTTATAAATTTATCACGGACATTTTGGAACTCGACGCCGCACGCATCCGAGAAGGGGGAAGGAGGTTTGGATCATCGCGAGGAGAGCTTCTCCGGGAAGACGCTGCCAGCCGCCCAAGGTCGCCGCCAGCGACACCGCTTCCGTGCAAGCGAGGCAAACTGCTGCCTTCAGTCCCCGAGCGGGCCCGACGAGGTCATCCACCCCGATTTCAACCCTGCGGGCACGCCGTTTGCAGGAAAAGCTGAACCCCAAGTTATACGCCGCCGAGAGCCGTGGGACGATAATGAGTACCCGTAAATCCACAGAATTCTGAGAGAATTTGCTTTTCTGTAAAAGAAATCCGATGCCCTCTTGTAAAATTTGCATTTTAGATTGTGTTAAATTTCATTTTGTGGGTGAATGCATCACTAATCTGCCTTGTTATTTGATAAAAATTCATGTAAAGAAAGTGTAAACTAGGTTAAATAATGTAAGGTTGTAAAAAGTGTAATTAGAAAGTTAGGATGGCCAATAGTACGATTATTTCCGCGCCAGCTGGTTGCGTAGGAGTGCATTGTATTATGAGTTAATGAAATTTGAAATCAGTAGCGTTATAAATTAGATTCTGATCGCAGAATTATTAACAATAAAATCCGCAGTACTTTTTGAGATTTCACATTAGGAACTTAATGATTGCTTGTGCTATACTTGTGAAATCACGCAGAGCAGAAGTTTGTGTGTTAAAGTTTTGTACAAATTTTGTATCATCGAAGTTTTAATTAATAAAGTGTTCCAAAGCCAATAGTAGCGCTTGTTGTTAATATGTGTGTGAGTTTCCTCAGTGATATTCCAAGCAGGGTTTCCTGGGAAAGAAATACTTTCAATTTGAATAAACAACCGGTAGGGCCCGGCGACAGAGCGGCGGAGAAGACGTCGTATGTGGCTGGTGACACCCACGCTAGAATAAGATCTCGTGGGGTATAACTGCCCTGACCCTTCATCAGTTGGTGAATGAACGGCGCGTCCCGAAATACGACGACGTCTTCTGTCGCAATTATATATATTGGAACGCATCGCGTTTCTAAACAGAGGTGCAGCGGCCGACCCGATTAAATTACGCGGTAGCTATGGCCGTTGCCGACTGACCCGTTCTGAACAAGTCAGGGTAACGCGGCGAGCGAGAAGAGGTGCGAACAGCACGAGAGAAAACGGGCAGAGAGAAAAAGAACTCGAGAGGAGACGGAACGGATGAGTGTACTCGCGTGGTTTGTGAAGGAATTAAGGAACTGGGGAGATGTGATGCGTGCCGATGGAAAGTGGGTAAAGTGAGAATCCATGTGGAGGGGGCATGGTGAACAATCTACAAAATCTAATTAGGAATTGTAACGCTAAAGTCTGGGAGAGTGCCAGAGATCAGTCGTGAGACTAGTTACACCACGTGGTGGTGCAACTTCAACGAAACATCCGGCGAGGACTGTAGACGGTATTATTGTGAGTAGCGCGTCCACGAAGTCCACGGTGTGGATGGTGTGGATGAGAGCAGAACATCAATAATGCCCGGATGGAACGAGTGACGTGTGGATAACGGCCGAAGGCATGTGGTGATCCGAGCAGAACAAATCAAACAGCTGCTGTTCCGGGCCTCGGAAAGCGACTGGGACCGAGAACAGCCGAGCGACGCCGAGCCCCGCCGGGGCGCCCTTGGCTAGCAGTGTAGCCAATCCAAAAGTCAGTTTTTTATGTGTTGAGCAGTCTTTTCAGGAAATGGTAATAAGGGCAGCAGTGATTCATTAGCATTTAAGGTTGGAAAAGGGAAAGGAGACGCATATTGTAATGAAAAGTGTGAAAAAAAATAGTTTATGCTCTTTGTATTATAATTTGTATTTCCAATGTATATGCACGAATACTCAGAGCCCATTCACGAAAAAGATTACTTGTCCCCCATCTTATCTTAAAATCACTGTTGTATTGGACCGAAAATAAGGGTCGATCACTCACTATCTCTCTCTCTCTCTCTCTCTCTATATATATATATATATATATATATATGTATATAGTAAATTACTTCGTCTAACACGTGGTGTAGTCATAATCCATGTTTTGTTGGGCCTTGCTGCCGAAAAATCGATTGATGTCCGGCCGGCCGTTGTCAAAGCTAGCACCAAAACCGTTCAGACCATTTTCTCAAAAACAGATTCCTTCTATCACGTTAAAAGAACTCGAGGCCCTCTGAGTTTGAAACGGATGTTATGCTTTTTAGGGGCACTTTACAAGAATCCATAACATTTTCAAAATTTTTTTTTCTTTCAATTGTTCAACAACTCAAATCTTTCGAAAATATGAGTAGTTTTCGCGTAATTTTGTGAGAAATATAAACAATATTTAAAAGCTTGAAAAAATTATTTCCTAAGAAAGGCTACAAATTTTTTCTTTACATTTTCTCTTCATGTGTTTCAAAGGATGGTAAAATATTTTGTGCCAGTCTCATTTCCGCTGAACTGTCTATTCTCGAATATTGCGAAAGTTAACATTTAAAAATTAGAAAATTGAAGATGAAGATTTTTGCTTTAAAAAAATCTTTTCTAAATAATCATTTCCTTGAAAAAGGTCTTGTTCGTTTTTTTAGAACAAAACGAGTCGTTTCGCGCAATTTCTTGTGGAAATAAATGCAATTTATTTAAAACCAATTTTCACAAAAAAATGCTCCCAAAATAATCCCAGAAGTATGTGCTTTATAAAACCTCAAGTTTACAAGACGTTTATAATTTTCAAATTTTAAACAGAATATTTAAAATGTTTTTCCATGTGTTTTGGCTATTTCACAAATTCCACCGAAATTTTTTGCGACAAACTTATTTCTGAACAGCCCCACAAAAGCGAAGTTGGAAAACAGAACCTACACAATTTCGTGTGCTATTCTAAACAACTCCTGTCAGCACGTTACAAACGAACTACAGCGACAAAGGCTAGATTTTCGCTAGCAACTTAAAAATTGGCTTCTACGACTGCTTTGCTCGTTACGAAGAATGGTGTGAATTGTAGAGAATTTTATGTAGAATATTCTGGGAAATAGAAGTTTTTACATACATTAGATAGTTTTTTGTTACAACTCAAATACCAACGGAATTTTGTTTCTCACACTTCAAATTCGTCAACAGCACCCCAAAAAACAAAGGAGCCAAAAATCGATTACATCACAATTTGTTGTAGAACATTCCCTTGGAGTATGTTATGACTGGACTAAGCCTCATTCATTTAATATTGTATTTCGCTGAATCCTCAACATCGGCTTCAAGCCTAGCCTTTCACTAGTATAGCCGTTTGGCATTTGTCAATACTCGAGAATTAAAATTAAATAAAGTTTCTGCCATATGAAAGAGGTACAGCAAAATTGCCTCCATGTTAAATCCGTGTTATTGCTATATTTGGTTGGAAATGTGCCAAAGGATGAGCATCCACAGAATATTATGTCATATCTCAGGCGGGAATGTACATTTGCAAAATACACGCAACGAGCTGCATGAAGGCTGACAGAATTAGAAAAATTCTCAATGCATAACATAATGAGCTTAATTTAGTGTTTGTTATATGTACATTCCATTTGAGGTTTGATTGAATGGAGAGACCTAGAAATTTTGAAACATCAGCTAATTGCATATTGTTCATTTTCAATGGAGCATACGATTGCCGATTTGAAACGCAAAATTGCATTGAGACAGTTTTTCCTTCATTAACTATTAATTTATTACAAAACCCATTTGAAACTTCTGAAATTGTAGTATTTATTGTTTATTTTGTGCAAAGAACATTCTTGTCATCGGCAAACAGAACTGTTTTTCCATTTTTAATAGATGAGGGCATATCGTTTACGTACACCAGAAAGAGGATAGGTCCTAAGATCGAACCTTGTGGGACCCATGTTCAATTGGCAAAGAATTGGAAAGATAAGTAAATAATGTCCTTTCTTGCCAGTACGGTATTTATACTCTTTGAGATCGATGTTTAAGGTACGAAGTTATCGAATCTAGGGCAATACCACGAATTCCATAAGAAGGTAATTCCATAAGAGAGCAAGATGTTATGGTTAATAACGTCAAAAGCTACTGTCTTTTGGAGTGTTGGTGAACAGTGATGCAAATTTCGGCCTCTACTGGATACGACTGCCACGAACTTGGTATTTTCTCTGATGTAAGTGGTTGACTGGCTCGTATCTGGTAATAATTGGATTTTGGTTACTGTAAACGTTAACAAATGAACCTATCTGCTGCCTCTGTTTATTTTTTTCATAACAGTATGTATATTTATTTTGTTGTTTGTATAGAAGACTGAATAAAATAAATTATTTATGTGAATATTGAAAAAAAATCGTTACGTAACAGTGAACTAACACCCACCTAACGCGTAGCGTTTGGTATAGTGAAAAGCTGTTTCAATTCCCTTCCCTCCTTTTCCGTCACATAATTTTTGAACGACCAATGGGAACTCTTTTATGACGTTAGTGAATGAATCAATCAAATAAATAAATAAATACGTAAATAAATAAATAAATAAATACATAAATAAATAAATAAATAAATAAATAAATACATAAATAAATAAAATGAATACTCACTGGCTCAATCGTGATGTAGTTCTTGTGGCTATCTGCGTGCGGTCGCATTCCGTCCACTTGCTGTCCGTACCAGGGGTCGGCAAGGTAGAAGTGAGGGTAGGAGACGAAAGCGGGCGCGCCCAGGCGGCACGTGGACACGTTGAGCGCGCCGGGCGGCGGGCACTCCCCCTGGCAGAAGCAAGGCTCTCGGTTGCCCAGCAACTCGGCGCCGGCCGCGTACTCGAACGCGCTCAGTCCCAGCACTTCCGAGTCTTTGGCGTACCGGTATTTGATGGACCTGCACCCAGGACAAGAAAGGGATAGAGTAGGGAGGAGAATTTAGTGACACGAGCTCCAGATTTTTCGATAAAGGCGTAGTTCTTTGGCGTGGGAAATGCCATGTGAAATAAGCACTTTTAGGTTCTAATACTGAAAGTTCTAATACTGACATTTTTTGCTTCTGGATGTAAGTATAGCATCGCTATGTGCATTTGGGTTAGGCGCACAGCTGGGCCTTGGTATCGGCTTACTATTTTGTTAGCAATACTAAACTACTGACGCTAAAACAGCACATAATTTCTCGCATTATTTGTAACGGATTTGCAATATTATATTCTACACGAACTTGCAAAAGTATTTCAAAACACCAAAAATATTTCCGCGCCGTGATTGCGAACTCGAATCAATTGAGTTAACTCGTCATGTGCAAAACAGCGCAGTCGCAGAACGTAGTCTCTGGGCCGTAATCAATTGGATCGACGCATAAAAATGTATTTCTCTCATTCTCACAAAATACAACACGCAAATTTCGAAAAATCAGAGAATTCAACGGATGTGTGACCTGTACTATGCTTTTCAGCTTCCTTTTTTATATATTTGTGCAAAAATTTAAAGAAAAGCTTTGGAGCGATTTTTGAAAAAAAAGTTTTGTTGTTTTTGCATTAACTTCAAGATGAAATTACACGAATACTACTCGTTATTTTTTCAAAAAAAAAGCTGATGAAAGCTGAACACTTTGTTGAAGGAAAAATCTTCAAATTTGTAGCTGATGTTAATTTTTTTGCAATTTTCGAAAATAGTGAGTTCGAAGGAAATGAGGCTAGGGCCCATTTTTTACCGTCCTTTAAAACATTCAAGAAGAAAATTTAAAGAAAAAAATTGGGGTAGTTTTCGAGTAAAATGCCTAAATTTCACGCAAACTTACGCGAAAACTACTATTTTCGAAGAATTGTACACGATATTATTTCAAGATCTGAATTTAAAAAATATATTTTATTACGGAAAAATAAATCTTCAATATTGTAGTTCCAGGAAGACGCGGAAATAATTGAAGTTATTCAATTTTCGCAGAATCAGGGATTTTAATGGAAACAAGACTTGCAGATTTCTTTTAAGCGACATTTACGCTATCAGAAGTTTAATCCAAAAATTTTGAGATATTTTGAGACATTTTTTAAAATGTTTTTAAGGCTTCACGTGAAGTACTCTAAAAATCAAAAATCCATTTCAATGATGTCAGACAGAAGAGAAATAAAACTCTCTATTCCGTACATTTCCTAATTTTTTATTTAGTTCACGTTCACAACAGTATTAAAACCAGAAAAAAAAACGATTACGAAACAAAGGCTTATCAGGAATATTGAAGATCCTGATCCTTTTCTAGAGAAAGAAAATACTGTTTACTCTATTCCCTGCCTAGACTGTCTTTCAAGTTCTATTGGCCAAACTAAAAGGCGCCATAAGCAGAAAATGAAGGCAACTATAACACTCGACGTAGAAATCATATTCATCAGGTGACAGTATCAACAGCTCATTACAAAAAATTCACATACAATACATGTACATTATTTTACAACACTTTGCCAGATGACATTAAACGATTGACTTCAATAGAAAAGTTTAAATCCCAAGTGAAATCGTTTCTGCTGCATAACTGTTTCTATACAATTAGAGACTATACTGAGCATCACAAGAAAAGGAACATTAATTTTAACAATGATACATAATGCATTATTTACCATTTGGACTGTATAAATGAGTATAAACAACCTGTAACAACTATTGTACTACAGCTTCCGGGTCAATGACCCCATCTCGATCAGGTTTTTCGTCCAGTTTCCCTGATCCATTGAGCAAATGCTGAGATGGCCCCTTGTTTTGCTTCTGGACATAAATGTAACTTCATTTTCTGTGCACGTCTTCTAGAATTCAGTGGGAAATACAATTATTCAAATTATCGTTTGCATGTTGTCGCGGCAGGAAGTAATAAGAGCCAAAATTTATTGCTATTTATCCTTGAAAATAGATTTTATTCATGGGAGTTTTTTTTTTTTTTTCTCCCTTTCAAAATTCAAAATTTATTGGTTTTTTCTCCCTTTCAAAATTCAAAATTTATTGCTTATTTATTTTAAAATAGATTTTACTACATGGGAGTTTTTGTTTTTTTTTTCTCCCTTTCAAAATTCAAAATTTAAGTAGTATATGACTTAGTGTAGGGATCACAGAATTTTGAAAATGTGCACACAATTCATGTTTCCCCATAGCACGTCATACGGAGTTTTTAACTGTTTTTTGACGTAAAAATAAAATAAATAAATAAAATAAATAAATAAACATACCAACACAAATACACACAACTCTGCCCGAGGCCACTCGAATGCGCGTTCCTTCCGTCGCTTCCGTCATCGCCACGGCACAAACGTTAGGAACCTCGGCTATCCGGATCGGCTGTTATCCCTGTCATTGTTCATAAGAGTATTTGGAAAGCTGACCTGCAGAGGTCGGGCGAGAACATGGAGACGGTGCCGCCGCGATGGCGCCCGGGCGGGAAGAGCTCGCCCGCAGAGCCGTTGACGAGGCCGCAGGGCCCCGGGAAGAAGGGCGTGGACGACTCGCCGTTCCAGCGGCTCAGGCGTCCCAGCAGCGACACGTCGTCCACGCCCGTGTGCATGGTGAACCGGCCGTCGGCCTCCACGGACCCGTTGCGCTGCAACACGCCCACGCCCGTCAGCCGGCCTGCGACCTGAAGGCCCACCAGGCCGCGGAGGTCGCGCTCACCGTGTAGAACCAGCCGAAGCGGTCGAACGGGATGTCCATGGCCGCGAGCCCGGGCAGCGTCTTCGCCATGTCGATGAGGGTGCTCTCGAAGCCGTAACAGCAGCTCGCCCACGCTGTGCGTCTCGTGCAGCTGCTGGCCCAGCGTCGCGATGCCCATCGACATCGCCTTCTGCATCAGGTAGCTCCACTCGCGCGTGTGGAACGCGGCCGTCTGCAACAGGAGCCCGCGCTCGCACCGCCCAGCCTTCGCCCTGCCCTGCGTCCTTACTTCCTCATTCAATGGCGATCACACGGAATTAAAATGAATGGAATTCTGGAATATGTTGCGGCATACTTTAGCTTTCCACCTAGCAATAATGAAAACAATATACCCTCCCGGTTCTGAATTTATACACAACAAAGTATTCGACCTCTGCAAAATGTCCAGTAGCATTAATTTTGTAGTATCACGTTAGAACCTATGCAAATAATAAGAAACCGGTTTTGCAGCTTTGAAAGGCTTGTCCGAGTTGCACAATACTAAAACACGCAAAATTGTTGCACTAATTTCGTTTTTCTCAATATATTTTAAAATGTGTTCTAATAAAAAATTTAATTTCATTTTTCTTTAGTTCTGTCTTACAATGATTGAAAAATGGGCCAAGAAATGGGAAATAAAAATTAATGAAAACAAATCAGTTCATATAACTTTTACCGTGAGAAGAAACAAATGTCCTACTGTCCACATCAACGATAATCCAATATTACAGATGGAAAGTGTAAAATACTTGGGGATACTTGTACATCTAGACAAACGTTTAACATGGAAGCATCACATTTTAGCCAAGAAAAAGCACCAACAACTTTAAGTAAGAAAACTATACTGGATACAAGGATACCACTCAAAACTATCACTGGAAAATAAACTATTGCTTTATAAATCCATAATAATTCCAATATGGACCTACGGCATCCAAATCAGGGGCACAGCAAGCAAGAGTAATCTCTCCATCATCCAGAGATTTCAGTCCAAGACCTTAAGAATGATCGCGGCAGCGCCTTGGTTCATCACAAACACAGCATTACACAAAGACTTCAAAATGCCCACTGTCTTAGAAAGAATAGAATCAATCAACTCAAACTATCTCCAGCGTCTTGAAAACCATCCAAATCACTTAGCCCTGAACCTCCTTGACAATAGTGCAGATATCCATCGTCTAACCAGAACCTCACCCATACAACTCCCATACAGATACTCAACAAGTAACTGAAACATCACCACCAAATCATCAATTCCAATTGCTGTCAACCTAAAATAATAATAATTGCTCTTTTTTATAGTACGAAGAAGAAGATGAAGATGAAGATGAAGAGTACCGATCGGATACCTTCACTACTAATCATTGTCATAATAATTCTACAATATACATCACATTTACTTGTTATTTTGTAAAAAATAGATTGTAAATTTATCTTAAATAAAAAAAATTCTTTAGTTCTGACTGGGAAATTAAGATTAAGTCTAAACTTTACAATTTCTTTGATACATTCGGGAATATGCATTCTAATTAAATTATTATACTATTTGTGTGGTGAAAACCGTTCAGGTAATGTGGATTTGTTATACTGACGATATAATTTGAGAAATTTCTTGCTTGTTGTCAGCATGCGCAGACACTGTTGAAGCGAATATGTCGTGTCGTGTAAAAATGATCCAACACTTCTCCAGCTACGAAAGATTCGAAATTCATTTGTATAGATGCTAGTCTGGTTTGCATTTTTTCAAAATTGCAAAATTGCAAAATTTTTCAATTTCAATTCAATTTCAATCAAAATCAAATTTGCAAAATTGATCAGATTGTGTACAAAGGGTGAGCAATTTTTATTTGTATCTTTTAATAAAATTCGAGCAAGATTTGATAGATTTATTGAAATTTAAGTTACAAGACAATTTTATATTGTGTTGTAAAAAAATCTGGAATGAGACCTTCCCTGCGACATTAGGTAAGGAAAGCAATATTCCCGAATATGTAAAACTAGAGCATAATTTTAATTTTCCAGATCGAACAAAAGATAAGAAATGCATTGACTTTTAGAATATCTATTTTCAACCATCTATTCACAAAATCCTAGAAGCTTTTCGTAATGACATGAGGTGGACTGTTGTGATTTTTCAGATTTTCGAGCTGTTTGCATTGTATCGAATCTTCAGTAAAAAACTATTGTTGAGTGCTGCCAACTTATGCGACAGGAAGTTTTTTTTCCTTACCCACCATTCTGTTGTGCAGCGCAGTTTCACTTTCTTAGTCTTTTAACACACACGTGTCATTCATTCAATAAATACTTTTCATCGTATCTGCTTTGAGTTTTACACTTGGCGTATCATTTCCTCTGACATGAACTATTTCTATTAGTCTTCACGATTTTCTAGTAAGATAATCAGGTCCATTATCAAACTGAAGGAACGAATTGTTAACAACCTAAAATATCCAAACGATTTATGAAACACAATGTCAGAAATATAATTATTGATTGTGACAAGGGTGAAGCTTATGCAGCTCTGAATAAAGAATAATTTTATTTTTTATTTATTTTTATACAACGTTCCTGCCAACGTTTGCTGCGTGAGTTAGGCTACAACATAACCATCACGTGTGTCGTTTATGGCTGTTCGCACACAGCACGTTTTCAACACATTTAAATCGTGTGTAGTTTTTTTTGTCTCTGAAGATAATATGGCGATTCAAAATGGACAAAGAAGGTGAAAGTAAGTACATTCAGAGCTTTTACTATCATAAAATAACGTTTGATTGCTTTTGACTTATCGCGTATTTTACAACACATATTTTATATTTGAATTAAAAAAACTTCAAATTTGTATAAGTAATATCCTCCACGATCGTCTGGTCTGAAACGAGTTTTATGGCGTTCAATTGGTTTTAAACAATTTTTGTACAAAAAGTTGCCCCGATTTGCACAATTCTTCTTAATCACACTGTCTCCAGCAGCGCTCGACTTCGTTCTAAGGCACAAATAGTCCGCTTTGTTTTGGTAGTTTTATTATAAATAAAACCGGATTTTCGTGCAGTAAACTCTTTAAAACGTGCAGCAAAAACACTAAAATGTGCAGCAAAAACACCAAAACGAACAAAATCAAGCAATATATATTGTTATATTATATATTTTATACTATACTAGATTTTTGACAAAATCAATTTTGATTTAAATTTCAGTATATATTGTTCGCTGGTTTATCCCTAATAATTTATTTTACAGAAATAAAGAAAAAACCGAAATCTTGTTCCCTATCACACGATTGTTGACGGAAATGAAGTAATAATAATTTACAAGTTGGTATTAACCATGGTCGATTGCAAAGTGTGCAATTCTTTGACAGGCATCTTCCAGCCAAAGGTGCTTCTTTGCCACTCTACCTCAAAACAATTTAAAAATATAGATGGAATGCTTCAAAAACCTGTTAAGGAAAATATTTGCAGTTAAGTATATCCTCTTTACGTATTTGGATTCTTTCAAGCGCCTTTTGCACATTTCGTGTAAATTAGAATGGCTGAACCGTGATGAAGCCACAGAGACGATAGAAAATAGAAAAAAATATGCAGAAATAAATCTGTCAGCAATTGAGGTACTGGTAGATTGGTAGATATGGCTATTAGAACCATTGGTAGATAAGGCAGACCATTCTGGTAGTTTTGTTGCTGATTATGATTTAACAAACATTGTAGATAATACAGTAAAAATATTGAGCATGTACTACTGTTATTGTTAGAGATACATGTATCTAAATTTTAAAAAAAGCAAAACAATGAGTCAATTTACATCAAAGTTTTGGTGCTAAATTTTGTATCTACTCAATCACACAGTGCATTCCAGGTCCCTCCGTCCGTTCCTCCTCCGTCCGTTCCTCCTCCGTCCGTTCCTCCTCCGTCCGTTCCTCCTCCGTCCGTTCCTCCTCCGTCCGTTCCTCCTTCCTCCTCCGTCCGTTCCTCCTCCGTCCGTTCCTCCTCCGTCCGTTCCTCCTCCGTCCGTTCCTCCTCCGTCCGTTCCTCCTCCGTCCGTTCCTCCTCCGTCCGTTCCTCCTCCGTCCGTTCCTCCTCCGTCCGTTCCTCCTCCGTCCGTGCTCGTTTTTTTCGAAATTTGCAAAAAAATTCCAAACTACAAAATTTTAGATAGAGATTTTAGTAGATAGAAGTTTGTTGTATAAAAATAGCTCTGTAAAAAGGTCATGTACAATTTTTTGAAAGAAAACAGGTAGTTTTTGCGTAATTTGTGCTTGAAATTAATTAATTAATTAATTATATATATACATACACACACACATACATACACACACACATACACACACACATACACACACAAATACACACATACACACACACATACACACACACAGGGGTCCAAGGGGATGTGATGCGATTACAAGTCTCTCGGAAGAGAGTCTCCTAGCCTCTCCATCCTAACTCCGCTCTCACCTTCAAGAGGTGGACCCTGTCGAGTCGAGTAACCCGTGCCAAGGCTGTGTAACCAATCCCACTGACGGTATGGATCGACC
Organism: Teleogryllus oceanicus; assembly: GCA_964035755.1. Classification (NCBI taxonomy): domain Eukaryota; kingdom Metazoa; phylum Arthropoda; class Insecta; order Orthoptera; family Gryllidae; genus Teleogryllus; species Teleogryllus oceanicus. Next base: position 35,536,635 of record CAXIVR010000001.1, on the reverse strand, counting down.
AACAGACGAGAGAAGGGGTTCTGACAAGTCTCCTGTCGGAATGGCATGTTACCGCCGTACTGGAGCGCCCCGAAAGTATGTCGGGATACGGTCTGGTTGGTTACAACCCTGGCCCAGGGTAAAGGGTGAAGCCGGGGGAGCCTGTAACCCCTAAGCGACGTGTCCCCAGGTGGCGTACAGGGAGGAATCTCTAGATATAGAGGTCAAGAGGCAATTAAAATACCTCTCACGGACCAACAGGCGGGAAGGACACCAGTCAAAAACAATATGGAAGGTCTTTTGGGATCTCAGTTTCAGTGCAGGGGCCGGACCCCCAATACCGGCGTCTGTTGGGAGTGAGCAGGGGGGCTCCCGGGCGTCGTCAACCAGCGACCGCAGTATTTCCCAGCAGTGGACCACGGGAAGTTTTGGTATCCTTTTACAAAAGTGATGATCTTGCAAAACAACAGGCGTGTAGCCTTGAGAAAAATAACTGAGTTTCCAATTTTGTTCCCCTCCCCCAAATGTTCAGGGGTGAGATCAAAGAATTGGCGTATTCGATCATGCACTTTAACGGGTGGTAGCACTGAAAAAGGGGGATCCCCCGGGCCGGATCCCCCAGTGCAAAAAAACTACTGGGAAGGAAGAGTGCCCCCAGACGCCCCCTGAGAAGGTGGCTGGGGGTACTTGTAACGGGGAAGCGATCCTTCCCCGAAACCGGGGCTCCCAGGTCCCCAAAAGGTGGGGGAAGGGTCTGCGAAAAACGGAGAAAAACCCGGGCAGAAATACCTTCTGCGGAAATAACAGGGAAAAGACCCCGAAGTGGCACGAGAAAGACCCCGGTGGCAAGTGGTCACTCGTAAAGAGAACGCGTAAGCTTTAAAAAAAACCGCGGGAAAACCACCCGGCCAGATGCCCTGATGATCAAGAAGAAGGACGAGGGCGCTGTCGTCCCGGGACACCCTTTAAAAAAGGGCTGACCCTGAGTTTAAAAGATCTGGGCGAGAATGTCACCCCATCGGAACACGGCTGGCGGATCTCCTTCTGCAACTGAAGCGGTCTCCCGGAGGACAAACTACAGTTTTTCGGGTCCTCTTTAAAAAAAGGTGTTTGGATGGCCCTTTGATGTGGGGGGCCTCACTCCCCCTGACTATTCAGGTGAAGGACCTGGATAAGGGGTCAAAACTAAAAAAGGAAGTGCATGGGGCTCTGGTGGACAAACTTCCCGAAGATTGATCCCCAGCTCTGTGGTCAAACCCCTAAGACCATCCTATGGTGGAACCGGTAGCAATAATCAGCGTTCCTTTTGCGGTGGCTAACAAATTGTTGGCCATCGGAAAAAATAAGAATAGGAGGGGTTTTAACTGCACTCTGCGTGAGAAAAAGGCCCCCCTGGGGGTGTTCAGATGTTTGGATTTTTCGACACCTCAGAAGGGCATGAAAAAACACACATGCCCAATTCCTTGTGCATGAATTGTGGTGGTGATGATCACCTTGCTAAGTCATACACAAAACGCAAAGTGCTTCTTTGTAAAAAAAAGGGGAAAAAGGCAGACATGCTACTGGGTGCAGAAATTGTCCATTCCCAAAAGCGCAGAAAGCAAAAACGGATGAAAATGGGAATTATACAACTCAATCTCAACCTTTTGCGCAGTCCCCCGGGATATCCGGGACAGCCCCGGTTGGGAAAATGGGAGGCTGATTTGTTGTTGCAGGGCTTTTTTTCCGGAAGATACAGCGTGGGTATCTGACCTTAAACCCCGGGCGGCAATCTGGGCCTGTGGAAAAACACACTTTCCCAGCAAGTAATGGCCCGGGCTGGATTTGTCTGGGAAAATCAACGGCGTTTACATTTTACAGCTTTTATGCCTCCCCCAAACCGACAATGGGGTTTGAGCAGTTCCTTGACCGCTTAGGGGCCGACGCAAGAGGACGAAGGCCCTTCCCCGATGGAGATTTCAACGCCTGGGCGGTTGGTGGGGTGGTTCGTCCCCAATGAGCGAGGTAGGGGTTTTCCATCCCCTCCCTTCTGACTGTGGGGCCGGCCAAACAGGAACATACCTTCCGCCGGGGGCGTGGGGTCTGTTGTGGATCTGACGTTCATGTCAGATAATCTTTTGAGAATGGGAGTGTTCTGGGAGGTATTGAACACTATGCCCTTGGGGAAACCGGGGCACTTTTGTACGAGGTGAAAAATCAGCGGGAAGGGGTAATTTTGTGCCCAAATATCAAAGCTGGGGGGAATGCAAAAAAGTTCGACGAAGAAATTTTCCGACAATGTTTGGAACGATGGTGCCAACAGGTACCGAGATGACAAAACTGGGCAGGTGATGAAATGGATAACCAAAAACCTGTGATGCCTTTTTCCCCAGACCCGGGCGCAATTTTCCCACGTTCACCGGTTTTCTGGTGGACTGAAATCGCCCCTTTCGGCGGGGGTGGGCCCTTTGAGGCCCCGAAGACGGGGCCAAAAGAGCTCGTGGCGAGACAACTTTCATTAATTTGGGGCAATCAAACTCCCAAGCCAGTTGAAGATAGAAAATCCCAAAAACAAACGCTTATGCTCAAAAGCCTGTGTGACCAGGGGGGAAAAAGGGTCCTGGGGGAGGCCGTACCAAGACGGTCATGTGTGGATTAAGACAGCGGCACCTACGTTCTCCCCAAACCCCCTATGCTGCCAAATTTTGACGGGCCCCCTTTCCCCGAGCCACCCCCGGGGGCTCATTAATATGGTTTTCTGAGCCGAAATAATTCCCCCAGTCACGCAAAAAGAAATTCTGGGGCAATCAGCAGAATCCAAAACAACACAAAAGGGTCCCGGACCCCGGGTAACATTCCCAATATTGCCCCCAAGACTGCGATACTCGCTCACACCGACATCTTTGTGGATCTTTATTATTCGTGCATGAGGAAAAAGTGATCCCGAAGAAAGGAAAAAAAAGGGGCTTGGGGGCTCCTCCCCAAAAAATAAATCACCAAAATCCATCATCATACCCGGCCATTGTGATGTACCCAAAAAGGCAAGGTTCTGGAAAGGGGTAGTACCAGACTAAAAAAAAAAGCGTGGGGAGGAAAGGGGGCCTTTCAGAAAAATTCATGGTTTCCGGGAAACCCGCTCGACTGTTGGAAAACAGTTTTTTCATTAACAGAGGCGGGTTTGGGGGAAGTAAAAATGGAAGAAAGGAAAACAATTTCTGTGCTGTCTTCGTTAGATATTAAAAAGCAATTTTAACCCCGGCCAGGTTAGAAAATTTCCCCAAACTCTCCGCAGATTTAATGTGCCAACGTACCTGAGAAAGATTGTCCAGTATCCAAAAAATGAAATGGTTTTCAATACAAATAATGGGCCCAAATTTTCATAATATGGCTGGGTTTCCCCCACGGTTGGTGTCCCGGAAAAAGGAATTGGTAATTTAGGGGGCCCCTTTTTTGGAATGTGATGTTAAAGGGTTATTCGGGTTCCCCCCCAAAAAGGGAAACCCGTATTATTGGTTTCGCGGACGGCATTCTATCGTCGCCGTTTTAAAAATACATTGAGAAATTGTGTATATTTGCAACGACGATCGCTATTGAATCAGTGGTTGAAGTCCTCAGGGTGCAGTTAGCTGGACAAGACTGAGGGTTTTCCTGGTCACTGGGAGGAAAAGAGAAAGCCATCACTCTAAAATCGGGGGAAACCCCCATATTGCATCGCAGCCGTCGATCAAATATCTTGGTCTCATGATTGACCCCTCTGACTTTGCTGAACCCCCTGAAGTACGCCGGGAATAAAGCTGCGGTAATTAATGCAGCATTTCCGAGACTAATCCCAACATAGGGGCCCCGTCAGGAGAAACGGAAACTTCTTGCCTTGGTTGTGGGGGGTCCGTCTTGCTCTATGGAACCCCAGTATGGGCCAACTCCATGTCGATAAATAGTTACATCCGAGGATGACGTCAGTGTACAGGTTATCAGCATTGCGGGTATTTGTGCATTTCGCACTGTGTCAAACGATGCGGTGTGCGTCACCCGGAGGATCCCCTCCTGAATATCTTGGCGCAGGAAAGACAGGCGATATCACAAAGAAGAGGAGAACCCTGACTGCTGGGCAACACTGCTCGAATGGCAGGATCGATGGGACAAGTCCATTAAAGGAAGATGGACATACCGCAGTTCCCTCCATTCCCCGTGCATCAACCGTAAACACGGCGAAGTAAATTTCTTCTTGACACGGCTGTTGTCTGGACACGGATGCTTTCTGGCATATCTCCACAGGTTCAAGCTGGAGGATCCCATTCTGTCCATTAGGGAACCTGCTGTCGAAGACCCCGAGCATGTTTTTTCCCAGTGCCGCGATACCATCTGCAGCGACGGCCGTTATGAGTATACTCGGATCGACCCGCCTGACACCTGAAGCAATGGTTGGGTGCATGCTCGCCTCGAAACCAACTGGATGCGGTGAGCTCCTTACGCAGACCATAATAGCTGGAGAATAGAAAGGGAAAGAAGGGAAGTCGATTGATCCTCGTTTGATCCTTCCTACGTTTTGACGAAGAGATGTGGCTTGTGACTAAGCCACTCTAATCCACTCCCCGTGATGTAATGCCTAACGGCGGTTCCGCGGGAGGATGGAGGGGAAGGGAGGTTGGTTTTTGTGGGGAAAAATCTCACACTATCATGGTTACAGGCCCATGTGTCTTTTGAAGATTTCCACCTACCCTCGTAAAAAAAACATACACACACATACATATATACATACACACATACATATATACATACACACATACATATATACATACACACATAATTATATACTTTTAGCAAAATATATATATTAACACATACATATATACATACACACATAAAATATATACATACAAAATACTATATACACACACACATACATATATACACACACATACATATATACATACACACATACATATATACATACAAAATACATATATCATACACATATACATAAAATATACATACACATATCTATACACTATACATACACATATACATACACATACACATATACATACACACATACACATATACATACATATATACATACAACATACACTTTTATACTTTTCATAATACATCACACATACACATATACATACACACATACATATATACATACACACATACAATATACATACACACATACATATATACATACACAATACATATATATACACACATACATATATACATACACACATACATATATACATACACACATACATATATACATACACACATACTAATATACATACACACATACTAATATACATACACACATACTAATATACATACACACATACTAATATACATACACACATACATATACATACACACATACATATATAATTACATATACCCGTGAAGTAATACCAAGCGGTAGTTCCAGGGGTAAGAGATTGAGAGGTGGTTTTAGTCGAGTAGAGGATATCTTATCCGGGGCCCGACATATCCAGGAGGAGCTACTATTCCTGGAATACGTAAAGAGTATTTTCCACCTCAACGGAAAAAAAAAACAAAAAAAAACACATACATATATACATACACACACATACACATATACATACACACACATACATATATACATACACACATACATATATACATACACACACAGAGGTTTCACACTCACTACGAGTTCGGAGAAAAATTGAATAAATGATATGAAAAATAATTAATTTATTTTGAATTGATTATTGAAAACGCCAATATTAATTCTATTTTTACTTTCTTGCTTTTTTAATTTTACTCGATATCTGTTCTCAACGTATTGACGTATTCCTTTTTAAGTAATCCGCAACGCTTAATAGAAATTTCGCAAGAATGCGGCATAGATATTTCAGAAGCTATTTGCTGTCGAACGTCGAAATGGTGGCGGTGATAAGATACAGCTGTTTTATTTAGTCCAGCTGCTGGTGGTGTAACTCCATGGCCGAGAGCCAGTACTTCCGTTTGCGATGAATTTCGCAGAAGGTTTTTTCTATATTACTCTTCAGAATGCCCGGTGGTTTACCCTGGTAATGGTTCCTGGTCCCCCCATTGGTAATGGTTCCTTGAATGTTCTGCTGATGTGGTAATTCAATGGGATAGCGTTCCCTCATTAAGTTTAGCACCTGAAGATGTAACAAAACGAGTTACGAAACGTTGTGAAATTACTGAATAAATGATTGTCATAAAAAACTTTGGATACTTGTATATACTCTAATTACTATATTGATATTATTAGCCAAGCGAGTGCACATATTTTTGACAACGCTGCGCTGGCATCAGTGTGTAGCTAGCTTCTTATTTGAATTGGACGTTTTCAAATAATAGCTGAAGTGTTGGAAGCGCAGAAAATGCAATAGTTCAATATTATGTTGCGGATTTCAATAAAGCGAGAAAGTATGTGCTGTATCAACACCACTAGTTGCCCGAATTTTTCGTATCCTTCTCCTCTTAAAAGAAGTGTGGATATGTCTTTTGAAGTATGTGTTCCCTACTATTTAGATTTTTTACGATGTATTGAAGTATTTTTTAATGTTTCACTTTTTGCGATGCCATAGGAGGTTCTAATATTTTAAAATAAATGTTAATTAAAGTATAATAAGTTCGACCTTCAAATAAAAATTTAACGAATATCTTAATAGTTGTGTATATTATAATATTAACTACGCATTCTGGTCGATTCTTATTATCCCATAAACAAATTAAAATTGTACCTTTGTAATGATACAAAAATACATGTACAAATGAATGTACAAATGAAAATTACTAATACAATGTACAAATGAAAATTGTACCATAAACAAATGAAAATTGTTGATTTAATTGGCTTTTTGTCCAATGTATAATACGTTTTTCAAAATTGGATTGTAAAGTCAATTGTGTTGGCGTTTATCAGATTCATTGTACAGAGGTTTCATTGTATATTAATAAGATTAGCAAGACTATTAGCAAATCCGAATCGAAACGGAAATCAATTATTTTCTTTTGAAGACATTAAAGCATTATGTGACTCAGGAAAATTGCCAACAAACCTGAATAAAAATTTAAAAACATATTTAATTGAAACAGCGCTCTTTGGACAACGTTCAAATATGAAAATATCCAAAGGACGGATTGGGGAGAAATTTATAAAATACTTATAACGAATGAAAAATTCCAAATAGCCGACATGTATCTAGAAACGGCTTAAATATTTTCCTTAAACAAATCGCGATTTTTCTTATCCATGCAAAGTTTTCGCTAACTGCGATTCACCTCTCCCAAAAAATGGATTTTTAGATTGCATTAATTTATATAGATACTGAAAAAAATAATAATCTTTAATCCGTTACAACTTTTTAAAGTTTTGAAGAAATGTAAATAATGGAAATTATATTACCGCTTACTTTGAACAAATTCTGTCAGGGAAAAAGCGATTACACTCCTTAGTCGACCCATAAGGAACAGATAACCATTATTATAAGGTTCGTTTCGTACAATAGTGAAACACAAAGTTTAAATTAAAGAACACTTTTTAGGTTTCTGTAAAATCATCGATTCAACAGGTTCCGAAATAACAAATTGTGATTAATCATTTAGCTTATTAAAATTTAAATACTAAACATATACGTGGTCAAGGGTATGATGAAGGGGCAAATACGAGAGGAAAAGTAACGCTCTGCAGGCTAATTTTTTAAATGTAAATCCCCAAATCTTTTTTTGTTTCTTGCTGCGACTATACTCTCAATTTAGTAATTAAAGATGCAGCCTAATTAAATGTTCATGTAGTAGACTTCCTTTCTTAAAAACTATTTATACCTTTTTTGTCAACCCAGTGGTGGAATATTCTAACAAAAAATATTGTTCAATTTAGTCTTCTATCCATATCTAGTACTCGATGCGAAAGTCGTATTGAGGCCATAAAAAAACTGCGTTTTGCTTTATGCGAACTTCCAAAATTTATCAGAAATCCGCGATGACTAAAATGCTGATATATTAATTAAATATGAAGCTGAATGACTGTTGGAAAAGTTAGAAAATGTTCAACTTCTTCGTTCCCTTATTATTTGGTATAAAATCTTGTCGTCAGTGAATATCGTCTCGGAAATGTTGCAAAATGCATATTTACCTACCTTATTGTGTACTGGAAATCTGGCTATTATCAAAATAAACATCCAGACTTGTTGCAATACTTTTGATGAAACGCTAAGTACTGCAACTGATCTTGCTAATTCGTGTGCTGTAGATGCGGATTCCCCACCCCACCCCCTAATTACATGCAGGCAAAAAAATGAAATTATACGCTGATGAACATGAGAATAAAAATGGCCCCAAAGACAATTTTCGCATACATTTTTACTTTTTCGAATTCATACATATATACGGGAATAATATACGTAGTAGTATAGAGAAAGTTAGGTAATGCTGCGGAAAATCGATTTCGAAATTTCAACGGAAATACTCGTATTGGGGTCCCCTGATACCGAATTTTTTTACACGTCCGTCTGTGAACACTACTAGTGCCTAACCAACACCTCTTTTCCAATTTGAAGAAACCCCTGTCCATCTGGCTCTAGTTTTAACGGTTAACTTTGAATTTCGGAAAAGTACAAAAGTTGAATTTTTTCGGCGTCTTCCTACAAATATAAAAATTGAAGACACAGACTTTTCCTTCAAATGAAATTTGTTGCTCATACACAATTCTTTCACTAAAGTCAGGTAAACTTCTTTGGAAATTTTCGTAGTTTTCGTGCAATAGAGCGTGAAATATTTGCAATTTCAAAATTACAAAAACAAGATTTTCTCAAAGAGGGCTCCAACTTTTTTTAAAACTTTTCGTAAGGATAGTACCAAATGCACCCTATTCGATGACATAAACACCATATTGCTCTATTCTTTTGGATTTTTCAAAAATTACAAAAAAGTAATTTTTTTGACTAGTCTCTCACGTCGGTAATATTTACATTAGAGGCAGTTTTTTCATATTATTAGATTTATGAGTACATGTGCTTTAAATAATGTCAAATAAAGTTTCCCAAACGGGAGTAATGTACGTAGTATAGAGAAAGTTATGTAAAGCTGTGGAAAATCGATTTCGTGATTTCAACGGAAATACACGTTTTGGGGACCCCCGATAACGAAAAAGTTCTTTTCAAAACGTCCCTGCGTGCGTCTGTGAACACTACAACTAGCGCCTAAACCACACATACGATCCCAAATTGAAGAAACCCCTGTTCATCTGGCTCAAATGGAAGCTTTGAAATTTCGAAAATTATTCTTCAAAATTTGGGGGTACTTTACATGAAGCACCCCAGGCATTTTCAAAATTTTCTCAAAAATGGAACCAAACTTTTCTTTAAATTTCCTGTAAAAATAGAGTAAAATACACTCATAAAAGTCGAATAGATACGATTTTCACAGTTAAATCTGGATTTTCGAAAATTGCAAAAGTATGAATTTTTTCCGCGTTTTCCTACAACTATAAAATTGAAGAGACAGATTTTCCCTTCAAATGAAATTTGTTGTCCATAAATAGTAATGCAGACTTTTTTGGAAATGTTCGTAGTTGATCAGACTCACGTCTGGCATGGCAGTTAAAACTTGATTAGAACCCAATCAGACGTGTATTTGCACGCCCTATTGAAAATATAATACTTCCGTTTCTATTTGATGTTTTTGTTTGTTTTAATTTATGAAGCCTCAGGATGGGGAAAAATGAGTTCCCCGAAATGTACCTATGTAATTTCCAGACAAATTCTGTATATATGTGCATACATTAATAATATGATCTTCGTAATATTGTCTGTCAAAAATCTTAATGCGGCCAAATACATGAATCTGAACTGAAGGGCACCTCTGGCAATCGTCTGTATGTGAAGCTTGTAGTGCAAGTTAATGTAAGTGGGTAAGTATAAGACAAGGCGTGAGGTGTAAGGGGTGAGTATAGGACAAGGAAGAGGAAGGAAAGAGCGCATGCGGTTCGTGGCGCGGTTTGTTACGGTACTGCTCCGACATTCGCCTGGTGTTGGTCGGAAAACTACCGATCAGACCAGCCGGTCGCTAGAATTCTTCTCCAGACAGCGACTGAATTCGACCCAGGTGAAAAGCTAGTGTCTAAAATCCTGCCGCCGCAGGGAAACGAACCTAGAACCCTCTTTATTTACATGTCCACCTAGATGTCCACCTAGATGTCCACCTAGATGTCCACCTAGATGTCCACCTAGATGTCCACCTAGATGTCCACCTAGATGTCCACCTAGATGTCCACCTAGATGTCCACCTAGATGTCCACCTAGATGTCCACCTAGATGTCCACCTAGATGTCCACCTAGATGTCCACCTAGATGTCCACCTAGATGTTTAACCAACCACCTAGATGTCCACCTAGATGACACCAATTACGAATGACAACCAGATTTATTGGTGCAATCGTTACTATTTCCATGTGGCTTTACAATTCCTTAATTATATCATTTGCCAGAGGTTGATATTTTAGAATTTTTCACTCTGTTTCTTTAGGATGTTGCGAGCTAACGGTACGGCGACATGAATATTATTAGATATTGTTATATAGATATTATATAGAGACATTGTTGTTATATGATTTTATTATTAATATTATCATTGTGATGTTATTTTTCGTGTAATACTACGAGAGGAAACTTACGAAAATAAAATGACATTTAAGTACAAAATAGACTATGTAACTCATTCGCTTTTGTTGACATCGCCCGAAGCCATGCTCTTTCTAGCGAATTCTCTCGGCATCTGCGAACCTTTGGTATTTTCTTAGTATTGGGAATCCCTCAGCCGATATCAACATCATTTCTATTAATTGTCGGTTACGTAGGTTGCGACCCCTCATGAACTATGCGATCTAATTGGAGAGTTGAAGGTTTTTTTTTGTATTTTGGCCCGAGTGATTTTGAAGGTTCGATGCTTGTTCTTTTTACAGAGAGCCAATCGCCTCCTCACTCAGTTACGTCTTAAATTTGGGTGTATCTTTTCTTTCGTCTCTTATCTCTCTAATAATCGCTCCACTGTCATATTAATACACAGAAGGGGATAATTATTTTAGATTATGATTCTTAATAGTGTTATTGTTATTATTTCCTTTATTTAGAACTGTTTTCACTATGTCGCCGCTATTGGCCCAGCAAGTAAGTAGACCCCCCGCCAAAGAAAAAAAGTAATTCCAACAACTTAGAATATGAAACGAAAGATACACACACACACACACACACACACACACACACACACACACACACACACACACACACTCGCACGTAGCATGTACACACGCACGCAGACCCACATGTTCATGGTAGCGCTTATACCATTGCATTCGGTTTCTAATCCAGTCGGTGTAATTAATTCATTGAGGAGCAGTAATCGTGTGATGAGCAATAGATCAAAATGTAGTAACTTGAAACCAAAAAGCAATGCGCGTTGAAGTAGTAATAAAATTATGTTTCCTGTATTATTGAAATAATATTCTAGACTCGGCTTTCAAAAAGATTCAAGTATACTAAAAATTAGTTTCCACCTACAATTAATTAAATCCACATATTTTGATCCGCCGCTTGGCATTTATATTTGCATGATTAACGTCGTTATGTTTGTCGGCCATTCACTCACCAGGGCGATGACGTTGAGCGTGGTGATTTGGTCGGAAAGGTCACCGCCCGACCGCTGGGCGTCGAAGAACCAGTGGCGCTGTCGCCAGAAGGACACGGTCGCGTTGGCGTTCCACTGCACATCCTTCTTCTCGTGCACCTCCCTGCGCAGCGCACACGCCCTCGCTATTCACATGCACGTAGCACTGCGCTGTTACTTCATGTAATTAGCGACAAATTAGATCTCTTGGACCGCAAAAATAATTTGGTTTTTTTGTTTAAAATTTTTGTTCTTTAAATTTTATTTATGTGTTTTATTGAAATTGTATTTGAAATTGAACCATTAATTGGATTGTGATAAAAAATTATTTATTCTTGCTTTGTTGTTTGCATTAAGAATATTTTACATATATTGATTATCTAAAAGATCAAATGGTAGTGATTAATTTTATACAATAAGATTATTTTTGATACAGTTTTTCTTACACATTGCCGCGGTTAGACGTGAAATGCAAGTGAATATTTTTAATTAGAGTTAATTATTATTTTTCATATATTTTATTATTAATTTTGGTGGAATAATAATTGTATTTATTTGATTATGATATAATGAGGCTTCGAAATATATTTTAGACTAGGTTTAGATACCCTATTATATATTAAGTAAATGGAGATATGTTGGGGTAGTAATAGATATGGTCTTGAAACCCAAAACATTTTTATCATTGGTCATTTCAGAAGTACTTAGGAAATTACCAATATCTGAGAATTTAAAAGACACTAGAGGTATTTGATAGATTTTTTTCAGGAATGAAAGTAAATTTATATTTTCTAATACATTTTGATAGTAGTAAAACACCAATGGACCATTACATTAGATCTGCCTTTAACCCATCGAATCGCGCGCATTCGGCCTGTCATCGATTCGCTGATGTTGAGAATGATACCCTGAGGTAGCTGATACCAGAAGAGTTAACAGCATGGCATGGCATGACATGACATGGCACGGCATTATTGACCGCTATAGGATGGCTTGACGTGATGGGGTGGCTTGGCATGACGGCGTGGCATGGTATGATGGCTAAACATCACGGCTAGACAGCACGGCACGGCACGGCACGGCACGGCACGGCACGGCACGGCACGGCACGGCACGGCACGGCACGGCACGGCACGGCACGGCACGGCACGGCACGGCACGGCTGGCCCGGGTAGGGTGGGTGAGGGCGAGGCAGTGAAGCAGTACGGTGACAAATAAAATATGCAGTGAATTCACTCCTTTTCCTGTCTAATACTTGATTAGATTAATAAATACCCGATCAAGGCGCTGTACTTCAGCTCGTCTTTAAAAATACTGTTGTAGAAGACAGTCTAACACATTTTGAACTTGGGCAATTTACGAAATCCCAAAGGTTTCGATAAAAACTGGACCTGTGCCGTATTATGACGACTATTCTACTCGTGAAATTAAAACCTATCGTATTAAACAATACATAAAAAAGGCCCCAATCAGGGTGACGTATATCAAAACATCAATCGCTTTCTCATTCGATTTTTCTTACCGTTCCTTCCTACTGACCAATAACATGCGACTCGTCTATCTTACGAGGCAGTATATATCAATCGCTTTGATGATGTCCGATTACCGTGTATACACTATAACTTTACCTCTTTGATTTTAATATGCTTTCAGTTATTTTCAATGTTCAGCGCATTTTGGAACTCTGTTGGACGTAATTTCATAGTCTTATTGGAAAAATCTTATTTGGAAATTCTCAGATAAATCCCCACCCCGCTTCGCGAGTCAGGGATTTATCGACAATTTCCAAAGCACTCGTGTTATTAACTCCGATAATGTTGCTCTATAAGAGCATAACTATTAATGAAAATTTTCAGACTTTTTTAGAAAATCTTTTTTACCTATTTTTTAAAACGATGTAGATGGAATTTACTAAGAAATTCTCGTGTTTGTAAACTAATGTTGCTACCATTTATCATATTATTTATAATAGTTATCAACACTTCTGTGGAACATTAGATCAACAGGCTGAACAGTGAAGACAGACACCAGTCACTCCGAAATTGAGAATAGCATTTGCAGAAAGTAATCACTAAAGTGTCACAAAATATTTATTCAATTATTGAAACTAACATTTACCATCACAAAGTTATTCTCCTTCTCTTCCCCTGAATACAAACTCAAACAATATAGAAACTATCTGGGATAAAACTTTATGTGATATTACTTTGCATCTACAGGCCTCCAACAAAGATAGCGGCAGATTATATTTTGTCTAAGAAAAATTGGAGATAACACTTAACAAAGTCAGCAATCGCATTTTGAATCCATTGTGGTCTGCGGAGATTTTAACACTGATTTTCTCGTCGCATCTTGCCAGAAAGAAAAGTTTCTCAATTTAATTAATTTCTTCAATTTAGGTATTACAATTAATCTACCTACACGAGTCACACTAAATGCGATAAAGGCAATCGATCAAATTATAATTAACAAAACTGCTACTCGATATGAAGTTGAAACAAAAAATTTAGGATACAGTGACCACGATGCACAAATTCTTACCATTATAAGAAACGCGAACACTGTCACAATAAATAATATACATATGACACGAATTGTTTACTAAAAGTAAAATAAAATTATTCATTGATTACCTGATGCAGGAGTTATGGGACGCAGTTTATAATACTGTTGGTTGATTGATTGATTTTTTCGTGTTTCCGGGCGCGTCAACGGCTTTGGTCATTAGTTCCGTAAGTGTAGTGCATTGTGTTTATCGGGAGATGGCTGTAATCTTCCCCCGTTGGATGGCGAGATCCGGAGCCGACCTACCCCCGGCAAGTGGGGTTTCCCCCTAACCAGGACTCTCCCACCAGTGGGTCACTGCCCCAGTCGGGACAAGCTCTAAGTTCTGGACCGGTCTCCCGGGATGTGTGGTAGTGTAGTGCATGTTAGTGCGTGTGTGTGTAAGGGGAGAGGATAGGACAAGGAAGAGGAAGGAAAGATCGCGCGCGGTCCGTGACCCGTTTTGTACGGTACAGCTGCGACATTTGCCTGGTGTTGATCGGAGAAACCACGGAAAACTACCGATCAGAGCAGCCGGCCTCTAGAATTCTCATCCAGACAGTGACTGAATTCGACCTAGCTGAAAAGCTAATGTCGAAAATTCTGCCGCCGTCAGGACTGGAACCTAAGACCTCCCGGTCCGAGGCGCTGCAGCGACATCAGTTGATGTACTGAGCTACCTCTCCCGGTAATACTGTTATTACAAACCATAAACATAATTCTTGTATTTCAACGCTTTCATTTCATTTTAACACTTGCTTTCCTCTTCAAAAAGAAAATTAAATCTTTCACGGAAAAGCAATTCTTAGACAACACAAGGGATTGGGACATTATGTGAAAACCAGCAATTCTTCCTTTCATTTATAAACATCATAACGTATCTCAAGATTTCCTTCTTTACGTAAAAAAATACAAATCATTGTTAAGAAAAGTCATAAGACTTTTCTTTAAGCTAAAATCCTAAAACACGATCAGGATATTTTCAACTCAACAAAACAAAAGCAAGGTGGAATATAAATAAAAATTCGACCAAATCAACTAGAAACCTTGTGGAGAATGTTGTTTTAAAATATAACGACATAAATGTGAACAATCCGACAATAGTGGCTAGTCTCTTTAACCAATATTTTTCGAGAATTGCTGCCGAACTCACTAAGGGTCTTCCACGACAAAATTCAAAATCAGACATTTACCCAAAATTTTAGACACGATGTTCATTTCCTAAACTTCTTCCTATGAAATTCTAAAAAATATCAGTAAATTAAAAAATAAATATGCGGACGGTTTAGATGAATTCACGAATTCTTTGTTAACGACCTATGCGCTTGCCGTTATACACCCGTTAACTCACATATTTAATGCATCCTTATGCACCGGAACGTTTCCAGATATTTTCAAAACAGATAAGATTAAGCCGCTCTTCAAAGAAAGCAACAAAAATAAAATTCAAAATTACCGGTATATTTCTCTTCTGTCAGTTTTTTCAAAAATATTAGAGAGACTTTTTTTTTAACGTACGAATGGAAACCTTTCTCAGTAAACACGACGCGCTTTCAGATTGCCAACATGGATTTAGAAAAAGAATCGCCTCATCACTGGACCAAAACGAATAACATATTAGATTTTTAGATCTCTCAAAAGCTTTTGACGTCATTGATCATGACATTTTACTTTCAAAATTACATTCATATGAAATCCGTGGAATTGATCTTGATTGGTTATATTCGTACCTTAAACAACGATCTCAGTGAGTTGACATTACGGGAATGATGGAACATTATGAACACATCTTTCCGATTCTTTGCCAATTGAACGTGGAGTTCCTCAAGAATCGATTTGTGGCCTCTTCTTTTCTTACTATACGTAAACGATATGCCTCGACTATGTTTATTACTTTAACACTCGACGTAGAAATCATATTCATCAGGTAAGAGTATCAACAGTTCATTACAAAACAAGTTGAAATCTCAAGTCCAATAGTTTTTGCTATATAACTGTTTCTATACAATCAGAGACAATACTGAGCATCGCAAGGAAAATAACAATTTTAACACTGATATTTAATGCATTATTTACCATTTGGACTGTATAAATGTAAACAACCTTTAACAAGTATGGTACCGCAGCCTCCGGGTCAATGACCCCCATCTCCATCAGTTTTTTAATACAGTTTCCCTGATCCATTGAGCAAATGCTGAGATTGCCCTTTCTTTTGCTGCTGGACTCAAATGTAACTTCATTATCTGTGCACGTCTTCTAGAATTCAGTGGGAGCGGCAGGAAGTATTATTCATTGACGAAGTACATGATGGATAAGTGTCCAAAATGTATTGCTGATTTACCCTTGAAAATAGATTTTATTTCATCGGAGCGTTTTTTTCTGTATTCAAAATTCAAGTAGTATAAGGATTAGTGAAGGAATCACAGAATTTGGAAAACGTGCACAGAATTCACGTCATACACAGCTTTTAATAGTTTTTGACGTAAAATAAAATAAACAAATTAGAAGATAAAACGGCTCTTATTTTGTCGTATTATTTGTAACGGATACAAGTGGCTGTTTCATCGTCCTCATTTATTGTGCAATGGAAGTGTAAAATATGCAGTGGGAGAATTCAGTTCTCTAACGTTCTTTAAGGTTTTATACCCCTGCTATACCGGTAGCGCTGTGCTTGCCTTGAGCGTGGTCGGGTGCTACCGCGAACCTGTTACTGTTTGAATTGACGCAGTGCTACTACGAAAAATCAACCTTCTTATTCAAAGATATTATCTCTCCGGTTAATCGCATACTGATTCGTCTACAGTTATATTTGGGTAGTAAATGCAACCTCTAAATAACTACCATATTTTCTAGAATATAGGCCCCCTCGCTTATTAACCCCTTTCATGATGAACATTTCGGGAAATTTCCTGTACCTTTCACTGGATTCCTTTCGGATGTTATTCGTTTCAATAATGTTTAAATGTCCTTCAGTTCTTTGCAACTTTCATTATCGGCAAGTCCTACGAAAATTGCAGGCTGAATATCTAAAATATATTTTTTAAAGAAAGGGACGCTTATATTCGAGAAAATACCGTAAATACGGATATTGAGTCCATTGTGTTTGTAGAGATTTCTTTGAGAGTTGCAATGCGCCATCCTGACCTCAACTTCTTTATGCTTTTACGTAATTCTGTGCCGTGGAGAGGCCGCGTTCAATAGAAATCCGGAGCGCCTTACGTAATGCTGCATGATCCCGGCCCTCCTGGGAGATTGAGGGAGCGGCAAAACGACCAACGTGTTAACCCTTATGCATTTCTAGTACCGAAGTCCGATCAGCAGATAAGTAATACTGAGGATTAGAGCAAACTCAGTTTAAATTCAGCCGTTCTCTAAAATGGAATCAATAAGTCAGCAACAAATAATAATAAATTAGTTTGTTTCTTTCTGCTGATCCTGGTTTAATGATGTTGGTAGATGGATATTTGATACCGGTTCGGACCAAACAGGATCTATACATATGTAGTATATCAGGAAATTTGTTGTTTATAAAATTTACTTTTCGACGTTTCGTACACTTAGCGAGTGCCTTTCAAGAGCACTAAGATAATAAAACAGGGTTGAAAATTGCATTGACAATGCAGTCTGTATAGACAATACAAGCAGTAGTGTAGTGGCGGTCTCGAGTCAGAGGAATGCGGGTTCGAGTCCCGCCTCGGGCACGGTTGTGTTGTGTGTGTCTCATTCATCATTTATCATCCACCATCATCAACATAACTTCACCCCATTCCCCAAGACAAAGATGCACCGAGTAAGAGAAATTGAGTGAGCACCGAGTATGAGAAATTGCAGATTAACAAGGCTCATATTAGCGTTTTCAGTCAGAATCTACACTTTTTCATTGTATTTGATTTTTTCCCAGTTTCTGGGCATATAACAAAATCATTGTCACCTCTCTCACTGTCAGACGTGGATTATAGCGTCTTCCATTCGTTGCACTGAAACCCACCCTAGTGCAGGGCAAAAACGTCATTGCTCCGCAACAGTATTGCCCCACACGCGTGAAGCGCAGCTACGAATGAAACGGATTCCGGAACGAGTCAGTGCGTGTGCGCTACGCAGTGAGATTATAGATAACCGTTTTTGGCCTGTCACACTGATGGAACTCGAAAAATAATAACTTTTAATTCTGATCATTGTTATAATTTTTATGAAGTCTTTTGGTAATTCTTACTTCTTAATTCATAAATTATTAAGTGTGATTTCTATAAAAACTAGGAAAATTTCAAATGCGTATGTGTCGAAATTTATTTTTCATGATTTGCCAGTGATCGATATAGTACACAAGATTTTGAACCAATAGGCTTCTGCAGAATTGTTTGGTTGTTGAAAAAAACACAAAAATATTAACACGAGCATTTCAGCTGGATATGTATTGGCGGTCGAGGAACATTTCTTGGCGCATATATTTGAATGATTTTGTAAGTGTCTCTATTTTTATTTTCACTTTATTAGCACTTTGAAATTGAGATGTACCTACACTTTGGTTTGTAAATAGCACTGAATTTGTTAACATGAAGTTATTCAAGGTTAAATTTGAGGAAAAAACAAACTGATTTTCCAGACTTCGCGAGTCACAAAAATTATTTTAAAACATAATATTATAACATAAAATTATTGCAAAACATAATATACATCATCATTCGAAGTATCCCTGCATGACAGTAGATCCTTAATTGCCTTCACAATTTCACCACGAATCCAAATCACCATGGATAACTTCCGTACCTCACCTCAGAATGGCCCAGTGCACTGGACTGCACTGAAAGCGATCGTCAGTGTAGTTTAGGGCGCCCCGAGTGCACCCTAGTTCCGTGTGATTCTGGGAATGGAACATGCGCTTCTTTGCACTGGTGCGCCCTAGCGGTCCAATGGACACGAAAGCTCCTCTGGGTGCGCAGTGGGTGCGCACCAGTGCGGCGAATGGAGAACTCTTAGTTTTTCGTCAATTTATGTTTGAAATTAGGAACATAGATTTTCCACTCTTTAAAAATCCATTGCCCATCCGGGTTTGAACGAACACATGAACCTGAGTGTTCTGTTCAAGTGCTCTTGTCCCTTTACTACTAGGGTCTTACATTTTCCTATGCGTTTTCTTGACAGGTCAGCAAAGACGTCAACTCAGCCAAATTGACCGTGTCACCAGGTACCCCTAAATAGTTGCAATTGTTGCCTATATTTTTGCAAAAAGTATAATTGTTACATCTCCTTGCTTTTGTATCTTGAAATGAAAGAATTAACAAGTTACCGATACTTTGCGTTTACAATGCGAAGTTTATGCTGCAACTTCAGCTTATCGCCCTCAGAGCTTCAAAAGCAGGTACTAGTAACGAGAACTACAAGGCTCTACTAGAAGACACTGATGTAAGGAATTATTATCTCTAGTAAATTCGACCAATCAGGAATTTCTTCGACAATCGCACGGAAATATGCCGGGCGCGTCAACAGCTTAGGTCATTAGTCCGGTACGTGAAGTGCATGTTTTTTCCTTGGGAGGTGGCGGTGATCTTCCCCCGCTCGATGGCGAGATTCAGCGCCGACCTACCGCTGGCTAGCAGGGTTTCCCCCTAACCAGGACTCTCCCATCAGCGGGACTCCGCTCCAGCCGGGACAAGCTCAAAGCTCCCGACCGGTCTCCCGGGATATGTGGTAGTGTAGTGCATGTTAGTGTGTGTGAGAGAGGATAGGACGAGGAAGAGGAAGGAAAGATCGCGCGCGGTCCGTGGCCCGTTTGTTAGGGTACTGCTCCGGCATTCGGGTGTTTATCGCAGAAACCACGGAAAACTACCGATCAGAGCAGCCACTTTGCTATTGAAATACGAAAGTTATAAAGGAGCCTTATTTCAAGTGAGATTTTGGAAGCAGTTCATCGGAAGAAGCCTTACTCAAGCGGCGAATGGGAACGCTGCTCCACGACCTTGACGTGAAGGCTAGCGACTCCCGAGACCGACGTGTAGATCCAACGCAACAGGGAGACGTGAGTTAAATGTTAACAAAGGAACTGTTTTTGGTATTAGACAGGCAATTACGGTATTAGACAGGCATAATACGAAATTGTTTTTAAAAAGGGACATAAGCTCTTTCGAAAGTACTTGAGACGATGTATTTTCAAGTCACTATTACTCATACATTTCATGTTAAGATAGACTGTCGTAACGTGAAAACAGAATCTAGTATACCGCAAATGTAAAATCTATTTTGTGAGTTACGTAAATTTAATTAAACTGACAATCGATTCATCTGAGAGTGATTAAGGTGTGTAATGTTAGAATACTTAAATTATAAAACATTTTCATTATTATTATTATTTTTTAATTACGCAATTCATCCAACTGAATCAATTTGTAAATGCTTGGTGTTCATAACACACAACAAACTTAAACTGTTCAAAGGAATTAGTTTTGTTTACTGAACTAAGTATTGTGTTCAGATGGTGTTAGAAACGTGTAACATAGGATTCTTGCTTTCTTTGTGTAAACGTAATTATTTATTTGTGTGTGTAATTATATGCTTGTGTGTACATTTTTTTGCCGCTCATATTTTCTGTGTATTTATTGTGAATTTTATAATAGTGCCATTCATGAGATCTAATTTACCACGTTTTTGAGGTTATGAGATTCAACCAAAGTGTAGCTTATTATTTTCCTAAATATAGTGTTAATTTAAAAGAGAATATAAGCTCTCTGTTACTATTTAACAAGTGCTCGAGTTTTTCGTTGTATCCATCTCGTAAAATGTACCCCCCACCGTCTATTGCAGTGTAAACAGATTTACGACAGCACTCTTTCTCGTGACATATCAGACATATCACGTGTCGAGTAAGAACTATTGTTTACTAGAGTCATCCAACTCAATACCTCCAACTTTTAATAACCCAGGTAGGTTGGTGACAAAGGGGACAAGCGTTAAGAAGGTTTACTTAAGAGATTTTGTAAACTCGTCTTTATTGGTTAATTGAATTCGGTTGCACAAAAATATTGCCCCGTATTCTCCTTCGTAAGTATAATTGTAGGTCCTTATTTGTAGGTCTATTTTGATCTTGAGCGATTTGTGAGTGTTATTGATATTTTAGGAGATTAAAAATTCATCGGCATGTCTGCATATGATGAGAGAGCGAGGAGAAAATCTTTATTCAGTACTTCTCGTGTTTAATATTGTCACGAAAGTGGTTTAAACTTTTCCACGAGTTATATTACAATGTGTAGTAGAAATGCTACAATTCCAAAACATTCTGGCAACCCTGCCGATCACCCGCGGAACTGCTAACGAGAACTGCTTGCTAGTCGGGGCTTTCGGCTTTGCAGCCGGTTGTCGGCTCGCGGCTTCTGGCATTAGCATCATCCGCCATTGGGCTCGTTAAGCCCTCGTTAACCCTGTTGCTTCCGCGAGGCGCACAGCGCGCGGCGCCTGTGATTGGGACGGCTCCCGGCCGCATTCGACCTCTCGGCTTGGGAACTTGGGCCGTGCTTGGGACCCGGTCCAGCCTTCACGATTGGTTTGGTTTGGTTTTTCGTGTTTCCGGGTGCGTCAACTGCTTCGGTCATTAGTCCCGTAAGTGTAGTGCATGTTTGTTCTCGGGGGATGGCGAGATCCGACGCGGACCTACCGTCGGCTAGTGGGGGTTTCCCCCTAACCAGGACTCTCCCACCAGCGGGGCACCGCCCCAGCCGGGACAAGATCTAAGCTCCCGACCGGCCTCCTGAGATATGTGATAGTGTGTGCATGTTAGTGTAAGTGTGTGGGAGAGGATAAGACGAGGAAGGTCTCCCGGAATGTGTGGTAGTGTAGTTCATGTTAGTGTAAATGTGTGTGAGTAAGGGGAGAGGAGAGGACAAGGAAGAGGAAGGACAGATCGCGCGCGGTCCGTGGCCCATTTGTTAGGGTACTGCTCCGGCATTCGCCTGGTGTTGATCGGAGAAATCACGGAAAACTACCGATCAGAGCAGCCGGCTTCTAGAATTCTCCTCCAGACTGCGACTGAATTCGACCCAGCTGAAAAGCAAGTGTCGGAAATCCTGCCGCCTCAGGACTCGAATCTAGGACCTCCCGGTATGAGGCGCTGCAGTCACATCAGTTGATGCACTGAGCTACTGCTCCCGGTCCAGCCTTCACGAAACGCATCATCATCATCATCATCATCATCAATATCGACAACATACCTGACCAGAGATTGGACTGAATTGAACGTCTCCCACCACATTGTTCTGTATTGTGCGAATAATCCAAGGCACTATTCTACAATAGACATTCCAATATCCCCTATTTCTAGCGCTTTCTAATTTTCGTTCAGTTTATATTTTCATTAAATTCTGATAGTCTTCCAAAGTGTGTCCCGAAATCAGAAAATTTTTTTATCACGGACGTAATTACAATGAATTGTGCACATGATAAATTCTTTATTTGTTCAACTTCACAAATGTTCCTGTACAACAAAGGCACAATGGCATATGCTGCACTAGAGCTGTGAAATAATTACATCATTGCAAACGAGCATAGAACTTCTGTACATAATTAGCGAGTCAAATACGCCGATCACATTGTTAACGATGGACATCAATTCCTGACCGCTATGAATGAATCGTGGGAGTACGCTAGTTTGAAGCGGCGTGGAGATGACGCGTTGGCTCTATTTAGGCTGCCCCCCACAGAATCGGTGATCAATGAAATGAAATGATTAATCAAATGTAACAATGGAATGACAGGGGAGCAACTTTCTTTAACAATTTCGCAGCGGTGAAAAATGAGCGGACTGACCTGTCCACAGCATATGCTATTTCCCAGTAATACTACTATTTCCAATAATGAAAATTTAACATTTATCAGAAAACTCTTCCTGTTGTGCGCGAAGAATAATTTTGCCAATTATTTTCATTTCTTACAAAAATATTATAAAATAAAATAAAATATAATAATATATTATATTTTATTATTAATATGATATTAATATGATTAATATGATATATTTTATATTATATTATATACTAATAAAATATAAAATATTATAAAATTAATAAAATATTAATAATTATTAATAATAATTATTAATTATTACTTATTATTATTATAATTATAATAACACCACCGTCGTATGGAAAACTTCCCAAGAGGGCTAGTCCCCCTGTCAAGTTCGTGACCAAGGTTTTTCATTTCGCAGATACTTTGAAGGCTCAGCTTTTCGCGCATTTTTAGTTTTGTTTATGATTTGCAAGACAGGAGTTTTAACGGAACGGGACGAAACGGGACGAAACGGGACGAAACGGGACGAAACGGGACGAAACGGGACGAAACGAGACGGAACGGGACGAAACGGGACGGAACGGGACGAAACGGGACGGAACGGGACGGAACGGGACGGAACGGGACGGAACGGGACGGAACGGAACGGGACGGAACGGAACGGGACGGAACGGGACGGAACGGGACGGAACGGGACGGAACGGGACGGAACGGGACGGAACACCTCACCGGAAGACGTAGGGGCCGCACTCCTGGAGGTGCGGCCGGGAGCCCGGCGTGTGCAGCTCCTCGGGATTGGTCCAGTTGAAGAAGAAGAACTCGATGAAGATTGGCACGGGGGGCTCCTTCCACATGCGGAAGGCGGTGGACGTCTCACTCAGCGTCAGCTCCTGCGCACACGGCAGCAGCCAAAGAACAAACTCGATCAAACCATATTCAAAATTAAAGGTTGATTTTAGGCTAAGTATGCGGTTCATTCCGGAATTTTGGGCCTTTTGAGATTTCCCTATATCGTGAGCCCTGCTAGCTAGCATCCGGGCTCAAAAATTGAGGCGCTTGAGAATATACGTAGTGAAATCAGTCGCTATTCAGTCGTCGTGGTTGACGGACGTGTTTTTGGTTGTGCTCCTGGGGATTAGTTGTAGTACAAGGAAATGACGTGCGGCCTGGAGCATTACCAATTGGCGGTCGGGCGGCGGGCGCGGAGGCAGGCGTACACACGACGCGTCCGTGGACGTTCACCTTCTGGGGGTGCTGGCGATCGTGTTTGTTATCGGTGGCGTCGAGGCAAATCCAACGCCCGCTCGCAGCGCGGACTCCGGCAAAGGAGTGCTCGGAAAAATCAAAGATGGAAAATGCAAAAGTGGCGTAGTAAATTGTCTTCAGTATTCGCTGAAGGCTGGGTGTGCAAGATGTGCGGCGAGACTGGTACGAGGACGAAATTGCAGGCTCAGGAAGAAGTGATTAGGAAACCTCCGTGCGGAAGGAAATCTGAAGTTTGGAAGAAAAAATACGAGACCAGCATGAATGTGAGAGCAGAACGAATGCTGCGATCCAGAAGCAAGGACACGACGCGGTTCTTCCGGCAAAGCAAAGGTCTTTGGAGACCGTGTTATGTCGAAGAGTGGGCGTGTGTCGTAGGAAGGGTGCCGATGTGTTATTTTATCCCGGGTGTGACGTAGAGAAGTTGTCAAACGTGAAATGCGCGATAGAGGATGATACTGTAAAAGCAGTGCTAGTGCACGTGGACACGAATGTACGAAAAAATCAGCTTCTCTGTGACAATTAAACACTCGGGTAGATGTGGGTAGAGAAATATAAGGGAAGTAAAAAAATGCTAAGTTGGTTTTGAGTGGCGTAGTCTGTCGACCCGACTAAATTCCAAAACATGAAACATGAATCTGGGTTTGTCGTGGGCTTGTGAGAAGGTCAATGTCGTCGACCCAAATTTATGGATCAGCAAGACAAACACCGGTTCTGACGGAGTTCACCTAAATCCTCGCGGTGTGTGGAAACTTGGAGCTACGACCCAAATTTAAGTTATGCGTGTGCTGACCCCCAGCAAACATTCGTTTTTGACACGAAAATACGTGGCAATTAATTTCAAAATGTGGCAAATAATTACTAATAAATAGTATGAAGGTTTCCGTCGAACTACGATCCGAATATAACTTATGTGTGTGCTGACCCCAGCCTACACTAATTTTTGCCACGAACATGTGTGGCGATTAATTCCAAATCGTGGCAATTAATTATTAAGAAACCATTTGAGGGTTTCTGTTGCGCTACGACCTGAATTTAATTTATGTGTGTGCTGGCGTCGCGATAAGCCAGCTCACACCAGTTTCCGCCCTGGAAATACGTGGCAATTATTTCCAAATCCGTGGCAAAACATGGCTGTTCTAGCTTGCCATGCCCTTAGAAATTTCATTTTTAATATCACGGGTCATTAGCATGCTCACATTTCAAATTAAATTTTCTGAATTTCTGACGAGGTTGCACGAAACACAGTGTAATTTTCCATATGATCCTTGAGGGTTTTTATCATATTTCATTCACTTACATATTCTATGAAATTCTTCTCTTCCCCTACTCTCATTATGGCCACGAAATGCAAGCCATTTCTTCCCGAAAAAGCATACAACTCGAATTTAGTTGGACAGAATTTCATATCACAATTTTGTTACTCAACAAAACCTGTGCTATCTGCTTAAATAAAATTCTACCCTTGCAGATTTTTCAAATAATTTTAATTGTTTTTCACATGCTATGTGAGAGTACGAGTACATACAGCACAGGGGTTAACTGCCCCCAAAAATATAAATAAATTTTTAAAAAACGCTTTAAATGAAGTCTTGAGTCTTGCAACACTACTACCAGTAATGAGATATCAAACAGTCGTGAAAACCTTTGCCAAGTTTAGTAGCTTGATCGTCCGACAGTTTAGACTAAACCGCGATGACACCTTTCAGCTTTTCCTAGCCATCCACAATTACACTTAATGATTTTGACTTCCAGCGGACAAATGTTACAATTTTAATGGTGGCTCAGAAGTAATTTCGCATGTTCTCTTGGTTGGTGGATGGATAAAGGTAACGAATTCTAATAATGGACAAAATATGCTACTATTGCTTTACAACTATGTATAACACCAAATTTAGGCGGTGTGCCAAACATTATACAAATACTGGAAATGGGGCTTCTTCCATACATTTTTCTGCAGTTCGTTTAAATCATCTGATATCAGATTTGTACCATCATAACGCTGACCAAATTTTGCTCATTGCCAAGTGGTTCCAAGAGTTTGTCCAAAAAATAGTCCAGTCAAATAGTAGAAAATAATGGAACGTTATGGTGTAGTTTTGAATTTTAGTTCCCACATGTTTTTTGGGACCCTGAACACGA